>CM062806.1:598492016-599143334 GCA_031772625.1 Pinus tabuliformis
ACACACAAGGGTAGGAAACTTAACCCCAAAAGAAGCTAATATTGAAACGCCTTGAGGGATTTTCCTCCCAAGTGTCCCCATTAGTGAGAATGACACTGTTTGTTTGCGTGGAGATTATTACTATATCGCACCACCCGAAACTAAGCGAAAATGGGTATGTGTGTCAATTTTCCTAGACCAAGTGTGACCTCGTGCTTGACCCTTTTGTGAGGAGGGTTTCTTCAGGCCGCACTATTGCAAATGATTTAACTCCCTACCACAAGCTGCTAAGTTAATTTTGTAGCCTTGGAAGCAGTTAACTCACACTCCTATCTCCAAGACCCTAGCCTAAGCTAGTGTTGGTGTACTACAGTGAAAATAAAAGACAAAATTAGTTTATTTTACTATCGTGTTGATTTTAGTTTGTCGTTGTTTACACAAGCGGGATGCGGCATGAAACTGAGTTGGTGTGAATGACTCTTAGTTATTCACCTATGCAGCTATACGCAATTTTCAATTTTCAATTCGAAGAATGCTACTACAAGAGTGTAAGAGCCTTCTAACACACCAGTGGCTATTATGATGCACATCTAAACTTCTTGAAGGAAAATTATCCCAAATTTTGTTGAATTAATGACCCAAACAAAACATGAAGGCAAACCAAAACAATTCAAAAAGAAACCAAAGGAAAAGACTCCCATGCAAGAATGCAAAGCACTCTAAGAAACATCACAACTAGGAAAAAAACAAAGGCTAATCAAGAAAGAAACACACTAAAAGCAATCAAATCGAAAGCAAAAAGTAAAAAGGGTGGGCAAATGTCATCAAGCGAGGCTCTAGTCTAATGGCTTAACAAAGACCAATGTTTCTACAAGGGTCAAAACTAGACCCTAGAGATAGGAAGGCCTAAAAATATATCATATGAAGTGATACAAATCAATGAAAACGCACTCAAAATAAATTTACTAGATGACAACTGCACAACCAATCACAACACCACCAATTGTGATGAACACAAACAAGAGAGGGAATAGGTAACTTAAAAACAAGCGACCAAGCCACACAAAGGTAACAAAAGACCAAAGTGGGGATATCAAAAAGATTTAAGTAGTTACCAAAAGCAGCCAAAAAGATCTGAAACAGAGATCCAAAGATGAGAACACTAGTCCTCAAAGAATTTTTCGATAGAAACCTTGAAGAACACAAGCACAATGGATGATCCCAACCAATAAATAAGAATGGCTCAAATCTCATAAATAATTAGCAGTGATCAGCAAAAAAAATAAATAGATCCAACAAAATAATAGCAAGTTTTTAAGAACACACCTAAAAGATCAAGAAAATAACCGAAAGAAAACCCCAAAATTGGGAAAAAACATATAGAAAACAGGTTGATCTTTCAATTAGCCATATCTTTCTCATACAAACTTTATTTCATGTGTTTGTTTTTTGTTTTGAGGTAAAAAATCAAGAGGATATAGATTTGTAGTTATTTTTACTTAATTATGTATAGAAAGAACATAAATGAATAGAAAAAAGCAATTGCGTGCGAGGGCAGAAGAAAAATAAACTGCCCAATTTTCAATTGGCCATCACTTCCTCATATGGAGTTTGTTTTCAGTGATTTTCTTTTGTTGTTTTGTTTGGGGTTTTAAAAAATATGAAGGTAATTAATATATGTGTTTATTTAAATCAAATTCCATATAGAAAATTCTAGAATTTGATTTCAATTCTCATATTTGCTATTCCCTCATATAAAAAAATAAAAATAAAACTCTAGATCTAAGATCAGCTTAGATCTGAAGCAAGTAAAATCAAAGTAGATCAAAATGGATCCAAAAGAGTACAAATAACTCAATGGGAATAATAGAAAACAAAAAAAAAAACATAAACAAGAAGAGGGTATCTCAAACAAAAAGGGCAAAATAAAAATGCTCTCATTGAAAGCACAGTCCTATTGCAACTAGATCTGCAAGGAGCTATTGCTCCATGATCTCATGCTCGATTGAGATCACCAGACAACAAAATATAATGGCTAATGCGATCTAATAATGGCCCCTCAATCCAATGGTCATGCATGCAACAAGCAATCAGATCTATGCTATAGATAAGAGATCACACCTGGAATCCTTGCATGTCAGAGAAGGGTTTTGAGTTCAATGTAGATCTTGCACTCCACTCGAGCGATCCAACACGTTTGCACGAGATCTCTATCCATGCACACAAACACAACTAAATAAGGACAATATTTGATTTTCCTCGGAAGATCATTAGATCAAAACCAATAGATGCAATCATATAATATATTGAACAAAAATTCATGTAAGGAAAGGGAACACAAACTTTTATTAACCATGTAAATGGAACTACATCAATTGTATACCATCAACGCAAAGAATATCCTCTCCTCCAACATGTGTATGGCCTCCTCTCCCAAGGTGTTAGAGCTCTCGCACTGTTTGCTTTTGGTCCTCTCCCTTATTCCCTCTTGGTGAGATTATAAAGGCTCATTCTATGCTCCAGGAGAATGTATCTAGACACCTAGGGGATTGAGAAGTTAGGAAACTTCTAAAATAATGGACCCATAGCCAACTCATACACAAGTGGGTCAATTTAATCTCCTTGGGAATGACAAACTCTAGAAACCTTTTGCACAATTATGAGTTTTTTTCTCAATTATCTCAATTATGAAATAAATATTATCTCATAATTATAATATTTTGGCAAAATAATTATGAGAAATTGCTAAATTATGTAATTTAACCCTTTTAACATGGGATAAATCTCACATAAGTAAAACAAAAGGTGAAAAGGGGATGCATTTAAGCCAAACAACTAAGTAAGTTGATATTGGGTTTCTCTCACTATAATGGAGTGGAAAATAGGGTTATAACACTTGCCTTGCATGCGTGGGGAGCTTTTTTCTGAGAAAGCAAAATACATCCTTAGATTTGAGGGACCTATTTTTAGCAGCTAGGGGTTACATGCAAAAGTCGTTGTAGAAACCTCCTGCCAAGTGTCGCTTTTTTCCTAGAATTATGGCATGCACGTCATAAGACTCGATCATGCCAAACTATTTATTCGACACTTTAAAGCTCATTCTTCACTTCGATCTTGGAGATCTGACATTCCCAATGCATTTAGGAACCTTCGTCACACTTATTGTAACTTTTTCCCGGTTAGTCTGCTTTTCATGTATTTTGCTACTTTTCTGGCACTTTTTGTATTTCAGTTTGTGTGAGTGTTGTTTTCTTGGTTTTGTTGAATGCTTGTTATCTTTTTAATGCATGTTAGCTTGTAGAAGCATTGTTTCAAGTTTTTCATTGCATTTACTTGTTGTCGCATGAATGACATTGTTTATGCACTTATGGTCGTCATTGCAACGAATCGCTTCACACACCTCACTATTTTCCCATTTTACTGAATCCTGCATTCACTAATTACATGCATGTTTATTCACTCATGTCTACACCCAAATTCTCACATGCATTTAGTCCTTACTATTTTCAGTCGCTTGTTAGTAGGTCTGAGCTGCCTTGGCCTAGACCTTGCCTAGCCCGGATTTTACTACAAATTTCTGGGATGGAAGGCCTTGCATTGCTCCTGGAAATTACGTAGATCTTACCTCACAGTGGCCTCCCCAGATGTGCTCTGTGAAATTTTGAGAGGAAGTGCCTCAGTTGGCCCCTAAAATTATGCAATGCAATTTTTCTGGGTTGCAGTCATGCTGACTGAAACTGTGCATTGCACAGTTCCAGTCCTCAGTAGGCCAAGATGGACTATGCTCTGCGCAGAGTTTTAGTAGCCAGTTAGCTCACTAGCTGTCACACCCCTACACTTGAGGTAGTCTTCCAACCGCTTGTAGCAAGGTGCGGCACCATCGAACGCTTTCTTTTCACCAATACTAACATTCGTGGACTACGCCTACTTTCACATTAACATACTTAGTTTGTGTTTCACAACCAAGTAAAAGCAATTATCCTTTATACTTAATGAAGCCCATACTCATTCATTATCATCATGCAATTAACCAAGAACAATAACAATTGCAACAAGTATAAAGAGGAGGGGCAACTCCCCGTAATGTGAGTCTGCCCGACAATTTTATTAAAAATATCAGATTTACAACACAAGTGTGTCTTGGCTGAACCAAGTCTCACACTTAGCCAAATTTACAAAGATAAGCAACCTGCTTTTACAATCATGTGCACCCTTGCACAAAGAGAAGTGCTCACCGAGCCACTTATCCTCTCTACCAAGTCCTGCACAAATCTGCATCCAAACTGAACCCCAGCACACTTGCCTACACCTCACCCGGCACAAGAATACACTAAAACTGCACCTTGATAGAGCGCATGAGATATGCGCAGTTCTATCTTTCCCTTGCGCAGGTTTTACCCCTCTTATGCGTAGAAGTGATGATTCCTTGGTTGGTTTATGAGCCTCCATGCTCCACATACTTATACCCTTCCTACGTGGGTTTACATGGGTGTGCAGCCCCATGGCGACCCCACAACCACTCATAACACATGCCCATATGTATTATTTACAATTCGGCTTCCATTTCTTTAACCATTGCATATATGTGTGTCGTTCCAACACTTACTCGCATAAGTGTTTTTCCCCAACGTTGCATATATCGTCGCATAATGTCGCACCTTTCCTCTGCGCGCTCGTGCGCCCGCCCGCGCGCCCGCTCTCATGCACGACTCGCTGGTGCCCGTCGCGTTCATCTCCCGAAGGCCTTACATCCTCCTCCACCTGAAATCGTTGTCGTCCTCGACAACATACCATCCCGGTAGCCATCCACCAAGATCATCACTCATCTGTGATGTGAACTCCTCTTCGCAAGGCAAACATCCTTGCAACATATGTAGAGACTCTTCTCCACTATGTTTCGGCTTAATGACCAGCTATCACCAAGCTCACCATACCAAGGCATGTACCTCCATGGTATGCTCTCTATCAGATATCTTCTTGATCCATGATTGCTGACCTCTTGTCTTCATCATGTGTCCCCATGTGAACCTTCGTCATGATACTCCAACATAATGCCAACACATCTCTGTACACTTCACGACCCCATGTCCGAACTAGTTGGGTGATCAGTCCAACCATACGCTCAATCCATGAGAGTGAACATCTTATGCCACCATCAGTTGTTCCTCAAACATTTGCCACATCCTTGACTCATCAAGAATCTATCTCCACAATCCATGCTCAGGTCCATGGAACTCCATCCATCTCATCTGCAACATGCCATGATGCTTGATACCAAGACATCATCATCCATATGTGTGTGTCTCCTCCATATGAAGAGATCATCTCATCAAACCAACTCTCAATGTGCCACATCTAGGTCCATGAAGTCACCTTCATCATCTCTACAATGTGATATCCCTCAAGTCTCCATAGAAACAAGTATGCACTTGTCTCACCTATCCATGTGTAACAAGTAGTTGAGTCTCGGCTCAACCCATGCCCAAGTCAAGGCAGGCATCATCATTATCATAACTCCATCACTCCAAAGTGTCTCATATCGATCCTCCACATCAAGTCACTCTTCCAAGCCATGCCCACTCACGTACTTTGAAAATATGCATCCCATACTGCATCAAAGTCACCTGACCTCAGCTCCTCAATGCATTAGATCCTCTAAGTCCACCATATATGAAGTCCCTAAAAGTCACAACAATCTCATGTCAACATGAGCTCCATAAACCATCCCAACCAACATCTCAGCAAGCATACAAGATGCCTCAGCTCTCCATGTAGTAGGAATGCTTCATAGTTGCTCACAAGTCCATCCAAGTCCATGGTCTTGTTGTACCTAAGCACACAACCTCTCCATCGACTTCATAAGTAATAAGTCTCCATGTCACACTAGCAAATCCACCTGCATAACATTCTTGCCTTGGCACTCCTCCTTGGATGTCCACAATGACACCTCTATAAGTGCTCTCACATAATGTCCTTGCATAAGACTGCCATGCTCCATGTCTTCAACTTGATATCCATGACTAAGTTGCCCATGTAGTCCATCACAACCATCGGTCATCTCACCCAAGTTTTCAATCTTCGGTTTAGTGAACTCGGTCACCCAACCATCTCATCATGTCATGAGTCCCTCCACCATAGCTCCTCCACCAAAGTGTCCATCAAGACTATCTCTTGGTCTCGGCCATGAGAATTCCACCCAAACTTTACAGGTGTGTGCCCTTCTTAAACTGTCCATGAGTCATGCCAGGCACTTAGCCAATTCTCCATGTGGCTAAAGCATGACCCAATCCTCCACAATGATCATCATGTTCCACCCTTGTCAAGGGCCTTTGCACCTTCTACCATAAGGTCACAAATAACCCCAACAAGTCCTGCAACAATCGACAACCCTTGCTTCTCCATACAAGGTCTCATCATAGACATCCATGGTAAGATCCTCCCTAGCATTGGCAAACTGGCTTTGCCCTCTCCTGCATACGGTCCACCTCCCAAATGTCCCAATGAAACACAAGTACCAATACTTACTTCATCATCATGAGGCTTCTCCATGTGAGTGGCCTCATCCATCCATGTCCACAAACTGCACGATCCTGGTTCAACTTGATCAGCCTCAAGTTCATCTCCCATCATGACCATGTTTGCAACATCTTCAACTATCACGGCTTCCTCTTCCTTGGTAGCACAATCTGCAACTTCATCTTGCTCCATTGTCCAACCAAGTCGAAGAAACTCTTCCTCAACATTCTTTTCCAAGCCTTCAAGTTCTTCATGGATTCGGGGCCTCTCTTCCTTCAACCTCTTTAACCTGTCCAAGGTAAGCAAGAGCTTCCTTCCACCTTCTCCCAAACGCCATGCCTTATCGCTCAGCTTGGTCCAAGCACCGAGCTTTACCCCTGCTAAACCTGCTTCCACTGTCATGAGCAACCCTGCTCAAAACCGAGTCTTGAATTCACCTTCAAATGCTTCAACCCCTGAACCTGTTCAAGCCTCAATATCACCTGTCAAATACCCAAGTGTATGCACACTTGCTTCGCCCAGCTTCTTGCAAGACTTCTCCAAGTCTTCAGACCCGCTCTAATACAAATTGTCACGCCCCTACACCTGCGGTAGTCTTCCAACTACTTGTAGCAAGGTGCGGCACCACCGAACGCTTTCTTTTCACCAATACTAACATTCATTGACTACGCCTACTTTTCACATTAACATACTTAGTTTGTGTTTCACAACAAGTAAAAGCAATTATCCTTTATACTTAATGAAGCCCATACTCATTCATTATCATCATGCAATTAACCAAGAACAATAACAATTGCAACAAGTATGAAGGGGAGGGGCAACTCCCCGTAATTTGAGTCTACCCGACAATTTTATTAAGAATATCAGATTTACAACACAAGTGTGTCTTGGCTGAACCAAGTCTCACACTTAGCCAAATTTACAAAGATAAGCAACCTGCTTTTACAATCATGTGCACCCTTGCACAAAGAGAAGTGCTCACCCGAGCCACTTATCCTCTCTACCAAGTCCTGCACAAATCTGCATCCAAACTGAACCCCGGCACACTTGCCTACATCTCACCCGGCACAAGAATACACTAAAACTGCACCTTGATAGAGCGGATGAGATATGCGCAGTTCTATCTTTCCTTGCGCAGGTTTACCCCTCTTATGCGTAGAAGTGATGATTCCTTGGTTGGTTTATGAGCCTCCATGCTCCACATACTTATACCCTTCCTACGTGGGTTTACATGGGTGTTCAGCCCCATGGCCGACCCCACAACCATTCATAACACATGCCCATATGTATTATTTACAAGTCGGCTTCCATTTCTTTAACCATTGCATATATGTGTGTCATTCCAACACTTAGTCGCATAAGTGTTTTTTCCCCAACGTCGCATATATCGTCGCATAATGTCGCACCTTTCCTCTGCGCGCCCGTGCGCCGCCCGCGCGCCCGCTCTCGTGCACGACTCGCTGGTGCCCATCGCGTTCATCTCCCGAAGGCCTTACACTAGCAGTCGAGACTGTGCTCTGCGCAGTTCTGGCAGTCAGTCTCCCAACCTCCTAGAGAAAATTGTGCAAATTTTCCAGTCAGTCACCCAGGTGTGTTGCATGTCATCGCTCAAGTTGCTTTTGGTTTTCACTAATAGTTTTTTTGCTATGAGTGTTGCTCTATCTTCAGGTATCACATGTGTTCATCAGTCTCTCAGTAATACAAGTACAATGGCTTCCAAGAGAGAAGGGTCAAAGGACACTGTTGAGAGTGTAACTAAAGATGTGGTTGAGAAAGTCTCTATTGGATTGCCATCTATGAAGACACTAAGTTGTTCTTAGACAAGGAGATCAAGATCAAATGGCAGGACATCAATGACATATTTTCAAGCGCCTTTGAGGAGAATTTGGAGGACTACAGAGTCTATGTCAACATACACAAGTCTGGCTTGTACAGGTTTGCATGTAGGTATCTTGCATTTCCATGCATGGACATGATCCACTGGACTGTCTCACAAACTGATCCAGAGACAATGGTGTTGAACAGTGTCAGTGGAAAAAAAAATTCTACCTTCAGGGCAAAGACCTTTCAAGAGACGTATCACTTGCCGTAGTTGGTGAACACAATGGATGTACCCTTCACCAATCCCAACAGCAGTGCAAAATCAAGAGACATCTTGAAGAGTTGAGTGAGAAAACCATCTAAGTTTAAGACAACACCCAACCAGAAATACATGACAAAGATACTACGTAAGGCTTATTAGTTCTTGGTCATCTTCGCATGTCGTTTATAAGGCCAAGAAAGTACAGAGACCTTCCCGAAAAGTTGGGTGATCATGTTGTATCAGCTGGCAAACAAAGGAAGACCTTTCAATTGGTCTGATATGTTGACTCTCCAGCTGAAGGGGCAAGTAACAGATGGTCGGAATCCACCCAAGTGTGAGCAAGAAAATCTATTCATGTTCACCTACATTCTTGATGTCCGTCAGTAATTCCCTAGCTTGGGTTGGGCATGGACACTTTCCAAAGACTCTATGCACACCTATTGCAGGTTGTTATCTGAGTGCAGCTTTCATGGAGTTATACTATAGCTATCAAACCACTTTGTCACCCCGGTGTACAGGATGATCTTTGAGCAGGATCTGCCTTGCATGCCCCAGGCAATGATGGAGGCATTGGTTAACATAGCAGATTGGTATGCCTCATCCTTTGGCACCTTCATCCGGATGTACAACACAGAGAAGGCTCTGCATGTTTTACCAAAGTTTTCCATGGACAAGTTGGTCATGAAAGAGGTTGAATACCACATCTTGAGAGGGTTGTCAGCAAAACTTCACATGAAGAAGAAGGCACCTTGGCCCACTCTCTTCCTTTGCGGATCAAGTTGTATGAGATCTAGAATCTCAAGCACACTGAGACTGAGATGGAGGAGTTCAAGAAGTTCACCTTCGGAACCAAAAGTTTCAATCCATATGACCCGCATCGCTTAGTGGAAGACTATTGTGCGAGAGTGTATCATCCTTGGATCCACAAGGCATGTCATTGGCCTAAGGAAGACCTGTGGAGATACTTCTATAACTCCTTAAGGCTCAATGAACTAGTCAGAGTGGCTATAGAATGGTTAGCAGTGAAAAAGGCAGCAACATCTCAGAGGACAACAACATCAGTAGTAGCATAGGGCAGCAGACTTACACATGAAAAAGGAAAGAGAAAGGTTGTTGACAGTGCACACGCGGAGCAAAGCTGCAAGTTCAAAGAATATCCACTTGTATTAAGAGTAACTTTGGAGATTGAGGCAAAGCTGCGATAGCGCAACAGAAGGATTGCACAAAGATAGAGGGAGAAGAGAAAATTGGAGGAGGGAGAGAAGAAGTTGTAGGAGTTGAAGCAACAACTAAGGGAAGAACAAGAGTTATGTAGAAGAGAGAAGGAAGCGCAACAAGAAAAAGAACAATAGGAGGCGCAACATGCACACATTGATGAAATTGTGCCAATATCGGCTATTTATTCATCAGAACAAGTGGTAGATAGAAAACAGGGTGAGCAGTTGCAGGAGTAGGAATTTGTTTAGGAGATAGAACAGATGTTGGAACAAATGGACACGGATGTTGTTCAGCCAGAGCAAGATCAGGATATGGACCTCATGCCCAAGGACCAAGAGGTCACTCCATTGGCTTCACCAGATCTGGGAGCAGAGAAAGTCCCAAGTGATCAAGGAGATACTAAAATCCTTGAGGACAATCCAAAAGCAGATGTGCACAACATATCCTTCAACGAGTCATAACACAGAGTTGTGCAGTCGTGCAAAGTGCCCACTCCAGATGTCCATGTATCTCATGCACATTTTTAGGAATGAGTGATCGTGTCTGATGTGTGCAAATATCCAGCTGCATTGGCTGATGCTACAAAGACATATGCCAATGCCAATAGCTCAAGTGTGAGATTCTTGATAGCTGAGAACGAATGCATGGCTAAGGAGTTACAAGATGCCAAGAAGAAATAAAAGCAAGCTACAACATCTGCGAGAGTAGAGTTAAAGAAAGAAATACTTGATGATGTATTGTCTCTCGAGAAAATCTTGTAGAAGTTGTACTTCAAGTTGGTCACTGTGCATAAGTCAGTTGTCCATCTTAAGGGTTGGTAGCAACGCTGTGCTAGGAGAGCATGCATATTGACAAACACACACACTCTTGTCGATCACATGGAGATATGGACAATGAGGTAGAAGGGAGCTTCATTGTACTTGCCAAAGATGATGAAGCCAAAGGTAGTGGAGTTTAAGGCACACATCTACAGTCAGATACGAAACTATGAGGAACTCCCACAACTCATCACAAACTTACAGGCTTCACATGAACGAGTGTTCAGGAGTATGGATGTGATTGTGCACACCCATGTGATCCCATCCATTGACACACTCACCGAGGTGAAAGCAAAGAAGCAAGTCCGACTGGAGCTGGACATGTACTTCGAGCAATTGATGTGCATAGCCACCAATGCATATTTGCATATGAGCACAGACACTATGCACTAGTATGTCGTTGGTCCGATTTCACTCAAGGCCATGATGCGCATGTTATATGACGAGTTCGAAAGATGTGCCAAATTAGTGTACTTGGATGCAATAGAGACAAGAGTTTGCTTTTAGAAGGATGTCACCACAGAGTATGCGGACACCATAACAGACTACCAAGCTTGGCATTAGTTTGCCACCATCGATCACCAAGAGGATGTCGACGAGTTAGTATTCCCACAGTTGTGTGAGTCTTAGTGATGTTTTGCATGGCTTACTCAAGGCCATTTTTGTCTCACATGGGTACATGTGCAGATTTTATTGTAAACATGTTGTAAAGTGAAAGGCCAAGTATCAATAGTAGAATGTAAACAATCATGTGTAAGTTGAAGAATCATGAGGGTAGGCTAAGAGTCACAAAGGGGAATGTGGAGGGGCACCCCACCCTTTGCTATATATAGAACCTCATAACTCATTGTACGGCCTTTTGGGAGCTAATCTTCTGATAGGTATAACTTAGAGAAAGCATTGAGTGTATTGTAACGAGCCTTGGCTTCTCCACAGCTCAGAGCGAGTACATCTCTTTGGAGGAGCAGACATCAGTGAATTTAACGTTATACTATTGGGGCTAGTGGTTGTCATTGTTGTATGTATGATTGGATCTTTCACTCTTTTAATATAATAGATCCAACGTGTTTCATGCATATATTGTTATTGTAGTTCGGCTATCCTGGTTACTCTAACGATGTATGTAGTTGTAATTTACGCATGTAGGTATGAACTATTCTGTATGTGTTTATATGAATCTTATGAAGCGTCTTGTTGGTATAGCTCATCACTTTGGATAGTCGGCTATCCTGCTTTCCATATCGTGATGTCTTTCAGCTCGTGTGTTCCCTTTCAAGCTGCGTGCTATCACATGCTTCTAAGGGGCGCACTCTTCTCCCCTTCCGTGTGTTAGAGCCTTTCATGCACATTCGTTGATTTGGTGCAAGGCCACACCCTTGCTTCGAACAGGGACATCTTACTTACCTCTGCCTGCAACCACAGTGAAGACAATACCATACTACCCACTACTAGGACTCCTACTCCAAACGTTCTGAGGCCTAGTTGGAACTTCTTACCCAGGAGATCCCTTCACATGTTGGCAGGTCCAACACTGTCAAACAGGATTGTAATATTAATATATAAGGTTTATAATATTAGGTTTCAATGTTAATTGAAAACTTACTCACTTAGTTGAACACTTAACTTACACTTACTTATATTGAAACCCTATAATAAAACCCTAATACTAAACTCATTACTAAAACTTTAATATTAAAATTCAATATTTTAATATTATAAAACCTAATTATTACTTATATAATTATTATAATTATATAATAATTAATATTAATGTTAAATCCTTACCATGCATCTAATAATTATTAATGTGATATGATATACACTTATTTGCATATATCAACCAAATTTAATAATGCAGTTGTGGATGTAATTAATATAAAATGAAATGATATTTTAAGGTCCACGTCTATGAGACCACTGGATCCGGTTTTTCTCGCTTTTTACAATTCAACCCTTTTCCGATTCAAATTGATGATGAGCTGACTCAACCTTCCAACAATCCCCTTGCTAAAAAGACAATGTCAAGAAAGTGATGCTAACATGTTCTCATAACTTTCTCTAATATCTTTGAATGCATTACATTCCAAATGAAATGTTTTTCCGATTCCACAACTCTAGTAAGTTGGTCTTTAATTGAGCAAGAACCTTTGCCCTCCACGAAATGCTAGCTCCAATGAACTCTTTTTCTTATAGATCACACGTAGGGTTGAATTCTCAATGTAATATTTCTTCTTTCTACCCAACTCTTTTCCCCATACCTTTTTACAAAACTTCTCCATGTATATTTATAATATATCAACCATATTTATTAATGTGATTGTGTTAATTATATAAATACCAATTATCAAAATATATCCAAACTATAATTATATATCATAAAATTGTATCAAATTTATATGTAACACAATAATATATCTAAATTTAAATAAATAATATATATAAATAATAGTATTTAAAATATTTAATCAAATTCAACACGATGTATATCTAATAATAATAATATATATATATTTTGAAATTTATCCTGCAACTATGCTGGTAAGACCATTAAGTTGAAAAAAAAATTACAATTTAATGATTGATTAGAGGGGTGAAGGATGTGAAGTTGTCGTAACATTTATTTGAAATCCAGGGCTAGTGTTGTCTATGGAAATAGAAAATTTAAGTCCGGCGATGCTAATGGTTTCCATTAAGAGAATGGGATAACATCGAAAAAGGATGAATGGTGTATCCAAAGCATTTGGGCGACGGGAAAAGCGTAAAATGCGGAATGGGTACACCACGAAATTACCACGCACTTGCTTTTTATGTCGGTGGATGCCACCTGTTTTGGTTGGAGACTTAACGTCTCATCACAAAGAATCATATCATGTGTGGGTGGATGCAAATGGTTAGCATGTCTGTGGAAATAGAAAATTTAAGTCCGGCTATGCCAATGGTTTCCATTAAGAGAATGGGATAACATCAACCGCCAACTGTCGTGGACAGTGAATCGAACACAAAATATCTCGTCGCAGTGAAAAGAGATGAATGGAACTTCCAAAGCATTTGGTCGACGGGGAAACGCGTAAAATGCGGAATGGGTACACCACGAAATTACCACGCACTTGCTTTTTATGTCGGTGGATGCCACCTGTTTTGGTCGGAGACTTAACGTCTCATCACAAAGAATCATATCATGGCTTGGTGGATGCAAGCTGGTTTGCATAAACGATTGGGTCCCGGTCCAACTGAAGGAATCACATCTTTGGTAAAGCAGATTTGCGCACGGAACTCAAGGACGTCCGCTCCCAGTCTCCCACTCCCTTGGATTTTGTGTCGGTGGATGCCACCTATTTTGGTCGGAAACTTAACGTCTCATCACAAAGAATCATATCATGGGTTGGTGGATGCAAGCTGGTTTGCATAAACGATTGGGTCCCACCGTCCCGGTCCAACGGAAGGAATCACATCTTTGGTAAAGCAGATTTGCGCAAAGAAATGAACGCAGGCCTTCCAAACGCTTTACGCGTACAGGAACTGATAGATTACGATATAACTTCAAATATATATCGCCACTTGGTTTGCTCAAGGAAATGAGAAGCTCAGTGATCAACCACATTCCAGAGCTGTTTTGTTTTCAATCCTGTGCCCAACCATTGGGGTGTTGATACACAGGCAATAATAGCAAAGTGCAGCTGGTAAGTTCCTTGCCCTCCTGAATCTTTCAGACGCAAATATTGAGGGTCAGCGCACTTTCTGTTATTCTGTATCCAATGGCAAACGTTAACTTTACCCCCGCCCGTGACGGAACATCCTCCGCATCCACCTCCCAGGGCAATACCAACAGCTATGTGTATCAAGTGTTTCTAAATCACCGCGGTCCTGATGTGAAGGAAGGACTCGCTAAAGATATCTACAATCGCCTTAAAAGACTCGGATTATCAGTTTTTCTGGACCAGGAAGAACTGCAAAGAGGAGAGAAGTTGGATGCCCAAATCGAAGGGGCTATTCGAACAGCCACTGTTCATGTGGCGATATTCTCTCCAAATTATGCTCAATCTAGATGGTGTCTCGATGAACTCGTAGCGATGAGGGAACAGATGTTGAAGTCGGAGTCAACAATATTCCGGTCTTCTACAAAGTCGAGCCCGCAGATCTTCGTGACGAAGATCGAGTTTATGCTAGAGATTTGGGCGTGCTTGAAAGGAAGAGAGCATCTGATACTCAAGACCCACGGTACGACCCCAAGACCATAGAAAAATGGAGGAATGCTCTTTCTGCTGTGGCGGATATTGTCGGTTTTGAGCTCAAGGACAAGTAAGACCCTCCAACTCTCCTATTATTTGAGTTTTGTACTTTGCAGTATATAACAGATTATTTATTTAGATATTTCTCGTTAGTCTATTAACTGTGATTTGAATATTGTTCAGGGAAGAGTCGCAGCTCGTCCAGGAGGTCGTCCAACAGGTTGTGAAAAAGGCTCGCAAACCGCCTCTTGACGTCGCCAAATATCCTACTGGCCTCGATAAAAAAATTAAAGATGTGGACAGAACATTGTCGTCACTGCAGCGCCAAAGCAAGAAGGCTACAATTTTGGGAATTGTAGGTTTTGGCGGGGTCGGGAAAACTACCCTGGCCAAACAATTCTTCAACCGAGAGAGAGAGAGATCAAATTACAGTCGATCTTGCATCTTATTTGATGTCAGATCCAGATATTTACCTTCCCTGCAGAGTAGCCTTCTTAAGGAGCTGATTAAATTCGATGCACAAATAAATAGCGTCGATGAAGGCACAGGGATGCTCAAAGAGAGGCTCAAAACAGATTCTCGACGGTCTCTCATCATTTTAGATGATATTGATCATATTGATCAACTGGATGCATTATATGCACCCGTTAAAGATACTATTGATGTAGGTAGCTTAATTTTAATTACATCTCGTAATAAGGATGTGCTTAGAAGCTCCGGTATTGGTGAGTCATCCATTTACACACTGGAAGGCATCAATCGACAGCAATCGCAAGAGCTCTTTTGCAGGCATGCCTTCGGTCAACCCGGTCCTGTTGTAGGATTTGAAAAAGTAGTTAAGGAGTTTTTGAATGTCTGCGATGGTTTGCCCCTGTCGCTTATAGTGCTTGGGGCGCTTCTTCATGGAGAAGGCAAAACCTCCAAAGTACTTCCGGAAGATATACGGAGCACACTTAGAATTAGCTATGATGCACTAGATAAAGAGGAAAAGCAAATATTTTTAGATATCGCCTGTTTCTTTATAGGGAAAGACAGGGATACCGCTATAAGAGTATGGGATGGATCCAACTGGGAAGGGTTGCTGGGTCTTTGGAAGCTGGAAAAAGATGCCTCGTGGAGGTGGAGGGTGGAAACTGTCTCAGAATGCACGACCACCTTCGAGACCTAGGCAGAGATATAGCTGAAGGTCTAGAACATCCCCGTCGTCTTTGGCACTTCACAGAGAATTTTCCTGATAATATGGCTCGTCCATCATTTGTAAGTATTCTGAAGCTTTCGACGGACTTTCAAAATAGCTTCGTGTTATCAAAATTGTCTGTCAATTTTTAAATCTTAAAACTAACAGCTGGGGGTGAACAATTCAGGTGCGTGGGAATAATAAAGGTCCAACCGAAGCATGTTGCAGCTGCTTGGGACTGAAAGTGACTCTGTTGAACGAATATTCAGCAGTGAACAGTTACCACCGCTAGTATATCTGCACTGGGAGGACTGTCCGAAGTCCTCTTTAGCTCCCTCGATTCCATTAAATAATTTAAGTGTGTTACATATAGAGGGGAAACGACTGAAAACACTCTGGCAACATGAATCTGAGGTAGTCATTTGTTTTCTGAACAGATCTATTTACCTTTTTTAATAGTGTATGAATTGTTGTACTAGCGTGTTGTTATAGTATGACACAATGCGAAAATGCTGTAGAGGCTCAAACTCACTTTAATAATGCATGTGAACATTGCAGGCACCTCTGCAATTGAGGGAGTTGCATATTGATGCTCCCCTTTTAGAGGTTTCAAAGTCCATTGGAAAACTGAAGCATCTTGCATTTCTGAAGCTGTCGGCAACCTTTCGGGAACTCCCAGACTCAGTGGGGAACCTGTCGGCCCTCCAAAGTCTTGACTTGATCAAGTGCCGCTCTCTGGAGACACTCCCAGACTCAGTGGGGAACCTCTCGGGCCTCCAAAGTCTTCACTTGAGCCACTGCCGAATTCGGGAACTCCCAGACTCAGTGGGGAACCTGTCGGGCCTCCAAAGTCTTGACTTGATCGAGTGCCGCTCTCTGGAGACACTCCCAGACTCAGTGGGGAACCTCTCGGGCCTCCAAAGTCTTCACTTGAGCTACTGCCGAAGTCTGCAGACACTCCCAGACTCAGTGGGAAACCTGTCGGGCCTCAAAAGTCTTAAGTTGAACACCTGCGATGATCTGAAGATGCTTCCAGAGTCGATTGGGAACCTGTCGGGCCTCCAAAGTCTTCGCTTGAGCGGGTGCGACAGTCTGCAGACACTGCCAGACTCAGTGGGGAACCTGTCGGGCCTCCAACGTTTTTACTTGATTGCCTGCAACAGTGTGCAGACACTCCCAGACTCAGTGGGGAACCTGTCGGGCCTCCAAAGTCTTGACTTGGGCAATTGCCTCGCTCTGAAGACACTCCCAGACTCAGTGGGGAACCTGTCGGGCCTCCGAAGTCTTGACTTGAGCGGGTGCTCCGCGCTGCAAACACTCCCAGACTCAGTTGGGAACCTGTCGGGCCTGCAAAGTCTTCTCTTGGTAAGGTGCTCCAGTCTGCAGACACTCCCAGGCTCAGTGGGGAACCTGTCGGGACTCCAAAATCTTCGCTTGGTAGGGTGCTCCAGTCTGCAGACACTCCCAGACTCAGTCTCAGTGCGAGCCTGTCGGGCCTCCAAAAAGTATCTATTTAGGCGGTAGAATGGCCCTTTTTCCGCGACCCACATGAAGATTTTGGGAGGAGTAATAACTCTTCGTTCCTGACATTCCAGCTCGTCTCCGATCTGTGAGGGGATGTCAGTTTTACAGCTGCGTTCGGATCCATTGTCAGGATGACGAGGGGAGGGTAACAGTGAAGGAGGGTGGCGGAGCTAGGAAAGGGTGACGGAGGGCGGAGAGATTGCGGATGGCCGGAGCCGGACTATTTTCTGACTCGTGACGGAAAATGGACCATTCTAGGTAGACTACTCCCTTGACTTTAGGCAATGCTCCCGTCTGCCGCCGCTCCCCACTGACTTTAGCCGATGCTCCAGTCTGCCGCCGCTCCCCACTGACTTTAGCCAACGCAGACTGATGCTGCCGTCTGGCGATCCTCAGTCGGAAATTTTAGCCGATTCAATCACCCGAATGGTGCGCTGGCGAGTAAGGTAGGGTGTAATAGAAGGTACATTTTGAAATATGTGGATGCGAGCACGAACATGGTCGTGCAATTAAGATTGTTTTCAAATATTTCATTTGTTAATGTTAAGATGGTTCATTTTATGATGCATAAGTACAACGATAAGTGGTTCAAACGTCCACATAAAATCTGATAAGTGATTTTATTGGAATTTTTTTTGTATTAATCCTAAATCAAAGTTATTAAATTAACTTGGTAAATTTTAATGTAAATTAACATTTTTTGGTTAAATTAAATTAAAAAAAATTACATTAAAATTTATTAGTATTATTATATTTATAAATTTATTAGATTGATATTTAATTGTATAAAAAAATAGATTTATTATTAAAAATCCATTTAATAATAAAAATTCAGCCCATAATTTATTAATATTTTTTCAAATACTTATTAATAAACTTAATTAAAAATATTATTTAACCCAAAAGATTTTCTTTATTTTTTAATTCTTTATCTATAACTCTAAACTCTTTATTATTTAAAAAAATTTAAATAAAAAATTATATTTATAATTTAATTTTCAAACTTTGAAGCTCTCAATTTATATTTAAGGACTTATCATTTTAACAAATTTCCATTTTAATATATACATTTCTCAAATGTATAAAGACATAAATCCAGAAGCTTTCGATATGGATATTTATTTTTCAATTTAAAAAGTTTAAATTAATTTTTTTTAAAACATATATTTCTGTAGAATTTCTTTATTGGTGAATTACAATTTATGTATTTTAAGTTTTATTTTAATTTTTTATTTTTTATTTATAATTATTTTTTAATGTATATTTATATTTTTCATTATTAATTTATCTTGAGCATAAATAATGTAAAAAACTTTATAATATTATATAAAGTTTTTCTTTTTAAAGGTTTTAATTAAAAATTTTGTATAGTTTATATTAAGTATGGTATTTTCAATCTATTAAAATTAGTGTAATTTCAAAATATATAAATATATGTATATGTAATTAATTAAATAGATATTTATGAGGTGTAGATTAATTAGTTTGTGTGGGCTTTAGTTTCTATTAACTGTTTAGTTCAAATTTTATTGGGAGAAGCTGATAGAGATAAAAATGTCCCAATTAGTAATATTGATGGTGCATTTATATTTATTTGGAAAAATAAACTCATTATGTGTGTTGTATTATATTGAAAAATATTTAACAAAAACTGATTTTATATTTAACAATTAAATTAGTGAGAGCTAGATTTTCATGTAGGCATCTTCACTCTTTGTGGAATAGAAACTACATGTAATTTTTCATATATATATATATACCCACTCTCCAAGTTGTAAGTGGGAGAGATATTACTCATAACTCAAAAAGAGTTTAAGATTTGAGCTTAGTGGAGAGGAACAATTTTTTTTTTGAATCATAATTAGACCAAATTAAATATATTATATATATATTATATATATATATAACCAACTTTACAATGTTACAAAATTTTAATGTAACCATCTCTCTTCATCACCACATTTGAGTAAAAAAAATTCACTTCTTTGTAGACTTGATTTTTTGGGTTTCTATACTCATTTCCATTCAAATTAAATCGCATTATGTGGGTCAAAGTTTACGCACAACTCCCTTGTCATGCTTACATTGGGTCCATTTGAGGAATTACTTCAATAACACAAAGTTGTGACTCCTCCCTTTGAATGATTGATCCAAAGAACTCTTTTGAAAGTTCTTTTGGATAGAAAGGAAATAGGCCATTGGGTTGTTTTTAAGGATCACCACTTGGGCACTTTCGAAATATTTGACTAATTGAAGGAAATAGGTCATTGAGCTATTTTTGAATATTTCCTATAAGGATATTTGAAAGATCAACCCAATGTAAGGAACAATACGAGAATTTTGAGGTCTAAAATGGGCCTCCTAAAGATATTATAAAATAATAGTAGAATTAATAAAATAATATTAGATTACATCATCAACTTTTAGAGAGAAAAAAGAAAAAAACTATTTTTTCAACTCGTATTTTCGACTTATATCCCTAGGGGTTTACTCAAATTTTGAGGAGAAACACTCATTGGATGCATAATTTGATTCCTCATTCAAGGAGTAACCATGTTCCATACTTTCGATGGACTCTGCTACACAAAAAATGAGAAATACATTAAAAACGTGATTGCAATCACAATTGTTCATGTATTTCTCATTTTTCGTGTAGCAGTGTCCATCAAAAGTATGCAACTTGGGTACTCCTTGGATGAGGAATTAAATTTTGCATCCAACGAGTACTCCTGCTCAAAATTTGAGAAAAACCTTAGGGAGATAAGTTGAAAATATGAGTCGGAAAAAATAGTTTTATTAGTTTATTATTTTTTTATTTTTTACTCCAAAAATGGTGAATCATCCCCCATGGTTGACATCATCATATTGAATCCTATTGGTTGTTATAAAGTTTATTTTGGTTGTAAATTTTTCTTAGGAAGTCCATTTTAGATTTCAAAATTCCCTAAATGAAAGGTCATTAGGTCATTGAAATATTGTCCATCAAACACTTTTGAAAGAGATGTGAATAAAAGGACCATGAGGCCATTTTGAAAAATCATCCATTGGGCATTTTCTAAAGGTCTGCAAAATGCAAGGAAATAAACCATCACACCATTTCAAAAGATTATGTATTAGGTGCTTTATAAATATCCTCATGATGGAGGAAATGGACTGCCAAGCCATTTTGAAAGATCCCTCATTAGATGATTTCAAAATCTCTCCTTGACACAAGGAAATAGGTCATTTGGTTGTTTTGAAATATTGCTCATTAAATGCTTTTGAAAACTTGGCCCTCTACATTGAGCCTCTTTGAAGATGTGATCAGGCCATTTTGAAAGATGGAACAAGCCATCAAGCCTACTTTGAAAAATTATATCACCTGATTTCAATGTATCACTCAATTGGATTAAATAAGGTAATAGGCTCCTAAAAAACAAATATCATTGGCCTTATTTGAAGTGAGTACTTCGAATTTCAATATAATGAGGCTTATAGTGCTTATTTGAAGAACACCTTCAACGGAAACAAAATGACCCCAAAGTTGGTGAAAAGACTTTAGACAATATTCAAAATTAAAAAGTTTGAAGGCATATTCAATGTAATGTGCTCCATATTGGCATTTGACATGTAACCATGCATATAAGCACAAATGATTTGAATTGGATATGGCCATAACCATAGAACTTCCAATGTGTACCTTATATCTAGAACAAATAAACTATAAGACAACTTCAAATATAAAAAAACATGCAATGACTTCGTGGGGAACTTGATGGGCCTTCGAAGTCTTTACTTGGGCATGTCATCCACTCTGTAGACGATCCCAAACTTAGTCTAGAACCTGACAGGCCTCCAACGTCTCCAATGTCTTCAACGTCTTGACTTGGGCATGTGCTCCACTCTATATATGCTCCCAGACTTAGTCTAGATCCTGACATGCCTCCAACGTCTTCAATTGGGTTGGTGCTCCACTTTGAAAATTCTCCTAGAATTTTTTGGGAACTTGAGGAGCCTTCATAGATCCTGACATGCCTCCAACATCTTCAATTGGGTTGGTGCTCCACTTTGAAAATTCTCCTAGAATTTTTGGGGAACTTGAGGAGCCTTCAATGTCTTGAATTGGTTCGGTGATCCACTTTGAAGACACTCCCAAACTCAATCAGGAGCTTGACATGCCTCCAAACACTTGAATTGGATGGGAACTCCACTTTGTAGATGTAACAGTCGTGGTGAAAATTCCATGTAATAAAAGTTAATAAAGGAAAAAATAATAAACATGGTTGATGGGACACTTATTCCAAGTTGAATGTTGGGCAAGGCATCCTAGTGGGTGTTCATTTGATTGTTTATGGCTAAGGAAATTGGCAAAGGCAATGGCTAAGGATTTGGAAAGGAAAAATGGCATTTTTGGCACATTTATTTATGAAAATAATGGAAATTAGGAGAAAATGGAGGTGAAAGGTCACATGTTGCATGTGAGGAGGAAATTGAAGGAAAATAATGGAAAATGAAGAAAATAAAGGCCTCATTCATAAAAAGGCTTATGAGAATCAGTTGGTAACTTTTTGTCAGTTGAGTTTTGGAGCTCTCTCATTATTCTCTCTCTCTCTCTCTCTCTCTCTCACTCTTGGACACTTAGAGTTTTCTTGGAGCAATTTTGGCATTGGAGCAAGAAAGGAAAAGAAGGCAAGAGGAAGCAAAGATTAAGCAGGGAAAGGCAAGATCAAGCAACTACAACAGGCTTCATTGTAGGTATCGACTTGCATGTGTATTTTCCTTGCTAGACTTGGCATGCATGACATTGCATGTGGTTATTTTCTATCATGGCATGGGTTTTGTCAGGTGTAACAGTGTTTTTCAGCCTAGCCTTGCCATTTCCGAATAGCCATGGTGTGATGGGGTTCTCATGTTTTGGTTGAGCTGGATTACTGGATGGATTCGAAGTTGAGTGGGGTGGATCTTTGAATGATAGAGCACATGGCCTAGTGGTCCTTGAACCAAACTGTGGATCACGGTAAATCCACTAGCCTAGTGACCCCTGATCCAGACTGTGGGTTGCGATAAAGCCAGGATTATGTTGCCTCGGTGGGTCTAGGAATCCTTTCCAGTGAATGGCAAGATATACGATAAAGCCAAGAGGTGGTTTTCTCTCTGTTGGGCCTAGTAATCTTGGGTTTTGGATATGCGGTAAAGCCTAGAGAGTGGGTCTCGGTTTAGGCCTAGAAATCGGGTTTGGATTGTGGTAAAGCTTGAGAGGTTAGGAGATAGGAAAATTCCTCACGGTGTAGGTGGATAAATTTGATGGCATCCATGCTTGTTTGGCCTAGTGACCAAGTGGAGTTCACGGTAAAGCCTAGTATGATGTGTTCATTGTGTTGGCCTAGTGATACAAAATGCATTACAATAAAGCCTGGTTTCTATTGATGAGGGTGAGGTGGTTTAGCTTTGGTATGACCTAGTTGGTTATTTTAGTTTGATTCCCATATTCATGCTTGGAATATGGTACGGGGGTGAATGGTTGAAGAGAGATTTGGCTCAACCATTCTATGGTCGAGTGGATCGTGGTAGTCCCATCTTCGGTTGGTTTATTGCATTCATTAATGAGAAATTCATTCCCTTGATTTTCATGTGTAAATGTACTAATGTATATGTGGACTCTATGGTTGATATGTTTATGATATTTTTGTCCCTATTATGTTGGGTATATGTATGTTTTATGACAGCAGCTATGTATGGCTCTCAACATGCTTTTACTTGTAAATGAATGGATAATGTATCTAAGGCCTAATAGATGATAATTCAATAAATGACATGAGGGAATAATGGTTCATAGCGATTCTCAGATAAGTATGAGATCCATACACTTAATTCTATTGTTTACACCTGTAGGTTACATGTTGATGATATGTTTGGCAAAATTCCTGTCATAGCTAGTAGGGGTCTGGTTAAGGTCTTGTTCAACTTATTTCTTTGGCATCATTTTTTCCTGTACTTTTAATGATTTTAAGCTATCACTCCATTTTGGGTAGTGACCTGGGCTTTGGGCCTAAAAAAGTGGCTTAAATCCCAGGGTCACTGGCACAAAACTGACAATTTTAGTCTCTAGTCGCTGGCAGGCAAGCCTGTGTGAGCGACATTGGGTTTCTGGACACTCTTTTTCCCATAGCATGGGAGCGACTGAGGCCTAAGATGTCCATAACAGTAGTGGGACCCAGTGACAACCTATCTAAGTGGATGACTTGTTTCCTGAGGATTCTAAAGCTAATGTTGGATGACTATGTGTGATGTTTTCGTTGATTCCACTTCCTTAAGGTCACATAGGAGGTCGAATCCAATCGTAGTAGCCTCTCATCTCATGTTTACCCCAATTGGCTACTTACTTGGGTAAATGTGGGAGGAGGGTGTTACAGAGTGGTATCGGAGCATGGTTCACCCCTCAGACTGGATGAGCAGTATGCGTTGGCCATGAATGCATGCCAATTGCATGTGTGTCTCTTACACTTACATTCCATGTGCTTGTTATATTTTCTTGATGATTGATTATGGTCAAAGTAAGGTTGTCATGGAGAATTTGATGATTTATTTTGTGGAATGCATCGTCATGAGTATATGAATGGTTACATATTGTTAGATGTCACTTACATGTTGATTGTATGTCACCTACTTATATCCTTGTATGTCAGGTGCATTCTTGAATGTTTTGATTACATGTGTCAGCCTTGTAGGTTGATTACAAGAATTGATCGCTTATGTTCGACTACATGGATTATGCGTATGTGTAGTTGATTATGCATTGCTTATGCATGTTGATGGTTGCATGTGGCAATGTGTACAATGGAGTAATGGTTGTTGTCATGCATGAGGTCATAACATGCATTGTTGATATGGCCTTGCATTGATGACTGGACCCTAGCTAGAATGATATTTATGTGTTAATGCACTTACTTGTTATATGGCTATATGATGTTATGATTATGTTATACATGTATCACGTTGATTTGTTGATCTAACAGACGAGGTATCCTCCCCGAATTATGCTAAGGTGCGTTGATTTATTGTGATTTGGTTTATCTGACATATTATGCATTGTAGGAAAAGATCAAATGGCTAGCAAGGTGGTAGACTACATAGAATCTCCCTATGCATAAGATGAGTAGTGTGGTGCAGGGCACACTTCTGATTTGGCAGATACATTGAGAAGCTTGAAGGAAGAGATAAGGAGTTGTAAGGAAGATAATGACTGGATCATACATGCACAAAGGAAACAAACATAGGTTAATGCTATACTTCTTTAAAGTTTGTCAGACTTGCAATGACAAGGGTTGCTTCGGATCAGCCATGGACATGAGGATAGAACTAATGGAGAATATGGAAGTAGGTCTCTTGGTAGACACAGGTCAGATAAATCTGATACTGTGAGAGATGGCAGATTATTGGACACTTTGGATAAAAGGGGTAATGAGTACATGTACTATTCTAGTTCTGGTTCTGATAAACATCATGATCGTCATCGCTATCATCCTTATAGGAGGAATGATAGGGGATACTTACCAGATGAATTTAAGAAAGAAAAACCACCTACTTTTGATGGATATGTGAAGAATTCGGAAGATGCAAAGGCTTGGATACTTGGGATGAACAAATTCTTTGAGTTTCATGAGTACAAAGATAAATGAAGGCCAAGAGAAGCGATCTTGCTGGAAAGGTAAAACAAACATCTGGTGGGAAGATGTTAAGTGGGTCAGAGACATCATGATAGATGAATTGAGTTGGCGGGAGTTCAAGAGGCTTTTCAGGAAGAAGTACTTGTCAAAGAGGTACTATGAAAGTAAGGCCAAAGAATTCTATGAGCTAAAGATGGGATCAATGGAAGATGAAGAGTACACGACCAAGTTTCTGGAGCTATTGAGGTATGTACCATATCTTACTGATGAGAAGGCTAAAGTTCAGTGATTTGTTAGTGGTTTTCCATTAGCATTTAGAGATCAGATAGAGTATGATGAGCCTCGGTCACTTGAGAAATTTATTAGGAAATTGAAGCATTGCTATGAACAATCAAATCGTAAGAATGAATCTCAGCAAGGATGGAAGGGAAAAGACAAAGTTAAAGGTAAATGGCAGCCTAAGAGGACAAGGTTGCCGCATGCAGATGAGAAAGAGAATGTGGCACCACAAAATAAGTTTAATGCAGCTAGACATGGACATGAGTCACAACAGCAAAAGCATAGAGGTGAGGGCACTGGTCGATTGGAGTATATGACATGTAGCAAGGAACAAATTAAGATATATTGTCCACAAAATTAGGGTGGTAGGCCTAAGATATATAGTGCACAGGAGGCAGAACTATTGGGGATGTTGTTCAGAGTATTCCACATACCTATACAACAGTTGACAACAGGTAGGCAGAAAAACATGCATCTATCCTTGAGATGGACAGTAAGATTTGCAATCAATTTATTTCTATTTTGATTGACCCTGGATCTAATTATAGCAATGTTAGTCCTGACTTGGTGCATAAGTGTGGTTTGAGTAAGGACTTGCATGCAGAGTCTTGGTTAGTGCAGTTAGCTACAGGTACAAAGAAGCGAGTTCATCATTGGGTAAGAGCTTGTGCATTTGATTTGAATGGTATGCCTACTGCAATACATCTAAATGTATTACCGTTGGGATCATATAGTATGTTGTTGGGAATGGATTAGTTGTATCTTCATAGAACCAAGGTAGATTGTTATGACAAAGCCATTGAGTGTGTTGATGACAATGGGGAACCAAGAGTCTTGTAGGGCAAGAAGAAAGCCACATCAATTAGGATGGTGACAACTATGCAAGCAAAGCGTAGCCATAGGAAAGGGTGTAAGTTATTCGCAGTGCACATTTCTAGTGATAAGGGTAAGGAAGTTGGGGATATGGATGTGTTGAGAAAGTACCCAGTTTTACAATAGTTCAAGGATGTATTTCCTGAGGACATTACAGAGTTGCCACTTCACAGGGAGGTATAAATTTCTATTGAGTTAATGCCAGGGGTAGCTCTAGCATCAAAAGTACCTCACAAGATGAGCACATTTGAGTTGGTTGAGTTGAAGTTGCAATTGAAAGAAATTTTGGACAAGGGATACATTAGGCCAAGTGTATCACCATGGGGCGCACGGTATTGTTTGTAAGGAAGAAAGATGGTACTATTAGATTATGCATTGACTACAGGTAGTTGAACAAAATTACTATCAAGAGCAGGTACCCTTTGTCAAGGATTGATGACTTGTTCTATCAGCTGAAGGGAGCAGCAGTGTTCTCCAAGATCGACTTGAGATCGAGATACTGTCAGGTATGCATAAAAGAGGATGACAATTACAAGACTATGTTCAGGATGCATTACAAGTCTGTTGTCATTCCATTTGTCTTAACTAATGCTCTAGCTACATTTATGTGCTTGATTAATAGTTTGTTGCATCCATATTTGGATAAGTTTGTTATTGTGTTCATTGATGATATACTGGTATATTCTAAAAATGAGGAAGAGAGGTCAAGTATTTAGCAGCAGTGCTGAGGTTGTTGAGAGAGAATAAGTTGTATGCTAAGCTCAGCAAGTGCAATTTCTTTCAGACTCTAGTGCACTACTTGGGGCATGTTGTCTCTAAGGAAGACTTTGTAGTAGATCCAGAGAAGATAAGGGCCATCATGGAGTGGGTAGCTCCTAAGAGTGTGGATGAGGTGAGATCTTTCATGGGTCTAACAGGATATTACAGGAGGTTCATCAAGAACTTCTTGTAGATTTCTTATCCTATCACATCATTGCAAAGGAAAGGTAAGAAGTTTGAATGGACAAAGGAGTGTGAGGCTAACTTTGAGCAACTTAAGCAGTTGTTGACACATGCACCAGTGCTACAAATTTCATATCCGGACAAAGAGTTTGTGGTATGTACAGATGCTTACAAGAGAGGACTTGGTGGATTCCTTATGTAGGATGGACAGGTGATGTGTTAGTGTCGAAAAAAAACTAAATGACATGAGTAGAACTACCCAACACATGATCTTGAGTTAGTAGCGATCATACATGCATTGAATATGTGGAGGCGCTATCTTCTTGGCAGGAGGTTTGTACTTATGAGTGACAACATTGGGTTGAGGTATTTGTTTGACCAACCGAATCTGAACTCCAGGCAGGCTAGATGGTTGGCCACGATCAGTGAGCTTGATTTCGAGATTAGGAACATCAAAGGTAAAGAGAATAGGGTGGCATATGCTCTCAGCAGGTGGGTACAGGTAAATCACTTGGCAGATATGAGCTCATATGGGACAAATCTATAGGATAGGATCTTGCAGGAAAGTCAGCATGATGTCAAGTTTATGGAGATTGTGCATGGGTTGCAATAGGGTATTGGTACAGGTACAAGTGGTAGTACACATATAGGTACATGTGCAGGTATAGGTATAGGTATAGGTACAGGTGCATGTGTACAGGGTATGGATTATTGTCTTACAACGAATGGATTGGTCAGATTTAGAGACAGGATATATGTGTCAGATAGTAGTGAGCTCAAGAAGGTGATCTTGAGAGAGTTTCATGAAAAACCTTATTCAGTTTGCCCAGGTTATCATAAGACATTGACTACAGCGAAAAAAAATCTATTATTGGATGAATCTGAAGAGAGATGTAGCAGAGTTCATGGCTAGATGTTTTGATTGTCAGTGAGTGAAAGCAGAATGTAAAAATCCATATGGACTTCCACAACCGATTGCGACTTGAGTGTAAAGAGTAAATGGGAGGTCATTTCCATGGACTTCATTATTTTTTTCCAAAGACAATGAGACAACATGATTCCATCATGGTTATTATGGACAGGTTGAAGAAGGTTGCACACTTCATTCCAGTGAAGTCTACATTCTCAGCTAGCAATGTAGCATAAGTATTCATTAGAGATGTGGTTAGATTGCATGGTGTTCCAAAGAAGATTGTGTCAGACAGGGATGAAAAGTTCACTTCCAAGTTTTGGAAGGAGTTATTTGTAGGTTTGGGCATAGAGTTGGCCTTCAGTACAACTTATCATTTGTAGAAATATGGACAGATAGAGAGGGTCAACAGGATATTGGAGGACATGTTGAGGATGTATGTGATGCATCAACAATGAAAGTGGGAGGAGTATCTTCCTTTGGTAGAGTTCGCATACAACAACAATTATTAGGGTTCATTGAGGATGATCCTTTTGAGGCATTGTATGGGTAGAGTTTTAAACACCTATTAGTTGGAGTGATCTGATTAGCAGGGTATTTATTGGACCAAATATGTTGGTAGACCTGGAATGGGAAATGCAGGTGATCAAGAAGAATCTAAAGGCAACATAGGATAGGCAGAAGAGTTATGAAGATAGGAACAGGTTGTTCAAGGAGTTTCAGGCGGGGAATAGGTGTACTTGCGCATCAAACCAAAGAAGAGCTCCTTACATATTGGATCATGTGGCAAGCTGACACCATAGTTTTGTAGACCCTTCAGTATCATTGAGGGATTGGGCCAGTAGCCTATAACCTTCATTGCCTCCGATAGTGAAAGTCCATGATTTTTTCCTTGTATCTTTGCTTAAGAAGTATGTTAAGGATGTTGATCATGTGATTGACTGGTCTGTATTGCAGATGGAACCGAATGGAGAATTCCAACCATAGCTTTAGTGTATATTGTAAAAAAAGGTGTTCATGCTTAGAACTGAGCAATCAAGCAAGTTAAAGTGCAGTGGAAGCACTTTGGGCCCGATGAAGCTACATGGGAGATGGCAGATCAGATGTGGGCTATGTATCCTTCCTTGTTTTCTGGTTGAGGCAAAGCAGTTTTGGCTTGATGTTTTGGTGTGATTTTGGTATATGCTTTGGTATATGTTTTGATGATTTTGCTATATGCACATATGTATATGGATGTAAATACTTCCATGAGCTAAGTTATAAAGCTCCAATAAGCAGTATGGGTGTCATGTTATTACGATGTCATGTTATTATGTTGTCATGATGGTTTTCTTTCAGCAGGGTGATCATTGTAAATATTGCATCGAGCTATGTTATAAAGTTCCATGGGTAGTATGTTTTCTTTTCAACAGTTTTGCTAAGGTCTTGGTGTGGTATAACACCGAGGATGGTGTTCCCCAAGGGGGAGGTTTCGTAACAACTCTGGTGAAAATTCCATGTAATAAAAGTTAATAAAGGAAAAAATAATAACCATGACTGATGGGACACTTATTCCAAGTTGAATGTTGGACAAGACATCCTAGTGGGTTTTCATTTGATTGTTTATGGCTAAGGAAATTGGCAAAGGCAATGGCTAAGGCTTTGGAATGACAATATGGCATTTTTGGCACATTTATTTATGAAAATAATGGAAATTAGGAGAAAAGGGAGGTGAAAGGTCACAGGTTGCATTAGTAATACAAAATGGGAGATTAGTTACTATGTGACTAAAAAAGTTAGTCACCACAATTATTTCAAGTGAATTACTACTAAATTTGAGCAATTTTAAGTGACCGAACTAAAAATGACTAACTTAAATGACTAATTTAGTCTAGGGATAAGATATATGACTAGATATTAAGTGACTCAACTAAAAATGACTAACTTAAATGACTAATTTAGTCCAGGACTAAAATATATGACTAGATAATAAGTGACATAATTAAAAATTAAAAATGATTAATGTAAATGACTACTATAGTCCAAGAATAAAAATATGACCAACTAACAAGTGGTATAGACCAGTAGGTTTACGTGGGGTTTAGTCCCCACTAGGTCACAGTTTCAAACCTCATGGGGAGGGGCTAAGGAGTGGAAGCCACTTTGGGGGAATTAAACTTCCCAAGGGTGTCCAGGCTTGACTAAAGCCTCGCACAATCCTGGTGATAAGCATCCCATTCTAGGTGGACCGATCTTCTTACAACCAATAAGTAGGCTACCCCAGCCTAGGCGTTACCTAGTTACCAAAAAAAATAAAAAAAATTGTTTGATTACTTAAAAAACTAGAATATCATCATGCTCAAAAGCATAAGATACATGGAGGTTCATCTATGCTCCCAGACCTTAACGTGCGAAGAAAGGATGAGAGGACAAGAAGGGCTTATCAACAACAAAATTAAAAAATTAATCTGGTACCTGATGTAAATTTTGTTTTTGTTAACAAGTTACTAGAAATTTTATGCATTACTAAATAATTTTGATCCATCTTAGCCTAGATCCATCTTAACTCTAGATTTACAAATATTTAGAAGGATCAAATCTCTTTTCACTCTAAATAAAATTTACACCTCAAGAAATTAGATCCTTCTTAGCACTTAGTAGATCTTGAGTTAAAAAAGATATAAACTACTATAGAAAAAAATATTCCCAATTTCAACTATTATAATATGTTTGACATCCAAACTCTCTACCTTTATGACATTATACCTTGTAATGTAAAAAAAAATACTATATAATGAAGGTTTTCAATTACATTACATATATATTCATTCTGTTAATTAAACATTTTAAAATATTATTTTAAAATGATTTTTTACAAAATAAAACTTTTTCATATTTAGGCGCCATGTAGTTGAAATATGAAATTGAGTCAATGCATAGAGAAAGCATAAGCGTGCTAACTCTAAAATGTTTCTTGAGCTTTGGAGCAAGGGGAAAATGAAGATGCAGTGAATTTAACAAGATGTGCATAGGGTTTTTGCTTCTTTCTGTTGTTGTTTCGGGGTGTTTGGTGAAAATGATGAAAATGCTTTGACCAGATTTAGTGTTGGGGAAACTGTTGTTTTGGTTTTCTTGTGCTTGAGATGATCTGTATTGATCTAGTTTGAATAAATTGGTTAGAATCTTGACAAGGTTTGTTGAAATTAGTGGAAATATTGAGACTATTTGATGGAATTATTTGAAATGTTGGTCGATTACTTGATCTTTTGGTGTTGTTGATGGTTAATCTACTCTGCAATGGATTTGATGTGGGAAGTGAGTTTATTTCTAAGAAATTGGTCTACAACTACTGAGACTTTCTGGTTCACTTCGATAAAATATTGGACAAATTTCAGCATTGTTTCTCTGACTTCAAATCAGTAGGCATTTTGAGATTAAACAGGCTTCCGCACTTGCATATTCTTTATTGTTTTCTTTCTAGTTTCCCTTAGCCATGCTTTCCTTGGATTTGGTCAATATGCAAGCAAATTTGGTGTCGTTGCTCTATGTTGATTTATAAAAAATATTATTACTAGTTAATTTAAACTGAGATAAAGGTAAGTGGTCTTTGGTACGGAAAATGGTGAAGGATAATTGATGAGCTATAGGTATAATTTGATAAAATTTTCAGGAGGAATGCATCGCATTTAAATCCAGTCCACACATTGAGTGAGGTGATGGCACAGGTGGAGAAATGGCAGATTAGCTCTTGAACACACTTTGTTCGTAGTTAGGTCTTGTTTAGGTACTGTGAAGAATCAAACCATTTCTCCTTCGTTTGTTTTCTTGCACTAAAAACTAATGATATAGGAAAGGGTTTCTATGTTTGAGACCCGGTGTCATGATCATCCTTGTAAATGAATTTACTGCAGCAGTTTTGTCGTCATTTGTTTTATAAATTGAAAATGGTAGAGAATTATTTGGATGTGAAGTAGGGGTATAGACTGACCTCATGGGTGCACTTCCTTTGTGAGGTGACAAAAGGGGGAAATGGAGGACATTGGAAAAGCACATGGCCAGAATAATATTTCTAGAGATCCTGACAGTTTAAAAGTCGAACTTGCAAGATCATAGTGAAAAGTCGTTCTTCCTCAAAGATGGAACAACCCAACATCACAGCAATATAAAAACACATTTGAATGTTTTTGCCTCAACAAGCAAACATTTCACTTATAATAATTTTTTCTTTCCAAATATTGAATTCTATAGACCTGCACTTTTTAAATTTCTTTGTCTAAACAGAGTTTTAGGTACTATACAAGTGCCATAAACTGTACATTGTTCAATTCTTTGCCTAGTCTAATCTCATAAAGGAGAGTGACTTGCACATTTATCCTAAGGATTTCACCTCCACATCCAATGTTATTTGGTTTTTTTCTTCGACGCAAAATGATTCTTTAAGGTTCAATAGTCCTGGTGGTCATCTCGTTCCTTTGTGGTCTTTGGCTTGAAGGACCCTAGAAGATTTGATAGTTCTCCTTTGTTATGATTTATAATATCTACTTCGAGTTGCATTTACAAGTTTATAATACAAGTTTAGTGTCACTTTCTAACCAATTATCATGAATTCCTGGGAACAGAGTTTGAATGGTTGGGGAGAGGAACAATAGTAATCATGAACACAAATGTTGGGAATGTCGCAATGGAAATTCTTCAGTCACTGATTATATGCAAGGGCACCACTTTAAACCCTAACATGGTAAGTAAAAACAAATTTTGTTTCAATCTTGTATCATCTTTCAATGTATTCTTTGAATATTGAAAATAGATTGATTATAAGGACCAAATTTACAATAAACAATGAATGTTGAGTTAGACAAATAGCCATTTTTTATGGTTTAACAAGAATATTTTTTTGGTGAATTCTTCCTCTTGCACTCTTTCATTTAATGTTATTTCTAGGATCAAATCTCTAATTATTAATGGGTAGGGAACCTTGTTAGGATTCAAGTTTTTTTGCTTATTTTTCTTTGTTAGAAGTTCTTCCCAAAACACACCCCGAGGCACTGCACTAAATAACACCTTCCATTGATTTATATTCAAGATATGAGGAATATCTATTCCAAAATTTGCATGCAGGGCTTCAATCTGGTTGCATCTCTTTTGAGCATGCCATTTGAACAAGGCAAAGCACAACAAGAATGGAATTCTGGTAAATAATTGAACACTCTGTCAATCTCAATAGTGAATCAAGGCCTTGTTAACTCTGTTAGGAATTTTATATACCAGATCCAGCTATCAGTAACACCATCTGAGGGCATCAATGAAGAGTAGTAAGGGGATAACAAACTCCTCCCTGGATTGCGATTCAAATCTACATAGCACTAAAAAACCAGACCTGAATCTTTTCTCTCCATGGAAGAGCAACCCAATGTGATGATAGTCACAAGATGCACAATTGGAGGTATTAACTACATGTTGGCCCTTGGGTTGCTTAGCAAAAATGCTGAATCGTAGCCACGACTCGATCCTTGGCATTGAAAAGCATCCTGGTGTGCACTTGTTGGATGGTGATGAACACTCAGACTAGAGTGTAGCCGACGCAGTGTGGACTGTGATTAACAAATATGGGCACATAGACCTCCTTGCCAATAACATTGGCATTTAATGTGTCGAGCCCTTTTTCAAGTTTCCATTGGCTCTCCTCCAGTCCACTTTCAGGACCAAGGGCCAACAACTATCAAAAGGCCGAAATCAGTTTTCCCTAGACCGCATTTTGTAGATATGAAACACCCCACTTTAGTTTTAAATTGAGACGCTAGTTTACTACCCAACCAAGGCTCCAATGGGATGAAGTTTTCTCGGTTTGTTGTTTTATATTTTGGACTCTGTTGGGGTTAGCTGGGTTGGAAGTTTTATGCGTTCAATTTCAAACACGAGGCACTAGTGCCAGAAATTGCATCGTAACTAGAAGAATTACATAAATGAACAAACGAGCATTCATTTGAAGCTTGGTTTCCCATTTAGTTTTGAGGGTTTTATCCATTGTGGAATTGACTTCTCAATAGTTGATGAATTGTGGCGGGGTTGATAAAGTTAGGGGTAGCAATTGTTCTCTTTGTTGATTGTTTGCATCATATTAACACTAGATTGCATTACCAAGATTATAGCACCACTGGAACATGTGCTATGTGAAAGGCACTGATAACTTAATTCTAATGTGAAGATACGGAAAACAAATCATTGTTCCCTCTCTTACCTAGATTGTAAAGAAATATTGAACAGAATAATATATGTTTGGTTAATAAACATGTTTCCTGCTATAGATATTAGGTGAAATCTACTACATTGATTGGAGCTGTAACAATAGTGATTTTCATGATGATGATCCCAAATCTAGCTCACGTAGTAGTAATGATATAAGCTTTGAGAGGCCAACCATAGATGGGGATTCTGAATGCTCAAATTCTAAGGGACAATGGTTGCCTAATGTTGAGAGGAGGGTTGCAAACAGTGCCTGATTTATTCTTGACAGTCAGAGAGATAAAAGTGTGCTCTACATGCAAAACTTGTTTTGTTAAAGCTACCTCGGTGGCTTCCAAAATGATATATGTTGATCCTAGCCAAGGACACGAATTGTACCATGTTGAAAATCAAGTGCTTGTGTTCCATAACAATCCAACCAAATTCCTGGAGCAGTAATGACTCTAGGTCCCTTTACCAAAGAGCTCCCAATCATCATTCTTTTAACATGAAAACAAATGATTTCCCTTAAAGAGACGTGGGTGCCCCATACTCAAGGTATGATCCCATACTAATGAATACAACAAGGGAATATCTTGACAAATTGCTTCACCTCCAGGCTTTCTGCTACCAAGAAAAATGCCCAGAATGGACCTTTTCCTATTGCAGTGAGTCTCTTTACCAATTCCATTCACTTCTTAGGGAAGAGCTACTCAAACATATTTAACAATCACAAATAATGGTTTCCCTGGAATATGTACAAGAAATTTAGAGATTGTCTACAACAGACTATTACAAAATGAATCTAGAGTGAGGAAAGTGGCTATCATGAGTCATGGCTACTCAAAGATGGGGGTGTTGATGCTCAGTACTTTAATATTCTCCTTATTTATCCTAGAAATCTATAACCCTTTTTTTTTTATTGAGGGCATACGATCTTGTACAAGACTGGGCTGCCTGCAGAGGCTTAGCCTTACCTTACATCGTTGGCTTTCTTGTCCTCTTATATAAATAGGGGAAGGAGAGGGCCCTCTTATACATTGTTTTGACCATATTATCTTAGAGATGGGTAGCACATTGGACCTGCTCCTTCTCTTGACACTCTTCATCACCTTATCTCCCTGTCCTGGAGTACTAGGTCTTAGAGTAGTGCACAATTCTACTAGGGATAGTATTTGATCCTAAAGGAGGTAAGAAAACTTGTGATTGTGACAAACCCTAAAGGATCAGAAAGCATTGTTATTTTAACTCATGTGAGAGAAGAACACTAGATTAGTGGTGAGGAAACATCTTGAACACTTATGGAAGACCCAAAAAAAACAAAGGGTGGTGGTGTGTTACAAGTGGTATCAGAGCTCCTAGGTTCAACACTCGGACCTAATGGGCTCTATTGAAAAATTGAGTATGATTGCATGTCATTGGTGTTATGTTATCGTAGCCTCTATAGGGTTTTGTATGGAGAACATCATAGTGCACAGGAATGTGAATAAATTTTTGGATCTGTGTATATTTATAGCAGTAGCTTGAGAGATATAGCTTTGCTAAAAGTTTCTAGGCTTTGGGAAACTCCATTGTCCTTTGAAATATTATCACTTTGTTGGGGAATAGGTTTCTCAGTTATTCTGTGTATTATTTCATTCTTCAGAATCTAGGGAAGTAATCTTAGACCAACCTACATATGTCAGGGAAAATCTCCTCTTGGCTTGCAAAGCTACAAGAAAGAGCAGATGAATGACCCATAGTTACTATTCAACAATCCATCACTCCACTAACTTATGTAAACCTTGTAAACAACAAAGTTGAAGGAGTGTAGATCTTGCAGTTGTTCTGTATCCATTATGGTTATGTATGACAAAGTTAATCTAGGTGATCTCATCCCGTTTGACTGACTCATCATCCATCCGTTTGGTAGAATGTTGTGTGTGAGGATATACATGCATCACTAAAGATTGTTTTCCTTTGTTGCACAATGCGCAATAAAGGTTCTGCTCCATTTTTCTTAAGTTTATGCTTCAACTCTGTAGAAAAGTCTAGATTTCAGGGTACCATTTTCATAGATCTTAATATTGGTGTACTTGAGTGGAGATTTGGGCTATTTATCCACTAGTAAGTAGTATGTTAGTTTACAGTCTTCTATTGTGTCAACTGAGCTTTAGAATTTAAAAGTTCTTATGAAAGCTGCCTTGAAATCATAGCCTTTGGAAAGGGTCAAACTTATATTTATCTAAGATCTCAAAAAAAATAAGGGAAGAGTTGTTCCATCAAAGTCACCTGGCACTTTCATCCAATCCTAATTACATAGTTGGTGATGGGAGGACTTTCCCTAGATAGGAGACTTGGTGTATGGCTTATGACATAACCAACTATTGATTTCTCACTACTAAATCAACATCCCATTGGCAAGTAAACCTGTATTGGAATGCCCCTTTGTCATTTCTAATTTTTAGTGGACTGTAAAGTAGCAGGGCACCATAACCTCCTGTCAAAAATTGGGCAAATTATTGCAGTGAAGTTGGCACAATGGATATGTTTTACAGTAATAGTTGCATCTGATCTTTTCAACAAAGTTGAATCAAATTGACAAACAAGACCTTGGGCAAAGAAAACCAATCAACATAACTTTTGGGCCAATAAGTGTCTGTCTCTGTATTAATGAGTAGGAATAGGTGGCTGGACTCAGATTTTATTTTCTTTCTCATCCATAAATAGGGAGAACACTATTGATAGCACACTATCAAATTCAGAGAACTGTTTGGGCTAATAAGTAGTTGTGGCTCACATAGGACTTGCACCTGCCCATTCCACTTGCTCCACATTATCATGGGTCCACGGTAACATGCAGTAGCAAGCCTAATAGGGTTTGAAACTGGTCATCAACTATAGAAGAACCCGGATGAAATTTTTTAGCTATTGCATTTTCCGAAGGCAGGTAAGGAGGCAAAGAAAGTAAGGGTGGTTGAGCTTTGAAGGGTCCTTGACTTTAGCAACGTGTTAGTTTGCCTATAGATCAGAAGGCATTCTACTTTAGGATCCAATGCATCATATCCAACAGGTTATGTTCACTTGGTTACTGTGCTGTAGTGTTTTCTATGGATGGTTGAAGTGAATTAATTATGCACACTAGAGTAGGCACATTACTTTTGTAGGAATCTTATGGCTGATGCATACATGCATGCTCAGATCCATTCTATCTTGAGTGAGGTGTTGTTGCAAACTTTGACATAGTCATATTTAGAATGTCTCTGAGTTTAGTTAGGCACTGGAATTCCATTTTTAGAAGTGTCGTTTCAGTTCTTTTTCAGTCTTTTGGGCATTGTTTCCATCTCTAAGAAAAGTGCATGGAAGAGAAAGTAGCTAGATTTAGATTAGGGCACACTTTCCTAGGTAAGGAGGCACTCTATTATGGGAAATCTTCTCTTGCAAGTTGGGTGCACTCTTTCCAGGTATCTAGGGTTAGTGTTTTTGCATCTTGTAGAGAAGACGCACCACAACAATGATGGAATTTCCTTGTAAACCAGAGCCTTATTTATCTATAAAAGAATGGCAGGGTGTTTCACTAGAGTAGTGAGACAGTGAGGGTTATGAAAATTTGCTTTATAATTCTTCTTTGCAAGTAATGGAAAATTATGTGATTGAGTTCCTGCATATTCTACTTGTTTTCCATTATTCCCAGAACAATGTTTTGCAGATTTAGTTCTATATTGTGTTCTAATTTTTCATATTATGTGGTGTATGTACCTTCGAATATACAAATTTGAGTATACAATCTACTATTTTGAGAACTGTATAGATGGTTTTCAGATTTGTAGCTCTATAGTTTGGTTCATAGAATTAAAAATTTGTGTATTATATATTCAAATTTAATAAAATGGAGGGATGTGTATGAGAATTAACAGGGAAGTTGAGTTGTAATTTGAATTAGAAACAACAGTTTGGAATGGTTGTGCAGTAATTGTTTCCAAATGATTCAAAGACAATTGTGTTCACAACTCATGAATTTTACTTGCAGAAAATCCTAGTTGTGTTCTCATGATCCATTATATCTCTTATACATGTCCAAGTCACTTATCTAATTTGATTTTTTATTGGAAACAAAACCAAATTATTGACCTTACAACCTGTGCTTTCAATAGATTTTGTAACGTGGATTATATTAACATTATAGTCAACAATTAAAGAACCAGCCATGCAAGTAATAACATTATAGTATTATACATAACACCACTAGAAAAACTCTATAAATATCCATTTCGGGGTACATGTATAGCAAGATAGAAGTTAGAAACTAATCAATTCGATAAAAAATTGTTTGGTTAGAGCTAAATGGATCCATTTCCCAATTAGAGCATGACAGTTAGAATTTTGGAGTCAACTTGTAGGAAAGCATATGTACTATCGATGAGTATTCGAAGGCAAAAGCAATAGGAAGGGCTTAGTCCACTCCTTACAACCTTCCAAAATACTAAAGTGCTTAATTTTCAATTGCTAGATACTTACAAGATAATGTGGAACACTAGTAAAATGGGATACTGCAGGCAAATAAGATAAGATAAGATAATTATATTTATGTCCAACTAATGACCACAAAGTAGGTCAAAGGGATTGTTGAGTACAATGATGTCCATACAATGCGGAGAACCAAACAGTCTCCTATAAAAAATACAATGCATGAATTTAAAATGTACAATGCAGGAACATAAAAGATACAATGTATGGAATGCCCTGACGGAGAAGATCCAGGGGCTAATGGGTCTGAGGATCAGACCCATCTCTCCTAACATCCAAGGTTGACTGAAGAACACTAAAAAAAGCTCCACAAAGTTTGTTGACCCGATGAAGGGCCAGTGGGAGGTGCAGACTGTCCACTAAATTGTTGTCTGGGGAAGTTCGCGCACTACTGAGGTCTGGAGGACCTAGTCCGTCTCCCAGGGACTGGTCTGAGACGATTTTTCTGTTGAGATCTCATGTGGTGGGGTGAATTTGGATATGAAATGGTATCAATCGTTCTCGTTGTGCCCTTGTCTGAAGGTAGTACCCTGAAAAATGTCGTGATCCTCTATGTGGGTTCTGGTATGATGGGAAGCTGAAGAATATGCACTTAGAACTTGAGAGCCTATGATCCATACCAAAATGTGCAAAAAAGTGGACAAGTTTTCCATATTTTCTTACTTCTTGAGATGGTCTTATTTCTCTGCCTTCTATTCTTCTATCATGGTCCCTTGATCCACAATATAAGAGTATATTTTATAGAATTTTATCTTGACTATTTTTTATTTATTGTATTTTTTAAGGGTGCAAGTTCCTTTTTGATATTGTATATTAATCCAATGGTGATAAAAAATACATGTGTGTCTACTACTCTTGTACTAGGGAAACTAAACAAGTCTTTTGGTCCAAGAGAACATAGCTTCCGAAATTTTGTTATAGCTGAACTTTGATTTATTTAATTTAGATGCTAAACTAAAATAAATAGCTTCCAAATTGTTCTCATAACCAGAGTTTGTTCTATCCATCATAACTATACTAGTTTAGATATCATTTATACTATGAAATAGAAGTATATCAAAAAAGAAAATACTGTGCATGCCTAATCATATATTGTGACATCACTAGCATTCATTGGTTTATCCTCTTCTCGAGACTTTTTGAGCCTCGATTAGCTACTTATTTTTTGAGTTGAGTGACCTTGTTGTCCAAATTCTACACCTGTAGCTGTATGGAATCTATAGACATCAAAATCTCTTGCTGCAGTTTGATCCTTTCAACTAGGACCTTACACATCATTATTTTTATTTGTCAGTATATGTCAACTGCTTACACGTATATGTTAAACATTGCCTCTGCTAGTTCCTATATATGGAATACAGTGCCAATGACCTTATCATCCTATAAAAATATCTACTTTGGCCTCCTATGTATGTTTATCTCCCTCTGATCTATTTGAGCACTGTTACCTTGACTTTGGTACAAATTATCATTATCAATCTATGTAATGCATGCCCAAACTTGAACCTGCTCAATGCCATCTGTCCTGACCACTTAATGCCATTTATTAAGGGATTGTGGTCATGCTTCATCTGTCCGGGGTAGTCTAGATGGCACCCCATCTGGTGATAGTTTTATCTTGACTTTGAGATGGTATTTGTCTAATGTTGTTCAGGTGGCATAGAGCTTGCCTCATTGAATCATCAATTGTCTATGGATCTCATGCAATGGTTTCTCAATTTTGTCCAGTTGGGACATCTCAGCTTTTGACTTAGAGCTGGAGCTGTTGGGACATCTCAATGTATGACTCAATGTTGGAGCTATTATGTCGAGGACTTGGAGGGTTCTTGTTATGGCCTTGGGAGGCCTCAGGTGCACCATTTCGATAACTAGGTTTTTGCTAAACCATGGAGGCAAAGACAATGAAAGGATGTCTGGATACTCTATTTCTTTGTCCTTTCCTGATTGTTTTATAATGGCTCTCCAGTAGGCTTTTCTAATCTGAAGGAGTTTGGGTGATGTGATTAGATGGGCATTTGCAGTGAGCCTTCAGCATGAGAGATAAACCAAATCTAAGACTTGTGTTGTTGTTGCAATGGGGGAATGAATTTTCCATGATTTCCTTCTCAGTGAAATGGTTGGTGCAAAATGTTCTTTTTTCAAGTGAGGTTCAATAAGATCCTAGGGATCCATCTGGAACTCAAACTTGGCACCCAAACTTGCCTTAAGGATATATATGCTAATGTTATCATAAAGAGTTGTAGATAGTGTGGTCCTTTGCTATCTGAAGCGTTGATTTATAATATTATTGCTGCCTATTGTCTCTTGTACCTCATCCATGTCCCCCTTATAATATTTTTTCAATCTGGAGCCCTATGGGCTGGAGTTTCAAACTTCAAAGGATCACTCTACCCAACGTCGTGTCTTGAAAGTGATCTTTATACCTTCAGGACACACGGATCTGAGCATTGAAGATATTTACATTTTTGTACTTGAATTATTTGAATGTACTCATTTATTGTTGGTTCCACCTCACCTTTGAATATACTGTCATAATATCACCTATAGCAATATGGAGCTTCCTTTTCTAGTCCTCTCTGCCTGTTTGGTAGTTAGTTTCTGATTCTAGGAGTCCTTTCCCTTAGATTGAATATCCATATTTCTTAACCAATTTTCTGATTACCTAACAAATTATCCTGCTTCATTTTGATCTCAACAAACTCATATGAGCCCATTAGAATTTCTGAGGATGTAGAGTGCAAATGCACTGATTAGAGAAGAAAGTGTAGAAGATATTTCTTGAAACATGAGACAGTTAATTGCAGAAGAAGAGAAGGAAATGGGAGGTGTAATATGACAGCCATATTGTGATTGCATTCATGTAGCAGGAAGGGCATTACTCTTCCTCTGCATTGTACTATCAAAATGAACTTTTACTATTGTCCAAATATCATCAAACTATTGGCTTGCATCAGCAATCCTAAATCCAAATATTGATGGTGCTCTTTTTGATAGGAACATATGCAAATGTTTCATTATGTAGTGGAGCTTTTGTCTATGCAAGGGCTCAGTTTGTTGTGTTTTTTAGCTTGCGAGCTTCAAAGGCCCTTTTCCCTGGAATGATCAATTCAATATTCACTGTTCAGGGCGCCCATGGCCTTTTTTGATACCACGCCTATGGGAAGAGTTCTAATCCGGGTGAGAAAATATTCCCCTGGATGTTTATGTTCAAGCAATTTCAAATTTAGGGCTTGAAACATTTTACTTGATTTTAACCAAAAGCATTATTGTTTTTGTAGGCATATTCAGAGATGTGTTTGATAGATGTAGGCACACAACCAACTATAGAAAATTCAGACAAAAGCACCTTTCTAGCACACATGGCAATCAAATGTCTAATTGAAATGCTTGTTAAGGCACTGAATGAAGTACGCGCTCTTGATTATTCAAAAATACCTATTGAAAATAAGAGATTGAAAATGGATTGCATCTCTACTGTGGTAAAACTTAGTTATGAAGACTACCTACAACAGAGACTTTTACAAGGCTAAAAACAAAGAAATGTGCAGTCTAGATTTAATGACGAAAATTGCCCAAATGAAAGATGGTTGAAGGCTCACAAACGAAAATATTTACTTTGTCAAATTTATGTCAACCGAAGAAAACCTTGAAGTATCTTTATCAAAGGGTGGTCTTGAATTTCCATGGTGTGATGGGCTAGACCTGTTTGTTATTATTTTGGAGCTGACCTTTTTGTCATTATTCTGCAGCCAACTTCTTTGGTCATTATGTGGGGCTGACCTATGCATACTTAGAATAATACATATTTATATATACTGGTGGAAGCTGCCATAGGTATTATTCTTTGAATGAGTACAATGATGTTCCTATTGTAGATTTCTAACAGGTTGGTTGCAGTGCCTAGAATAGTTTTGTCTTATCTCCAGTGAATTAACCTATGCATGGTGTGATATTTCTAGCAAAGGGTGGATCATGCATTTAATGAAATAAAAATAAATGCTTAGTTAGGTGTGGAGTTGTTGTTTTAGTACTTAGGAGGTGCAGGGCAGGATATATGTAGGGATATACATGTACCCAAACACAACATTCAACTATAAATAGCGGGATGTGGTTACCTTGTTTGGAAAGAGGAACAACCCATAACTAATCAGTAACATTTGGTGAAGTAATCATGAAACTTAACAAGCAATGAAAACACTATATTGAGGATGACTTATGCAAGATGTTGCGAGATGATGTTGCATTACAACTCATTTTTCTAGAGCCATGCATGTGTTTTCAGTTAAATTTCTAATTCACGTGGGGAGGAAGGTGTATCTTCTACTCATTAACATATATGTACATGCATTAGATGAACAAGCAATGTTCTGGGCAGTCTAAGTGGTAGTAAATCATGTGTTTTGGGGCAACATGAAATTGTAAATACACAACTCTCATTTGGGATTAATCCTTATGTCATTACCTTTCATTAAGTATTTTACCTGATGGCACCTGTCAAGTGTTTCACTCTCTTGTACTTGTGTTTATTTCTGTCTATCTTTGTTGTTCTTGGGCTCACTCTCTCTTTAAGGATGCATCCATCTTGGCAATTTCTCTTCAAGAGTTGTGCTGCCCAAGTGCTAGTGTATGTTCCTCTTTATTATGGAATTTGGATTTTGTGTTGGTTCTGATCTATTATTTTTCTATCTCTTGTGAATATCAACAAATTTTCTTTTATCTAATTTCAGTATTTAACATTTTTATGTAGAATTTTACATCTTTAATTCCTCGTGTGTGTAATTTTTATTTATTTATTTTCCAGGTAATATATCCTAGGTAAAACCTTGAGGCACTTACCCTCATTCCAAGGATATATATATATATATATATTCTAAGTAATATATCCTAGGCAAAACCTGGGGGCACTTACCCTCATTCCCAACATGGTCAGCAGGGTAATCCCTATGTTTCTTAGAAACCAAAGCCAGGTCAACAACAAGGCTCAAAGTTGTTACAACAATACATATTATGAACTCAACAGGTCACTTATGGGAATATAAACTGGGGGGAAGGATAATATTCCATCGCAACAACTTGGGCTAGACCCAATTGACAATTAGTAATATATAGAGAGAGAGAGAGAGAGAGAGAGAGAGAGAGCCCTCTTCGCCCTTGGAAACTGGGGGTAACTACTAGATGTGTCCAAAAGTTGTCAACCCAGCTCCCCATCATCAAAACTTGGTGTAACATAGGGATCATTTACGTCATGCTTAACAAGGTTTGTTGTTGGATGCCACTTGCAATTTTTGTTATCTGAAATTTGTTTAATTTAACTTGCATCAAGAAAAAATATTGGTTGTCAATGCCATTTAACATTAATTAAGGAAAGAATTCTAATTTCATTCCCGCATTATTTGAATGTTTTTTTTCTTACTCTATTTCTTATGATGAAGTGCTCTATTGTGAAGCTTGATATTTATTTTAACAATTCGTGCTTTGACCTTGACATTTATGGAAATTACAGGGGTGAGAGATCTCTGTGTGGACTACTTTCACTTGTACAACCACCTCAGGAAATTGATATAATAGGAAATAGAATGGTGTCTAGAAGCTGGCGAAATTATGAGGAAGAAGAATACTTATGGGAAGATATGAGCCCAAGATTGGAAAATCATGGAAGAGGAAGTGATAACTCAAGGAAAGATGATTTTTTTCCTGGTGACCCAAAGAAGTGGTCAAGCTTAGAGAGAGAGACTCCTAACAGTGATTGGCATATGCATGGACCATTGTCTCATGTGGATAGACCTATTATGAGTGAGAAGGAGAGACGACCTCCTAGAAGGGTATGCTTCCTTTCTCCCTGCTCTCTTTTTTTATCTAATTAGTTTGATGACAAATTATTACCCATTTTCTTTTTTCATTGTTGCTTTTTTAGTGTTTTCCTTAACATGTAAAGATAAAGGATTTATGATAATGATATTTTTCTTAATGTAGGAGTCTAAAGAGAACCATCCATCTTCTCTTCTGTAATCAGGTATTTTGTCTTGAAATATCAGAGATACTTCCACTGAGACATCATCTTTGCTGCAAAGTAGTCAAGATCCATTAGAACATCGACCTGTAATGGGTTGGCCTCCTCACCAGTCACATCAAAATAATAGCCCAACTTCACAATCAAGGTTGAGAATACTTCAAGTTTTTGTTCCTGGGGACAACAATTCAAGTTCGATCTGCATTGAATCGATAACCATTCTTTGTTGTCAGAAACTAGAGTTTTTCAAATTAATCAGGGAGTAGTTTAGCTTCCATTGGGTATGGATAATGCTGGTCCTATTTCCCCATTCCTACTTCAGGATGAAATATGTTGAAATCTTGGCAGACTAAGGAATCAAAACCAGATTGCATGATCATAGCTTTGGTAAGGCCTTGCGCAGGAGGGAATTTTTTTTAATGAATCATAATTTTCTTGAAATTGTAGAAAGTTTAGCTTATCTTTTTGTTTCTCAAAGTGTGAAGTATTGATATTCGGCAAGGATTTTGTAATTTTCATTAGCATTTTAAAGATTCTGTCTTTTTATAGAAAAATGCAGGCAAAATAATTTGATACTATAGACATTTGGGCCAATATTTGTTTTGAATTGGCTAATTTTTTGGGATGAATTTGTAAAAGCTAGCCAAATGGTGAATATTAACCCCTGAAATTTTCTCAGGGAAGTCAATCCAATAAGGTCATGATTAACCCTTTCTAATGGAGGGTCAATCTTTAAGTCAGTTAAGGACCTGGTTGTGTCAGTGTTATTGAGTTGAGTTGGTCCTTTCAAGTAGGTGGTAAGGTCTTAACTCCATCTTACTAGGGGTTTGGTTGTTTATTTCAGATGGCTTTGAAGATCCTAACCCGATGTTACTGGGTTGAACCCTTTGCCGCAGTATCTCAAGCAGTGAAGACCTTTTTAGGACCTTATTAGTTCAATGTGAAGAGGAAGTAAAACTTAAGGTTTTAGGAGAAGTGAGGGTGTATCTTCTACAGTCACTTTCTCGACCTTTCCTAATTTGGGAGATGAGTCTTTTGACTCTCCCTTTATCTACCATAGATGCGTAGATTTTTGAAAGAAGGAAAGATCATGGCTAACTTAGAAATACTTTGAGCCTGAAATTTCAGTAGAAGAACATGCCCATATCCTAGGTTAGAAATACCCCAGGAAGCACACTTCTTGGGGTTCAACTAGTTGAAATACTGGCCCAAATTTTGAAAGTGTCATGGCTCACCAATCTAGGCAGTTTCCTTCTAAGATTGGTTCATTGTTCATAAGTGGTCAAAATCCTTTTTATAAGTGCACAAATTCCATGTTGTAGTATGGATTCCTGTGCAGGGTTGTTGTATAGTCATGATGAGGGTGTATCTGAGGAGAATGAGGGTGCAATTCACTAAGTTGTATGGCATACTGCACTGCAGTTATGTAGGAGAAAGATTGAGAGGGCACATGCATGCCTCCAGCATGCATGCATCAGTCTCATCCACTTCTAGTTTTATAATTACTGTGCCAGATTTAGCATTCCAATTTTATAATAAATGTTTTTCTTCTTTTGGAGTTTTACTTCCAGATTTAGAAATAGGCTTTTCAATGAGATTTTTTTTTAAAGTTAGCTCAAGCACATGAGCTAGAGAAACTTCCAGTTAAAGGAGGGCACACTTCCCTAGATAGAATTAGGTTGGGGTTTTGATTTTGGTGCCAAAAGGAATGGGCTAATTTTGTCTCCTCATCTAGCCTTCCTCATATATAAAGAAGGTGGGGTGGAGGTGAATATTTTTGCAAATTTTGTGAGTGTGAGATTGAATTATGTGCTAGTGACTAGCAGGGTATTTTTTGAGCTTTATTAGTGTACTGGTTTTCAGATTTAATGAAAGGTAGGTTGCAGGTTGGTCCTATATTTTTAGTATGATGTGTTAGGAGTTTAGTGTATTCAAAATTGATAGTTTTGATGGTCTGAAATTTTTTCTGCTTTAGCTGTTATGATTTTCAAAGTGAAAAATCTCCCTGCCATTCTCTAAATTTTGTTTTTCATGGTATCAGACAATCTCTAAGTCAGCAGGTATAAAAATTCCATTAGGAATGGTACCAAAATATTGGGAAAATTTTGGATCTTCCCTTGGCTCTGATACCCTGAGCTTTGAATTCCTGTCACCTGTGACACCATCATCGAACAATGTTTCATTCTCACAAAGGAAACAATCACAAAGACTTGCTTCTCTGTCTCCTATCACCACATGCCAATTTCTTAATGAATCATAATTTTCTCGTAAGTGTATAAAGTTTAGCTTATCTTTATGTTTCTAAAAGTGTGAAGTATTGATATTCGGCAAGGATTTTGTAATTTTCATTAATATTTTAAAGATTCTATCTATTTTATAGAAAAATGTTGGCAAAATAATTTGATACTATAGACATTTGGGCCAATATTTGTTTTGAATTGGAAAATTTTTTGGGATGAATTTGTAAAAGCTAGCCAAATGGTGAATATTAACCCCTGAAATTTTCTCAGGGAAGTCAATCCAATAAGGTCATGATTACCCTTTCTAATGGAGGGTCAATCTTTGAGTCAGTTAAGGCCTTGGTTGTGCCAGTCTTATTGAGTTGAGTTGATCCTTTCAAGCAGGTGGTAAGGTCTTAACTTTGTCTTACTAGGGGTTCGGTTGTTTATTTCAGATGGATTTGAAGATCCTAACCCGATGTTACTGGGTTGAACCCTTTGCAGCAGTAGCTCAAGCAGTGAAGACCTTTTTAGGACCTTATTAGTTCGATGTGAAGAGGAAGTAAAACTTAAGGTTTTAGGAGAAGTGAGGGTGTATCTTCTACAGTCCTTTTCTCGACCTTTCCTGATATGGGAGATGAGTCTTTTGACTCTCCCTTTATCTACCATAGATGCGTAGATTTTTGAAAGAAGGAAAGATCATGACTGACTTAGAAATACATTGAGCTTGAAATTTCAGTAGAAGAATATTCCCCTAGGTTAGAAATAATACTTTGAACCTGAAATTTCACTAGAAGAACATGCCTATATCCTAGGTTAGAAATACCCCAGGAAGCACACTTCTTGGGGTTCAACTAGTTGAAATACTGGCCCAAATTTTGAAAGTGTCATGGGCCACCAATCTAGGCAGTTTCCTTCTAAGATTGGATTGTTCATAAGCAGTCAAAATCCTTTTTATAAGTGCACAAATTCCATGTTGTAGTATGGATTCCTATGCAATGTTGTTGTACAATCATGATGAGGGTGTATATGAGGAGAATGAGGGTGCAATTCACTAAGTTGTCTGGCATAATGCGCTGTAGATATGTAGGAGAAAGATTGAGAGGGCACATGCATGCCTCCGGCATGCATGCATCAGTCTCATCCACTTCCAGTTTTATAATTACTGTGCCAGACTTAGCATTCCAATTTTATAATAGATGCTTTTCTTCTTTTGGAGTTTGACTTCCAGATTTAGAAATAGGCCTTTCAATGAGTTTTTTTTAAAAGTTAGCTCAAGCGTATGAGCTAGAGAAACTTCTAGTTAAAGGAGGGCACACTTCCCTGGATAGAATTAGGTTGGGGTTTTACTTTTGGAGCCCACAGGGATGGGCTACTTTTGTCTCCTCCTCTAGCCTTCCTTATCTGTAAAGAAGGTGGAGTGGAGGTGAATATTTTTGCAAATTTTGTGAGTGTGAGATTGAATTATGTGCTAGTGACTAGCAAGGTATTTTTGAGCTTTAGTAGTGTATTGGTTTTCCAGATTTAATGAATGGTAGGTTGCACGTTTGAGAGTTCAACTTTGTACTTTCTGTCCTATATTTTGAGTATGATGTGTTAGGAGTTTAATGTATTCAAAATTGATAGTTTTGATAGTCTGAAGGTTTTTCTGTCATAGTCACTTACCTCAGAGGATTTGTTTTAACATCCATAGGGGTTTGAACATCAGTCTTGTCACTTTGAATATTTTTTGAGACCTTTTTCAGCCTCTAGGACATCATTTCATTTCCATATTTCATTACTTTCCAACTTTGATCATTGCAGGTGTTTTTCAACAATATTTTTGAGGATTTATACATATGATTTTGGTGTTGGATCTGATATACCAACCCTGTTTTATTGGCAGAAATTGACCAAACTTTTAGAAGGCTTTCTATTGTAATTTTAAGGCAAACAATTGTCAGGTTTTGAAGTTGGGTTTACATTGTAATTTCTTAGAGGAAACTACACTATTTTTTACCCTTACTGTGAGCCTAAAGACCCATTCTTTTACCTATTGCAAGAGGCCTCTAAGGTCTGAGGTCACTTGATTATTTGCAAAAATATTCTAAAGTATTTCAAGCCTTGAAAACTTAACATTTAATTAAAATTTAACTCAAGTCTGAGTTCATCTCTGGAGCTGGTAGTAGGTTCTCTCCTGGGTGTCTCTAGCTTGTTTCGTCCCTGGCTGTGAGAGTCTCTAGATCACTGATATAAAGATATTTTGCAAAGATCTAATATCTGTTTTGCAGGAATAATCATCATTGACATTTTGAGCATCTTGTAAGGCTGATATTCAACATATTTAACAAAAGAAAGTTGCACTAGAATGATCTCTGCTATGAATGTCATCACTTTGTTGGAAGAGAAAAAGCAGTTGAGGTCACATCCTTGGAGAAATTCTGAGCTATATTAAAGAGGATACAATATACCTGCTGACCTAAAAACAATTTTCTTTGAGGGAATCTTTATTATCCAGTGTGAATTTATTTAGCTACTAATCTTTGGTTGTTGTAGGAAGGTCTTCACTGGTTTCAAGCCATCACTCTTGCAGAGATTCATTACTCATTCTTGAGCTGGGATTTCAATTTTTCAGAGGCTCTTGTCTCCTAAAAAGTGAGCAAGCTTGGCTGTCAAATCATCTCTGTTTGGAGACTGTGAGCTAAGGAGGATCTCATCTACTCTTTTGAAGTGTTTTTCAAACTGTAATCATAGGTGGACCTATTTGATTCTTGAGGAGACCTTTGTAAAGATACCTCTTATTGTAAAGCTCATTGGGAGAAGAAGAGCCTTTCGGTCTGTCAAAAGGATTCTTTTTCTTTGTAATTCTCATTAATAAAAAGTAAATTTTTCATCTTGGGGAGCTTGGTGTTGAACAAAAGTGTAACTAGGTTCCATATTTGTAAATGTAATTTTGATCTTTGTACTTGTCAAGAAAAAGAAATATTATTTTTGTAAATTATTCGAATGAGTTTCTTGCTCATTCATAGGTCTAGGAAAGTCAAAGGATCAAAGTCATGTTAAATATCTCTTCTTGAGCATGAATATGGGTCAACCTAGTGTCAAGTAGCCCTCCAAGACAAGCACCATCCTCTAGTGAAGAAGACTACAAGCAAAACGATGAAGAGAACAATTAAGTCGGCCTCAAAATGAATATTATCATCAAGTCGACTCACATATGGAGACACATCTCTTTGGTGGACATGTCGGCTCAAATACAGGGGCAAACCACTATATATACCTTGTCAGGGTCTGCACAAAAAAAGAGAAGACATAATTTTAGATTCCTCTATAACTTCGGAGGTGCAGGAAGGTACAATCTCGGTGATGATTACAGTCAAGAATCTTAGACAGGTCTACAATATCATATGGTTACAAGAAGGTACATAATCTTGGTGATAAGTACAGTGATCTCACTGCAATCTTGGCCTAGTTACAGGGTCATTGTAATACAATCTCGGTATAGTTGCAGTTGACCTTGGTGCAAGGAGAACATGGCTAAAATCTCAGTGAAAATCATAATACAAAAATAGATACAATCATAATCTCGGCATTCTTGATAGAGAAAGGATCTCAATGTATTATATATATCCTAGACACAACATGTCCTCATCATTTCTGTGAGCATGATAATAGTCATGATCCTAACGAAGATGAAGATTTTGGTATAGCTATATATATACCTCTAAGTGGAGATCTCATTGATGTTATAATATTCTCGGTGAAGGAAAAGCAATGGCACATCAAGTTCTCAATGAAGGTGTAGCATTGGCACAATAGTGATGAAGGTCTAAATGAAGGAGCAGTCATGGTGCATCAGTGATCTAGATAAAGGAGCAGTCATGGTATAGTAATGATGATGATGATCTCATCAGTGACAAGGAAGAGGATTGGTGTATTGGTCTTGGAGTGGCCTAGTAGGTCAAGGGCCATGTTCTTGGTATTTGTCAATTGGAATCTCAATAAGAAGAATTTTGTGCCGGTTTTCCTCTCCAAGAGGGAGAGGTTTTGGCCCTGGCATAATGCCAACATATTGTGTTCTTGTTTCTTTGTTTTGATAGCTATTTGATGAACTAAAGAAGATACACTCTAATAATAATAAGTGAATATTGGAATAAGAATAAAATTGAAAACACCTCACAAATAGTTATCATGCTAAGAAGAATCACACACTCTCTCCATCTTAAATTTTGAGTTTAGTCTAGATCCCTCAAACTATTTTCTTCTAGTTTAGTGTATTCAAAATTGATAGTTTTGATAGCGATGATATTTTTCTTGTAAATTTTGACAAAGTCTAGCAATACCATATATATGATTTTCTTTTTCTCATTTTCTTCTAAAGTGTGCTTAGATCATGAAGAAACTGGTTGTCCATGGGAATGAATATGTTTATGGGGATGAAGATTTCTGGTCTGGAATCTTGTCTTTCATGAACTATTTTGACTTTTACAAATGTATTTCTGCTTTCTTTCTGTATATTATGCCTTCAAATGTACTTGACATTACATAAGATGTCTAACAACATATGATGTTATTGGTAAGAGTCATCATTAACATGGAGGATTCGAGTTAGGATTTATTTTTCTTTGGAATTGACATCAACTTTTCAAGAAACATGACATCCTCCATAGATCCTTCATTTCCATCAACAATGTGGCTAACACCATTTTTTATTACATGTGGACATACATGTTCTAACATTTTGGTTGCTTCAACAACATAAACTTTCCTTGCACCAGCTTGTGCATACTAGATTGCCAAATTACCACTTCCTGCGCCTACATCCAAAATAGTCTTGCCTTCAAAGTGGTGCTTGTTCTCAAATATAGTTTTTAATAAGCATACATCCTCACATGTCACATTTGGGAAAAGAGTTGTAGGGAATCTCCACAATTCCCTCACTGCCCATGTCTTTCCTTGTACCAAATCACTAACATTCATGCATAGCCTTTACTAAATAGCAAAGCTTTTCTCTCTTAGAACATCTCATAATTATAATGAACAATTGCCTCAAGATGTTGTTTATCAAAAAAATTTGCCTCATGAGAAGGTGTCTCATCTCGAGGAGAAATTTTCTCATCAACAGACCATTTTGAGGGAATTTATAAAGAGGATGATAGAATAAATTTCAGAGAGATAGTTAAAGATGACTTCATATTTCCCCAGTTGAGGTGGGTAATGAGGCACTGATAGATCCAATATCAAAGGAATAATTACAAACAATTATGCATTGTTTCCAAAAGGATAAGAACCCTTAGCCACTTAACAGGACAATAAAATTCTTTTAGGGGTTCTATGACTTCCTTCAAACATACCAACTAAGAATTGTTGACAAATTAAAATACACAGGCATGATTTGGGAGCTTTCAATTCAACACTTCAGGATTTAATTGTTAGCCTCACTCTCATGTGATGAAAACAATTATAAGTCCAAAACAATTAATTTAATTAAAATCAAGAAAGTTGGATTTAATCCTACCTTTCTATATTGAGTTTGTTCTTCATGGTTAGGAGTCAGTTTAGGCCTAGTTGGTTGAGAGATTCTCTCCAACTAGTTAGGCTCCTAGATTAGTGTTTGGTTGAGATATTTGCTCAACCATAGTGTCCAAGATAGATGTACTATCTTGAGACAAACTTCCTCATGTATTTATTTGTACTATTATCATTATTTGTACATTGCATTATGAGAGGAATACAATAAGGCTGAGGCCTTTTCCACCATTTCTATTTCTCTGGTATTTTTTCATGTCTGTTAATTTTGTTTAATATTCTACATGTGGTATTAGAGCTAAAAAGATCTACGGAGCATGCAACCTATTGTGTGAATTCCTTTTGCGTGTGGGAGGAATGCTAGAGCACGAAGGTGTATGCAACTCTGTGTATGAACAAAGCAGCGTGTGAGTGAGGATATTGTAGCATGGTGTGGCCGGTTCAATACGCTGTTGCATGGACACATTGTGCATGGAGCTTGGAGTCGTGTGCAATTACTAGTGGAAAAATGCTAGAGGAAATCAAACGAACAATTTAATGATTGCATAGGAAATGGCATGTGAATTTCGCAGTTGTGTTTCTTAACATGGGAATCTGCCTGACCTTCCAGCATCCAATTCAATGAGCGGATACTTGGACCTATTCTTGAAGATCTGAGGTACACCGGTCAAGTTTGAAGATGCTTGTAGTGCACAGACCTTGTAGCGATATGCAAGAAGCAAATCCCAAGGGAGACAGTTACATTGATATGAAAGAATTTAAAAATCGCAAAAAATGATGAAGACGACATTGGTTGTAATGGAGGACGTGCTTGATCCTTCCGAAGAATTTCCAGTAAATAGTCAAAGAGGTGGCACTTTCAGTGAAGAATTTCATGTGCCACAGTAGCTTTCATTCAAATTTTGTTAATGCATGTTATTTTTTCAAATAACTCCATAAACCTGAATTCACTTTTTAACTCACTTTATTAAAGCGATTCATTTAAATTCTTTTAAATGGATTTTTTTTTTTTTTTAATAAGTTTATAAATAGAGTGAGAAAGTGTATAGCATTGTAATAAACATGTCTAAAGCGAAAGGAAGGTTCGATACCCATATTCAGTTTATGTTTCTAAAGTAAAAGGAAGGTGAAATTTTTAAAAGTGGAGAGATAAGTGTGCATTTTTTTTAGTGTGGAGTGAAAAGTGGGATTTTTATAAAGTAAGGGCTTATTTCCTTGTAATGGAGCGATAAGATGTATTTGTTAAGGAGATCATTTTAATATTTTGTTGAAGAAAGTGGGTGAGTCAATTTTGAAGACAATTTGCTTCCAAGCAGTTTTGAAAATTTTCAAGGAGTTTTGGAATTTTGAGAAGTTTCAACGACGACGTTGTAAAGATAAAAGGTTGTTGTACTTCAATATTTAGTAAAAACATATTTTTTTTGGTGTTGATGTGTCCTAGATCTACCTGAAATTGAATAAGGGGATCTTAGGTACACCTTGTGTAGTAATTGATTGTGCATGTTTTTTGTCTAGTTTTGACACTACAATTATCTTATCTAACACACACAAGGAGTCTAAAGCAAGTGAATGAAACAAGCACATTAATCAAACGACCTGAAATTAAGAAGCTGCAATGAGCATTCAATCAAGCACAAACAATCACATGCATTTGTGCAACTACAACACATAATCAAAGTTGGCAACATCAACATTCTACATCAATAAGCAAATTCATGCAAGGCAATCAAGTTAATGCAACTACAAACTCATGCATTTCAAAAGACTACATCAACATTCAATGACAATTGGTCATTGTGTAACTTGAAAAATCATAATTTGTAAGTTAAACTTGTAAACAAATTTAAATGAAATTGAGTTGAATTGTAAAGGTGCATTTTCGGTCAAAACCGACACCCAACTTGTGAATTTATAGGAGGTAAAGTAAGTCAATTCTCCTTAACTGAGTCAATTTTCTTCAAGTGAGTCAATATCATTTGAAATTGTCATTGTAAACATTGGGTGCATTTTCGGTGGTATCCGACACCCTCATCCTAGTACAAAATTCAAACGAGCGTGTGTTCATTTGTTAATAGAAATTTCAAGTAAGCGTCAAGCTGACTCAAGCATTCACAAAGTTCAAGCGAGCGTGAGTTCAACCATTCCATTTATAAACTAAATTAGGCACACAAGTTCAAGAATTCAAGTGAGTGAGATCTTCAAATCCTGCAAGTGTTACAAGCAACCATCAAGCAAAATCAAGCAAGCAAGTAAGTGAGTACAAGAGAGTGTGTCAAAACTCATAATGGGTAAAGGAGGAAAACATCTTCAAAGTGCAGAACTGGAGATTAAAGATTTGCAAGATTGCAATCATGAGTTACATAACAAAATTGAAATACTGGAATGGAAGTTGAAGCAAAGTCAAACCTTATTCAATCAAATGACCAATACATTAGAAGCAGCAAAAGACTTTCAAATTGAGCTCGAAGTGAAAGAAAAACTCATTCATGCACTTCAAATTAAGTTAAATGAAAAGAAAGATTTACTTGATGCACAATGTGTAGAGAAGACAGATGCAAGTTGTGACACAGAAGACCTCATCACAACAACAAATGAAAGTTGTGATACAAGTGATCTTATTCAACATATTAATGAAGGTTACAACACAGATGATCTAATCAAGAAAGTTGATATAAGTTGTGACACAGATGAACTAATCAATCAGGTTAATATAAGTTGTGACACGAGTGATCTCAACCAACCAGTTGTACTACTTAATGATGCAACAAGTAGTACCAAAGATCAAATTGATCAGTTTGATGCAACATGTCAAACCGATGAACTGTTAGTGATTGATGCCCAATGTGACATAGAAGGTTTAATAAATCAAGGACAGAATGTTAGCAGAAGCAACAAGTATGAAGAACAACAACATGATAGCCTTTCCAAGAAAGTGATCAGACCTTAGGAAGAAATATCCTTCAACAAAGGCTGTCATGGCCTAGGATACAACAAATAAAACACTTTGTTTCTTCCAAATTTCTCAAGGCCAGTTCAGTTTGTAAGATTTGGTTTTATTTGCAATGATCAGAATATGGCTAAGTGTAACCATTGTAAACGAAATGGCCATATGGAGAGTAAATCCTTTGACCTCCATCCTTGTCACCATTGTGGTAAGAAAAATCATTCATCCGAAATATGCTACAAGAGAAATCAACCACCTAGAGTGAAGATCAATTATTCATGGATTGATCCTTGGAAGTGGTCATGTACAGTCAAATAGTTGTCTATGTGTTACCGAAGGATTCAGTCTCACATGAAGACAAATTCTACAGTAAAATGAAGATGGTGAAACTCTCCTACACCTGAAGGGGGGGTTCCAAAATCAAATGTCGATTGTCTCTCCTTTCAGCTGACAAAGGGGGGAAAATGATAATAATGGAATTGAAGGTTGTCAGACTAAAATTTTCAACAACATCAACAAGAAGTAGTAACATCAAGTAGCCAGTGGGAAGTCATCATCTTCCTCAAAGCAACCAGTGAGTAGTTTTCAACAAACAACAATGAGCAGTTTCGACATCAGCAAATTTGCTAGTGGGCGTTCTCAATATTTTGTCAGTGGACAAGCAAATTCGCTAGTGGGCGTCATCAAAATTTTATCAGTTGAAAAAGGATGTTGATTTAAAGCAAATGACATATGGATCCTTTTGTAGCTTGGCACCTAATGGAGTTTTCAAGAGATGTATCAGACTTGCAGTTGATTGAAGTTCTCTTTAGATTGGAGTTTTTCAGCATCCATCTTTGGCAGTTTTTCAGGCAGCATTTTTGAGGATCAACGGTTTTAGCATGAGAACTTGGAATATGGTTCCTGGTTCTTATTTTGGACTTATCATTGAGGGGGGAAATTTTAGCCTCACTCTCATGTGATGAAAACAATTATAAGTCCAAAACAATTAAATTAATTAAAATCAAGAAAGTTGGATTTAATCCTACCTTTCTAGATTGAGTTTGTTCCTCATGGTTAGGAGTCAGTTTAGGCCTAGTTGGTTGAGAGATTCTCTACAACTAGTTAGGCTCCTAGATTAGTGTTTGGTTGAGATATTTGCTCAACTATAGTGTCCAAGATAGACCTACTATCTTGAGACAAACTTCCTCATGTATTTATTTGTACTATTATCATTATTTGTACATTGCATTATGAGAGGAATACAATAAGGCTGAGGCCTTTTCCACCATTTCTATATCTCTGGTATTTTTTCATGTGTGTTAATTTTGTTTAATATTCTACATTAATCCCAAAAATTAGGCAAGAATGAAACTTTTGATGATTTCAGACCCATATCACTATGTAATTGCATCTACAAAATCATTGCAAAAATGATTACATGTAAGTTCAAAAGTCACTAAGCTGATTCCATGTCCTTAGAACAATTTGGCATCCTTCCTGGGAAACAAATCCATTACGAAATATGAGTATCCCAAGAAGAAATTTATAACTTCAAACTAATAAATTACAAACAATGTTAGTGAGTTTATATTTCCATGGTACATGATATAACAATTTGGCTTTATTTAGGGCTACTCATCCATATAGGGTTCAATATGCACTTGGTTAACTAGATAATGAATTTTCATTCCTCAATATCTTTGCAATTCTAATTAATGGCTCAGCCTATTCTTCTATCATGCCTACACGAGACCATGGGTAGGTATGACTAATGGATCCTTTGCTACTTTTTACTATAGAGTAGGTGGTCTCAACAGAGCTATAACATAGTAAAAAAGAAATATAAGCTTGACAACTATGCAAATAGGAAAAGCCCTAAACCTAACATATTTATTGTTTGTTGATTATGTTTTACTTTTGGGTGATAGGACCAAGGTAGATGCATAAAAGTTGAAGAAACCTACCCTTAAAGACGACCAACAATTGAGGAGCTAAAAGAATCAACACCATATTTGATTTGAACCTAAATAGTCTTGCTGAATTAAGGCTTTTGTGATCCATAACAGGTTTATGAGTAGAGTCTTAAGCAAAAATCACATCATAATTCATGAGTCTTATTATCTTTGAGTATTTCCCTAATCACAATGACCAGTAGATCCTCCTCATGGATTATTTATTTCGTTCTATCTATTAGTAAAATCCACAAAATGTATCCCTACATTTGAATCTTGGGCAAAAAACATATGATTGTGATCATTTAAATTATCCATATCTCTTGGAGCCCAAAAAGCCATTTTCTTTTTATAAGATTTATCTATAACCTCAAAAGAAACCCTATTATAAGTTGAAGGACCATTATGTCCTCTTGAGTCTTGACAAAGTATGATGGAATGAAATTAGGTGAGGACCAGATCCAGGTTTACCATGTCAGAACCTAGGTTCATTAAGATGATGACCTTGGCTTGAAGATATCCACCATACAAACTAGGACCACCCATACTTATCGTTACCATCTCTTTTTCATCATCAATACTAACATACTGAGGACATGTAACTCGTGGAGACCCATGATAGTCATTGCAATGTAATTTATTAGAATACATGCCACGTCCACAAGTTTTTATATTTAGTCTCTGCATCCAATGTGGCCATTTATTATTATGAGATTTACCACATCCAAAAATGGCATCATTCACATCATTTTGAAGAAGTCTACAAAGGTCAACATAATTTTTTTTTCACATTTATAACTTCCCTCACATTTGTTGGTTCTTCAAGCTCGAGCACTTTCATAACAAAAAAAGATAAAGTCAAGCAGCAAAAATGGTCCACTCCCTTTTCATCTGTTGATATTAAAATGAAGTTGTATTAGAGGCATTGTTTGTTTGTTCCTTTTGGTTAGAAAAGGGTTTGCTCTTGGTTTTATGTGACTTTCAATTTATCATATGTAGCATGTTGAGAAATGGGAAAGAATAATGTATGACATTTATCTTGCAAAAATTGATGCTGAATGAAAGGATACAAATTTTAACCAAGCTATAGTTCACTTTGGTAAAGGTGGAGGAACATCTTAAAAAGTTGCATAAGAATACACCATATACAAACTTTGAACATAAGTAATATATGGATTTTTCTTTTGCTAATATGTTTTTTTTCTACCCAAGATATCACAACAAGAAAATATTGATATTGTAGAAATTGTTTGAGGACTCATTGATGTCGATTTTTTTGATGTCCTACTTGATTGATAAATTCACATATGTCAAGAACGCTTTAAATATGAATCAATATGTTCCTAAAACAAATCAGATTCAAATTTTATAGATATAGAGGATTAAAAAAAATGTCAATGCCTTCGTTTGATTGTTACTTGACTTTGTTGTGGGCAGGTTACAGGAAATGTGATTGGAAAAAGGATGGGGAGACAATGCAGAGCATGTATTGGATATGATTCATTTGTTGTTAGAGATACTTTAGGCACCTGAGTCACCGACTTTAGAAATGTTTCTAGTAGGGATTCCTATGGTTTTTAATGTTGTGATTATTTCATCTCATGATTATTTTTGGAAAACAAATGTTTTAGGAATGCCAAACACGACATCGGTGGACAAGTAAACATATTTTTATTATTGTAGTGTCCATTCCATGATATCCTCTTTTTATTGTTTGATTGTATTTTGGACGTTTCTTTTGATTTTGTTTTGTCTTTTAACTATGATATTTAAAATATGTGGTATCATGTCCATTTAAACAACAACCAAAGCTTGAAGATGAAATTAGTATTACACAATATTGATTGGAATCCTTGTAGCTAGTTTGTGTTAAAAGATTTTCATGGCTACTAGAAAAGTTTTACTTTCATGTTGTTATTTGAACACATGTTGTTTATATATTTGACCAAGTTCATGCATTAGAAAATGAAATTTTGTTGCGAATAAAATGACAAGGATTAAAAATCACACCTCAGATTATTTGTTTTCACAAGTTATCTACAACTTGAGATTTTTAGCATGTAACTTAGTTGACATGATTTTGCTAAAGATTTCCTTGAAGGTTTAATACCGAGTTACTAGGGTGTTCTTTTTTATGCTGACATTTTATTTGTTTTGTTTTTTTTTTTTTTTTATACAGGGCATTTGGCCACATTATAGTGGCCACTATTGCCCAACTAAAAAAAAACTTATTCGAGTTTCTTACTTGTATGGGGGAAAATGGCTTTGACATTGTTGATGTCGAGGAATATGTCATATAAACTCTTTATAGTCTACTTTAGTTTATAATTTAGTGTTCATTGTCTTTCATGTCTCACACTTTGTATTGTATCTTCTTTTATTTTCAAAAAAAGAACTTAATATTGATGGTAAGAAGCAGGGACTGAATAAAGAGGAGAGAAATAACACTGGAGCGACAAATGGAAAGAGAGAGAGAGAGAGAAGAGAACTAGTCTGGTGATACCCTTAGAGCCAATATCCCGCATAAGAAACACACATAGAGACTGATGGTCAAGTCTTCAGAGTCGGTGAATTCACCTGTAATGCCTTGACAACACAATGATAATGTTTTGAAATGATGAAATATAATTTCATGTGTAAATTGTAGTCCAACCAATGTTAAGTTGGAAACTTATATTGTAATACTTTAACATTTCATATAATATAATTTATGTGGTTGAAATCATTTATAGTTTTCCTTGATATTGTTTAGTATTGTAATTGACATATGCAACTTTGCATTTTCATATTAGATGAACATGCACATTGTATGAAATTTTTTAAATCATACTAATTAATTTAAGTTGACTAATAATGAATTAGTAGTTTGTATTGATTAATGATGAACACAAATAAAATGAATATACGACTAAATTAGTCATTTATAATGATTATTAATTAAAGTAAATGAAATAAATATAAACTACTAAATTAATTGTTTATATAATGAATATGAAACTACCAAAAAAAGATACCGACTACTGCAAATGATAAATTTGTGATTACAAATGATGACTAAATTTTGCATATATATGACTATTAGTAGCTAATTTATAGTATCTTATAACATGACCAAAATTTAGTCATATTTCTTTGGTTATTAATTGGTTTCAAACGATGACTAAAATTTGCATATATGTGACTATTAGTAGCTAATTTACAGTATCTTATAACACGACCAACATTTTGGTCATTAATTGGTTTTCTCGGATGATCATATAGTAATATATTTTTTTGTATATTTGGTCATTAATTGTGGCAATTAATGACTAAATTAATGACCAAATTAATGACTAAATATACTACTAGACGATAAAATCGAGACAACCAATTAATGACATAGATAAAAACGACTAAAAATTGGTCGTGTTATAAGATTTTGTAAATTAGCTACTACTGGTCACTGACTGAAAAGTGGTCGTTTATATACAAATTTTAGTCATTTTTTAGTAATTAATTAACCATTTTGTACTAGTGCATGTGAGGAGGAAATTGAAGGAAAATGATAGAAAATGAAGAAAATAGAGGCCTTATTCATAAAAAGGCTTCTGAGGATTAGTTGGTAACGTTTTTTCAATTGTGTTTTGGAGTTCTCTCATTATTCTTTCTCTCTCTCTCACTCTTGGACTCTTAGAGTTTTCTTGGAGCAATTGTGGCATTGGAGCAAGAAAGGCAAAGAAGGCAAGAGGAAGCAAAGATTAAGCAGGGAAAGGCAGGATCAAGCAACTACAACTAGCTTCATTGCAGGTATCGAATTTCATGTGTATTTTCCTTGCTATATTTGGCATGAATGGCATTGCATGTGGTTCTTTTTTATCATGGCATGAGTTTTGCCAGGTATAACAGTGTTTTTCATCATAGCCTTGCCATTTCCGGATCATGGTGTGATGGGGTTCTCATGTTTTGGTTGAGTTGGATTGCTAGATGGATTTGAAGTTGAGTGGGGTGGATCTCCGAATGATAGAGCACATGGCCTAGTGGTCCCTGAACCAAATTATGGATCATGGTAAAGTCACTGGCCTAGTGACCCCTGAGCCAGACCGTGGGTTGTGGTAATCCAGGGTTGTGCTGCCTTCATGGGCCTAGGAATCCTTGTTGGTGAATGGCAAGATATATGTTAAAGCCAAGAGGTGGTTTTCTCTCTGTTGGGCCTAGTAATCCTGGGCTTGGGATATGCGGTAAATACTGGAGAGTGGATTTTAGTTTAGGGCATTGTGATCTGGGTTTGGATTGTGGTAAATCCTGAGGGACTAGGAGACAGGAAAATTCTTCTTGGTGTAGGTGGTAAAATCCAGTGGCATCTATTATCACTCCAATATTTCTTTGGATTTGATTAGAAAGAAATGATTGGAGGTAACCACAAAGATACTTTGGAGATTAGGATCTAACCTTCCTAATGCTCAAAGAGGGCTCTCTCTTTATGTTTTAACTTTGTTTAGTTATTTGATTTTAGGCTAGTTGTGATGTACTTGGGTTTCGATTTGGATTTGGTGGTGGGATCACTTACTTAGATGAAAAGAGAGGTGTCTTTTACCATTGGGCTATGGGGTCAACTGTCAAGAAAACAAGACTGGATCAAGTTCTAAAAACATTGTCTAGAGGGCAAGATAGCAGAGTTACTTCAGATCTCAAGGCTGGATGTTGAAGTGGATTTCAATCGGATCTAAGGAGAAATTAAGGGTTCCCTAGGCCGGATTATGAAGAAAGTGAAAGAGGTCAATCGAGATGGGAGAGCAATTAAGGATTCTCAGATCCGGATATCAGAAGAAAACATGGAAATAATCAACTGTTCAAAACAGAGTGTACTTAAACAAATTCTAAGATAAATTTCCAGTTATTCATTCAACTTTAGATGTAGTGTCCTATTTTTTTAGTATAGTTTTGTTACTCCTATCAAGGGTTATATATATATGATAGGTTGATCACTTGATTAAGGAATAATGTTTTACATACATAGTTATATTTCCTTTTATGTTTATGTATGACAGATTGATCATTGGATTGGGGAACAATGTTTTATATGGTTATATTTCCTCTTATATGTGGCATCATTGATTATCTGTATTAGATGGTTTTGGTTAAGTAAAATGTTATACGTATGTTTTTTCTGTTTGTATCTGATTTATGAAGCAGATGTATGACATGGATGGTGATCCAAGTTTGAGACACATATACCCATGGATTATCACGGTTATGCAGAATAGATGGTTAACTATGATTTATGGATGATACATGATTTGTGTGATTATATATGTCTAATATTGTACTAATCAGGATCTGGTAGGGTACTTGGTCATTTTCCAACAAGGATGTTCAATTATGAATGACTGTGGAAGTCATTTCTTCAAAACCAAAATCACTGTGGAAGCCATGGACCATTTTGGGTAAAATGTGATTAAGTAAATTTCATTATGAAATTCATTTGATTCCTTTGATCTATGAGATTTTAATGTGTGCAGGTCTTTGAATAAGGCCTTACCAGCGAACCATCAGATGGGGAAAAGCTCACAATTAGTACCATAAGGAGAAACGCAAAGTTTCAAAGCACAGTAGATGAGATGGCATGGAAATTAGGGTGTGGAGTCCTAAATCCAAGAAAGATAAAGACGTGGAGAATTGTATATTTAGGGTGTGGAGTCCTGAATATTTAAAAAAGATCCAGTTGTGGAAGCTTGGATCTTTGGAGTAGATCAAGGTGCGGAGTCCTCAATCTACTAAGGCACGGAGATGCATGAAATAGGGGTGCGGAATCCCTATTCTCCAGAATAAAAATACCACTCATGGATGAATTTCCTTAAATAAAATTTCATCCTCACAATTTTGGAATGACTTTGTAAAATTAGAAAGTCATGTCCAACATCTCAAGCATGACTTTCCAAAAATAGTAAATCACTTTACATAAATTGGTAATCAAGCAGAGTTGAAGAAAAACGAATTAACTTATCATTAATCAATCCTAATAGTTCAATCTTGATTGAATACTCAATATTATTAATATCTTTTACAAGACTATGATATTATTATTAAAAAGGAATTACAAGTCAATTTTATCTCCTCAATCAATTCACACATCTCTCTCTCTCTCTCTCTCTCTCTCTCTCTCTTTTAAATAATTCATTATACTCTATTTTATGCATTCATCAAAGAATGGCATATTCCTTTTCACTCATTAAAAATATGTCATAAAATATTCCTCTTACGCTCTCTTTAATGCGTATGTTACACTCTCCTTAACTAAGGCATGCATACCTCTCCTTAATGGCATAAGTTACACTCCTCTAAATGGAATCCAATGCATGCACATTACTCCTCCTTTATGACAAGAATTGGTTTCTCCTCCTATATACGAGTCTCATGTATTCTCACTTGGGTATTAGGAGGCCAAGAGTGGAAGAGACTTGAGGAAAATAGTGAGAGGGAGAGATATGGAGAGTAGCCAATTGCTTCCATAATAAATCTGAAATTATTGTTAAAATCCTAAGACCTCTAGCTATTGAGGATGACCATGAGTGGTATTGAGAGGAAGTGAAAATTGTCTTCCTTACTTTGCCTTGAAAATCTCTCTATTGTTGTCTTCTGGTATTGCTTGTGAGCTTTTGCAGATCAGGGGTTCCAGGGGGAGGAGTTCTTTCTGGATATGGTTGGGAGGAAAACCGGGTGGTTCACAATGAGTTGGTAAGGATATTGGAGCTGGAGCATACTCTCATTGGATTGATGCCTTATGGCCATGTGGCCCCAACTTTGATTTCAAAAAATAGAGTTCTAGAATCCGGTTCTGTAATCTTCTATATTTTACAGATTTGTTGCTGTTGCCTGGTGGTTTGTCTTGCTGCTTTTTTTGTAGCTGTGATTTACCTGGTGATCTCTTTTTATGAAATCAGTTTGTTATATAAACTTGGAATTATTATTTTAAAGTATGAATGGTTAATACATTGATAGTTTAATAAACTTGTGACTGCTCGTTTGATAGTTTAAAAGTTAGCAGCTTGTTTTGTGACTGTTAACCATTGTTCAAAATTCCCAATGGTTGTAGCTACATCGCTACAAGCTATTTGTAAATTTTTTTAAATATTTATAGTCATTATGTGCCTAAATTTTTGTATATGCAGCCATCAAGATGGATGACAGTTCTACTTATGTATTAGGTTCACTTCTTGGCATTACCGACAAAGAAAAAGAAATTATGTAATCTTAGATTCATGTTAGTTAAGTTTGGTGAAATCCCCTTAAGGGTTATGGTTGTAAGTGTTTGACAAAATGCCTCAATGGCTGTACATTTCATGCTTGCAAACTGTTTGACATAATGCTTCAATGGTTGTAGCTAATTACATCTATGAATTGTCTATAAAAATGATTAATTAAATTTAGGATTTGCAACCAAGGTGTTTTTGGAGATATCTCAAAGAATAAACATGATGGTTCCATTGAAGTAAAAATCCATGGAAGGCAAATTGGTTAGGTGAAATGTTGTAATTTTTAGGTCACATATGAATTTATAATAATTGGAAACCACTACTTTAGAAGTTGAATTATCTTGTTTTTCTTCCCTTTGTTTTACAAAAGAATTCATAGGCATATTATCTAGACAAAATCAAATTAGTCACTCTTAAACACTCTTAATTGAAATAGAATGAACAATTAGCTTATTGGAAATTATGGTTTGTAAATATTGATATTATTTATCCCACTAAAGACTCTATCATTTAAATGTGATTTTAAGACTTATGGTTGTAAGTTTTGGATCTTGAGGAACCATGACCCTGTAGCCTTAATGAGAAGTTTAATATTACCATGGGTTAGTTAGTTAGTAGAAATTAGTATGTAGTGCAAATAATACCATCTAAAACTAAAAATATAGATATATAACCTTGCATTAACTTTTACGTCTTAAAAACTTAAACTTAAATAGCATTTTGACTCAGCCTTAGTATAATACTGATGGTTGGTAAGATGGGACCTTACATATTGTATCCGAGCAGGTTAAAACACTAGGACCTAGGGCTTTCCTGCTGATATTTATTTACTTACCTAAATTTTTCCTTGGTCAGGTTAAGTAATCATGGAGAGAACATCAAGGAGGAGGAAGGAAGTCTCATCTCCACCTCCCCAAGATAAATAATCTGAGCAAATATCCATTAGGGAAGTAAGGGATATGATGTTATCTTTCCAAAAGATGACTGAAGCCTTGATTAGTAGGGTTGGGGGAAATCCTTCAGTGCCTGGTTCTTCATCTCAATTAGAGAGGCAAGAAATACCATCTGATGGAGATGTACATAGAGATTTGGAAAAAGTTAAGCTTCCTATCTTTAAGGGTACCAAAAAAGGGGAGGTAGCAAAAGCTTGGTTGGAAAACATGCGCCTATGTTTTGAGTTGCGGAATTATTCTAGCAACCAAAACGCAAAGTTAGCTATATACCAACTTAAGGAGAGTGCACTATTAAGGTGGAGGAACTTAGAATCCTAATTGGGATACTCCATGTCTACCTTGACATGGGAACAATTTGAAGAGGAATTCGAGAAAAGTACCTTTCTGCTGAATACTTGGAGAGGAAATTGAATGAGTTCCATGATCTTAAGCAAGGAACTAGGACAATCCTTGAATATGAAACATGATAAATGGAGTTTCTTAGATATGCTACCCATCTAAATACTGAAGCCCTCAAGGTAAACAAGCTTTTGTATGGATTGAATCCTATTATAAAGGAAAAGGTGCGCATTTTGAGGCCTACTACATTGCATGGGGTAGTGCAACAAGCAATTATAGCCGAGGAAGAATTATTGGGGAACAAAGGGAGGGATAAAACCCAAAATCTATCTTTCCATGGGAAACCTCCTCGAAGGGGAGGCTAATATGTAAGATATAAGTCAGGTGGTTCATATCATTAGGGATTTCAAAGGAATCATGCTTTTAAGAACCAAAGAAATAACCCAAGGCAACATCTTCAACAAAGTAATTCTTGCACTCAAGAATCACCTAATAAAAGGGTCAAATTTATGAAAACTACTCCCACTAATCGATGTTGGACTTGTGGAGGACCTCATTATGAGCGAGATTTCCCTGAAAAGAAGACTAAAGCACAATTAGAGAAAGAACAAGCCACTATTAGAGATATGGGCAGAGCCCATAGGATTCATGTAGTTGTGCAATATTGCTAGGTCAAGCATCAGTCTACAGTGGTTGAAGCATCAGGTAATACAAATGGTATGGTTGTTAGTATTTTGATTGATCCTAGTGCAACTGAAAGTTTTATTTCTCTTAATGCTTTATTGAAATGTAAATTGGTGGCAATAGAGAAAAATGATTTTGATCAGGTTACAATGGCCTTAGGGCGATCTCAAAAGATTGAACGCTTAGTGCAAGAGTGCCCTTTAGACTTGGGAGTGTGTGTCACAAATGTGAATCTTTATGTGACGCCACTTGGTCACTATGATGTGATAATTGGGATGGACTGGCTTGAAGCCCACTGGGTTGTGCTTAGTTGTCAAAGCAAAACCCTTCATTTTTTGAGTGATGAGGGCCAATCTATGGTTATCCATGGGGAAAGGAGACCTATTTCTTTAAGACTTATCTCATTCTTGCAGATGAAGAGAAGTCTTAGGAAAAAATGTCAAATGTATGTTGTAATGACTTTAAATGAGGGAGAGCTTTCATCCTTTGAACAATATCCTTTCCTTTCAGAATTCTCCGATGTCTTTCCAGAGGAGTTTCCTGGTTTACCTCCAAAGCGGGAGATTGACTTCTCCATAGAGCTAAAGCCTGGTACCGAACCTATATCCAAAGCTCCCTATCGAATGTCTATTGTTGAACTTCGTGAGTTGCAAGTGCAACTTCAAGAGTTATTGGACAGGGGTATGATTAGACCTAGTGTTTCACCTTGGGGAGCTCCAGTGATATTTGTAAGGAAAAAGGATGGATCCCTTCTGCTCTATGTTGAATACAGGAAATTGAATCGAGTAACTATTAGAAATCAATATCCTTTGCCTCGCATTGATGATCTATTTGATCAAATGAAGGGAGCCACCATATTCTCCAAGATCGATCTTTGATCTGGATATCATCAGCTCAGAGTTAAAGAAGAGGATATTTCCAAAACTACTTTTTGAACTCGTTTTGGTCATTATGAGTTCGTGGTTGTTCCTTTTGGGTTATCTAATGCCCCAAGAGTGTTTATGAGTCTGATGAATGGTGTATTTAGGAATTACTTGGACAAATTTGTACAAGTGTTCCTCGATGACATCCTAATCTATTCAAAGTCCCCAGAAGAGCATGAGAAACACCTAAGATTGGTGTTACAATGCTTAAGAGAAAATAAAATTTATGCAAAAATGTCCAAATGTTCTTTTTTCCAATAAAAAATCCATTATCTTGGACACATTATCTCCAGTGAAGGCATTGCTGTTGACTCAGCAAAGATCGATGCAATTTCAGAATGGCCAACACCCTCTAATGTGCATGAAGTGCGTAGCTTCATGGGTATGGCAGGATACTATCAGAGATTTGTGGAGGGGTTTTTAAAAATAGCCATCCCTATCACTTCATTGCTTAGGAAGGAAGTACTATTTAATTGGACAAATGAGTGTGAGAAAGCATTTTCCAAGCTCAAGCAATGTTTGACTATAGCTCCAATACTTGAGGTTCCAGATATGGATAGACCATTCATAGTATGTACCGATGCGTCAAAATATGGATTGGGTGCGGTATTATCACAAGATGGTAGGGTGATTGCATATGCCTCTAGGAAGTTAAGGAAGAATGAGGAAAACTATGCAACCCATGATCTAGAACTAGCAGCTATAGTTCATGCCTTACGACTTTGGCGACATTATCTGGTGGGAAAGAAATTTGAATTGAAAATATATTTACTCAAAGTGATCTAAATGCTAGGTAGAGAAGGTAGTCAGAACTCCTAAGTGAATATGATTTTGACATAACTTACATCAAGGGTACATTGAACAAAGTAGCCGATGCACTCAGTCGAAGACCACGAATATTTTCAGTAATTCCATTGAAGATTGATTTACGAGAGCACATCTTGAGGGCACAAGATGTAGATGAATGGTGCAAGGAAGTTAAAGTTTCTCTTTCTAGGGAGGGGGCTAAGAAAAATAAGGTAGAAGGGTATTCTTGTGATGACGATGGTATGGTGAGATTCATGCAAAAGATTGTAGTTCCAGATCAAGATGGGCTTCGTGAGTTCATTTTGAAAGAAGCTCACCGTGCAACATATATGGCTCACCCGGGAGTCCAAAAGATGTATGCTGATTTAAAGAAAATTTTCTTTTGGGCAGGCATGAAGAAGGATGTAGCAAATTTTGTGGAAAATGTTTGGAATGTCAGCTAGTTAAAGCAAAACATGGTCATCCAGCAGGATTGTTGCAGCCGCATAACATTCCTGAGTCCAAATGGGAAGAAATATCTATGGACTTTATTGTTGAATTACCTAAAACAACCAAAAGGCATAACTCCATTTTGGTGGTGGTAGATAAACTTACTAAGAGTGCCCATTTTATACCCGTTAGAGATACTTACAAAGCATCTGAAATAGCACAAGTATTTATCAAGGAGGTGGTTAGAATTCATGGTTTTCCTAATAAAATCATATTAGATAGGGCCTCTATATTTATAGGAAGACTTTGGGCTAGTTTCCAAGGAGCCCTTCAGACACAATTAAATTTCAGTACAGCTTATCATCCGGAGACTGATGGCGATACTGAAAGAGTAAATCAAGTGTCATAGGACATGCTTAGAATGTACGTAATGGATCAACAATCTAAGTGGGAATATTATCTTCCTCTAGTGGAGTTTGCTTACAATAACAGTTATCACACTTCCTTGATATGGAACCTTATGAGTTATTATATGGAAGACCATGAAGAACACCTTTAAGTTGGGATAGATTATAGGACAGAATCTCAGTAGGTCCTAAAATTCTTCAAGAAATGGAAGAACAAGTGTGTTGTATAAGAAAAAGATTAAAGCAGGCACATGATAGACAAAAGAGCTATGCTGATATGAATAGAGTGGATCGAAGTTTTAAAGAAGGGGAACTTGTTTTTCTTCGAGTAAAACATCAGAAAAGATCTATTAGGTTTGGGAAAGGATCTAAGCTCTCTCCTCGATTTGTTGGCACTTTTGAGATCATCTAAAGGGTTGGACATGTGGCATATCGTCTTGCTTTACCACCAGTCTTTCATCGTATGCATGATGTATTTCATATTTCAGTACTACATAAGTATGTTCATGATCCTTCTCACATTTTAGATTGGCATCAATTACAGGTAACGAATGAAGGAACTCTTAAGGCAGAGCCAGTTTGCATTTTGGACCATCGCACTCAACAGCTCAGACATCGCATGGTGGACCAAGTAAAGGTCCAATGGGACCCATACAGTCCTAGTTCTTCCACTTGGGAAGATGCATCTTCTATGTGTCTTGAGTTTCCTTTTTTGTTTAGTTAAACTTCGGGCCAAGTTTACTCCAAGAGGGGGAGTATGTAGTGTCCTATTTTTTTAGTATCGTTTTGTCACTCCTATCAAGGGTTATATATATATGATAGGTTGATCACTTGATTGAGGAATAATTTTTTACATACATAGTTATATTTCCTCTTATTTTATGTATGACAGATTGATCACTGGATTGGGGAAAAATGTTTTACATAGTTACATTTCCTCTTATATGTGGCATCATTGATTATCTGTATTAGATAGTTTTGGTTAAGTAAAATGTTATACATATGTTTTTCTGTTTCTATCTGATTTATGAAGCAGGTGTATGACATGGATGGTGATCCAAGATTGAGACACATATACCCATGGATTATCACGGTTATGTGGAATAGATGGTTAATTATGATTTATGGATGATACATGATTTGTGTGATTATATATGTCTAATATTGTACTAAGCAGGATGTGGTAGGGTACCCGGTCATTTTCCAACAAGGATGTTCAATTATGAATGACTATGGAAGTCATTTCTTTAAAACCAAAATGACTGTGGAAGCCATGCACCATTCTAGGTAAAATGTGATTAAGTAAATTTCATTATGAAATTCATTTGATTCCTTTGATCTATGAGAATGTAATGTGTGCAGGTATTTGAACAAGGCCTTTGTTGGAAATAACAATGAGAGGGGGGGGGGGGGTGAATCAGTATTATTAAAACAATTCAATATACCATCCAAATTTATTCTTTAACTTATTCTTCAGATATTGATGATTAACTTATGCATAATAATGAACAAGAACATAAAAACAGATAGTCACACCATAGAAGACCAGATATAAGGTGGAAACCCAATGTGGGTGAAAACCACCTGCTGCAATATGTTTCTATCTTCTTTCAACTAGAAACTTCTTTTACAATGGTTTTGTACCGGTGCAGTCCTTTACCAGTACGCAGGCTGCAACCTGCAGAGAGCCACAACTCTCTCTCATTTTCCAGTCTCTCCTGGAAGGGAGCTACGACCCCCTACTTCTTTTTCTTTCAAGGACCACTTTTCATTAATTTTCAGACTGGATCCAAGAAGATCAAATGATCATCAATATAAATGATTCTTCTGAAATACTCAAACCTCAGATCAATACATGTTTTCATTATACAGCTGATCACCCAAGCGCCAACCCAAACACTAGCTATAAAAAAAATATCTGATCTAGTCACCCTTTAATCAGAGGTTGTATTTGCCAGAATCTTACCATAGTGCAGAGGATATACAAGTTATAGAGTACCAGGAGACTAGACACAAGAAAAACCCAATATCTGCACCCATAGACCTTTAGTGAATAACAGAAGAGGCTATATCAGAGTTAAGGAATGACCGCTACTTCCCTACGGTTGGATTCTCTCAACTGAACTGCAATACACCCGAAGCGATCCAAATCTGCCATCCTTTCATCGCACATTCTCCTTGAATTTGGTTCAGAGATTGCTCCTTAACAGAACATAAGAATGCCGATCTCTTCACTTGTAAGATCTTCAATTCCTTCTCAATTCTTTTCCAAGGGCTCTTTTTTCTTCTTATATAATCACGCTTTTGGTTAAAACCATGAATCGAAACCAGAGGATCCGAAAACCTGAGGCGCAATTGTTTTTGACCGTTCTTCTTAAGAATAGGCTTAAGCGGGAAACTAATGAAAGCGGTCCAAAACCACAAAAGGCGGACTTTTGGCATAATGTATCCAAACTAATAATATATTGGGTCCAATCCTTTTCGCTATCGGCACATGCATATAACATCGTCTATCGCCGATGGCCGATCCGATTGATCGGATGCGAAACTGCAATCAACCTTGCTCTATAAATGTATCGGGTCCATTCATTTCATCGATATCGGCAATTAGATGCGGGAAGCCTTTATAAGATGGGCGAATACCACGGATGCGATATTAATATATATTACCTTTAATGCTCCCATCGGGTCCACTACCTCTTTATCGCAATCGACATTCAGGGGTTTTAAGCATCGGACGCGATATTATTATACGTCAAGTTTAATTCCACCATCGGTTCCACTGAGTTATCGCAATCGGAGGATTTGAGGTGGGCGACCCTTTATGTATTGCGATACTGCAGATGTGATATTTTTATAGGCCATGTTTGATGCTACCATCGGATCCGTTGCAATATGCCATCGGGTCCATATGTGCCGAAACATATTTAACTTGTGTTGTTTCCGCCCAAAAAGGAAAAGGGCCTTTGATTATTGTAAAAGCATATATATATATATAGGTTTTACGCACCCAACCAACTCCCGATACATGCATATGAGGCCTGATCACTCCCGATACGCTTTTTATATATGAGAAAGAGCCTCTATTGCTCCGATAAGCTCCCAATGGCTCAAATGTTCTGATAAACATATGTAAATGGCCCTTCGCCTTTTCTCTTGGCTCTTCTTGTCCCCATCATGATGAATATAAGAAAAGAAATGTCCATCTATGAAAGGGTTGCCATCAAGTTCAACACATGTTCATAATGCCATAATGCCAACAATCTCCCCCTTTGGACTTGATGGCAACAACACCAACCATAAAGGCACAAAAGTGCTCTCCCCCTTTGACATCAAGGGCAAAGGGCGGATATCTGCTTCTCCTAACTATTTCTCCCCCTGAGAGCTTGCTCCTCCTGATTTCTCCCCTCTGACTTTATGACAGAAAGTCGAGCTATTCTGGCTACATATAAAATAGGAACCGCGCTATTCTGTCTACATATAATATAACTCAGCATCTTTATTGCCAAGGATAGATACAGTTCATTTACCCAACATGTTCCTCATTCTGTAATACTATAATGCCAACAATGAATTATGCTCCCCCTGAACCTTGTACGCGTATACCCCATCAGAACCTCGTGTACAAGCACCAATCTGAGAATTAACAGCAGGATGATGCATCGACAACCCCCAACTTTTGCCTGAGGTATTCAAAAGTATCCCTGGGCAATGGTTTGGTAAATATATCAGCCACTTGTTCCTTAGAAGAAATGTATTCCAACTTGACCTTTTGTTCAAGCACTTGTTCTCTGAGAAAATGATACTTGATCGGTATGTGCTTGGTTTTTGAATGCATGACTGGGTTCTTTGAAATGATGATTGCACTTGTATTATCACATAAGATGGGGATAGGTGGAGTACAAGTGATTTGGAAATCCTGTAAAGTCTGCATCATCCAAAGAAGTTGGGTGCAACAAGATGCAGCAGCCACATATTCTGCTTCAGCTGTAGATAAAGCAATCGAACTCTGTTTCTTGCTGAACCAAGATACTAATCTGGAACCCATAAAGAAAGCACCACCACTTGTGCTTTTCCTGTCATCCACACTTCCAGCCCAATCTGCATCTGTGTAAGCATGAAGTGTGAGATCCGTGTCTCTAGGATACCACAAGCCATAGTTTTGAGTTCCTTGAAGATATTTGAAGATTCTCTTCACTGCCTGAAGATGAGTTTCCTTAGGATTTGCCTGAAATCTTCCAACTATTCCAACTGCATGCATGATATCTGGCGGGGTACCTGTCAAATAAAGTAGACTTCCAATCATAGATCTGTATGTTGGTTGATGAACTGTAGCTGATTCATCATTCGCACTAAGACTGCATCCTGTAACCATGGGAGTGCATACTGGTTTTGAATCTTCCATGCCATACTTCTTCAATGTTTGCTTGAGGTACTTGGTTTGAGACAAGAAGATTCCGTCTTTATTTTGCTGGATTTGCAATCCAAGAAAGTATGTCAGTTCATCTAGCAGGGACATTTCAAATTCTTTTTGCATTACCGAGGCAAAGTTTTGACTCATAGCTTCTTCATTGCTGCCAAAGATAATATCATCTACATACACAACAAGTATTAGCAACTTGTCATTTTCAATTTTTATATAAAGATTGCTATCTGCTGATCCTTTTGAAAAACCTTGTTGATGAAGATATTTGTCCAAACGATAGTACCAAGCCCTTGGAGCTTGTTTAAGACCATAGAGGGAATTTTTCAGTCTACATACAAGGTTTGGATCATTCCCAAGAATGAACCCATCTAGCTGCTCAATGTATACTTCTTCTTCTAACTCTCCATTCAGGAAAGCTGATTTTACATCCATTTGAAATACTTTAAATTTTTGAAAGCTTGAGAGAGCAAGGAACATTCGGATAGCCTCAAGTCTAGCAACAGGAGCAAAAGTTTCTTCAAAGTCTATTCCTTCTTGCTGAGCATATCCCTTTCAAACCAGTCTTGCCTTGTTTCTAACTACTTCCCCATTTTCATTCAACTTATTTTTGAAGATCCATTTTGTCCCTATGACATTCTTATCTTTTGGTCTAGGAACCAATTCCCAAGTGTTGTTCTTTTCGATCTGCTCAAGTTCTTCATCCATAGCCTTGACCCAACATTCATATTTGCATGCTTCTTTTACATTTTATGTTTCAGTGGAGGAGAGAAATGCCAAATAGCTTGAGGCTTCTGCTATTGTTCTTCTTGTTTGTATACCTGCCTCTTTCTGCCCCAAAATCTGAGATTCTGGATGATTCTTTTGTACATACTTGGATGGAGTCTTCTCTTCTATCCTTATCTGTTCCTCTGGAGCCTCTTGAGGTTCTTCTTCTTCATTATCAGTCTGATTTGGAGGGTAGTCTTCATCCTCTTCGATATCTTCATGATTTACTTGCCTAGGAATGTATCCTTTTTCATCAACCACTACATCAATGTTGTCAACAATTCTTCCAAGTCTTTTATTGTAACACTTATATGCTTTGCTATAAGGCGAATAACCAAGGAGAATACCTTCATCTTCTCTAGGCTCAAGTTTGCCAAGCTGTTCATCAGTATTCTTAATATAGCATTTGCTTCCAAAAATTTTAAAATGCTTTACCGAAGGAGTCTTACCATACCAGAGCTCATGAGGAGTTTGAGTGCTGTTCACTCGGACATTTGTTTTGTTGAGAATAACAACTGCGGTGTATGCAGCTTCACCCCAGAAGGTTGCGGGAGTTCCAGACTCATCAAGCATGGCACGGGCCATTTGTTGGACTGTTCTGTTCATTCTTTCCACCACTCCATTTTGCTGAGGAGTCCTTGCTGTAGAGAATTCCCTTTTTATTCCATGTTCTTCACAGAAATCGAAAAATTCATTTGAGGTAAACTCCCCACCTCTGTCAGACCTGAGGCACTTAATTTTGTGATCTGATTCATTTTCGACCAAGGCTTTGAAGGATTTGAATTTTTCAAATGCTTCGTCTTTGTGCTTCATAAGTCCTAACCAAACAAATCTGGAGAAGTCGTCAATGAATAATATAAGGTATTCCTCTCCTCGAGGTGTCCTTCTCCTAAATGGACCACACACATCTGTATGAATAAGTTCGAGAGGTTTGCTGGCTGATCCTTCCTTCTCAGGGAAGTTAGTCCTGGTTTTCTTACCAAACTGACATGATTTGCATATTGTGTTGTCTGGAATTTTGATATCTGGAAGATCACGAACTGCCTGATACTTGCATGCTTTCCTTATTTGTGAAAAACTTAGATGCCCCAACCTCCGGTGCCATAACCAGTGCTCTTCATCCTTGCTCATATAGCATTGTTGTTGTCCTTCTTCAAATATGTATAGATTATTTGGAGTTATTCTGCCTTTGATCACTGTTTCACCTGTATCAAGATCACGAACACGACATCCATTTGATCTAAATATTACCTCGGTTCCTTGATCGCACATCTGACTGAAACTTAGAAGATTATGTTTCAATCCATCAAGGTACAAAACATTTCCAGCTTTGACCTTTTCTTTCAATTGAGCAATACCTTTTCCTTTTATGGCAGCAGGAGTATCATTCCCAAATGAAACTTTCTTTCCTTTTTCTAAAGCAGTATATGATTCAAGTTTTTCTTTATCACCTGTCATATGCTTCGAACATCCGCTGTCGATGTACCATTGATTTTCCTGTCCTTCTGCATAGAATGCTATCCCACATCTTTCTGGTCGAGGTTCCTTTATTCTCCATATTCTGGTGCTTGAATCTTGTTCCTTTGTCAGCCGAAACCTGCTCCTGCATTCAGAGTCTTCATGACCAAAATTCTTACAGATAGAGCACTCAATTTCATTTTCAAGAACTGAGAAGTTGTTATAGGTCCTTTTTGTAATCCCAGTCATACTTCTTTGCTTTTGAGCTTCTCTAGTCATGATTGTCTTGTAGGCAACACATTGAGCTGCTTTGTGACCAAAGTTATGGCAAGAGAAACATTGGCCATTGAAGAAACTTCTGCGATTATCAAATTTACCAGCCACATGATTGTAATTTCTATTTTCATCCATTCTTGAGGTAAATTGAGAAGATCTTACCTGTGGCTAATTGTAGCTTTTGTTCGCCCTTAAGTTGGATTGTCCCTGATTTGCCTGATAGTTTTTGTTTATTCTTGATGGAATTTGTCCCTGTTTTACTTGTTGATCTCCATTTGGCTTTTGCTCATATCTCCTTGCTGCATCGAGATAACTCTTTGAGGTGGATGCTTGAGATGCTTCTCCATTATACCCCAGACCTGTTTTAATTAGAGGAGAGTGCTGTACATTGATGATCTCATCCAGAGTTTCAGATCCTTTAACAAATTTAAGATTGAGAACCTTTGTTTTCTCAATTTCTTTTCGAAGCCCAACAATTTCATATTCTAATTTTTCAAGAGATTGTTCCTTTTCATCAAGTTGAATTTGCAGAGTCTCAATGATCACATTCTTTTCTTCTAAGCATGTCTTGAGTCTAGACATTTCCTCATAACAGCTATCTATATCTAGAGCATCCATGTAATCATCATCTTCAAAAGCCATTAAAAGTTTATAGGGATTACCTCGTTCATCTTTGTCGCTATTTGATAGACCATAACTGTCTTCATGGGTGTAATAGCTCTCCTTATTTGCATTCTGTTTCTTGTTCCATCTAACAGGTTCCTTTCCCTTGTCAATCTTATCCTTATGAGGACATTTGGTAGCATAGTGACCTACTCTTCCACAAGCAAAACATTTGAAGGGTAGCTTACCTCTGAATCTACCAGTACCTCGTTGAAGATTTCTGACAAAATTTGATTCTTCTTCTTCTTCTGACACATGATTTGATTCAAAGTACTCTCTTTTGCCTGAAGCCTTGAAGGCAGCTTCTCTCCTGTCCGAAGGACCTCCTTTTCTCATTTCATAAGCAGTTAGAATTCCATGCAGCTGTGACATGGTGAGAGTTCGCAGATTCTCCTTTTCTTCTATTGCGGACACTTTAGATTCAAACTTGGGGGACAAGGATCTTAGAACTTTTTCAACCACAATAGCCTCTTTTATTTCTTCACCCAAGTTTTTCATGCAATTAACAATCTCATCTACCCTAAGGAAATAGTTAGCCACACTTTCATCATTATACATTCTGAGATTCTCATACTGAATCCTGAGAGTTTGAAGTTTAGCACGCTTTACCTGTTCATCTCCTTCGTAGCTCAAGACAATTTTATCCCATATTTCTTTTGCAGATTTATATTGCATAACCTTCACGAATTCTGATTGAGATAAGCATCCTAACAGAGTATTGACTGCTTTAGCATTTGTTTTATATTTCTTCTTCTCGGCCGAATCTGTAGGAGTAGCTGAAGGAAAGGTGTAGCCTGTCTCTATTGTTGGAAATAATACTGAGAGGGGGGGGGGTGAATCAGTATTATCACATTAATAAAACTTTTTCATTTCCATAATCAGATTCATATATGCTACTTCCACAACTTCTTATGATTAAGTTAATTGATCTTCAATGAGTCATTAGAACATTATCAACCATATTATCAGTTAACAGATGCAGTAACATAAAGTAGATCATCACACATAAGGCACACACATGAACACAATGATATAAGGTGGAAACCTAATGCGGGAGAAAACCACCTGCTGCAAGTCATCTCAATCTTCTTCTTAATAAGAAAATCCTTTTACAATATTTGTACTGGTGCAGTCTTATACCAGTACGGGAGCTACAACCCCCTTTGCTCTTGTACTAGCCGATCCATTTACTAGTACGCAGGCTACTACCTGCTACAATGCTCCAAAGATTTCCTTTAGCTCTTGTACTAGCTTAGATACTAGTACGTAGGCGCCGGCCTACAATCTTCTCTCCTCCAAGTACCACGTTTCATCAATTTTCATACTGGATACACTGAAGCACAACCCATAATCTGAAAGGCCACATTTCATCCAATTTTCATACTGGACCCAACAACAACATTGAAGCTCATAATCGAACAACCTTCTGAAACACCCAATCACTAGATCAATACATATACAATGAGAGTCATCAATCAGATCTAGTCCATCAGATCATTAAGAACCTGATCCATCAATTCTGAAGCTAATCATAATCATTTACTCAATCACTGCTGTTATTAGAACATAATACCAGAAACCAGACATCACTTCAAAACCCAGAACACAGCAATGATAAACATGAACAGCTAAATTGATTTCAAGAGAAGTACGCAGCTTCACCCATGTAATGCCTGCGTACAGTACGCACTGTTCTGAACTGTGCACCTGCGTACCCACGCACTGTGCCAAATAGACTTCCTGCGTACCTCCGCAACTGCAGCGCTTCTGCGCCTGCGTACCGACGCACCTGCAGCGCTTCTGCGCCTGCGTACCGGCGCACCTTTCTTTCACTGTACCTGCGTACCTTCGGCCATAAATGATTTCAAGACTTCAAGAATAACCCAGACAGTCAGATCTATAGATCTGATCATGCGCCGAAGAGATCTCAGTCCATCAGTAGATTCGCCTTCTTTAGATCTAGACCAGATCTAGCCCTCATAAGATATTCAACCAAAAACATGCTCAAGCCAAATGATCTCCTTTGCTTTATATAGGAAAGCTCCTCCTAAAATCATGGAACAATACCACGAGCCGACACCATAATAACCCAATACCGTCGGCTAAATACCAAGAGTAAAATATAAGAAAACCCCACATGTGAATTTCTTTGCCTTGAAATGTGTGCACTGGGGGTACGCACCTCCTGAACGGCTGGCCTGCGTATTTGGACGCGGTCCCTGCACGGTGTACCTGCGGGTACGCACTTTCTGTAAGGTGTACCTGCGTACCCCTTATTTTCTTCAATATTTGATAGCTGATCATCAACCTCTGCTGCTGACTTGAAGTACAATGATCTATCACCTGAATGGGTTGCCATCAAGGACAACACTTTAGCCATAATGCCAACAATCTCCCCCTTTGGACTTGATGGCAAAGCTTACTAAGAACTTGCCATTTGATTCCTTTGAGCTGTCCTGCATCTATGTATTATGTCACATCTGATATCTCTTCTGTATATTCATCTGAATGTATATAAGTGAGATGATCTTCTATGAGAGGGTTGCCATCAAGTACAACACATGCATCATAATGCCAACAATCTCCCCCTTTGGACTTGATGGCAACAACACCAAATCACTCTCCCCCTTTGACATCAAGGGCAAAGGGGTATGCTCCCCCTAAGAACATGCTCCCCTTGACTATAAACCAGATCTGCTGAAGTCTCTGAATGAGCTCCCCCTTTGTATATGTCATGGTGCTCCAATCTGATAATGGTCTTTCTGAGAACAAGCTGAGATGTCTGCTCTGCTATATAGTGCTGTTCATGCTCAAGCTCCCCCTGACTGTAAGCAAGGTCTGCAAAAAGATGTTCTACAAGAAGAACATGACTCTATATATCATAAGTGACCTTCCTATCACCAAAAGACTCAATACATACATCCATCACCCATCACAATAAGGATCATCCATCCAACCAAGTGGGAATACATCAGAAATATGAAAACCAAATACATTACATCTTCATCCCATGCATAGTGGGGGGACATAGGCCGTTACATGACCTGAAGAGATGACTACAATAGATAGACCATTACAACATGAGTCTTGCTATGACCTTTACATCAAACATCTAAAGATCATGACAAACATCATCAACAGCACTGTATAATCTGCTCCATAGTATCTGTCAACATCAAGGACTTCTGCATCAACTCATAACCATCCAGATCTACATGAATCAAGAGCCATCAAATGAAAGCATCTGCATCAATCAACATATGTATGAATAATCATCCCTGTATCCATTTGTGCCAAGAAAGGAATCATGCATCATGCACATGTCAACAGCAGCATATGAGTGACTCATCATCATCATGTCTCCAACAATGCAACTTTGAATAATCATCCATGAAATCAGCCAACCTCATCCATATATGTGCCAAGAACAATAAAGACTCCATGCAAGCATCATTAGAGAATCAACCATAAATCTGATCATGTGACCAACTCATAACCATAGCAAGATGAATCATAAGCATCGTCACCAGGGACCATAATGCCAACAATGCATTCAGGACATATGCTCCCCCTGAACCAGTGCCATCTGTTAAATCTGATCATGCATATCAATAAGAAGAATCAGCCAATAAATGCCTTAAGACAGGTACGCACTTCATCTTCTGCTCCCCTGCGTACACCCGCAGATATCCTTCTGCTGCACTGCATATATACGCAGACGGTCTTCTATTACAGAGCGTACCCACGCACCTGTTCCATCAGTTGTGCCGCGTACTGCACGCACCTTTTATTTTATCGCGCCGCGTACTTTTCTGTAAGTCCGCAGGGTATCCTTTATCACGCCGCGTACCGCACGCACTCTTTGCTTCTATCGCGCCGCGTACTCCTCTGTAAGTCCGCACCTCTTTTTCTGTTTCTCCGCGTCCGTCCGCATGTCCTCTTCTGATAAGCCGCGTACCTCCGCATAGGGACTGTGCCTTTACTTGCGTACATCCGCACCCAGTCTTACGCTCTGCTGCGTACGCCCGCACTTTCACAGTTGATGATCTGCGTACTTCTAATTAGGGCCAAATTAACAGTCCTCCTTTGTGCCACTGACAGTCAGATTCCCAGATCTGATAGATTCATTTCCAACTTCACTTGCCTACTGCCTTCAAACAAGCATATACGCGATTGTGCAGTATCCAACTCGCGTATATATGCGACTTGCTTTTATGAAGTTTGCATATGAGATTCAGGAACCTGAAGTTTTGTACTTTCAGCTTCCTCTGATTCTGGTATGTCTGTACATTGTGTTGTGCCATCCTTTTCTGACTGTACTTCCTTTTTCCTCCATATCTTCAAGCGTGATGATGACATTTTCTCCTTTTGATATGGTGCCCACACTTTGTTCCTGCATTCCTTAGCTATATGTCCAGGCTTGTTACATGCATAACATATTACATGTTTCATATTCCTCCTGTAACAATCAGCAGCTTTGTGACCAAATGTATTGCAAGCAAAGCAATATCCATAAAAATACCTTGATTGAGATGACTTGTCTGCATAATGGTCTTGAACTCTTCTTCTTCTACATCTAGCTGCAACATGTCCAAGATTATGACATACATAACATTCAACATTATTCATAGGAGGAGTAAAGGATTTTCTTTGAGGAATCTCTTTCCTTGGTTGATGATGAGATTGATCTTTCATTTCTTCATTGATCACTTTAGATTTCTCTTTAGAATTCCTTGCCTCACCTTGTGAACTAGATTCACCTTCAACAGATTCATGGAAACCAAGACCAGTCTTTATAGCAGGGGACCTTTGACTACTAAGAATATCATCCAATACTTTAGAGCTATCTTGAAATCGTAAAAGCTTATCCTTTTCTTCTAGTTTACCTTTCAAGATATTTACCTCAACCTGAAGCTATTCTTCTTTTTCAAGAGATTTCTTTTTCAAAACTTCTTCAGCTTTCCTTCCTTCTTCCATTTGTTCCCTTAGTTTGAGAATCTCCTTTTCTTGTTCTTCATTTAGATCCTGCTGCATTTGACGAACTCGGAAGGCACATTCTAGTTGAGATTTTAAGCTGGTGACTTCATTTTCTTGTTTTTCAATAGCTTGGAGTAGATCTGTATTCTGCTTCTTTGATTCTTCAAGATCTCCTTTTAGTGAGAGGATTGTAGCTTCAAGATTTTCATAATAACTGGATCGATCTCTGAGCTCCTTGATTGTTGTGTTCTTTTCAATGACTTCATTTCTTAGAGATGTTGCTTCATCCTGCAACTTTTGATACCTTTCTTTGCATAACTTGAGGGCACCACTCTTTACGTCAAAACGTTTTTCTTGTTCAATAATTTTGTTTGTCAGCCTGTTAAATTCTGCCTCTATTTGACATCTTTCTTGCTCACCCATAAGAGCAAGTTCAGTAGTCTCACTATCACTTTCATCTCTTTCACAAGGAAATATAGCTGGAACATCAGAGGATAACACATTCATACCTGATAATGATTCTGAATCTGATTCTGAATCTGAAGAGCTTCTTATGCCTAATCCCCAATCGATTCTTCCACTGTCATAGTTCTTCTGAGATGACTTCTTTTTCTTATGAGCTTTCTTCTTAAGCTTCTTTCCCATTGTTCCACGGATCTCCTTCAAGCGATCAAGCTTCTATCAAAGAACCTGTTCTGATCCCAATTGTTGGAAATAATACTGAGAGGGGGGGGTGAATCAGTATTATCACATTAATAAAACTTTTTCATTTCCATAATCAGATTCATATATGCTACTTCCACAACTTCTTATGATTAAGTTAATTGATCTTCAATGAGTCATTAGAACATTATCAACCATATTATCAGTTAACAGATGCAGTAACATAAAGTAGATCATCACACATAAGGCACACACATGAACACAATGATATAAGGTGGAAACCCAATGCGGGAGAAAACCACCTGCTGCAAGTCATCTCAATCTTCTTCTTAATAAGAAAATCCTTTTACAATATTTGTACTGGTGCAGTCTTATACCAGTACGGGAGCTACAACCCCCTTTGCTCTTGTACGCCGATCCATTTACTAGTACGCAGGCTACTACCTACTACAATGCTCCAAAGATTTCCTTTAGCTCTTGTACTAGCTTAGATACTAGTACGTAGGCGCCGGCCTACAATCTTCTCTCCTCCAAGTACCACGTTTCATCAATTTTCATACTGGATACACTGAAGCACAACCCATAATCTGAAAGGCCACATTTCATCCAATTTTCATACTGGACCCAACAACAACATTGAAGCTCATAATCGAACAACCTTCTGAAACACCCAATCACTAGATCAATACATATACAATGAGAGTCATCAATCAGATCTAGTCCATCAGATCATTAAGAACCTGATCCATCAATTCTGAAGCTAATCATAATCATTTACTTAATCACTGCTGTTATTAGAACATAATACCAGAAACCAGACATCACTTCAAAACCCAGAACACAGCAATGATAAACATGAACAACTAAATTGATTTCAAGAGAAGTACGCAGCTTCACCCATGTAATGCCTGTGTACAGTACGCACTGTTCTGAACTGTGCACCTGCGTACCCACGCACTGTGCCAAATAGACTTCCTGCGTACCTCCGCAACTGCAGCGCTTCTGCGCCTGCGTACCGACGCACCTGCAGCGCTTCTGTGCCTGCTTACCGACGCACTTGCAGCGCTTCTGCGCCTGCGTACCGACGCACCTTTCTTTCACTGTACCTGCGTACCTTCGGCCATAAATGATTTCAAGACTTCAAGAATAACCCAGACAGTCAGATCTATAGATCTGATCATGCGCCGAAGAGATCTCAGTCCATCAGTAGATTCGCCTTCTTTAGATCTAGACCAGATCTAGCCCTCATAAGATATTCAACCAAAAACATGCTCAAGCCAAATGATCTCCTTTGCTTTATATAGGCAAGCTCCTCCTAAAATCATGGAACAATACCACGAGCCGACACCATAATAACCCAATACCGTCGGCTAAATACCAAGAGTAAAACATAAGAAAACCCCACATGTGAATTTCTTTGCCTTGAAATGTGTGCACTGGGGGTACGCACCTCCTGAACGGCTGGCCTGCGTATCTGGACGCGGTCCCTGCACGGTGTACCTGCGGGTACGCACTTTCTGTAAGGTGTACCTGCGTACCCCTTATTTTCTTCAATATTTGATAGCTGATCATCAACCTCTGCTGCTGACTTGAAGTACAGTGATCTATCACCTGAATGGGTTGCCATCAAGGACAACACTTTAGCCATAATGCCAACAATCTCCCCCTTTGGACTTGATGGCAAAGCTTACTAAGAACTTGCCATTTGATTCCTTTGAGCTGTCCTGCATCTATGTATTATGTCACATCTGATATCTCTTCTGTAGATTCATCTGAATGTATATAAGTGAGATGATCTTCTATGAGAGGGTTGCCATCAAGTACAACACATGCATCATAATGCCAACATCTATGATATCCCAAACTTCTGTACCAAGAGATTGAAGATAGGCAGTAACTCTTACCTTCCAATAATTGAAGTTTGTCCCATCAAAAATCGGTGGCCCGATTGATGCTTCCCTCTCGTAGTTGCTCATGATGAACGATCTTCCTTCAAGCGATCAAGCTTTTCTGAAGAACCTGGCTCTGATACCAATTGTTGGAAATAACACTGAGAGGGGGGGGGGTTGAATCAGTATTGTTAAAACAATTCAATATACCATCCAAATTTATTCTTTAACTTATTCTTCAGATATTGATGATTAACTTATGCATAATAATGAACAAGAACATAAAAACAGATAGTCACACCATAGAAGACCAGATATAAGGTGGAAACCCAATGTGGGTGAAAACCACCTGCTGCAATATGTTTCTATCTTCTTTCAACTAGAAACTTCTTTTACAATGGTTTGTACTGGTGCAGTCCTTTACCAGTACGCAGGCTGCAACCTGCAGAGAGCCACAACTCTCTCTCGTTTTCCAGTCTCTCCTGGAAGGGAGCTACAACCCCCTACTTCTGTTCTTTCAAGGACCACTTTTCATTAATTATCAGACTGGATCCAAGAAGATCAAATCTTCTGAAATACTCAAACCTCAGATCAATACATGTTTTCATTATACAACTGATCACCCAAGCGCCAACCCAAACACTAGCTATAAATAAATATCTGATCTGGTCACCCTTTAATCAGAGGTTGTATTTGCCAGAATCTTACCATAGTGCAGAGGATATACAAGTTATAGAGTACCCGGAGACTAGACACAAGACAAACCCAATATCTGCACCCAGAGACCTTTAGCGAACAACAGAAGAGGCTATATCAGAGTTAAGGAATGACCGCTACTTCCCTACGGTTGGCTGCTCTCAACTGAACTGCAGTACACCCGAAGCGATCCAAATCTGCCATCCTTTCATCGCGCATTCTCCTTGAATTTTGGTTCAGAGATTGCTCCTTAACAGATCATAAGAATGCCGATCTATTCTCCCGTAAGATCTTCAATTCATAATCCATCCCTTGCCAAGGGCTCTCTTTTCTTCTTATATAATCACGCTTTTGATTAAAACCATGAATCGAAACCAGAGGATCCGAAAACCTGAGGCGCAATTGTTTTTGACCGATCTTCTTAAGAATAGGCTTAAGCGGGAAACTAATGAAAACGGTCCAAAACCACAAAAGGCGGACTTTTGGCATAATGTATCCAAACTAATAAAATATCGGGTCCAATCCTTTTCGCTATCGGCACATGCATATAACATCGTCTATCGCCGATGGCCGATCCGATGGATCGGATGCGAAACTGCAATCAACCTTGCTTTATAAATGTATCGGGTCCATTCATTTCATCGCTATCGGCGATTAGATGCGGGAAGCCTTTATAAGATGGGCGAATACCACGGATGCGATATTAATATATATTACCTTTAATGCTCCCATCGGGTCCACTACCTCTTTATCGCAATCGGCATTTAGGGGTTTTAAGCATCGGACGCGATATTATTATACGTCAAGTTTAATTCCACCATCGGGTCCGCTGAGTTATCGCAATCAGAGGATTTGAGGTGGGCGACCCTTTATGTATTGTGATACTGTGGATGCGATATTTTTATAGGCCATGTTTGATGCTACCATCGGATCCGTTGCGATATGCCATCGGGTCCATATGTGCCGAAACATATTTAACTTGTGTTGTTTCTGCCCAAAAAGGAAAAAGGCCTTTGATTATTGTAAAAGCATATATATATAGGTTTTACGCACCCAACCAACTCCCGATACATGCATATGAGGCCTGATCACTCCCGATACGCTTTTTATATATGAGAAAGAGCCTTTATTGCTCCGATAAGCTCCCAATGGCTCAAATGTTCTGATAAACATATGTAAATGGCCCTTCGCCTTTTCTCTTGGCTCTTCTTGTCCCCATCATGATGAATATAAGAAAAGAAATGTCCATCTGTGAAAGGGTTGCCATCAAGTTCAACACATGTTCATAATGCCATAATGCCAACAGCCTTACCAGTGAACCATCAGATGGGTAAAAGCTCACAATCAGTCCCATAAGGAGAAACACAAAGTTTCAAAGAACAATAGATGACAGGGCATGGAAATTAGGGCGTGGAGTCCTAAATCCAAGAAAGATAAATGCGTGGACTCTTGTATATTTAGGGCGCAGAGTCCTAAATATTTAAAAAAGATCAAGTTGTGGAAGCTTGGGTCTTTGGAGTAGATCAGGGCGCGGAGTCCTCAATCTACTAAGGCATGGAGATGCATGAAGTAGGGGTGCGGAATCCCTATTCTCCAGAATAAAAATACCACTCATGGATGAATTTCCTTAAATAAAATTTCATCCTCACAATTTTGGAATGACTTTCTAAAAATAAAAAGTCATGCCCAACATCTCAAGCACGACTTTCCAAAAATAGTAAATCACTTTACATAAATTGGTAATCAAGCAGAGTTGAAGAAAAACGAATTAACTTATCATTAATCAATCCTAATAGTTCAATCTTGATTGAATACTCAATATTATTAATATCTTTTACGAGACTATGATATTATTATTAAAAAGGAATTACAAGTCAATTTTATCTCCTCAATCAATTCACACATCTCCTTCATGACTCTCATGGCTCTATGTAACTCTCTCTCTCTCTTTTAAATAATTCATTATACTCTATTTTATGCACTCATCAAAGAATGGCATATTCCTTTTCACTCATTAAAAATATGTCATAAAATATTCCTCTTACGCTCTCTTTAATGCATATGTTACACTCTCCTTAACTAAGGCATGCATACCTCTCCTTAATGGCATAAGTTACACTCCTCTAAATGGAATCCAATGCATGCACATTACTCCTCCTTTATGACAAGAATTGGTTGCTCCTCCTATATATGAGTCTCATGTATTCTCACTTGGGGATTAGGAGGCCAAGAGTGGAAGAGACTTGAGGAAAATAGTGAGAGGGAGAGATATGGAGAGTAGCCAATTGCTTCCATAATAAATATGAAATTATTGTTAAAATCTTAAGACCTCTAGCTATTGAGGTTGACCATGAGTGGTATTGAGAGGAAGTGAAACTTGTCTTCCTTATTTTGCCTTGCAAATCTCTCTACTGTTGTCTTTTGGTACTGCTTGTGAGCTTTTGCAACTCGGGGGTTCCAAGGGGAGGAGTTCTCCCTGGATATGGTTGGGAGGAAAATCGGGTGGTTCACAATGAGTTGGTAAGGATATTGGAGCTGGAGCATACTCTCATTCAAGATGGAGCATACTCCCATATTTTGAGTTGTATAAATTCACTACTAAGTATGTTGACAACATTATATTGTGTTTCTTTTTGTAGTTCATTACATGGTTTTTCTTATTTGGTTGTTGACTGAAACTTAGATGTATATCAAATGCTGCACAATAAGTGTTGAAGGAATTTTGCAATAATTGTAGTGTATTTTATGTAAGTTTTTTTTGTACAGTTTCATTGCAAGTTGATTTACATCATGTCTTAATAGTTGAAGCATTCAGGCTGCCATGAGTTTTATGAAAACATGTTAATAGCACAAATTTGGGTTTTCCTTCGCTTTTTACTGTTGTCGATATGTTTTCAAAGTATATGTTTCACAAAAGGGATAAATGAGATAGTATAAATTTGTTTTTGGTTGTGGTTTTAAATAATCACATTTCTGGGCATTTATGTTTCGATTTATTTTAACTTCAAGGGGTATCGGTGCCTTATGGCCATGACGTCCCAACTTTGATTTCAAAAAATAGAGTTTCAGAATCTAGTTCTGTAATCTTCTATATTTTACAGATTTGCTGTTGTTGCCTGGTGGTTTGTCTTGCTGCTTTTTTTTGTAGCTGTGATTTACCTGGTAATCTCTTTTTATGAAATCAATCTGTTATATAAAATTGGAATTATTATTTTAAAGTATCAATGGTTAATACATTGATAGTTTAATAAACTTGTGACTGCTTGTTTGATAGTTTAATAGTTAGCAGTTTGTTTTGTGACTGTTAACCATTGTTCAAAATTCCCAATGGTTGTAGCTACATCGCTGCGAGCTATTTGTAAAATTTTTTAAATATTTATAGTCATTATGTGCCTAAATTTTTGTATATGTAGCAATCAAGATGGATGACAGTTCTACTTATGTATTAGGTTCACTTCTTGGCATTACTGACAAAGAAAAAGAAATTATGTAATCTTAGATTCATGTTAGTTAATTTTGGTGAAATCGCCTTAAGGGTTATGGTTGTAAGTGTTTGACAAAATGCCTCAATGGCTGTACATTTCATGCTTGCAAACTGTTTGACATAATGCTTCAATGGTTGTAGCTAATTACATCTATGAATTGTCTATAAAAATGACTAAGTAAATTTAGGATTTGCAACCAAGGTGTTTTTGGAGATATCTCAAAGAATAAATATGATGGTTCCATTGAATTAAAAATCCATGGAAGGCAAATTGGTTAAGTGAAATGTTGTGATTGTTAGATCACATATGAATTTGTAATAATTGGAAACCACTTCTTTAGAAGTTGAATTATCTTGTTTTTCTTCCCTTTGTTTTAGCAAAGAATTCATAGGCATATTATCTAAAACAAAATCAAATAAATCACTTTTAAACACTCTTAATTGCAATAGAATGAACAATTAGCTTATTAGAAATTGTGGTTTGTAAATATTGATATTATTTACCACACTAAAGGCTCTATCAGTCAAATGTGGTTTTAAGACTTATGGTTTTAAGTTTTGGTTCTTGAGGAACCATGACCTTGTAGCCTTAATGAGAAGTTTAATATTACCATGGGTTAGTTAGTTAGTAGAAATTAGTATGTAGTGTAAAGAATACCATCTAAAACTAAAAATATAGATATATAACCTTGCATTAACTTTTACATTTTAAAAACTTAAACTTAAATAGCATTTTGAGTCAACCTTAGTACAATACTAATAGTTGGTAAGGTGGGACCTTACATATGGTATTAGAGCATGTTAAAACTCTAGGGCCTAGGGCTTGCCTGCTAATATTTATTTACTTACCTAAATTTTTCCTTGGTCAGGTTAATTAATCATGGAGAGAACATCAAGGAGGAGGAAGGAAGTCTCATCTCCACCTCCGGAAGATAAAGCATCTGAGCAAATATCCATCAAGGAAGTAAGGGATATGATGTTTTCTTTCCAAAAGATGACTGAAGTCTTGATTAGTAGGGTTGGGGGAAATCCTTCAGTGCCTAGTTCTTCATCTCAATTAGAGAGGCAAGAAATACCATCTGATGGAGATGTACATAGAGAGTTGGAAAAAGTTAAGCTTCCTATCTTTAAGGGTACCACAAAAGGGGAGGTAGCAGAAGCTTGGTTGGAAAACATGCACCTATGTTTTGAGTTGTGGAATTATTATAGCAACAAAAAGGCAAATTTGGCTATATACCAACTTAAGGAGAGTGCACTATTATGGTGGAGGAACTTAGAATCCCAATTGGGATACTCCATGTCTACCTTGACATGCGAACGATTTAAAGAGGAATTTCGAGCGAAGTACCTTTCTGCTGAATACTTGAAGAGGAAATTGAATGAGATCCATGATCTTAAGCATGGAACTAAGACAATCCTTGAATATGAAGCACAATTCATGGAGTTGCTTAGATATGCTACCCATCTAAATACTGAAGCCCTCAAGGTAAACAAGTTTTTGTATGGATTGAATCCTATTATAAAGGAAAAGGTGTGCATTTTGAGGCCTACTACATTGCATGAGGTAGTGCAACAAGCAATTATAGCCGAGGAAGAATTATTGGGGAACAAAGGGGGGGATAAAACCCCAAATCTATCATTCCATGGGAAACCTCCTCGAAGGGGAGGCCAATATGTAAGACATAAGTTAGGTGGTTCACATCATCAGGGATTTCAAAAGAATCCTTGGCCAACACCTCAAAGTCTATTTTTATGTAGTTAGCTGATGTCTTTGGCTGTTGGACAGTTGGCTGCATGAAGGACACTTGCATTTTTCCTGCTTTGATGTCAAAAGTTGACATCAACCTGCTTTGATTTGCTGGTGTGTGCTTGAAGTATTGAGCATATGTTTCAGCCTTCAACTACTCATTTCTCAACTTGATCTCCTTGTATATGTCCTTGATATCCTTTTCTTTATCTGCTGGTCTGGTGGAAGAAGAAACCTCAACACCGAGATGTCTCTCAATCAGTTGAGTGTTAGATGTTGAGGGCTAACGTGTTTCTCCTAAAGTTTTTGTACCTTTGCTTCTTTCCACCATTGTATCAGTGTCAGTTATTTCCACTGATTCAATGGTGTCCTCCTATTCAGTTACAGGATTCATCTTGGGCCTCTTCCTGTAACTGATCTCAAACTGCTCATCTATGGTTTCCATAGAAGAACTGGAACCCTCTTCCCTGTTTCTCTTTGGGTTTCTCTCCTCATTTGCTGGAGTCTGTAAAATAGGAGGAATGTTCATTGGTTCTCCTAGTTCTGGAACCTGCAGGAAGGAACTTTCATCAATCTGTCTCTCTACATTAATTAATGTATTCTCTACATCCACTACAATGTTATCCATGTCAATTAGAGTGTTTTCCAACCATTCTGATTGGTTGGAAAACCTCTCAATGTTTTTTCTGGGATGATGGATGAAAGGTCGCAATTTGACCTTGATCCTCAGTTTATTTATGACTCCATGAGGGCCATACTACCACATAAAACTGTTTTTGAACTTCATTTGTTGCAGAATCTTATCTGCCTCTGGTCCAGCTTCCCTGGTGTTACAAATGAAGGGGCCCAATTGATTTTTCATTTTGAATTGAGTTTTCTTCTTAGTTTCTTGGAAGTTGAATTCATCAAAATTGATAATCTGCCTAAAATATTCTAGTGCAAATATCCTCATGGGCAGGTATTTGGGTAGTTTGTAAGGGGTACGTTTGCACCTATAAATTCTTATCTCTGTGTGGTTATGGTACAGATATCAGTCTCCCACCTTATTGTTCTTGGTCAACTATAACACCCTTTTGATCTCTTGGTTGATTCTAGGCTGAGGGCTACTGGTTAGCATATTCATGACTAGATGGACAAATGAATCAATGAAGTCCTTATAAGTGAATTTAGTGGAGTACTTTTGGATCAAGTGCGTCCAATAAATAACTGATCTTTGATTTCCCTTGGTATCCAACTTCTGAATGTTAATAGGGAATTTATCTGATTGATAATACAAGAACATACGAAATAATATAGAAGAGTACTTGAAGACTCTTTCAGTAGGTAATCTAGTGAACTGTTCCTGCATCCTGCCTGCAATGAACTGAGCATAGTTGTAAATAATAGCAAGAGGCTTTCCTGGGCTAAAGATGGAAAAGAAGTCTAGGACAACCTCATCCACATGCTCATCTGTGGTGTATCCTAAGATGCAAGAGAGAATAGTAATAATTTGTCTGCCTCTCTTAGAAAAAATAGTGGCAGAATAAGGGGGACTATCTGTGGGAGTATGACATTCCTCAATGGTGAAATTTTGGAAAATTTGTGCTATTCTGGGTAGGTCTAACTTGGTATAAAGGTCCAACAATTCTCCAATAGACAATGGGGTCTCATTAGGGCTTGGTTGGACCTGCAACATTTTGTTAATGGATTCTGCAGTGATGGTAAACAATACTTACTGGTTAGGGGTGACAATGGCCCTTTGGCTAGGAATGTAGCAAGCATGACAGAAGTGGATAATTTCTGGGAATGGATGTACTTCTGGAAACAAATATTTGGGAAAATTAGACTCCCAAAGGTGGATGTCATCGTTCTGGTTTAAGAATCTATCCTTACTCAAGCAGTGGAGCTTTAGAAGGTAGGTAGGGGAGGCTGTGTCCTTTATTTGGAAATCTTTGTCTACTAATGCAAGGTGGTCAATGTCCAAGTGAGGGGTTTGTAGAGGTCTCACGTCCAAAGAGGTTTGGGAAGCCATAATTGGGTGTACATATATGAATTAGGCTTCGAGGGGTTTTAGAGGTGAGTTTAGCAGTTCTGGTACAATGAGAGGGTAGTTACAGTCTGCAAAAGAAGGGTTTTCTGGTATAAATAGGTTTCTTTTCAATTTAGGGAATTTTCTTTAATTAATTCGATTATTAAGCTTCCAATTAGATTGTGCGCTTTCAAATTGAAGGCTGTTTTGGTTTTCCCAAGAATACCTGGAAATCGATGGTGTGGCTTGCAAACTGGGTTCAGTGGCGATTGTAGAGGGTATGGTGGCTTCAACTATGAACTGGTTGCTTCAATTACGTGTCCGGAGCTTCTTAAGTTTGCAGAAAGTGGTCAATTTGCTCGCAGAGGTCTCAAGGTGTCGCAATGGATAAGCAGCAGTTGCAGTGAAAAATGAGCGAAAAGAGTGAATTGGGGCTTTTCTGGCCTTTTAACGGGTAACGGTCACATTTTGGCGCGAAAATTATGAATGAACAGTGGACAATTTTCAGCTTTGGTGGGGAAGTGGTTTTCTGGGCCATCGCACCGCTTTTGGAGGCCGGGTGGTATTTTTTGCAAGCACGCGATCTCAACTGGTTCCACCACATAGCAGAATAGGGCTCAAGCAAAACCGTGAATCTCACATGCTCTCGGGCTATTATTGGCTGGATAATGAACCCACGTGATATGGATGCGCACCATCGGATTTGGGGGTAGGAGATCGGATGACTGTCACGTGATTAAGATGCATGGAGGGAATTGGGAAAGGGATTTGTGGGGCCCAGGGTTTAATTACATAGAAATGTAATTAATTAACTAATAAGGTCGGGATTTTTAACATAAGCAGTGGGTTAATAAAGTGGGACTAGGGGTTATGTGGCGGGGTTTTTTAACCGCACCAAGGGTTGGTGGGTTAAAAGAGGTTTGTCGGGGAAATATGAAATGGGGGGTTAATTAGATAAAGTGGGGGGATAAAACTTAGGATAAAGGGGGTTTTGTGGGTTTTGAAGGGAAATAGGGAAATTAATAAGGGGGAAGGTAATATTTGCAATGGGGAATGGGTTTCACACTAGGGAAAAGGGGTTTTGGGTAGGGGGATGATTTTTGAAAGGTAATTACTAGGGAAATGTGTGAAACCAAGGGGTAAGGGTCAAAATGAGGGGAAAAAAGGGATTTATAAGTGATGAAGGGATAATGGGGAAATTAGCAAATAAGAATGGGGGGTGAAATGAGGGGAAGTTAGTTAAACTAGCTTGTGAATATCCTTTCTTTCTCATGAATCCTCCTATACATGAAACATAGAATTAAGCATGATAAATGTGCTCTTTGACTTAGCAACCTTGTGCATTTGTAACCTTTCTTCTACCTACCCTTTATTTATCCTAACATTTTTTCTTCATTTTATTGGTGCATTTGAGCTTGCTGACCCTTTATTTCCTTTTCTTTTGACAAGAAAACTATCTAATTCTAACCTTATAACTTCCAATGGCTTAGATTAAACTAATGAGCTCTTTTTTATTCTCTACCTAACTACTGATATGCCAAGGTTAAATAGTTTGGCTAGATGTTGATTCTCTATCTATCAACATAAAATTTAAAGCATGAATAAGTCAAGATTAATCTATTTGACCATCATGGATTGTGGCATTTCTAACAAGTTGCACACAACCTTATTTTACAAAGTAAAGTAAAAAGTAGTGGCATTTGAATTTGCACACTTTCATGATTTGTTTTATTTCTTTTTGGGGTTCATATTTTTCACTTTTTTGATCTTTTTCTTTCTTTTTGTCCTTTGATTATTCTTTTAGGACATACCCTCTTTACACTTTTTAATTTTTAATATGGAAAAGATTTTGTAGAAAGAAAAAGTATGTACAATATTACAAGACTAACCAAATCCAATTCAAAATTATGAATCCTATTATTATAGGACCCTAACAACATCCATCCTTGTTTGGCCTAGTGATTGGGTGGAGATCATGGTAAATCTTGTTATGATCTGGTCATTGTGCTGGCCTAGTGATCTATGATGGATTATGGTAAAGCCTGGTTTCCATTTATGAGGGTGAGGTGGTTTAGCCTCAGTATGCCCTTATTGGTTCTTTTGGTTTGAGTCCCATATTCATGCTTGGAATATGGCATGAGGGTGAATGAGTGAAGAGAGATTTGGCTCAACCATTCTATGGTCGGGTGGAATGGGGTAGTCCCATCTTGAGTTGGTTTATTGCATTCATTAATGAAAATTTCATTCACTTGATTTTCATGTGTAAATGTATTGATGTATATGTGAATTCTATGGCTGATATGTTTATGATATTTATGTCCCTATAATGCTAGTTAAATGTATGTTTTATGACAACATCTATGTATGGCTCTCAACATGATTTTACTTGTAAATGAATGGATAATTTATTTATGGCCTAATAGATGATATTTCAGCAAATGACATGAGGGAACAATGGTTCATAGTGATTCTCAGATAAGTATGAGATCCCTACACTTAGTTCTATTGTTTACACCTATAGGTTACGTGTTGAGGATATGTTTGACGAAATGTCTGTCATGGCTAGTAGGGGTTTTGTTAAGGTATTGTTCAACTTATTGCTTTGGCATCATTATTTCCCTATAATTTTACTGATTTTAAGCTATCACTCCATTCTAGGCAGTGACCTGGGCTCTCAGCCTGAAAAAGCAGCTTAAATCCTAGGTTCGCTAGCAAATAACTGGCAATTTTAGTCTCTGGCAATTGGCAGGAAAGCCTATGCAAGCGACTTTAGGTTTCTGGACACTTTATTACCCATATCATGGGAGCAACTGAGGCCTAAGATGTCCAGAACATCAGTGGCACCCAGGGACAGGCTGTCTGAGTGACTGACTTGTATCCTAAGGATTTTGAAGCTGATGATGGATGTTTGTGTGTGATGTTTCCATTGATTCCACTTCGTTAAGGTCACATAGGAGGTTGAATCCAATCATAGTAGCCTCTTGTCTCATGTTTACCCCAGTTGGCTAGTTACTTGCGTAGATGTGGGAGGAGGGCGTTACAGTAGATGCTCCCATACTTGGTGGGGAACCTAACAAGACCTCCAAAGTCTTGACTTGGACATGTTATCTTTTATGCAAATGGTCCTAGATTTGGTAGGGAACCTGGCAGACATCCAACATCTTAACTTGGGTAGGTGTTTCACTTTGCAAATGCTCGTAGTCTTGGTCGAGAACCTTGCAAGCATATAACGTCTTGAATTGGGTGGGAGCTCCATTTTGCAAACACTCTTAGACTTGGTCAGGAACCTGGTGGGCCTTCAATATCTCAACTTGGGTGGGTGCTTCACTATGCATATGCTTCCGGACTTGGTTGGGAATCTAACGAACTTGGAACATCTTGACTTGGGCAGGTACTCCACTTTACATAGTCTCCCAGACTTAGTCGAGAACCCGGTGGCCCTACAACTTCTTGACTTGCAAATGTGCTCCACTCTACAGACACTCCTAGACTCAGTTGCGGACTTGGCAGTCCTCCAACGTCATGACTTGATTTGGTGCCCCAGTCTGCAATTGCTCCCAAATAGGGTTGGGAACCCTACGAACCTTCAAAGTATTTCCTTGTATGGGTGCTCCAATCTATAGATATTATCATACTCGATCAAGATGAACACATCAATGAAATTAATCGATGTAAGATGAACACATCAACCTAGGATGAAGAGATTGGGGCAACTAATCAACTTATTCATTTAGAGAAAGTAGCAATTGTTATTCCACTGATTTCACTTTTCGTTTCACAGTCCGACGAGCCCATAAAATCATTCCATGGTGAATCATAAATACCAGAGGAACATAAGAAGGAAAAATGAAGTGCAGTAAATGACAACAATATATTTAGCACCTTGACGAGTTATAATTTTTCATCGATAAATATCCTGATAACTAATAAAAATCAGAATGTCAATATGAGCCAAAGAGAACATTTGGGAAATCATAATCACACATATTGAGTTTGAGCCTCCATTTTGTCACACCAAAAGTGAAAAGGATACCATCATATTTTCTATACAAAGCTACAACAAATAGCAACATGCAATACATTGGTCATTTATGATTACCTACAATTTCAGTTTTTCCTTATCAATGAGAATTTAAAAATAACTGCATTTTGATAATGTTGTGCCTTTGGCTCTACAAAGTGTATGGATATTCTATGCAATCCTATCATAATTTAATTTTCTGACAACCAGCGACCTTGTGAATACTTGTCCATGGACTGATTTTTATAATTTGTACACAATACATGTGTTCTTTATCAACATACAAAAATAATAGGAAAAATGAGACTTTATTCATGGACAATCACACATTTGCAATGCAACAATTAATTCAATTCAAAGATCAACCAAATCCATTATTGTTTAGTTGGCATCCAAGTGTGAGTAATTATTTTTTTTCTTAATCAAAGTATGAAAATGAGAAAGGAGAAAAATTAGATAAATATTTTTTATAAAATTTATTTTTTAATTGCCAGATGTGCACTTTAGCTTAGTATGATAGAGATGTTGTAATGCCATGTCTTGTTTTGTTTAACATTGTTAATCAAATTATATAAAAAAAAATTAAAAAAATTAAAAAAAAATTAAAAATTAAAATTAAATTAAAGTAAAATAGTGAATTTACCATCCACACTACATGAAAACATTTTTGCTCCATTAACATAAAATAAAGTAATAAAAAAAAATACGATTTAAATAAAAATAACTTCATGGTATTGAATCATGGTATGAGAACCCATGGTATTGACCCATAGTATTCATGTGGAATATAGCCTATTTAAATGGGGGAATTAAAGGTGCAAAGATACATCGAATGAATAGAAGATTTAGAAGACCCTCTAACCAAGAATAGAGCCCATTACTAAATGGATCCTCACTACACTTGCTCACAACCCCTAATAAACCATAAGAATTGTTAATAGAGAAAAAAAAATACATACATGTCTATGGATTTAGATTAAAAAACTATAAAAAAACTATCAAAATAATAATAATAATAAAAATCCATAAATGTCTAAGAAATGAAATAGAAAGGGGCAAATATTTGTGGAATTTATGCCATGCAAGGAGGGATTTTGTCTGGTGAATGTATAGTTTGGATAACTCTACCTAAACACTTTACTCATGTGCGGTAAGTTACATATTTCGCTTTAACTTGTTTGAATATTCATCCCTTTCCCCAAAAATTCAGTGCCATGTACTTCCATCCAATAACTAAAATGTAGGTTGTCATATTTCGTCATATGCCATATCATCGGTGGCATGTATATCCATCCAATAATTAAAACACAGGTTGTTAGAGATTTCAGGACTAACACTGTGTAATGAGTGTAATAGATTGATCACACTCACTACACAATGTTAGTCCAGAAATCTCTAACAATATAATTCACTATGAAAGTTTTCAATCACTCAAAATACAGGGTGTCGTATGTCGTCACATGCCTAGAAATGCTATTACTGCACATATTTTGTATCCATTATTCCATCACAAAAAGTGACTTTTCAAGAAAAAAGTAAATCCCATAGAGAAACATTGAGGGCCTGACTTTTATGCAAAAAAAATTTAACATTTTATTGAGAGGATATTACTTTTTATAACAATAAATTAATTAATCTCCTTATTTGTAGACTTCCACACTTGACTTATCGACTTGCCAAAAATCTATATTATATAACAACATTGAAAATAAAAAAGTAACCTATTAATTTTTATTTTAGTGAATTTCTCTTATCTCCTTATGTGTAGGCTTCCACATTTGACTTATCGACTCTCCGTGTAAAACAAAGTGTTCTTTTATCTATTTGATAAAAGAAACATTATGTTGGTAGAGGCACACTATACCTGACCTGGCTTGGATATTTGGTTATAGATTGGTGATGACAATAAGATTTATTTAATCCCATAAATAAACCATGACACATCATTTTGATTTATATTTCATATAAATTTTATAAAATAATTAAAAAAAGATTTGGTTATAGATTGGTGATGATAATAAGATTTATTTAATCACATAAATAGGCCATGACACATCATTTTGATTTATATTTCATATAAATTTTATAAAATAATTAAAAAGAAATATTTACACAGGTATGGATAATTAAAAATATAAAATATGCACCTAATTTTATGATATTTTCAACCTTGTCCATTTCAACCCATCCACCTTTATTCTCTATTAGCAAATTGGTCTTTTTTGGTTGGTTGGTTTCGTTTGGTCAAGATCCTACCTCAAACCACATCACTTTGTTGAACATTCTACTTAAATGTGGCCCAACCATTGATTGGAATGACTAGAAAAAGGCAAATCTCGTCAAGGCAATGAGTACATGCCATGAGATTAAAAAGTTTGAATAATTTCTCACCATCAAAGCTCACGGAAGTAGCGATATCTTGACTTTCTTAGAAGGATAATTATTTAGTGAGTGTTCTGTTCATACATGGTGGATTGTTTGCGGTGTTGTGTGCACAGCCCTTTCTCTTGTGAACCCTCTCACTTTAAATATCATTCGTGTTTTTCATATTGAAGTTTTTCTGGCAGAGAAAATCATTCATGGAGATTTGAAAAGCCTCTGCATTTGAATTTTATGTATTATGGGAAATCATAAAGCATGTGAAAGCTCAAACTCCACATGGTGGAAGAGCAGAAGCCCCTGAGATCATCACAAATAAAGGGCCTCAACACGAGTACAAATGACATTGGTGGCACTAGCCTCTTCTCCACTGCACTGCCAATTTGCTCGCCGGTGTTAGGGACTCCCTCCTCGAAAACCCCATTTTCTACTTATACAAAGAAATTGCAGATGCCACCACAAAATTAGGTGTCCACATACATTTATTTTGGTTGACATAGGTTAATTGTATTAGTGTGACATAGAGTCGATTTTGATTGCTATTATTATAATTTTTAAATGGTCATTACTGTTATGATTTTTATGTGCTTACATATGGAAGATTTTGATTCCTACCACTATAACCTCTAGGTGGCCACCAGTGCTATAACTTTTATGTGCCTACATATGACCCTTCCCTAGACATAGGCCAATAAAAAAGATTTAAACTTTAAATCTCATAATTTACATAACACTTCATATAACACTATGATCACCTCTATGTGCCTTCATATGCTCTCTTTGGTAGACATAGGCCAATAGGAAGGATTTAAACCTTAAATCTCATAATTTACATAACACTTCATATAACACTACGATCACCAATTGAACTACCCCTTAATCTAATCTTTCTTTTTTTAAATTGTGTCAATGCTCTCCAACCTCGTATGGTAGAGATTTTGTAATGTAATGTATTGTTTAACATTTTGACTTGGTCAAATTACATAAAAATAGAAATAAAATAAAATAACATAAAATTATAATTGTATTATTAATTTATAATTAAATCGGGCTAGATTTATCTTAATTCTAGATCTATCAGGTGTCGAGAGATTAAATTTCTTGAGATACAAATCACTTTTAAACTAAAAAGAGATTTGATTCCTCTAAAAACTTGGTAAATCTAAAATTAAAATAAATCTAAATTAATATTTATATTCTAAAATTATATTATATAAATATAAATATTAAATTATATTTACATCAAATAAAATAAATCATTCTAGTTTTTCATTATTTGCCTTTTTAACCATTCACTTTTAAATTAATATTAATATTTATTAATTTCAATTCTTTTTTATTAGGCACTATGTTGTACTTTGGGTTCATTTTTGTTTAATCATAATATCTCCTTTTTTTATACCCTTTAGATTAATATAGACACCCCAACACTGCTAAGTGCAACTAAGCTTTAAAAATAAGATCTATGAGTGATTAGCTCACAATTGTGTCATTTAGTTGTAACATTCCTTTAATTTCCAGTTGGCCGTACATTTTTCCAAACTTAAAATTGAAACTAATATCATAAATTATTTCATGTCCACAAGATTCCTATTCCAAGGGACGAGTTCCCTTCTCTGATGCCAACTCCCATATGGCTATTGATGAGCCAGATGCCTCTCGATGAAATATAAATCCCAAAGTGAGAAACAATTGTCATCCTCTTGATAATGATGATGGGTAGCGGGTGATGACTATCATTATCATGAATGATTAATGATGCGGTGACGAGGGCTTGGCGACAGTTGTCAATCCTCACAATTAAACAACAATGCAACGTTCAAAGCCTTGGGAGTCTTGAAAGCACAAAAGCAATTGCTAAATTTCTATAAATTAAATTTTTTAATATTCATAAATAAAATAATTTATTTATATTAATATCTAAAATAATATTAAATTGAAAAAATATTTATTATAATTCAAATCAATTTTTTTACACTCATTCATTCTACTGTACCCCATAAACTTTGCCTAAAACCCTTAGAACGCATCATGTTACTCGTTAATACTCATCCATTCTGCCATAATCTTGGCCTAAAACCCTTAAAACTCATCATATTACTAGTTACCATAATCTTAACCTTAAACCCTTAAAACTCATCATATTACTAGTCAACAAATAGAACTTTAGAAATCAGATATAGTTTTTAGATTTTTTCCATCAACTTTGCCTAAAACCTTTAGAACACATCATATTACTAATTAACACTCATACATTCTACCATAATATTTGCCTAAAACCTTGAAAACGCATCATATTACTATTACTAGTTAACAAATAGAACTTTAAAAATAAGATATAGTTTTTGGAAGACATCCTCCCCTATATTCAATTTAATTAAAAAAAAATTGCATAACTAAATATTTTAAGATAGTGTATTTATTTATTTATTAAATATTTTATGAATATAAAAATGATATTTTTAAAAATTTCAATTTTATTTCAATAATTTTATTGGTGCCTAAATTTAATATTACATTTTTTACAAAGATTTAATTTTGTTTAGAAAATCTTCGGCAAAATCACATAATCAAACTATTGTCGACGCGTTTCGAACCAACCAGTGTGGTTCATCGTCAGGACAAGTTGAAGAACCAAACTGGAAAAGCTTGAATAAATAGAGCGTGCAGAGACTCCAACAGCTATCAAGCTAACGACTAATTTGACCTAATGCTCCTGGTCAAACCACTAAATTAGTAAATTAATATTTCTAAAAATAGCTAAATAGGTAAATGAGGGAATTCGATTGTTAATTAAAAATAAATAGATATATTATCATTAATATCTCAAAAATAATATTAATATTTTAATTATTATATCTCATAATATATATTAAATAAATTATTTCACTATTATATAAATACAAGAGAAAGGTAATAAATCACTATTATTTTAATAATTTAGTTACACTAGGTAAATGAGTAATAATTATTTAATGGTCTCTTTACTATTTAGTTCTTTAAAATATATTAAATAATGGTCCATTAAAATACTAAGGTATATAAAATAATATATGTTTATTATCTACTAAAACCTTATTATTCGTAGAATTAGTTATAATAGGTAAATGACATACTTTAGGGTAAAGCCTAATATTATCATACTTTATCCATAAAACATAATGGTCAACTAATCAATAATCGATCAATATTTTTATTCCAAAAAATATATTAAAGGAACTAAGTCCTTAGGTAATTATATCATTACCTATATGTATATTACCAATAGAATAACTAATAATGTAGGTATGTCATAATTTATCGTTAATGGTCAATTTTTATTAATAATCAAAATTTATTCAATATTTATTTATTCCAAAAATATTGAAGTTAACTATGTTATTAGGTAAATGTATTATTATTAATAAGGTTTAAAAAGGAAACATAATTCTAAGGTTATAATAGAAGAAAATAAATAAAGGAAAAATCAAATCTAATAAAAAAGCCCAATAGCATCTAACTTAATAAAGACCCAATACTCCAAAAAATCGAACAAACCAGCTAAAAGAAAAAAGGAGGGGGGAGACAGACACCCTAAGACAAAACGAAAAGGGAGAATGAGGAGGCTAGGAAGATAAGGCTGGGACCCAGCAACTGCTAATCTTCCAGCCGTCATCCCTATTAAGATTGTTCGGCCTTTTCTCAATTTCCAGGGCCTCTCTAAATTTGCGATGGTGAAACTGCGCAATTTTGGCAATGACTTGAGCCTTTTCTATACATACATGATGCATAGTCTTCTCCGCATGCTCAGCCAGGGCTGAGGACTTGGCCCTACCATGCCTTAAGTCAGCAGAATGCTCGCTAATCCGCTGATTGATAGAGCGACCAGTCTCACCAATATAAGGGGTCCCACAGGAACAAGGAATAACATAGACGCCCTTCATGTCCTTAGGGTCAATCGGGTCTTTCACAGACCTGAGGGAGCCACGGATAGTCTTGAGAGGTCTAAAAGTTGCGGGAACATCAAACTTCTTCAAAATCCTCGCAATCCTGTCCGTGATTCCTTGGATATAAGGAAGGTTCACACCTGCGAATCGATCATTAGGAACCCTTCGGACCGAAGGCTCTTTCTTGGCTCTGAGGAAGGCTTTTTGACCTAGGCACCTATTGTAACCATTCTTCTCAAAGACTTCTAAGAGGTGAGCCTTCTCCGTTTCCAGGCTCTCCTCATCCGAAATTCTGACCGCACGGGTGGCAAGCGTGCTAAGAACCCCTAACTTCTGAGCGGGGAAATGATGCGAAGACGCATGCAAGTATTGCTCAGTATGCGTCTTCTTTCTATACACCTGATGAGAAAAGGAACCATCCACTTTCTTAGAAATGAGAACATCCAAGAACGGAAGACAGCCATTAACTTCTTTTTCCATCGTGAATTTAATGGCGGCGGATTGGTTATTGAGGTGACTGAAGAAACGATCCAGCTCGTCAGGACCATGAGACCAGACAACACCAGTGTCATCAACGAATCTTTTCCAAAGCTTAGGTAAGAGGCGAGAGGAGGCCAGAGCCCTGGACTCAAACTCCTCCATGAAGAGATTAGCCACGACGGGGGACAAGGGGGAGCCCATGGCAACCCCGCAAGTCTGCTCATAGAATTCTCCCTCGAAGCTGAAAAAGGTTGAGGTAAGGCAAAGCTCAACTAACTTAGCCGTATCAGGGTCAGTTAGCTTATTAATAACCATCATGGCCTCATTAATAGGAATGCAAGTATAAAGAGAGACCACGTCAAAACTTACCAAAATGTCCTCGGGCTCAAGATTAATTCTCTTAAGATCCTCAATAAACGAAGCTGAGTCTTTGACAAAGGACTCAGTCTGCCCAACCAAGGGTCTCAACTTTGCGGCGAGGAACTTGGCCAGGAGGTAAGTCGGACCACCGATGGTATTGACAATGGGTCTCAGGGGGACCCCATCCTTATGGATCTTAGGAAGACCATAAATCCTAGGAGTGATGGGGTTACCCTCAATAAGTTTCTGGGCTAGAGGAATCGTGGCATTGCACGACTTGATCGCAAGGGCCACCGCTCTGGAAACCTTTTTGAGGGGATTTTTCGAAAGCTTCTTATAACTCCCACTATTACAAAGATGGTCAAGCATCTTATTTCTGTAATCTTTTCTATCCATGATAACGGCCGCCCCACCTTTATCAGCTTTTAAGACCACGACGTCATGATTTCCGTTCAAGCTCTTCAGAGCTTCAAACTCAGCCTTGCTGATATTGCTACGGGGAGGCTTAGCCCTCCTCAGGGTAACGGCACAATCCTGCCTAATCGTGTCTTTAATCTTATCAGGAAGGTTCTTAATGCCAGATTCTACATCGCAAATTATGTCCTCAATTGGAATTCTTCTGGGTGCTAGGGCAAAATTAAGACCTTTCCCTAAAAGATTAAAAACCGCAGGCGGAAATGAAAAACTTGAGAGATTTACCACTTTATTGTCCTTAGGGACGGAACTCGAAATTCCCGCCGGTATACCCTTAATATCAGACAAACAAAAACGGCTCTCAGACCCACCCAACACTTTGTTACCACACCTACTATTATTATTATTAATCACACCAACCTTATTACTATTAATTATTGCAGCCTTATTATTATAATCATAATTGTTTAAAATAATATTATTATTCATTTTGGTATTCGAAATAACCATACCATTCAAATTCAATATTGCACCCTTATTATTATAATCATAAATGTTTAAATTAGTATTACTATTCCTTTTACTATACGAATTATCAATACCACACAAATTCTCGCTCGAATCTGGGACAATACTATTATTATTATTAATCACTCCAACCTTATTATTATTAAATATTGCAGCCTTATTATTATAATCATAATCGTTTAAAATAATATTATTATTCATTTTGCTATTCGAAATAACAATACCATTCACAGCCTTATTATTATAATTATAATTGTTTAAATTAGTATTACTATTCCATTTGCTATACGAATTACCAAAACCACTCAAATTCTCGCTCGAATCTGGGACAATATCACTTAATTATTTAATTATTTGTATAAATAAAACTATATGTTGCAAATATTTTTTTTAATAAATATGTGATGATATGAAATCCACATAAGATGGTTATGAGTATAAAAATTCATTTAATTATATTAGAAGTGATCTGGAGAATGCAAAAAAATATAGATATAAACATAAACATAGAGATGCAGCAAGAATAAAACTTCACTTCATTAATATCAAAGAATTGAAATATGCTTACATATATAATGGAAACTAGTTCAGATGATAGTAGTTTATCTTTGAGAAGAGATGTGGTGACTACATGCCTCTAAACTATGTTACAATGAGGCTCGAAGGCTTATTTATTATTGATAAACAATGGAAAACCCTAAACATCCAAAAACCTAACCATGGGAGATGAACCACCAAAAATATGGGTCCCGTTTTGGTAAATTGATATATGAACTTCCCGGGGTCGTAAATTTGACATACGATCTTCGTTTGATGCACACAATGCCTCGTTAGAAAGATATATCATAGGACTACAAATTTTGAATGCAAACGTGAGTCTTTCAATTATGTTTGCTTGTTTTCCCCCAAAAAAACGTTGTTTAGGACCTCAAAACGGCTCCAAAAGTTCAAGACCCAAAAAATTGCCAAAAATAGTAAACAGTGCTACAATTAAGGAACTGAAAAACTACAAGATACGGTGGTGGGAGTCCAAGTGGAATAGGTGGGTGGTCACAATATCCACTTGGATCAGTCTTTCCCCCTTAGGAAGCAATGATACCCATTGCGTTGAGTGCCTCTATTTGATGGGGAAACTTCTGCTGAACTTGGTCCCTGGTGAGCCACTTTCCTTGGTGCAAGAGTTGGTCATCTTTGACAACCCGATATAGTTGGGTCTTCTATTGGCGAGTGTTCTTGATCTGTGTGTCTATGATCCGATCAGTTGTGGCATGTTCCATGCAGTCTGGCTTTAACTCTGTAGGTGTGAGATGTTTTGCAATGTCTGATGTGTCCAGTAATGGTGGAAAGTATGGTCGAAGGCGGTCTACATTGAACACTGGGTGGAGGCCAAGGAATGGGGGAATGTTGAGCTCAAAAGAATTGTCTCCCACAACCTTGGTAATGGTGTAAGGCCCATATCGAAGTGGTCTCAGCTTCCGATGGGCTCCGATAAGGCATTCTTTCTGCAAATACAACCAAACTTTTTCACCCACCTAAAACTTGTGTGGCACCCAATGTTGATCATGTCGTTGCTTATACTTGGCATTTGACTTCTCCAAGATGTCGTGAAACTAATGGCGGATGTGTTGGATGCTTTCAATAATCTGGTTGCTTTATCAACGTTGGACAATACATGTGTGGATTTTTTCTATGTAGTTACATGAGGCATGGCAACATCAATCAGACACAATGGTTGAAATCCTACACCCACTTGAAAGGGATTGCGACTAGTCTAGCTATGGAGATCTCTTTTATAACTGTGTTGCACATAAGGAAGACTCTCATCTCAATTTCATGGATGCTGGGAGTCATACATGTGGAGTATGTGCACTATCATCCTATTGAAGACCTCCGTTTGGCCATCATTTTAGGGATGGAATGCAGTTGACTTGGTGAGATTGGTGTCCAATAGTGTCCAAAGGCTTGATAAGAATGTGCTCAGGAACCTGCTATCTCGATATGATATAATGGTTTGCATGATCCCAAAATGTACCCACACTCATTCAAAGAAGAGTTTGGCAGTTGCCTCTGTTGTGATACTCTTCTTGTAGGCCACCAATATAGTCATCTTAATTTTTTTTTCCACGACTACAAATACACAATCATTACCATGCTTGGTATAAGGGAGGTCAGACATCCATGGAGATGGATTCCCAAGGCTGGCTAGAAGTAGGAAGAGGAGTGTACATGCCTTGCTTCTTGATGGTTGGTTTGGCGACGGAACAGGTAGTGCAGAATCTGATATATTTCCCAACATCTAGTTGGAGTTTTGGCCAATAAAAGTACTTTGTAGTACAACCACAATTTTCTCTACACCAAAGTGTCTTGTGACCCGAATGTAGTGTGCCTCCCAAATCAGCGTGGCACGCTTGCTTAAAGGAACACAAAGGTGTCTAAGGTAGCATAATATGCATCTTGGAGGTGGAAATCATGAACTTCCTTGCCATCTACTAGTATCTAATATGTGGAGGTGAAGTCTGGATCATTTTTGTATAGTTGTGGCCATCCAAAGGTCTTGTGGCCACTAGAGTTCAGAACAGTAGTTTGTGCTGCCACTGGGGGCCGACTGGGGCAGTCTGCAACATGATTGGTGCTTCCATTTTTGTATTTAATGTTCAAGCAGAATTGTTGCAGATATGTAGACCACTTTTGATGGCGATTGTTTTGCAACTTCCCTTGTGTATGTATAAACTGAAGAGGTCGGTGATCGGTGTGGATGACTATTTCCTTCCCTGGAATGTAATGCTTCCATTGTCGGCAAGCCTGCGCGATGGAATACATATTTTTATCATAGTTGGGATACTTCTGAATTGTATCAAAAGGTGTTTCACTATTATAGACCATTGGATGCCCATGTTTTGTGAGGACTGCACCAATAACATAGTCAGAGGTGTCTATCTCAATTTCAAATGGTTGTTGCAGGTCTGGAAATGTGAGTATTGGTGCAGAGTAGAGGAGGCGCTTCAACTCAACGAATGCCTTATGTTGGGACTCGGACCATGAAAAATTTACTTTCGCTTCGTCCTTGGTAATCTGACTCAAAGGCCAAGTGATATGGGAGAGTCCCAACATGAACCTTCGATAAAAATTTGCAAGGCCCAAAAGGTTGCGAAGCTCTGTTAGAGTGGTCGGGGCTGGTCAATCTCAAATGACTTGGATCTTAGTCAGATCCACATGCATGCCACACTCGTCTATGATGTAACCTAGATATTGGACTTGGCTCATGAAAAAGGTGCATTTCTCCATGTTAGCACATAGTTTGTGATGGCGAAGGGTTTGAAGGACCTATTGAATGTGTTGCAAGTGTTCTTCCCAACTCTTTTTTAAGATGAGGATGCCATCCAAATAAATAGCCACGAATGAGTTGGTGAAGGGCCACAAGATGTCATCCATTAGCCTCATAAAAATAGCAAGGGCATTTGTCAACTCGAAGGGCATAACCATCCATTCAAAAAGGACTTCCTTGGATTTGAAGACGGTATTCCATACATCTATGGGCTATGTTGGAACCTGGTGATAGCTAGACTTCACATCGATCTTGATGAAATACTTGCCCCCCTTGAGTTGGTCCAGAAGGTCATCAATCCGTGGGATTGGATACCTATTCCTGACAGTGATTTTGTTTAGTGCCCAATAATCAATGCAGAGCCTCCAGGTCCCATCCTTCTTCTGTAAAAGTATAATCAGGCTCCCACAAGGTGAGGAACTTGGTCAGATGTGCCCTTTTTGTAGCAACTCCTAGATTTTCTGCTTGATCTCTTCATTTTCCAAAATGGACTGGTGATATATCTGCACGTTGGGTAGAGGTGCTCTGGGAGTCAAATCGGTTGAATGCTTGACCTGATAGTGTAAGGGTACCCCTGTGGGTGAGTAGAAGATGTCCTGTATTATTCCATGACCGTATCCACTTGCTTATGCTTCGTAGAGGAACCCTTCCTGGGGGCCATGGATGTGGCTACGATCTTCCCCTTACTTTGAGAGTGAATCAGAAAGAAAGAAAAATTCCCAGTCTAGGAGATGATTTTACAGAATTTCTTAGCAGAGATCAAAGATGGTGGTAGGCAAGGATACCTCCAGTATCTTGTATAACTTATTACCCAAGGAAATAATAATAGTGTGAGGCATCGACTCATATACAACATGACGCTTCCATAAGTATGGTTGTCCTAATAATACATCACAAAATTCAAGAGGACCAACATCACACAATACCTCATCCATGAAGGGCTTGTTGTTGTATGGAATGTGACATTACTGGTTGGCGAGAAGATCTCTTCCTTGGTGAAGCCACTTGATGGTGAACCATTGTGGGTGTGGTGTGTTTGGTAGGCCCACCCGCTTCATGACCTCTACGAAAATGAGGTTCTTTTGGCTCCTATTGTCAACAATGAATTGCAACGATGAACCCTTCACCCACATTTGTGAGTGGAAGAGACGCTCGCCCTCCTCTAGATCTTCAGGCTAAATCTTCTAGATCTTGGTGGTGGGATAGTGGCACTGGGCTCCGCATCAATAATTTGCTTCCCTTTATCATTCCCCTTGTTGGGTTTTGACTCAGATTCAGAACATGCATCTAATTCTGAAGCCTTCAACTCGGTCAGTAGTGACTGCTTGGTTCGACACTCACTTGTGTTGTGAGTGGGGATCTTATGGAGCTCTCACCAGTTCCTAGTGTCTTTCTTTGTCTTTGTTGTGTTGTTCTTTGCTTTCATCTTTGAAGGGTTGTATTGGGTCACCCTGCCTTGGCTTTGTCCTTTGTTCTGCGGTTTGTTCTGCGGTTCGGGGGCCCCTTTCCCATGCTTCAGATTTGCAGATCCAAAGTCTCGCTTCTTATATTTTAACTTATGCTTGACCTTGACAGTGTATCTGTAGGTGGCGCCAAGTGAGGAGATGTTTAGAAACTCCATCTTGTCTTGGATGTATTTGTGTAGAAAACCACAGTACTTGAATAAAAGATGCTGCTAAGAATCCTTGATATCCAACTTCGTGCAAAGGGTATGAAAAATATTTGTGAACTCTGGCACGTCTTGGTCCCTTCCTTATCATAATGTGGTTCAATTTATGTATTTATCTTCATAGCTCCCGACAGGGTAATACTGCTCCTTGATGACATCTCGGAAAGAGTTCCAAGTGGGTGCGGCTTAAAACAATGTGGGTTCCCTCTCGTCCTTCTGCTCACAGTAGGTTTCCCACCAGTCCTTGACGTGGGGGGCAGATTTGAGGAGTGCAAAAGTAATATGTTCCCTACTGGAAAAAGCATGAACCAAAAAATACCCTTCCAATATATTTAACCATCTATCTATGGTGTATGTATCTATCTGGCCTTCAAATATGGGAATATCAAAGTTGACTTATACCTTGAAGGGAGTGGTGCCTCCAGACTGGCTGCCAAATGAAGATGCGTCACTTGTGGGCATCCACCAAAGGATCTGGGCAAATTTTCCATCATCGCGTTCCTCTGTCACTCGAGGGCTTCTTCGAGCAATATTTTGAAGGGATCTCATGCTACCTCATATTTATTTTCTTCTGCCATGGGAGGTCATCAGGGTTTTCGAGGTTGGTATTGCAAAGGTTCAACCAGTTCAAGCCCTAACTCCTTATACCCTGACCTCATCGGGGAAATGCAAAGAAAAATAGAGAAAGAGCAAACCACTCTGATACCACTGATCCAGACTTATGCAAGAACACAAAAAATATAGATATAAACATTAACACAAATATGCAGCAAGAATAAAAAATTCATTTCATTAAAATCAATGAACTGAAATATGCTTACATACATAATGGAAACTAGCTCGAGCGATGGTAGCTTATCTCTAAGAAAAGATGTGGCGGCTACATACCTCTGAAATGTGTTACAATGAGGCTCGAAGGCCTATTTATTATTGAGAAACAATGGAAAACCCTAAACATCCAAAAACCTAACCCTAGGAGATGATGTGTGAAAACTACGGGTCCCATTTGGGTAAATTGGTAAAACAACTTCCTGGGGTCGTAACTTTGGCATACGATCTCCATTTGACTCGCACAATCCCTTGTTAGAAATATCTATTTGAGGAATAAATCTTTCGAATGCAAACATCAATGAAAGATTAATGTTTGCTCATTTTTCCCAAAAAATGTCATTTAGGGCCTCAAAATGGCTCTAGAAGTTCACGGCCCGAAAAACTACCAAAAATAGTAAATTGTGCTACAATTAAGGAAACTAAAAAAATGAAAGAAACAATGTTGGGGGTCCAAGTGGAATAGGTGGGTGGCCACCAATATCCACCTGGTTCAGGAAGACTCTTGGTTATTAGATAATGGTCATTTCTTAAAGTTATCTTAATGATTATGAAAAACTTATTAACGTTGATTTAGGATACATAATTATTAAAAACTTATTAACCATGATTCATGATACACATGATGTAGTGTTAATAAAATTTCATCATTTAATATATTTTATAAATAAAAATGAAAATAAGTTGCATAAAATAATATTAATTTAAATTCATAATATAATTTTATTATTATGAACTATGTAATTTTAATTGCAAAACCTACTTTAAAAAGGCATACAATGATAATAATAAATGTTAACAAGAATCTTGGGGGAGGCACGAGTGGGAGGGGTTATCCTACGTCTCGATGGATAAAATGAGAAAAAATTGCATGTAGGTTGGATTTTGCCTCAAACAACCAGATATAAGAACTTGATCTATGGCAAGGGCTAAAGATTGCAGTGACCGAAGGAATCCATCAATTAAGTGTATTTAAAGATTTTATCATCACTATTAAAAAATGATATAAAATGAATAAACACAAGGAAAATGACTCAAGGCCAACCTTACAAAGAATTCAATTACTTATGGAAAAATTTGAAGCCTTGGAGTTCTACCATATCAAGCGTGAATATAACATATTGGTAAACACCCAAGCTAACATAGGAGTTAATCTGGAATAAAGATATTTGCTGGAGGCACATGGAAAAATAATCAAATGTCATATTCCATGACCATAATTAATTCAAGGATCTCGATTTGGATGAATGCCATTAAGGAGGAATCAACGTCTAACATACAACATAATTACGACAATAACTCCAAGGTACACATGTTCTTCGATGAATGTTCCTACAGGTTGTTGGATCCTTTATCCAATAAGTGGGGAAGTGCGAGGTGCAAGGATAACCATAGAGATAGGTGGTATGGCATCAGAAAGGTCTTAAAGTCATCCAACAGAGTAGGATTTGCTAGTACCATCACTGAGGAGGATTTATCTTTCCCCATCGTGTGTTTTTACAGTCCAACCCAAGCAACAATAAAAAATCAGTTATCTGTAGAGCAATAAAATGAGGGTGGCATTAAATATGAAGGGACTCTTCCCTCGCTAATTTGGATCCAAGTTTGGTTATAAAAGGATGGTTGTGTAGGCTTCAAGTGAAGTGGTTGTCCATTTGGCTCCTCTGTATTGATGGTATGGCCTCTTCTTCAAGAAATGGTGTTGGTGGCCCTCCATATAAGAAAGAGCGGGCATTAAAGTAGAATTTTGAGGAGATTATTTCCAGTATTGGTGGGCATATTATCTATGAGGCTTGTTCCCATTTCACTCTGGTCATGGGCCAACTTGGAAGCTTAAAAAAGGATGTTGAAAATTTTTCAGGCAACAGTGGAGCTAATTGTAACCAAGATAAAAAACTTGGACTTCAAAGTGGAGAATTCAGAGGTTTGAGTGGAGTTCGCAATCATCGATGTTTTTAAGGAAGCCTTTGGCCTCAGTGATCACACTGAGAAAGACATGGAGATTGGCGGTGGTGGGGCTCTCCCTCCCTTGTTCCTCGACCAACAAGAGCTACAACAGGTGTAGGGTTAGCATGTGCTAGTGGATTCAACACAATAGGAGGATGAAGATAAGGAGGGCATGGAAGGATACGACAAGAGAAACGAGGAGAGATTTGTGTTTTTAACTTCATATCTATAGCTATAATATGTTAGGTTGATTTGTTAGGGTTAATGTGGTTTTTTGGAGAAATTATAATAAAAATGTTGTAGTCAATCTGGAAAATATATCTCAAAATATCCAATGACAATGGTCATAGAGATTTTGGAGGACCATGGAAATTCTAATGCTTCTTAATGTAATGGCGTTGGCTAAATTGTAGTTTGATTAATAGAAAGTTAAGCATTCCTTTAAAAAAATATGTTAATCAAAATTCTTAGATATAATAATTTCTAAATAACTTTTGTTATATACTTTAAAAAAAATTATTGTTGAAATAATTGAAAATAGGAACATAGGAATACAAGAAACATGTTACATGTTTTCTATTCATAATTTTACATCATCAAATGTTTAAAATACGTTTCAAAATGTGTTCTTTGGTTGTGATTCACATGGGGACTATAGTCAACATGACGCCCATGGTGAACCATAATAACTAGAAGCATCATGGTGTATCTATAGGTGACCTGTAGTAAACCATAGTGAACTATATTGAACCATACTTGATGACCACAGTTGACTATGGAGGCCTACAGTGGATGGTCAGGGTTAACCATAGTCAAACCATGGTTAACCATCAAATAACAACATTTCAATGGTAACCATAATTGAAATTCATGGTCAATTATAGAAAAATCGTAGTCAAAATATGGTCTACTATGGTCAAATCATTTTCAAAGCATGTTAAACTATAGTCTGTCATATTCAATTGTGGTGGCACATAGACAAACCATGGTAAAATGTTGGTCAATCATCGTTAAACCATGTTCAACCATAGTCAAGCGTGATCAACCATAGTCAAACCATGGTCAACCATAGTCATACAACTGTTAACCATAGGCATTTATAGTCAAAACATAAATATCGATGTTTAAACATGGTGAACATGGAGAACTATAATCAATTGTGGTCAACCACTGTCAAACAATTGTTAAACATAATTATTCATAGTCAAAATTAACATAGTTAATGTTGTTTAAATAGGGTAAGCATGGAAAACCATAGTCAACCATGGTTAACCATAGTTAAAGAATCATTAACCATAGTCAAAACACAATTAGTGATTAACTATAGTCACACATGGTCAACCATAGTCTAACATTAGTCAACCATATTCATTTATAGTCAACCATGATTGACCAAAGTCAAACATTTTCAGCTTGAGTCAACTAAGGTCATCCTTGGTTTGTCAATGTCGAATCTCCGAATTTTTCTCCTTTTGGAAATCCATTTTTCCGTTTTCCACCCATTTTGTTACACATTTCCACTTCATTCCATCTCATTTATGAATTAAAGGTCATCCAGGTCATGCAAGTTACATTAGAAAGGTAATCACCCACCAACAGTTCAAAATCTATGTTTTCTTTATGAAATTAGTTTAAACTATACTATAGCTATCGAATTGTGCACTTTCTACAACCAACTTGAATTTTCGTAGCCAAATACTAAGTTCTACAGGTTCACACATGTTACAGGATAACCAAAACACATGATCAGTTACCAAATGTTACCTACATGGATGTCCACCTACTATTTGCATATGGAAGCTCACAAAATAAGTGTGGCTCACTGGTCAAACTTGTGGTCAACATGGATATGGAATACTTGTTTCGCAGAGAGTATTAAGAGACTGACTCTACAATCAAGTGAGCGTGACAATAATGAGCGAGTGAGATCTGAATACCTTAATTAGAGTTGATGATGTGTCAATAAATGCCTTCCCATGATTCGCTCCTTCAGTAGCGAATCGTGAGAAGTGTTTTATAAAAATATATATTATAGAGCAATGGAACATATAAAATATTGCAAAAACACAAACATTGAAAACTAATAAAACAAGAGAGACATAGATATACGTGGTTTGCCTAATTTTTGCTACGCCCATGGAGAAACAAGCAATCCTTCCTTTTATGTTATCCAACAAAATGAAGAGATACGGCCTACAACATATCCGTTGCAATTTCCTCTTCCCTCTCACACAATCCCCTCTTTCTTTCTCACACAGAATAATCATAAACAACTGCAATACAATTCCCTCATATAAATTGAGGGTTTCCTTCTAGGGAAAAAACCCTAAATTATCATAACTTCTACCATCAGATCATCTGCTTACTGAACGACCCAGATTGACTATGAAATAATAATATTTTACTAGGAAAATTTTCATTTATATTTAGCTTTGGGGGCCCACTTCCCCCCAAACCCTCTAGACAGGGGAGACATGTTCCCCCACGTGGAGGGGTTTACAGTGTTCCTGGGGTATACATCTAGGTGAAACAAAGTCATATGAATCAGGACGATAATCAGACTCCACACCCAATAATATCCCACTTGGAGACTGATTATAGCAACTCCATCATTACTTCACTTACTGGAAAATACTTCCACTTTGGACCTGATTGTTTCTCATCTTCATCATCATACTTCAATACTAACTGAAATTGAGCAGGATCTCGGTTTCTCCCTGATTACAACTTTTTTTAACATATCTGCAGGATTCTGGTTAGTTTGTATCTTTTCTAGCTTCAATTATCCATCTTCCAACACTGACCATATGAAATGGTAATTGAGATGTATATGTTTAGTATTGGAATGAAAATATGATTTATTTGCAACATGAATGGCACTCTAGCTATCACTGTATAACCTTCCCATCTCCTGCTTCTTTCTCAGTTCATTCATAAACCTTTGTAACCAAATCATTTTTTTACTAGCCTTTGTAGTAGAAACATACTCTGCTTCCGTTGTTGAAAGTGCAACAATGTTTTGCAATTTTGAAACCCAACTGACAGTTGTTCCACCTACAGTAAACAAATACCCTATGGTTATTCTCTTATTATCTCTATCACCTTCCATAGCTACATCAACATATCACTGTCAAACAATGTTTGAACAATCGAAGCATAATTCTTGATTTGTGGTACCTCTCAAATACCTAAGAATCCACTTCACTGCCATCAAATTCACTTTTCCTGGATTGTTCATATACTTGCTTACAACTCCCACTACATGTGAAATATAAAGTCTTGTGCAGACCATTGCATACATTAAGCTTCCAACTATTGATGTATATAGAACTTTACACATATAATCCATCTCTTCCTAGGTCTTAGGACACATCTCCTTACTTAGTTTGAAATGGCTAGCCAAAGGTGTACTAATTGTTTTTCATTCTGCATATTAAATCTTCCCAACACCTTTTCTATGTACTCACTTTGAGACAATGTTAATTTTCGATTTTTCTTGTCTCTTGTTATTCTCATACCAAGGACTTGTTTTGTTGCACCCAAATCCTTCATTGCAAATGAATTTGCCAATTTTCTCTTGGGCACATTTATTTCTTGCATGTTAGACCCCACAACAAGAATGTCATCTATATACAATAGCAATATAATATATTTTCCATCATTTTTATTTTTAAGATAAACACAATGGTCAGGGTGACATCTAGTATAACCTTGTTCAGACATAAACCTGTCAAATTTTAGATACCACTACCTTGGGGCATGTTTTAAGCCATACAAGCTCTTCTTCAATTTTCACACTAATTTCTCGTTCCCTTTGACCTCATACCATGTGATTGCTACATATATATTTCTTCCTCCAAATACCCATGGAGAAAGGTTGTCTTTAAATCTAACTGCTCAAGATGCAAATCTTCTGCTACCACTAGAATTAAAATAGTCTTGATTGAAGTCATTTTATCATCATGAGAAAAATTCTATCAAAGTACATACCTTTGTTTTGTGCAAAACCCTTCACCACAAGTCTAGCCTTATACCTTTGTTTTCCTTCATCTTCTTCCTTCAACCTATAAACCCATTTATTATATAATGTTGTTTTACCTGTAGGAAAATTGACTAAGTCCCAAGTCTGGTTATGCATCAAGGAGTCCATCTCTTCTTCCATGGCTTTCTCCCACTTCTTCTTGGTTTCTACCCGCATTTTTTTAGACCCTATATTAGGTTGGGCGGACCTACCTATGGTTTTGTGCATGGTTTTTCGCACTTGGTTTTGGACGCGATGGTTTTCGGCGCATGGTTTTGGACGCGATGGTTTTCGATCCATGGTATTGGATGCTTCAGCATGTATAAATATGTATTGTAACGTTGAAAGGAACATAATGAAAAATCAATCTGGTAGTCCCGGTTTTGGGATCCAGGGGAAAATCTCTGTGTATATGTGTTTTATGTGTTATGCTCTCGCATTGTTTATTTTCTGCGTTTTAGAATTCGTATGCAGGTAATTTCTATACGGGGTTAAAGCCTACATTTGGTATCAAAGCTGTTTTGGCTTCAAGGGGACTCCTTTGTTGCTGAGGGGTTTCAGTCGGGCCTATGGTAAACCCTGTTCAGTGGGAGATCTGCAGGATCGATTTTGGTGGTGAAAGAAGATGGTGAGTAGTGGAAATATAGAGATCGAGAAATTTAATGGTTAGAGTTTTTAGTTGTGGAAACTCAAGATGGAGGATTTGTTGGTGGATAAAGGATCAGTGGATTGTGGTAGATCCGGGTACTAAACCAATAGGAGTGTCTGATGGAGAATGAAAGAAGTTGGATCGGAAGGCAAAAATCACAATACGATTGTGTGTCTCAGATTCAGTATTGCTGAATGTATCAGGGGAAGCTACGGTGAAGGCTTTATGGGACAAGTTAGGGACTTTGTACCAATCTAAGTCTCTCATGAATAAACTGTTCCTACGGAAAAAGCTGTATACCCTGAGGATGAAAGATGGAGACTCGGTGACAGAGGATCTGAACGCATTTAATACTATGGTAAGTCAGTTATTATCTATTCATTTTAAAATTTCAGATGAAGATAAGTGCATCAATTTGTTGTGTTCTCTACCAGATTCATGGGATAGTTTGGTTATTGCAATAGGTAGCAATGCAACTGCCTTGCAGTTTGATGAAATAGTCTCATCCTTGCTGACGGAGGAGATGAGACGGAAAAATATGGAGAGCCAGAATGGTGATGCCTTGTCTGTACGAGGACGATCCCAGAACAGAAACAAAAATAAGTCATCGAGTGGGAGATCTAAATCTAGAGGGAGATCTAAATCTCCAGGAAAACCTGTAAAGATGGTGTGCTGGAAATGCGGAAAGGAAGGGCACTACAGAAGGGATTGTAAATATAAAGCTCCTGAAAAAGGAAAGGGATCTGATGATGTTCCTTCTGCAGAGGCGAAAACCACCTCAGATGAAGGTGGGGATGTGTAATTGGCTTCTTCAAGTACACATGTAGATCATGAGGCATGGTTGATTGTCTTAGGTGCATCCTTTCACTTCACTCCCCATAGAGAGTTGTTCTACGAGTATGAGAAATACGATGGTGGTGATGTCTTCTTAGGGGATGATAGGAAGGCTAGAATCATTGGTTGCATTGTTGTTGATGGGTGCAACAGTCCTGTGGTTCCTGAAAGTGGAGAAGAAAATTTAGTGGTCTCTGGAGAGAAGACCATGTTGTGGCATTAAAGGCTTGGACATATTGGAGAGAAGGGCCTTTGAATAATTCATGGTAAAGATATGGTAGAAGGTATGAGTATTAGCTCTCTGGATTTTGATTTCTATGAAAATTGTGTATATGGGAAGCAGAATTGGGTGAGTTTCCCCTCTGGTGGTAAGAGGGAGAAACAGATATTAGAGCTTATGCACAGTGATGTGTTTGGACCTGTGAAGGTTCCATCACTGGGTAAGTTTGTGTACTATTTATCATTTATAGATGACTTCTCAAGGAATACATGGATATATTTCCTTAAGAAGAAATCTGAAGTCTTTGACAGGTTTAAAGAATTTAAGGCTCTGGTGGAAAACAAGACAGAGAAGAAGATAAAGGTGTTGAGGACAAATAACGGTGGAGAGTTTTGCAGTAAGTAATTTGAGGAATTCTATAGGAAGTGTGGTATAGCACGGCAGAAGAATACTCCATACACACCTGAGCAAAATGGATTTGCAGAAATAATGAACAAGATGTTGATGGAAAGGGCAAGAAGCATGCTTAGTGGTGTCAGGTTAGGACATGAATTCTGGTTAGAGGTGGTGGAGATAGCATGTTACCTGGTCAACATATCACCTTCATCAACGTTGGAGGATAAGACTCCACAAGAGGTATGGACTGGTAAGAAACCCTCTCTTTCACATCTGAGGGTATTTGGATGTGATGCATATGTACATGTTCCAAAGGAGATAAGAACCAAGTTTGATAGTAAATTTGAGAAGTGCATCTTTATTGAGAATAAGGATGGTTTAAACGGTTATAAGCTTTGGAACCCAGTAACAAGGAAGGTTGTGTACAGCCGAAATGTGGTGTTCAGAGAGGCGAAAGATGTTATTAAACATGAAGTCCAACCAAAGGAACCTAAGAAGATAGAGTTTGAGCTTAAGGAGGAAGAATCAGACTCTAGAGTAAAGGACGAATCAGAAGATGAAGAACCACAAACTTCGGGTGTCAGAAGATCAGTTTGAGAAAGAAGGTAGTCAAAAAGGTATAGTCCATCTACTTTCTGTTCAAATTTTGCTTTATCTATTACTGATGATGATCCCAGAACTGTGAAGGAAGTAATAGACTCAGAGGATGGCAAACTCTGGAAAGAGGCCATGGTTGATGAAATGGCATCTTTGCACAAAAATGAGGCATGGGATATGGTGGAGTTTCCGCCTAGAAGGAAACCCATTGGAAGCAAATGGGTGTTCAAGAAGAAGACAAATGCAGAAGGAAAGGTATATAAATACAAACCTCAATTGGTAGAAAAAGGTTATTTCTAGGTACCGGCAATTGATTTTGGTAATATTTTTTCTCCTGTTGCCAAGGTAGCTTCTATTAGATTACTTTTATCTGTTGTTGCTGCTTTTGATTTTGAGGTAGAACAAATGGATGTGAAGACAACATTTCTTCATGGGGATCTGGAAGAGGAGATCTACATGAAGCAACTTGAAGGATTTACGGTGAAGGGTAAGGAAGAACTAGTATGCAAGTTAAAGAAGTCTCTGTATGGGTTAAAACAATCACCAAGGATGTGGTATCAGAAATTTGATACATTTATACGGGGACTTGGATTCACCAGAAGCAAAGCAGATCAATGTGTGTATTTTTTAATAATTGGTGACCGTTTTATTTATTTGGTCTTGTATGTGGATGATATGTTGCTGGTTGGAAATGACAAAGAAATTATCCAGGATTTGAAGACCCAATTTTCCTCCAAATTCGACATCAAATATCTTAGTGTTGCAAACTATATTTTGGGCATGGAAATTAAAAGAGATCGGGCAAAGAGGAAGCTCTGGTTAAACTAGAGGAAGTATGTCGAGAAAATATTACAGAGGTTTAATATGCAAGATAGTAAACCGGTGAAGGTTCATATTCCTGTAGGTGTAAAGTCACTTGTCGAACAGTGTCCCAAGGCACAAGAAGAGGAAGAGGACATGTCTCGTGTTCCATATGAAAGTGCAGCCGGTAGCCTGATGTATGCAATGGTCTGTACTAGACCAAAAATTTCACATGCACTGGGAGTATTGAGTAGGTTTATGTCAAAACCGGGAAAGGAGCATTGGACAACATTGAAGCAGGTTTTCAAGTATATGCGTGGCACTAGTGATTATGGTTTGTGCTACCAAGGAAGACCATGTTTGGACAGAGTTTTGGATATCCATGGCTTTGTTGATGCATACTAGGCTGGAGATCTAGATTAGAGGAGATCTACAAGTAGGTATGTGCTTAACCTATTTGGAGGCACAGTGTGCTGGATGAGTAAGAAAAAAATCGTAGTGACATTATCAACTATAGAGGCAGAATACATAGCAACCACTCATGCAAGCAAGGAAGCAGTTTGGTTACAGAGATTGTGTTCAAGTATGGGGTTAGTACAGGGAGCTATAAGGATAGACTGTGACAGCCAAAGTGCAATTTTCTTGGCAAAGAACCCTGCTTATCATTCAAAGACAAAGCACTAATGTTCAGTATCACTTTGTGAGAGATATGATAGAAGGCAAAAAGGTGTTGCTGGTAAAGGTGGACACTTTGAAGAATACTGCAGATGCATTGACAAAATCTGTGAGCTCTGAGAAGTTATCTTGGTGTAGAGAAACAATGGGCGTTTCAAGGCTGGATAAATGACTAAGATCTCTTGTGGCCCTCTGTGGAAAGAAAACAACAAGTGGGAGAATGTTGGGTTGTGTTATATTCTTTCCATGACTATCCTACGTAGTCAGTTGGGGGGTTAGAGGGGGGGGGGGGAGGGGGATAGAGCTCCTCTTTCGTTGTGCTGATTGCGCAGTGGGGGGGTTTGAGGGGGGTGGGTAGCCCCCTTCTACAGGGTTCAGGGCAGCGCCCCAGGGAAATTTTTTTTGGACCCTATATTAGGTTGGGCGGACCTACCTATGGTTTTGTGCATGGTTTTTCGCACATGGTTTTGACGTGATGGTTTTCAGTCCATGGTTTTGGACGCGATGGTTTTCGGTCCATGGTATTGGATGCTTCAGCATGTATAAATATGTATTGTAACATTGAAAGGAACATAATGAAAAATCAAAATGGTAGTCTTGGTTATGGGATCCAGGGGAAAATATCTATGTATATGTGTTTTATGTGTTATTCTCTTGCATTGTTTATTTTCTGTGTTTTAGAATTCGTATGCAGGTAATTTCTGTACGGGATGAAAACCTACATGTTTTTTCATATCTTTTTGGTTCACCAGAATTAGTAAGCAATACATAATATAATTCAAGAGAGTATCGTTCATGGGGTTTACTTATCCTTGTAGATCTTCTAACTCCACTTTTAGGTGTTTGATGTGCCTGTTGCTGTTGTGGTTGTAATTGTTGTTGTGATTGCTGATCATTATATTTTTCAAACACCTTTATTTTTCCTGTGATCTCATCAAGCATTGTGTATTCTTTGTTTTCATTTTCTTGTTTCTTTCCCTCCATCTGATCCTTATATAAGAACTTTTAATTGAATATGACATCTCTTCTTCTAATGATTTTATGATTTTCATAATCATATAAGTGATAACCAAAAACATTAACACCATATCCAATAAAGGTACATTTATTTGATTTTTCCTCAATCTTTGCTCTATTTTCTTTATTAAGGTGGACAAAGCCTTCACAACCGAAAGAACCCATTAAGGATTTCAACTCACGTTTCAATAAGTTATTGAATAAAATACCTGCAGCATCCAAGCCTAGCGAGGAGGTCCAAAATGAATGGTACATTTCTACTCTACCTTCAAACACAGGCATCTTTGTTGATAGAGTTGCCAAACCAACGTTAGCAGAAAATATGAAAGAAGCAATAGTTGTTGAAAAATATATCTTGGCCGTAGAAAAGAAAAATGCATTAGAGGAAAGAAAATCCAAGAAAGTAACTTTTAGATATGAATCAAAGAAGAAAGTAACCAAAGATACATATGACATGGAAGGCCTACAGAAAGTTCTTAAAACTATGTCCAATGAAATGGTAGAGATTAAAAAGCAGGTAGCTGAAACTTCATCGAAAAAACCATTTAGGAATTTTAAAAGAAATCAGCGAACTGATCCTAAAACCCGAAATTCTATATCAAATGTAGAATCTGATTTAGATGATGATGAAGAAGAATATACTGTTTTATCAGCTAAAGAAACAGAGGAAGAAGAAATAGTTGAATGTCATGGAATGTGGGATTTTATTCTACCCAACTCTAATAACGAAAGTGAACAGGAAGCCCTACCAGCAAACACCAGAAGTAAGAGTATCATAGAATCTAATTAGTCAAATCAAAAGAAGAAAAACTCAAATCCTGTTGCTAAAGAGACAACTCCTGCAAAGAAAACTCCAATTTCATCTCCCCAAACAAAACCATCTTCATCCAATCCTCCATCATCATCAAAAACTCTAGTAGTTACATATTCTATTGATTATAACATAGTTCAAGATATGAAGAAGACTCGAGAAAACATTTCTCTGCATGAAATTAGCAAGCTCAAACATCAACAAAAGTTGTTACTTAAGGAATTAAATGCAGTACCTTCTTCTCCTCTTCCAACTAGTGTATTATCCAAGGCTGCCAGAGGAGCGCGTAGGCTACCATATGATAAGGTAGATTCCACCGATGCCATTTTAATTGGAGATAGATCAAATTCTCATACCCCTCCTTTTCTTTTAACTTATGAGATCTACAATAGAAATTTGCATAACTCCTTGATTGATTCAAGGGCTTCATCAAATATAATGCCAGCATCAGTTTTCTCCAAATTAAATATTGAACCCCATAAGTCTGCAGTTCATATTGTCCAATTAGATCAAGCTAAGGTTCAAGTTTTAGGAGAAATAAATTAAGTTATTATTAGATTATCTGCTGATCCAAGGGTTGTTCGAATAATTGACATATTGATTGCCGACATCCCTAAGTTTTATGGTTTAATTCTTAGCAGAGATTGGTCTGAAAAACTTCATGGTTATATTTCAACTGATTGGTCTCACATGTGGCTTCCTTATAATGGGAAGCTAAATCAAATCAAAATTTACCGTGAAAAACACTTTACTCACATAGTAACAGAATTTGAAGAAGATATTGAACCAGTAGCCTTCAATAATAATATTCTTGGAAACTATTTGGCTGAATCATTTTTTGGGAACTTCAATGCTCAACAATTACCTTTTTTAGTTAGTAATGTCACATCGCAAGTTGATAATTTTTCACAGACTGATACTTCTAAATGCGTTAATATTGTAGTTAAACTTGTAGATAAACCTGTAGATAAGCCTTTATTTTGGTCCTTGTATTTTGATGGATCTAAATCTAATGACGGTGTAGGAGCATGATGTATTTTAGTCAGTCTTGAAAGAGAAAAGACAATGTTATCATGCAGGTTAAAATTTGAGTGTACCAATAATACTGCATAATATGAAGCATTGGTTCAAGGTCTATATAAAGAAATAGGCCTGAATGTCCAATATCTGAAAGTATTTGGTGATTCCGAAATTGTCATTAAACAAGTGAGAAATACTATTCACTGTCTTTTGAGACATCTAAAACATTATCAATCACTTGTTCAAGATCTTATATCTCATTTTTTGGCATTTGATATATCTCATTTCTCAGATCACAGAATGCAGTAGCAGATCTCCTGGCTAATGTAGCTTCTAAGCTCCTTCCATATGAGTATTATAGTCCGGATAGATTTTCTATTGAGTTAATTTTTAGACCATCCATCCCAGATAATGCCACCAATTGGCGTGTGTTCAATCATGATGAGGATATCTTAAATTTCTTGACATCTGAAGGATCTTATGATGACCAAATCATCGATGAAAGCGATCATGATCTTCAATTAAAGCAGAAACTCAATGAAAATCCTATTCCTAAATCTGTGGTTAAATTGGAAGATCTTTATGATATTAAGGATAGATTCAAAAAGGTAGGCCGTGGGGCTTTGGATTGGTGGTGAATGGGTGCATTGTTAAGGCACTCCATGTGATAGGTCACAGGTTCAAATCCCCCATGGGTCTTACCTCCCAAAAAAAAAGGATAGATTCAAAAAGGTCACTAATTCAAAGCTTCAAAGTTCAAATTTAAGCTTTGAATTAGTAAACCTTGGTACCGATGCCAAACCACAAAATGTCAATCTAGGACTTGGACTTTCACATGAAGAAAGATTTGCTTTCATCCAAATATTGAAAAAATATAAAAATGTTTTTGCTTGGAATTATGAGGATCTGAAGACTTATGATACCTTTATTATTAAACATACAATTCCAATGATTTCTGATGAGAAACCTGTACAACAGAAATTAAGGAAAATTCACCCTAATATTGACAGTCAAATCAAAGCAGAGTTGAATAAACTCCTTAAAGCCAAAATAATTTTTCCTGTCAGACATTCGAAATGGGTCTCAAAATTGGTACCTGTTAGGAAAAATAATGGCGATATTAGGATTTGCATAGATTTAGAAATCTGAACAAAGCATGTCAAAAGGATAATTTCCCATTACCAACAATGGAGCAGATACTACAATTAGTAGCTGGCTCAAAATTAATGTCTTTTCTTGATTGTTTTTCAGGATATAATCAGATCCTGGTACATCCAGATGATAGATTAAAGACTACATTCAGAACCAAATGGGGAACATACTCTTATCAAAAAATTCCTTTTGGTTTGATAAATGCTGGAGCTACTTTCCAATGAGCCATGGATATAGCTTTCAAATGTTTGATCAATAAAACGGTCGTTGTTTACTTGGATGACATAACTGTCTATTCTAAGAAAAAGAGCAACCATTTGCATGATTTAAAGCAAATCTTTGAACATTGAAAAAAGTATGGGATCTCCCTAAATCCTAAAAAATCATTCTTTTCTCTTAATGAAGGTAAACTCTTAGGGTTTATTGTATCCAAAAATGGCATATACATTGATCCTGATAGGATAAAGGAGATTTCTGATATCCCTTTACCACATAATAAGAAATCTATGCAATCATTCTTGGGACAGATAAATTTTGTAAAAAGATTTGTTCCTAATTTTTCTCATATTGTTCTACCCTTGCAATCCATGATTAAGAAAAATTCAGTCTTCAAATGGGGACATAACGAAAGAGAAGCTTTTGACTCAATCAAACAAGCAATCATTAATGCTTCTGCATTGAATACTCCGAATTTTTCTAGTCATTTTATTTTGTATACTTTGGCCACTCAATCATCTTATGCTGTTGTTTTAACACAAATCAATTATCAGCATGTGGAACCTCCGATATCTTTCTTTAATTCCAATTTGCAGGGTGCTGAGCTTAATTATTCAGAAGTTGAGAAACAAGCATTCGTTGTATTTAAGTCTGTTAAACATTTTAGACCTTTTCTCCTGAAAACACATACAAAAGTGATAGTCCCATTCTCTGTAGTGAGGCAATTGCTAATTCAAAGAGAGGTAGGAGAGAAAAGAGCTAACTGGGTAACAAATTTACAAGAATATGACATTGATATTAAACCAACAAAAATTGTTAGAGGACAAGGTTTTTGCAGGTTGCTGGCAAGAGCTTCCAATATACCAGATCATGAAGATTCAGGTAGTACTGGACAAGTGAATGAGATAAGTATGATTGATTCTAAATCTAAATATGCTGATCTGATTTTTTACTTGAAAAATGGATATGCCCCCCTTGAATTCAGCTACAAAAACAAACATGCCCTAAGGTTAAAAGCCAAAAACTATGAAATCATTGATGATGTGTAATTCAAAAGAAACTATGATTCTGTTATGTTAATATGCCTTGAAAAATCTGAAGCGCAAATAGTTTTACAGGAACTCCATGATGGCCCAGCTGGTGGACACTTTGGAGGAGACACTATAGCACACAAGATACTGCATGCGGGGTATTATTGGCCAAATTTCTTCAAAGATACCCATGACTATGTGTAGAAATGTAAAGTATGCCAAACTGCTAGTGGGAGATAAAGGAAACCAACCTTCCTTTAGAACCAGTTAATATTGAGAAACCATTTGAGTAGTGGGGGATTGATGTTATAGGAGAGATTGTTCCTCATTCTTCCAACTAGCATAGATACATCGTTACAGCCACATAATACTTCACTAAGTGGGTAGAAGCAATTCCACTAAAGGTAACAAATTTTGATGCAATTATTGAATTTATTGATCATTTCATCATCACCAGGTTTGGTTTACCTAATGCGCTTATCTTTGACAATGCATCTTATTTTTCTAGAAATAGTATAGTCGAATTTGCTCTTAAGAGAGGTTTTAAGTTAAAATACTCTGCAAATTACTATCCCCAAGGAAATGGCTTAGCAGAGTCAACTAACAAAAATCTCATAAGGATTATTAAAAGAACTGTTGATCAAAGCCAAAAGAATTGGCATAAATATTTAATATTTGCACTATGGGCAGATCATATAACTCAGAAGGCCTCAATAGGTACTTCTCCTTTTAACTTAGTGTATGGGAAAGAAGCTGTTATTCCACCAAATCTAGCCCTCCCATCACTAGCCCTAGTACAATTCATTGAAGAAACTCCTTCCTCTATTCAATTAAGGTTTGATCAAATTCTTAAATTAGATGAGGAAAGAGAAAAAGCCAAGATTACTCATGCTAAACATCAACAAGTCATTAAATCCTCTTTTGATGCAAGTTCAACCGGCTCAAAAACATTACAGATTGGTGATCTCGTTTTGAAATGGGACAAAGCACATGAAGACAAAGGTAAGCATACCAAATTTCAGAAGATGTGGCTTGGACCATTCTAGATTGTCGAAAAGATAGGCTCATCAACATTTCTACTGCAAGACTTAACAGGAAAGAGAGATTCTCTTCCTGTGAATGGGCTTACCCTAAAGAAATTCTTTCCCTTAGGAGGTAACCCCTTCTTATCTATACATATTTTTACGCAAATTTTGAGTTCTTTCAGAAATAATGTTGTAAATAGTATACCATTGGCTTTTTACTATTGAAATCTTGTTGAAAATATATTGTGAATATCTGCTTTTAAAAAGTAGAAACTTTCAAGGAAATGATTACAGTTTTGGAAACTAGATAAACATCATAAAACGTTGAGATGTTCTTTGAAATTGTGAAATCTTTCAAACCTACAAAACATAGTAAATCATTTTGTGTTTTATCAGTTGAGAAAGGTTATTTAAAAAAAAAAAGAGTAAAGACTTTCTACAACTAAGCATCTACATCTCTATAATTGTCATCCAATAACTCTTAAGGAGTCAAAGATTAACCCCATCCACTAGGTTTATTATTTTTTAGAGTGTAATTCTAAAATATATATGATATAAAAAATAAGAGGTCTCATTACAAGTCTGCTTACCATGATCATAGGGAACTAATTAAATTGACATTACCAATACCGCATACCAAAACAGGGTAATGGCTTATAATCATAAGACAAGGGGTCTCATCACGAGCCAACATGTTCAGATCAATTACAACTAGTGAATTGTCATCTTCTAGCTCCCAAACCAGGGAAATGCCTTTTATCTAGAAAATAAAAAAGAAAAAATGAAAAAATATATAGAAATATCTTTCTGAATTTATCTTTAAAAGATTATACTCTTAGATGGATGGGATAATGAATAATTGATGGTTAAAAGGTAACCCTGTCGAGACTATAGACGTTTGCTGGCAGCAGTGGCACTACCTGTGACAAAAGAGTAAATTCAAAAGCTAAGTTGGAGGAGCCCCCTACTTTATCTTTAACAACCAATCAAGGCTTGAAGAAACCAAAAATGTTTTCATTTATAATAAGGGTTTGTAAAAGAAATTGCAAAATTGATCAATTTTTCTTATTCAGAGTAATTTTGTTTATCTAACTAATTTCAAAATAGTTTCCTTTTCCTCAATTGTTTGTACTTGAGAAAGTGTTAGAAATTTCATCATTTTATTCAGAGATAACTGGTTCTTTCAGTGAATCGCCAATTGTTGTGCTATACAACAACCCCCCAATTTCAAAATTTTCTTAATCTTATTCTAAGATGCTAAATAGGAAATAGGGTCCCTTTAGTTTGTAAAAAAACAATAAAACCTTTACATAGAAATAAATTTCTTTGTTTCTTGCTTTTTAAATAAAAGTGCTTCCAAAAAACCCTCTAAAAACAACACACATCGCAAATTGCAATCGCTTAAGGTTAAGGGACATTCAATCCGAATAATCGTGTTGCAATGCGAAAGTCTCAATCGTAGAGCCTCTTAAGCAAACCATTGAAAAACATGTGATGCAATAAAACTATCATATTTCGCATATCTCAAATTCCAAAGAATATGTTTTAGCGGTCCATTGAAACAATGCAATGTGATATGATTCTCACATTTCGCATACCCCAAAAACCAAAGGAAGCTAGCCCCGAAAACTTGCGATGCAATATACATTGATCGCATATCATGATCCCAACAGAGACAAGTGTTACTTACCTCGGGGACGCACAATGCGATCTCAAAATATAATAAAGTGGTTCAATAATAATAAAGGGAAAACACCATTCGGGCGAGTTAAATGAGGAATTACCCAACTCTATATTCTAGGTCATTACTTATCGCAATCGCGGAAATTCAAAAGACTCTTGGAACATGACACCTATAACTCCCGACTTGCGATATGTGATCGCTTTTTACATATTAAAATAATATATTGAAATCGCTCATCGCAAAACTGGAAAGTTCATGGCACACATTCTAATAAGACCTTTGGAAATCTGCGATGTGATCCATTCATTGAGCATTAAAGTTTCACGTCGTTGGTTACGGCAAAGCATTAAGAACAGTTATGACCGCAGTCCTTCAAGATTTCATCCTTCGTGTTAATATCAAGTTATAATACGAAATATTTCGCATCAAATGCTCCTGTTCTGATTTTCGTCTGTGCTTCTTTCAATACTATCTTTACAAGAATTTAGCTTCTCTGAAAGTTTTATCCTATCATTGTCCTCTATTGCATTTTTGCAGTTTGAATCTGGGAGTATGCAACCAACCAAAATGTCAAAGAAAGCTCGAAAGACGAAAGCTCACCCTGCAGTGGTAGAAGGACAAGAAAAAATTGTATTGATATTAGATACCACATGTCAAGATTGTGGGAAACTTGCATGGGAAGGCATATATGATAGGTTAGAAATGGAAAAGCCAAAGGTAACTGAGGGACATGCAACAACTGATGGACCTGCAGAATCAGAAAACACACTTGGTGATTTAGCTGGCTCTTTTCTTCATCAAATAGCGGCCCGCCCAAAGATTTTTCCATATAATGACATGGTAAAATGGGTAATTGAAAGCATCAATATAACAGACAGGACACTCTTCACAGCTGACGGAAGAATGTTTGGATCCTTCAAGCTTGAAGACTTGAAGAAAATGTATCATTTGCTAGAGCCTCAGAAGTACTACAATAAGGCATTCCTTGAAGCTTTCTCGAAGGAAAATCAAATAGAGTTTGACCCCATCAGGAAATGGAGGCATTTCCCTAACAAACACAAGCACAAATCATCCGATATGTATTATGTGGACTCCCTAGCGTCTCCATATTGTTATGTTGCCGCAATGATGTGTAGATTATTTGGAAGCTCCAATTCTGCTAAGTTTTCCATTGAAATGGTTCTGTTAATAGAAGCAGCATTGAACTCTTTTGTAATGGATTGGGCTACTATCCTATCAGAAAAAATGGCCATTCAAATACTTGATTATAGGAAAAATAGGTTTGTTACCACCCGAGTTGTTCCCCCATTTTATATGAGTGCCTACATAGTCGATACCATTTGTTTCAATTCTGATTTTCCCATCATGGGATGGAAATGGACTATCCAGGACCCAAGCCCTATCCATGTTTACCATAAATGCTTGTGGCAGAAACAATATAAGAAGCATTTCTACAAAATTTGTCATGGCTTCATCCTACCCATTCATCAGGCCATTTTTAATAGACCAACTCCTCGGCGGTCTGAGTAGGCTAGTATTGATTTAACTTCAATTGGAAGTTGGTTTGGGGAAGAATTGTTCACATACATTAGGGTTTTTGGTAGCATTACCGACCCGCATGTCCTTCCTCTATATGTCCCAGATAAACTATTGGCTAGGGAAATAGCTTATTAGATAGTTGAAAAAGGGCTTACGAAAAATCTCAAAGACGCCAAGAAATAGTTATGGCCTGCCTTTCTTGTTCGATGCTGCATCTATTCATTGCATGACTATAAACATGCCCAAATTGAAGCCAAGAAAACAAAGGGTTTGAACCTAGTTGTTATTCCCAAAAGACAGTATGACCCGAATAAAGTTGCTTTTAATTTTACTACTCAGGTAAAGGTTAAACAATTTGTCCATGAGAAAGATGAATTTGATGACTTATTTACATCAGCAGAGACATTCACACAAGTGAGCCACAAGGCAAAAGTCAAGCTGGGATCAAAAAAAATGGACCAATTCATCCAATACAAGACGCAAAGGATTCATATAGTACCACTAGACCTATTGAATATTGCACCGTTCATCTAACAAACAGAGCAAAGCATGGAGCAGGATATAGAGAAAACTTTTTGTGCAACCGAGACAAGTGAGAAGGCAAGTGAACAGATGGACACAGATGTTCACATTGATCCGATATTGATCAAAGAATGGGAAGAGTTTGATCAACATATTAAAGGACAAAGTGATACCCAAAATGTTATCGCAACGAGATCCCCTTTAAGACAACAACCCATAATTCATGATCCTGTGATTGAAACACCATCCAGCAAGGACTCAGCTCCAAAAGAAATTGAGGTAATCCCTGATTATCCATCATCATAGATTACACTGAGCATAGAAGAAATTCCACCGTTGGATGTGTTTTATACCCCTAAACATAGAGTTGTAGTCAAAAGGCAACGGAAAAAGAGAAAGATAGACCAAGCATCAACAACAGTTCCTGAAAAGACTCAGAGGTCAATCCCTCTGACGACTTGACCAAATTATATCAGTTTGCAGGAGCGTATACAATTGCCACAATAGATAAAGCAACCGAAGTCAATCAATTGGTCAAGGAAAGAGATCAAAAGATTAAACGGCTTGAAGAACAGTTAAGGGTAGAAAAACAGAGGATTGATCAGCAAGCTATTGAAAGGCAACAACAGTTATCTCAGGAGTTCGAACAACTAAAACTAGCACATCATGAAGAGATTAAATCTAAGGATGAGCAAATAAAGAAGCTACAACTCTCAATGGAGCAATTCAAAGACAATCCCAAAGTTGAAGAGTTTATAAAGGAAGCCTTAGAAATAAATAATTTTCTATCTCAACAGCTAACCCAACTTTGCCAAAAGATATCTCTCATTCATCCACTATGTATCAAAACCAACACACTGATAGATCAAGTGGTCAATTCCAGGTTGGAATTTGAGGATGCAAATGACAAAATCACTAGTTATATCTTTTGTCAAAGCACAGAAAAGGGAACGGCTACTAAATTGCCAGTAATTGAAGAATCTCATAAAGAGATATTATTTTCAGAATGGGAGACACAGTTGATCAAAGCAGAAAGAGAAACTTCAAGGGCCACAACGATGAGGAATAATATCATTGAGATAATAAATGATAACTTACACAGTGCCAATTTAATTTTTGAGTGTTCCCGAGAAAATCTTCCAAAAGCAAAAGTATTGGAAAAACAATGGAAGCAAGATTTGAATACCAGAGAGGAGCAACTCCAAAAATTAGAAAGCCTCAATTGGGATACATATTGGTTCTATTTAGTCAAAAAATTAGAAATCCAACAAATGACAATCAAATGTCTTGCTGATGCAACAGATCGCATGATGCCAGAACTCTCGAATGCGGTATACACAGGTCAGTTGCATGCCAGGATGAGTCATCCACCAGAGATCCAAACTATGCTCGAGATTTGTAACTTGAAGCCGCAGGAGGAATGATAGATGCAATGCATCTTTTCAAGAGCTATCACAATTCTATTTTTAACATGAAATCCCATATTTTGAGAAAGGTTGTTCCAACCACTTTAAGCACTTTTTACGAACAATTTTTTTTTTAGTTTTACTATAAATACTCTTTCATGTCATTTGAGAAAGGGTCCTGAAATTGTATTAAAATTAGATTTAAGAAGATAGCATTTCTAAACTTCTTAATTTACTTTTGTAGAAGACAAGGATCAAGGTTCAAACTTGTTGTAAAAGAGATTTCAAGAGGACTTGCATTCCGTATCTTTTTGAAGTTTTCAGAAGAAGAAGAGTGAACCAGACTGTTACTTTCGTAAGAGGATTCAAATACATATGGTACTTTTATCAATGTCTCTTTGTTTCATGTTATGAAATTAAACAGTCTTTTGATTCGATATTGTTGTTATATGTGAATTTTTCATACAATTCTGCATTATATCACTTTTGAATAATTTGGAATTGATATTTTTAAGCACATATGCTGACAATTGATGTTATTATGATATGTGATATGTCTTATATCACTTTGTTTAAAGTGGTCATCATTCATGCTTAACTTTCTGTAGCCAAGTGATTGATTTTCATTAACATTTGATTACCAAAAATCATTATAAATCGCATTGATATTGTATTACCTGGGTTATATATATATATATATATATATATATATATATATATATATATATATATATATATATATATATATATATATATATATATATATATATATATATATATATATATATATATATATATTTGTATACTTTCATTGTCCAAATCATCTATCATTTTGTTATATATATTAAACACCAATTCATCAAATCACACTTTATTGGGAAATTGATCCCATACTATCCAGTCAGAGCCATCATCCCAAACGGAAAAGGAACTGCATTAAGGGCTGGACCGGGTCGTTATCCCCAATGTTGGTGCAACGATTTTTGAGGCATCAACATTTTTGGTGCTAGAAGGAGGGCTTGACTATGAAAGGTGAGTAAATCTAAATCTACAGGTTGTTCTAAGAGTAAAACTCCCTCACCATCTCCTCCAACTTCTCATTCACATTCCAAATCTCCTATGCCCAAGCGAGAAGTTTAAAAGAAAAATATAGAACCCACTGTTGAAATCCTAAACAAGCCAGACAGTGCTTCTTCTGAACCCCCTGAAGTACAATCTTTGATTCAAAAATTGCAGGGGATTTCAATATCTCAAGAAGTGTCTGAGTTATCCCAAGGCAGTTTCACTTCTCAATATATCCCATTGGAATCCGACCAGTTGAATTCCCTCTACCAAGTCGTAAAAGGCCTAGGAAGACACCATCAGAATCTAGCAGCGAGATTCTTTCATCATCATTGTCCATTCCATCCATATCATTGCAAGGTCACACACCCGCTTCCCAACTCCAGATCGTGATTCACACAGGTACAAGAGCTACACCATCCTCTACCCGATCACCTTCACCCACTACTTCACTCTCTTCTACTAATATCCCAACAGTGGCACATAATCAACCTCAACCAAGGCCATGGACCAACCCAGGAGCTGTTAGAATGCCTGCACCATTGACCCAATTGCCAGCACATCCAGAAAAATGGTTACCTAAATTTAATCCTGATAACGGCCTGTTAGCCGAAGAACATATAAATAATTTCATGTTGTCCATTAATTTGAATGTTGTAAGATTATTCCCATATACTCTACAAGGAGTAGCTGGCTTATGGTAATTTTCGTTACCATTAGGCTCAATTAATAGCTGGGATGCTTTTCAAGAGCAATTTCTAACTAAATTTGGAGATGATAGGTCTACAACAACTTTGATAAACGACCTCTCCAATTTGAAAGATGAACCAAAAGAACCCATTAAGGACTTAAACTCACGTTTCAATAAGTTATTGAATAAAATACCTGCATCATCCAAGCCTAGCGAGGAGGTCCAAATGAATGGTACATTTCTGCTCTACCTTCAAACACAGCCATCTTCGTTGATAGAGCTGCCAAACCAATGTTAGCAAAAAATATGAAAGAAGCAATAGATGTTGAAAAACGTATCTTGGCCGTAGAAAAGAAAAACACATTAGAGGAAAGAAAATCCAAGAAAGTAACTTTTAGAGATGAATCAAAGAAGAAAGTAACCAAAGATCCATATGACATGGAAGGCCTACAAAAATTTCTTAAAACTATGTTCAATGAAATGGTAGATATTAAAAAGCAGGTAGCTAAAAATTCATCAAAAAAAACATTTAGGAATTTTAAAAGAAATCAGCCAACCGATCCTAAACCCCCAAATGCTATATCAAATGCAGAATCTGATTTAGATGATGATGAAGAAGAAGATATTGTTTTATCAGCTGAAGAAACAGAGGAAGAAGAAATAGTTGAATGTCATGGAATGTGGGATTTTATTCTACCCAACTCTAATAATGAAAATGAACAGGAAGCCCTACCAGTAAACACCAGAAGTAAGAGTACCATAGGACCTAATCAGTCAAATCAAAAGAAGAAAAACTCAAATCCTATTGCTAAAGAGAAAACTCCCACAAAGAAAACTCCAATTTCATCTCCCCAAACAAAACCATCTTCATCCAATCCTCCATCATCATCAAAAACTCTAGTAGTTACAGATTCCATGGATTATAACATAGTTGAAGATATGAAGAAGACTCGAGCAAACATTTCTCTGCATGAACTTAGCAAGCTCAAACATCAACAAAAGTTGTTACTTAAGGAATTAAATGCAGTGGTTTCTTCTTCTCTTCCAACTAGTGTATTATCCAAGGCTGCCAGAGGATCGGGTAGGCCACCATCTGATAAGGTAGATTATACTGATGCATTTTTAATTGGAGATAGATCAAATTCTCATACCCCTCCTTTTCTTTTAACTTATGAGATCTACAATAGAAATTTGCATAACTGCTTGAGTGATTCAGGGGCTTCATCAAATACAATGCCAGCATCAGTTTGCTCCAAATTAAATATTGAACCCCAGAAGTTTGCAATTCATATTGTCCAATTAGATTGAACTAAGGTTCAAGCTTTAGGAGAAATAAATTTAGTTACTATTAGACTATCTGTTGATCCAAGGGTTGTTCAAATTATTGACATATTGATTGCTGACATCCTTGAGTGTTATGGTTTAATTCTTAGCAAAGATTGGTCTGAAAAAATTCATGGTTATATTTCAATTGATTTGTCTCACATGTGGCTTCCTTATAATGGGAAGCCAAATCAACTCAGAATTTACCGTGAAAAACACTTGACTCACACAGTAACAGAATTTAAAGAAGATAATGAACCAATAGCCTTCAATAATAATATTCTTGGAAACTATTCGGTTAAATAATTTTTTGGGAACTTCAATGCTCAGCAATCACCTTTTTCAGTTAATAATGTCACATCGCAAGTTGAGAATTTTTCACAGACTGATACTTCTAAATGTGTTAATATTATAGATAAACTTGTAGATAAACCTGTAGATAAGCCTTTATGTTGGTCCTTGTATTTTGATGGATCTAAATCTAATGATGGTGTAGGAGCAGGATGTATTTTAGTCAGTGCTGAAGGAGAAAAGACAATGTTATCATGTAGGTTAGAATTTGAGTGTACAAATAATACTGTAGAATATGAAGCATTGGTTCAAGGTCTATATAAAGCAATAGGTCTGAATGTCCAATATCTAAAAGTATTTGGTGATTCCAAAATTGTCATTAAACAAGTGAGAAATACTATTCACTATCTTTCAGGACATCTGAAGCATTATCAATCACTTGTTCAAGATCTTATATCTCATTTTATGGCATTTGATATCTCTCCTATTCCCAGATCACAGAATGCAGTAGCAGATCTCCTAGCTAATGTAGCTTCTAAGCTCCTTCCATCTGAGGATTATAGTCCAGATAGATTTTCTATTGAGTTGATTTTTAGACCATCCATCCCAGATAATGTCACCAATTGGCGTGTGTTCAATCATGATGAGGATATCTTAAATTTCTTGACATCTGAAGGATCTTATGATGACCAAATCATTAATGAAAGTGATCATGATCTTCAATTAAAGCAGAAACTCAATGAAAATCCTATTCCTAAATCTGTTGTTAAATTGGAAGATCTTTATGATATTAAGGATAGATTCAAAAAGGTCATTAATTCAAAGCTTCAAAGTTCAACTTTAAGGTTTGAATTAGTAAACCTTGGTACCGATGCCAAACCACAAAATGTCAATCTAGGACTTGGACTTTCACCTAATGAAGGATTTTCTTTCATTCGATTATTGAAAAAATATAAAAAATGTTTTTTCTTGGAATTATGAGGATTTGAAGACTTATGATACCTCTATTATTCAACATGCAATTCAAATGATTTCTGATGAGAAACCTGTACAACAGAAATTAAGGAAAATTCACCCTAATCTTGAGAGTCAAATCAAAGTAGAGTTGAATAAACTCCTTAAATCCAAAATAAATTTTCGTGTGAGACATTCGAAATGGGTCTCAAATTTGGTACCTGTCAGGAAAAAGAATGGCGATATTAGGATTTTCATAGATTTTAGAAATATCAACAAAGCATGTCAAAAGGATAATTTCCCATTACCAACAATGGAGCAGATACTGCAATCAATATCTGGCTCAGAATTAATGTCTTTTATTGATGGTTTTTCTAGATATAATCAGATCCTAGTACATCCAGATGATAGATTAAAGACTACATTCAGAACCAAATGGGTAACATACGCTTATCATAAAATGCCTTTTGGTTTGATAAATGTTGGAGCTACTTTCCAATGAGCCATGGATATAGCTTTCAAAGGTTTGATCAATAAAACGGTCATTATTTACTTGGATGACATAACTGTCTATTTTAAGAAAAAAAGCAACCATTTACATGATTTAAAGAAAATCTTTGAACATTGCAAAAAGTATGGGATCTCCCTAAATCCTAAAAAATCATTCTTTGCTCTTAATGAAGGTAAACTCTTGGGGTTTATTGTATCCAAAAATGGCATATACATTGATCCTGACAGGATAAAGGAGATTTCTGATATCCCTTTACCACATAATAAGAAATCTATGCAATCATTCTTGGGACAGATAAATTTTGTAAAAAGATTTGTTCCTGATTTTTCTCATATTGTTCTACCCTTGCAATCCATGATTAAGAAAAATTCAGTCTTCAAATGGGGACATAACAAAAGAGAAGCTTTTGACTCAATCAAACAAGCAATCATTAATGCTCCTGCATTGAATACTCCGAATTTTTCTAGTCATTTTATTTTGTATACTTTGGCCACTCAATCATCTTATGTTGTTGTTTTAACACAAATCAATGATTAGCATGTGGAAGCACCATATCTTTCTTTAGTTCCAATTTGCAGGGTGTTGAGCTTAATTATTCAGAAGTCGAGAAACAAGAATTCGTTGTATTTAAGTCTGTTAAACATTTTAGACCTTTTCTCCTTAAAACACATACAAAAGTGATAGTCCCATTCTCTGCAGTGAGGCAATTGCTAATTCAAAGAGAGGTAGGAGATAAAATAACTAATTGGGTAACAACTTTACAAAAATATGACATTGATATTAAACCAGTGAAAATTGTTAGAGGACAAGGTTTTTGCAGGTTGCTAGCAGGAGCTTCCAATATACTAGATCATGAAGATTCAGATAAGTATGATTGATTCTGAATCTCAATATGCTGATCCAATTTTTTACTTGAAAAATGGATATGCCCCCCCTGAATTCAGCTACAAAAACAAGCGTGCCCTAAGGTTAAAATCCAAACACTATGAAATCATTGATGATGTGTTATTTAGAAGAAACTATGATTCTGTTCTGTTAAGTTGCCTTGAAAAATATGAAGCGCAAACGGTTTTATAGGAACTCCATGATGGCCCAGCTGGTGGACACTTTGGAGGAGACACTACAGCATGCGGGGTATTATTGGCCAACTTTGTTCAAGGATACCCATGACTATGTGAGGAAATGTAAAGTATGCCAAACTGCTAGTGGGAGACAAAGGAAACCAACCTTTCCTTTACAACCAGTTAATATTGAGCAACCATTTGAGCAGTGGGGGCTTGATATTATAGGAGAGATTGTTCCTCATTCTTCCAAGCAGCACAGGTACATCCTTACAGCCACGGACTACTTCACTAAGTGGGTAGAAGAAATTCCACTAAAGGTAGCAAATTCTAATGCGATTATTGAATTTATTGATCATTTCATCATCACCAGGTTTTTTTTACCTAATGCGCTTATCTTTGACAATGCATCTTATTTTTCTGGAAATAGTATAGTCAAATTTGCTCTTAAGAGAGGTTTTAAGTTAAAATACTCTGCAAATTACTATCCCCAAGGAAATGGCTTATCAGAGTCAACTAACAAAAATCTCATAAGGATTATTAAAAGAACTGTTGATCAAATCCAAAAGAATTGGCATAAATCTTTAATATTTGCACTATGGGTAGATTGTATAACTCAGAAGGCCTCAATAGGTACTTCTCCTTTTAACATAGTGTATGGGAAAGAAGCTGTTATTCCACCAAATCTAGCCCTCCCATCACTAGCCCTAGTACAATTCATTTAAGAAACTCCTTATTCTTCTATTCAATTAAGGTTTGATCAAATTCTTAAATTAGATGAGGAAAGAGAAAAATTCAAGATTACTCATCCTAAACATCAACAAGTCATTAAATCCTCTTTTGATGCAAGTTCAGCTGGCTCAAAAACATTACAGCTTGGTGATCTCATTTTGAAATGGGAGAAAGCACATGAAGACAAAGGTAAGCATACCAAATTTCAGAAGATGTGGCTTGGACTATTCTAGATTGTCGAAAATATAGGCTCATCAACATTTCTACTGCAAGACTTAACAGGAAAGAGAGATTCTCTTCTTGTGAATGGGTTTATCCTAAAGAAATTCTTTCCCTAAGGAGGTAACCCCTTCTTATATGTATATATTTTTATGCAAATTTTGAGTTCTTTCATAAAAAATGTTGTAAATAGTATACCATTGGATTTTTACTATTGAAATCTCGTTGAAAATATATTGTGAATATCTACTTTTAAAAAGTAGAAACTTTCAAGGAAATGATTACAGTTTTGGAAACTAGATAAACATCATAAAACTCTGAGATGTTCTTTGAAATTGTGAAATCTTTCAAACTTGGAAAACATAGTAAACCATTTTGTGTTTTATCAGTTGAGAAAGGTTATTTTAAAAAAAAAGTAAAGACTTTCTATGACTAAGCATCTACATCTCTATAATTGTCATCCAATAACTCTTAAGGAGTCAAAGATTCACCCCACCCACCAGGTTTATGATTTTTTAGAGTGTAATTCTAAAATCTATATGATATAAAAGATAAGAGGTCTCATTACGAGCCTGCTTACCATGATCATAAAGAACTAATTAAACTGACATTACCAATACTGCATACCAAAATAGGGTAATGGCTTATAATCATAAGACAAGGGGTCTCATCATGAGCCAGCTTGTTCAGTTCAATTACAACCAGTGAATGGCATTGTCATCTTTTGGCTCCCAAACCAGGGCAATGCCTTTTATCCGGAAAAGAAAAAGAAAAAATTAAAAATGAAAATATATATAGAAACATCTTTCTGAAATTATCTTTAAAATATTATACTCTTAGATGGATGGGATAATGAATAATTGATGGTTAAAAGGTAACCCTGTCGAGACTATAGACGTTTGCTGGTAGCAGTGGAACTACCTGTGACAAAAGAGTAAATTCAAAAAGCTAAGTTTCAGGAACCCCCTACTTTATCTTTAACAACCAATCAAGACTTGAAGAAAGCAAAAATGTTTTGATTTATAATAAGGGTTTGGAAAAGAGATTGCAAAATTGATCAATTTTTCTTATTCAGAGTAATTTTGTTTATCTAACTAATTTCAAAATAGTTTCCTTTTCCTCAATTGTTTGTACTTGAGAAAGTGTTAAAAATTTCATCATTTTATTAAGAGATAACTGGTTCTTTCAGTGAATCGCCAATTTTTGTGCTATACAACAATCCCCGCATTTCAAATTTTTCTTAATCTTATTCTAAGGTGCTAAATATGAAATAAGGTCCCTTTAGTTTGTAAAAAAGAAATAAAACCTTTACATAGAAATAAATTTCTTTGTTTCTTGCTTTTTAAATAAAAGTGCTTCAAAAAACCCTCTAAAAACAACACACATCGCAAATTGCAATCGCTTAAGGTTAAGGGACATTCAATCTGAATAATCGTGTTGCGATGCGAAAGTCTTAATCGTAGAACCTTTTAAGCAAACCATTGACAAACATGCGATGCGATAAAACTATCGCATATCGTATATCACAGATTCCAAAGAATATGTTTTAGTCGTCCATTGAAACTTTGCAATGCGATATGATTCTTGCATTTCACATACCGTGAAAACCAAAGGAAGCTAGCACCAAAAACTTGCAATGTGATATACATTGATCACATATCGCGATCCCAACAGAGACAAGTGTTACTTACCTCGGGGACGCGCGATGCGATGTCAACATATAATAAAGTGGTTCAATAATAATAAAGGGAAAACACCATTCAGGCGAGTTAAATGAGGAATTACCCAACTCTATATGCCAGGTCATTACTTATCGCAATCGCGGAAATTCAAAAGACTCTTGGAACATGACACCTATAACTCCCGACTTGCGATATGTGATCGCTCTTTACATATTAAAATAATATATTGAAATCGTTCATCACAAAATCGGAAAGTTCATGGCACACATTCTAATAAGACCTTTGGAAATCTGTGATGCGATCCATTCATTGAGCATTAAAGTTTCATGTTGTTGTTTACGACAAAGCATTAAGAACAGTTATGACCGCGGTCCTTCAAGATTTCATCCTTCGTGTTCATATCAAGTTATAATACGAAATCTTTCGCATCAAATGCCCCTGTTCTGATTTTCGTCTGTACTTCTTTCAATACTATATTTACAAGCATTTAGCTTCTCTAAAAGTTTTATCCTATCACTGTCCTCTGTTGCATTTTCGAAGTTTGAATCTGGGAGTATGTAGCCAGCGAAAATGTTAAAGAAAGTTGGAAAGACGAAAGCTCCCCCTGCAATGGCGGAAGGACAAGAAAAAATTGTATTTATCTCGGATACAACATGTCATGATTGTGGGAAAATTGCATGGGAAGGCATATATGATATGTTAGAAATGGAAAATCCAAAGGTAACTGAGGGACATGCAACAGTTGATGGACTTGTAGAGTCAGAAAACACACTTGGTGATTTAGCCGACTCTTTTCTTCATTGAATAGCGGCTGGCCCAAAGATTTTGCCATATAATGACATGGTAAAATGGGTAATTGAAAGCATCAATATAACAGACAAGATGCTCTTCACAGCTGACGGAAGAATGTTTGGATCCTTCAAGCCTAAAGACTTGAAGAAAATGTATCATTTGTTAGAGCCTCAGAAGTACTACAATAAGGCATTCCTTGAAGCTTTCTCGAAGGAAAATCAAATAGAGTCTGACCCCATCAGGAAATGGAGGCATTTCCCTAACAAACACAAGCACGAATCATCCGGTATGTATTATGTGGACTCCCTAACCTCTCCATATTGTTATGTTGCCGCAATGATGTGTAGATTATTTGGAAGCTCCAATTCTGCTAAGTTTTCCATTGAAATGGTTCCGTTAATAGAAGCAGCATTGAACTCTTTTGTAATGGATTGGTCTACTATCCTATTAGACAAAATGGCCATTCAAATACTTGATTATAGGAAAAATAGGTTTGTTACCACCCGAGTTGTTCCCCCATTTTATATGAGTACCTACATAGTCGATACCATTTGTTTCAATTCTGATTTTCCCATCATGGGATGGAAATGGACTATCCAGGACCCAAGCCCTATCCATGTTTACCATAAATGCCTATGGAAGAAACAATATAAGAAGCATTTCTACAAAATTTGTCATGGCTTCATCCTACCCATTCATTAGGCCATTTTTAATAGACCAGCTCCTCGGCTGTCCGAGGAGGCTAGTATTGATTTAACTTCAATTGGAAGTTGGTTTGGGGAAGAACTATTCACATACATTAGGGTTTTTGGTAGCATTACCGACCCGCATGTCCTTCCTCTATATGTCCCAGATAAACTATTGGCTAGGGAAATAGCTTATTAGATAGTTGAAAAAGGGCTTACGAAAAATCTCAAAGACGCCAAGAAATAGTTATGGCCTGCCTTTCCTGTTCGATGCGGCATCTATTCATTGCATGACTATAAACATGCCCAAATTGAAGCCGAGAAAACAAAGGGTTTGAACCTAGCTGTTATTCCCAAAAGACAGTATGACCCGAATAAAGTTTCTTTTAATTTTACTACTCAGGTAAAGGTTAAACAATTCGTCTATGAGAAAGATGAATTCGATGACTTATTTACATCAGTAAAGACATTCACACAAGTGAGCCACATGGAAAAAATCAAGCTGGGATCAGCAAAAATGGACCAATTCATCCAATACAGGATGCAAAGGCTTCAGATAGTACCACTGGACCTATTGAATATTGCACCGTTCATCTAGCAAATGGAGCAAAGCATGGAGCAGGATATAGAGAAAAATTCTAGTGCATCTGAGACAGGTGAGAAGGCAAGTGAATAGATGGACATAGATGTTCACATTGATCTGATATTGATCAAAGAATGGGAACAGTTTGATCAACATATTAAAGGACAAAGTGATACCCAAAATGTTATCGCAATTGTTAAGGGATAAATTCCCCTAGGGTCTTGGGTTAATACCCTAGCAGATCAGAGGTTATCTACGCAGAGAAACACACATTCCATACAACCATGATGATAATATAAAAAAATTGAACGAAATGAGGTGCACCTGGGGGTCCTTCGTTTGGGAAGATTCGGCCATGGTCCAAACCCTCTTGGAGTTCCTTTTGCTTCTACAACCTGCAAAACAATCAATTCAAGAAAGTACAGCAGTATATGGACTAAACATCATAAAGAAATCATCTTCATAGTATATTGAAAGGTAGTTAGTTATGCAATTAGAACCACCATTCATATATGAATCATAACATAGATGTCATAAACATGAAGAAGATTTATATCAGGAACAAAGACAAGTGTTTCTTTTATTATAGACAACTAAAGTACAGAAAGGAATAATTTCACATGAGTCGTCCTTTCGCAGGCTCCAAGCGGAACCGTCCTCCGGATTCGTCCAATCTCAAGCCTTCAACAAACTCCTTCCATGACTTACTCCATGATATCTCAAGTAGTAGAAAGACATCATCATACAAGGAAACAAGGGTTTCCTGTAAATGGGGGAAGTGTAGGAGGCACAAGGATCTTCAGACCTGGTCAGGGAAAATCTCAGCAGCGTGATCTTTCTCTCTCTTCTCTCCTCCTTAGGCCTTCCCATTGAAGCCTTTTTATACTTCTCCCAAAGTAGTTTTTTAGTTGGGAATTCGTTGGGAACAGTTGGGCCACGGGCACTAATAGGTAATCAACAGGTGAAACCTGTGATCTCCGCCCGAAATTAAGGAGATTTAATTTTTTTAAGTGTTTTAAGACATATACGCGGGTTGGGTATACACAGACCCGCGTACACACGCATTTAGCTTAGGGAAATGTCGCGTATAAGGAGTAAAACACTGTTTTTTTTTTAGTTTTGGACCAGGTCTGGAAGGAGGGGTTGCATGATGGCCGAAATGTATTAAGCAAGTACATGGAAAGGAAATCTGTCAAAAACTGAGAAGGACTTCACCAGAGTTCAGCCTGCCAAGCCACAAAATGAGATCAGAAAGAAACACTGTCTGAGGCAGGCATACCCATGCTCAGAGAAAGTACATCATGTCTGCATATCAAGTACAAGCGGATCCACTAAGTATACAAGTATAAAAGACTAGAAAATACATAATGGATCATCTGATCACGATCGAACAAGTACATGTCTAAATATCACATATAAGAATGTCAATGATGCTGAAGGATGAAGCGGATCACTGATATCAAAGACTGATCCCAAAAAGTACCAAATGAACATGATGGAGTAAGATGGTACTACACTGCAAACTCAGGTGCCAGCATATAAAATGTCGCCATGAATGACTGCAACATATAAGGTGAAGTGGTATCAACTAGCAGCAACAGGAGCAACTGTCAAGTGAACCAATGAATGCTGATACAACCTGAGGTCTTCACCGACCACCGTGGTACATTTCTACACCATGGGAATAAATGATCTGAAGTCGACCATGTGAGAAATCGTTTGATTAACGATCATTGATGTATACCGTTAACAAACGCGAGACTACTCATCGATAATGATAATGAGTTTCAAGGTACCAAGTACAATCTAACAAGTGTAAATAGATGAGCTGAAGTCAAACACCTATAAGAGTCTATCAATCAGGAGACAATGATGGTTTCCCACTGTCGATAGTGAAGGATCTGCCACTAATGACTGCAAACCCCAAGGTACTGCCAAATGGACTCTAGACCTCTGCCCCAGAGAAATAAGTTGTAGTCGATAGGGAAAGATCCGCTAGAAGGAAGGCATTAAGGCATCCTTCATCAATCTAGCACGAGTGTAACCCGTAGGCCAGTAATGTGGAAGGAATCGGACGAAAAAGATGTAGTAACCCGACTGAAGCACATTTCCGGCGTACACAAGATGTGGCTAGCGCACGACAGAAACCCTCTGAACCAACCAATAATGAAAGCTGACACATAGGCAAGGTATCCACCAATAGGGTCAAATGGAAACCAAGGTGCTACACGAATCCCAATGTGTGATAATGTAAGATGATGTCGAACACAAGGAAAACCACTTAGTCAAAGACCCATGATACTGATTGATGTTGAGCACAAGGTGACCTATCAATAATGAAAATAGGGCCAGGGTGCAACTCTAGGCCTGTCCTCAGAGCAAGATGTCGTCGTCGATAAGGACAAGACCCGCCAGCAAGAAGTCAATGGGGACCTTCTCAAACCGGCACGAGTAAAGAACCAATATAGTTGATGTGATGATAGACATAATACTGACAACCAGGGATGGCCGACTGAAAAATGAGTCAAGAGACACCGCAGAGAGGCCGACTCAGGCTAACTTCCCTTGAACAAAAGCACGATTCAATTTGACTATGTGGCAGCATATGATGACTCTGTATAAGTTCGTCATGCAGGAGGCACGACCGAACCCTCCATATGATTGGAAGAGATAACCAATCGTGGGAGAACTGACTCAATAACAAGGTTTAGGCATACCTAAGCCAAACTAAAACCTGCCCAAATGGAGGAGACTTTGTTTTTGAGTGCTTTGTTCAAGGGCGACACGACTGACTCTAGCTGCCAACAATAAATGGAAATATTGTCTCGTTCCCGCTCTTTTTTGGAATATATAATTTTTTTGTCTTTTTCTTTTAAGCTGGAAAAAGAATAAAAGAATGCTATAGTACAGTGGAAAAAACGAGTGTCAGTGAAGCAGATGATCTAGTTCCTGGGATTAGAACAATCCTATGCTCAATGCAGGGAGGCGAAAAACTGGTCAAAGACACTCAAAGGTGTGTTCCTTCCACGGGTCAAGGTGTGTCAAGTTGCAGAAGTCAAAGGTATGCAAGTTTGATTTTGCAGTCGTCATGGTCAAAATTTGGCTTAAACACGAGTCCAAGTGAAGCCGGCTCAAGGCCAAAAGGTGAAAATGGTCAAAATGCAATGCAGTAGTACAACTCAACACAAAGGAGCCTCTAGGGTATAAGGCCAGAACGAAGCGAAGAAGCAAAGAGGAATGAGTCTTCATCGCATAAGTCATGGCGGGACTACAGAGGACTCTCGAGCCTAAGGACAAAAAATCAGCATGAGTGCCAAGTGACAACAAGGTACTAACTAGGGCACCCATGATAAGGTAGGCTCTACCACACAAGTCATGATACTTCTAAGCAATGAGAAGGTTCCGCACCATAACTTGGTGGGGTCGATCCTAAGGCCAAAATGGAAAAGGAAACTGATAAGTGCATAATGCAGGCAGAAAAACCTAACCTATATGCCAGTTTCGAGGACCAATACCTGTCAGAACGGACCAACCATAAAAGTTTCCAAAGGAGAAATCTTCCAAGTTCTATATACATAAATAGGAACACTAGACAAGAAGTTAATACATCCCACATATAAACTTCATATAAAATCTTGTGTTTATAGAATACAAAACTTGAAAATGCGTACCTCATATATACAATATGGTACAGGGAACCACGCAACCTTGCGGCTTACGCATAATGGTTCTTCTGAACAAACCCCTTGTAGGGCTCAGGCCAAGGATTCCTTTGGTAGTCAAAACTCATGGATTCAAAGAGTTCCTCTTGTGAAGGCAAAACAAGTTCTGAGAAATCATGAGAACTAAAAGGATCAAAAGACGGAATTAAAGGGTCCCATGTCCCTACAGGAAGAATATCTCGGTCAACTGCCGGGACCAAGTCCCAAGAAGGAAAATAATAGGTCAAAGGATCCTTCTCAGAAGTGATTTAACATTGAGGATTCAATGCCACATAATTCACCCGTGGCGGGGTAGAGTCTACTTGAACACTCGGAACAAACCAAGGGGTATTCTGCAGTAAAGTCGAATTAGGGTGGTAATTATCAGATGCAAGCTGATCAATAGTGACAATATTCCCGTTATGAGGAAAGCACATTACTCGAAAGAGTGAAGACACCACAACATTCATAACATAGACATAATCACGCCCCAGTAGCATATTAAAGTCTAAAGGGCTATCAACCACCATCATATCGATTAAGACAATCTTCCCACCTAAAGTAATAGGCAATTGAGGAAGAATACCCATAGATTCACCAAGTCTTCTATCATAGGTTAACAACTGACTCTGAGCTGCCAACAACTTTGGGGAACCCAAAGCTTTCCAAGTTAAAGAGGATATAATACTTGCAGAGGATCCTTCATCCACCATACATCGATATACATTTGTGGAATTAACTCTGAACTTTATTTGGAAAGGTGCAGCGGAAGGAAGACGAGGCTCGACAAGACTATCCCAATCAAAGGAAACACTCTTGGAACTTGGAGGGGGAACATTCGAAGTAATCGGAATGCCCCCTATACTAGAAGACTCTGTACTAGAGATCAAACAGACTCTTTTGTTAGGCACTTCAACCCCCAAAAGAGTGTAATCAGCCAGCGATTGCACTGGCTCAACCACATTATCAACTAATGGTTGATGGGATTGATGAGAAACCATATTAGATCTAGGAGTAGAAGTACTTTCAGACTCGGACCATATCCTTTGAACCTCTGGAATACTAGGGCATAAATGAGTAAGATGGTCTCCCTTGCATATCTTACAAGGGAACTTAGGTTTAAAACTTCTATGTCCAGGTTTCTTATCAACCTCCATTCTGCCAACATGACTAGCAGTGGTTTGCGGAGAGTCCTGAACATGACTTGCAGAGGTCGGTGACTCTTTGCTAGTATGACTTGCAGTGACTAGACTTATGCCCCCAGCATGACCTGCAGCGGCTAAAGGCTCATCTCCAACATGACTAGCAGAGGTTGATGATGATGTGCTAGTATGACTTGCAGTGACTAGACTTGTTCCCCCAGCATGACTCGCAGCAGCTGAAGGCTCATCTCCAACATGACTCGCAGAGGTTGATGATGATGTGCTAGTATGATTTGCAGTGACTAGACTTGTGCCCCCAGCATGACTCGCAGCGGCTGAAGGCTCATCTCCAACATGACTCACAGAGGTTGGAGATGAATGGATATAATTATTCTTCTTCTTTGACTTCCTCTTTCTCCTCTTTTTAGATTTCTTATTACAAGAAGGAGGAGAAAAAGGAATCCTAGATTTCTCTTTGAAAGAAGATGAACAATTAGCACCCATGCGATGCCCTTGAAATAAAGCATTCAACTGAGAAGCTTCAAGAACATTAGGAATATTCGGAGTGGACCACAGCCAAACTGGTAGTCCAACATTCAATCCAGGAATATTCAAGGTGGCCATCAAGGGAGTACCAACGTTTCCAAAGAAAGGAAAAGCACAAGGATCCCCTTTTGGGAGGGTACCTTGGTTGGTTTCCACAGGAATATTGGCCATATCTAACTGATTCGCAGACCCTTCCCTTACGGGAATGTAGAAATAACTTTTCAAGGAAGATAGATAGGCAATCAAAACCTTTGCCCTTGAGGAGGCAACTCCACAACTTCTGAAAGAACGACCAAAAGCCTTTCAAGATCGGCAGAGTGGTAAGCTAGTCACTCAGAACACAAAGTCCAAACGTGACTAGACAAAAATACCTAAAGCCAACTATATACAAGGAGCAAAGAGCACTCACTAAAAAGTCCCTAAAAGAAGTCAGCCAGTCAAACAACTTTCAAGTATTTCCGCTCCGGGTGATTAGGACCGGACACCAAAATAAAAGAAAGTGAAGTAAGGGGCCTTCCAAAGATAGTCTGGGATAATGATGGCCCAATCCTACCAGCGAAGGTAACAGAGGAAGTTACGCTGACCTCCTAACAACAGCCTGCGTCGGTGCAAACCCCCAAGCTTCGCAAGGGTGCCCTCCAGTAGTACCGTTGAGAGTGATACAACGTCGACCTTAGGTGCCATGGGATTCCCCTCCGCAGCCACCTGTGTAGATCCCTAGGAGTATCAACTAAGGTTACCAACTCGTGTCAGAAGCTAGGCGGAACAGTGTTAAGGTAAGATCCGACAATTAGGAGAGGGAATATCTCTCTTCCTTATCTTCAAAAACCCTCGTGCTTAACTCCCATATCCGGAGCTTTCCTGGTCTCCCTAACGCTATTGGATTTTCACTCACTATTCAGACTCCTATGCTTGATAGTTTAAATGGCCCTGGAGATTTTTCTCTCCACTCACCTAATCCAAGGCCCTAAAATATCCTAAAACTTGTTGGTGTGTCTAACTTGACAATTATAAAAAGTTCTAGTATATTTTAATTAGCGCTTGTTTTTAAATGGGTTTTTCTTTAAGTCAAGGGGTAGGCGGAAATGAAACTAGTGGTGTTTTGACGCAAAAGAAATTAATAAAAACCAAACTATATGCAATTGCACTTGTTTTGTTTTTCAATGAAATAAATTTCTACTAGGTTCAGAGGAACTTCAAAGAAAGTAACAAATTTTTCTTTTCTTTTCTTTTACTCAAGCTTCACATTCACAAAACTTAACAAAACTATCGATGCCTAAAAATATGCACAAATTTACCCTAATGCAATAAGTACATGCTGATGCAAAACTCAAAACTACTCTTAAATCAAGAAATGAAAGTAACTTGTTTATCAATTTTAATTTGCCACTTAAAATGTTTAGATAGAATATAAGTTGTTGATGCTCATTTCATCTAAACACTAAAAGCAAGTTTCAAGACAAACAAAAATGCACTTTCACTCAAAAAGGAAACTAAATCAAAACAAAGTTCAAGAAAGCAAAACCAAGTTTTCAAGAAGTTTTCTTCGAAAGCAAAACAAAAATGACTTTTCAAAAGTGCTCTCAACAAGACTGAAACTTTATGATTGAAGAATAGGCAACAAAACACTTTGCGAGTTTGCAACACAAAACAGGTGAGAACTCAACAAAAAATGTGTTTCAAAGTGCTCTTAACAATAAAAAAGCAACAACAAGAGCTTGGAAAAAAACCAAAAGGTTGAAAAGACAACTTTCCAAGAAAGTGTGAATCAACAACTTTCGGAAAGCAAGAAAAGCAGATGGTCAGAAAGATATAGTTTTGACATGAAAACCAAAAAAGTCACCAAAACAAGATTTGGCACAAAGATTGAGCTCAACCTTTCTGTCCTGACAAAACAGAGCAACCAAGACTCCTAGCAAGAAATCTTGTGTGCTTAACAAAAACGATGACGCTTGCAATAAAACAAATAAGACCAACACTTTCCACAATCAGAGAGAATTTGAAATCAGATACTTGCTGTAAAACTAAAGACTGACACAGAAAAGTAACTGTTCAGGACTGAATCAGACTAGCAGACAGACCTTCAAAAACAAAAAGATTTGAAAAATCTTGAAAATTATAAGATATACGCGACTGTGTTAGTGAACAGCTGCGTGTATATGCAACTCAGCCTAAGGAAACATGTGTACACGCAAGTTTACTTAAGGAAACATGCGTATATACGCTTCTGTAAACTGGAAAAATAGCATATATAAAAGATTTCAAGAAAAAACAAAAAACAGTCTAAAGAAACTGATCAAACTTACAATTCGAGTTCCTACAGGAGCATACTACACAGTAACAGCAAGCAAACAGATAGCTGAGCCCTGATTGGCTTGAACAAACCCATACTAGGAACAACAATGTTGTTTTCCCCAGTGGAGTCGCCAATTCTGTTAAGGGATAAATTCCCCTAGGGTCTTGGGTTAATACCCTAGCAGATCAGAGGTTATCTACGCAGAGAAACACACATTCCATACAGCCATGATGCTAATATAAACAAATTGAACGAAATGAGGTGCACCTGGGGGTCCTTCGTTTGGGAAGATCCGGCCAGGGTCCAAACCCTCTTGGAGTTCCTTTTGCTTCTACAACCTGCAAAACAATCAATTCAAGAAAGTACAATAGTATATGGACTAAACATCATAAAAAAATCATCTTCATAGTATATTGAAAGGTAGTTAGTTATGCAATTAGAACAACCATTCATATATGAATCATAACATGGATATCATAAACATGAAGAAGATTTATATCAAGAACAAAGACAAGTGTTTCTTTTATTATAGACAACTAAAGTACAGAAAGGAATAATTTCACCTCAGTCGTCCTTTCGCAGGCTCCAAGCGGAACCGTCCTCCGAATTCGTCCAATCTCAAGCCTTCAACAAACTCCTTCCATGACTTACTCCATGATATCTCAAGTAGTAGAAAGACATCATCACACAAGGAAACAAGGGTTTCCTGTAAATGGGGGAAGTGCAGGAGGAACAAGGATCTTTAGACTTGGTCAGGGAAAATCTCAGCAGCGTGATCTTTCTCTCTCCTCTCTCCTCCTTAGGCGTTCCCATTGAAGCCTTTTTATACTTCTCCCAAAGTATTTTTTTAGTTGGGAATTCGTTGGGTACAGTTGGGCCACGGGCACTAATAGGTAATCAACAGGTGAAACCCGTGATCTCCGCCCTAAATTAAGGAGATTTAATTTTTTAAAGTGTTTTAAGACATATACGCGGGTTGGGTATACACAGACCCGCGTACACACGCGTTTAGCTCAGGGCAATGTCGCGTATAGGGAGTAAAACACTGTTTTTTTTTTAGTTTTGGCCCAAGTCTGGAAGAAGGGGTTGCCCTAGGCCATAAGTGCAGCATCACCAACCTCAAGAGTGAGATTTGGAGCTATAACAGTAATGGGATCCCCTTTAAGACAACAACCCATAATTCATGATCTTGTGATTGAAACACCATCCAACAATGACTCGGCTCCAAAATAAATTGAGGTAATCCATGAGTATCCTTCATCATAGATTACACTGAGCATAGAAGAAATTCCATTGTTGGATGTGTTTTATAACCCTAAACACAGAGCTGTAGTCAAAAGGCAACGGAAAAAGAGAAAGATAAACCAAGCATCAACAATAGTTCCTCAAGGTGAATCCATGAATGTCATCTGGAAAGACTCAGAGGTCAATCCCTTTGAGGACTTGACCAAATTATCTCAGTTTGCAGGAGCGTATATAGCTACCATGATAGATAAAGAAACCGAAGTCAATCAATTGGTCAAGGAAAAAGATCAAAAGATTAAACAGCTTGAAGAACAGTTAAGGGTAGAAAAATAGAGGATTGATCAGTAGGCTATTGAAAGGCAACAACAATTATCTCAGGAGTTCGAACAGCTAAAACTGGCACATCATGAAGAGATTAAATCTAAGGATGAGCAAATAAAGTAGCTACAACTCTCAATGGAGCAATTCAAAGACAATCCCAAAGTTGAAGAGTTTATAAAGGAAGCCTTAGAAATAAATAATTTCCTATCTCAACAGCTAACCCAACTCTGCCAAAAGATATCTCTCATTCATCCACTATGTATCAAAACCAACACACTGATAGATCAAGCGGTCAATTCCAGGTTGGAATTCGAAGATGCAGATGACAAAATCACAGGTTATATCTCTTGGCAAAGCACAAAAAAGGGAAAGGCTACTAAATTGCCAGTAATTGAAGAATCTCATAAAGAGATATTATTTTCAGAATGGGAGACACAACTGATCAAAGTAGAAAGAGAAACTTCAAGGGCCAGGGCGGTGAGGAATAATATCATTGAGATGATAAACGATAACTTACACAACGCCAATTTAATTTTTGAGTGTTCCCCAAAAAATCTTCCAAAAGAAAAAGTATTGGGAAAACAATGGAAGCAAGATTTGAATATGAGAGAGGAGCAACTCAAAACATTAGAAAGCCTCAATTGGGATACATATTGGTTCTATTTAGTCAAACCGCATAGCCAAAAAATGACAATCAAATGTCTTGCTGATGCAGCAGATCGCATGATGCCAGAACTCTCGGATGTGGTATACATAGGTCAGTTGCATGCCAGGATGAGTCATCCACCAGAGATCCAAACTATGCTCGATATTTGTGACTTGAAGCCGTAGGAGGAATGATAGATGCAATGCATCTTTTTAAGAGCTATCGCAATTCTATTTTTAACATGAAATCCCATATTTTGAGAAAGGTTGTTCCAACCACTTTTTACGAACAATTTGTTTTTATTTTTACTATAAATACCCTTTCATGTCATTTGAGAAAGGGTCCTGAAATTGTATTAAAATTAGATTTAAGAAGATAGCATTTCTGCACTTCTTAATTTACTTTTGTAGAAGACAAGGATCAAGGTTCAAACTTGTTGTAAAGGGGATTTCAAGAGGACTTACATTTTTGTATCTTTTTGAAATTTTCAGAATAAGAAGAGCGAACCAGATTGTTACTTTCGTAAGAGGATTCAAATACATATGGTACTTTTATCAATGTCTCTTTGTTTCATGTTATGCAATTAAACAGTCTTTTGATTCGATATTGTTGTTATATGTGAATTTTTCATAAAATTCTGCATTATATCACTTTTGAATAATTTGGAATTGATATTTTTAAGCACATATGCTGACAATTGATGTTATTATGATATGTGATATGTCTTATATCACTTTGTTTAAAGTGATCATCATTCATGCTTAACTTTCTGTAGCCAAGTGATTGATTTTCATTAACATTTGATTACCAGAAATCATTATAAATCGCATTGATATGGTATTACCGGGTTATATCTATATATATATATATACTGTCATTGTCCAAATCATCTATCATTTTGTTATATATATTAAACACCAATTCATCAAATCACACTTTATTGGGAAACTGGTCCTATACTATCCAGTCGGAGCCACCATCCCAAACGGAAAAGGAACTACATTAATGGCTGGACCGGGTGGTTATCCCCAATGTTCGTGCAACGATTTTAGAGGCATCAACACTACCCTGTTGAAATTAGATTTTTCTTCATATCTGGAACATGCCTTACCTCCTTTAATAGCCATTAGTTTCCATTTTTTTGTTTTATAAAAACCCTACAAATTCCAACAATTTTACAGGGTTTATCATCACCCAGACGAACCTGTCCAAAATTTCCTTGAACATAGTCATATAAATGTTTCCTATCAAGTGTGGCATGGAATCAAGCCCATGAATCTACCACCCAAGCATCAATAATATTTTCTAATGAAAGAATCAAAGCATCTTGCAACACATCACCTGTGACATTTGCTTCATGATTTTTCTCTTGTTATCCATCTGCTTCTTTTCTCTTCCGAGATTTGCAGTCTTTTTTTAGGTGTCATTTCCTCCCACATTTCCAACACACTATCCCTGATCTTGATTTGGATATGCCTTTTCTTGACTTACTGTGATTTCTTGGGCTCCTTCCTCTCTCCATTTTTCTTCCCCTAGTTTTTGCAGTCAAAGCATTACCTGATGTCTCACCGAAGATTTTCCATCGCATTTCCTCGCTAAGGATGAAACCAACAACATCATCAAACTTTAAAGTACTAGATCCAAAGACAAAGTTACTAATAACCATAACTAGGCCATTCCAACTTTCTGGAAATGAGCAAAAAAATAACAGAGCCCTAACTTCATCGTCAAAATTTACCCCTACATAGCTTAAATTCTTGGTAACTGTGTTAAATTCATTTAAACGATCAACAAAAAATCCACCTTATGAAATATTCACATTAAATAAATGCTTCATAATAAATACCTTTTTTGAGGCTAAGGGTTTTTCATATAATTTGGCCAATGTCGTCATTAAACCCTTTGTTGTCATTTCCTTTGAAATGTTGAATGCTACCAATGCTGCTATGAACAACTGTATTGTTCCTAGTGCCTTTCAGTCGAGAATATCCCGTTCTTCATTTGTCATACTTGTCAGCTTCTTCAATTTCCCTTCCAATGGTAGGTACAGATCTTTCTGATACATATAATCTTCTATCTACATCTTCCACAACTAGTAGTTTTGGCTATTAAAATTTTCGACCCTAATCCTACCATCTTTTGCCATTACCCCCACTTGAACTAGGAACCCTTCTTTCCTGCGAGTTTATCAACCAAATAGATCTTAGACTCTGATACCGGTTGTTAGAAAATTATATACTACAGAGAAATGGAACACATAAAATATTGCATAAACACAAACACGGAAAACACATAAAACAAGAGAGATGTAGATATACGTGGTTCACCCAATTTGGGCTACATCCATGAAGAAACAACCAGTCCTTCCTTTTATATTATCCAGAAAAATGAAGAGGTACAACCTACAACAGATCTTCAGTAATTTCCTCTTTGCTCTCACACAGTCCCCTCTTTCTTTCTCACTCAGAATAATATTACACAACTACAATACAATTCCCTCATATAAACCGAGGGTTGCCTTCCAGAGAAAAAAACCCTAAATTAACATAACTTCTACAGTCATATCATCCACCTAATGAACGACCCATATTAATTACAAAATTATAATATTTTACAAGGAAAATTTTCATGTATTTTTAGCTTCGGGGGTGCTACCCCCGAACCCTTACTGGCCCTCAGATCCCCCAGCGGGGGGGCCAAGTCCCCCCTAGCTGGAGGGGGTGTATAGTGTCATTGGGGTATTAACTAGCTAAAATAAAGATATCTAAATCAAGAAGATAATCAGGCTCCACACCCAACAAAGCAAAGGTCTTATTTTGATCTAGAAGCTTAGATGTCAATTCCAGTTCTCAATTCTAAGAAATAATTCCTTAAGTTGTTAACCTTGAAACGATTACAAAAATGCTTTTTTTTGGAAGCAAAAGATAGTCAATTAAGTTCAAATTTGTTTTTACTATCATTTCCTATTGTGAACTCTATTTTTACACTTCAAGTAATACAAGCTCCGTTCATGGTATCTTTGTGATTGTTTTGGTGATTCAAGTCTCGTGATATGAGTTCTTAACCTCTCACACTCATTAGGAGGCCCCTTGAGGATGTGTGAGATAGTATACATGTATTTTGTCATTTTTATTTAATTTCTTTATGCTCTGCAACTAGATTAGAATCTACTTTACTTCATTGCTCATTTTATTTAGATGCTCTTTTTCATTTCAATACTTTGTTTTTAAATTAGAATTGCACTCATTTCTCTTTGTTTCATTACAGGTCAAGCACTTGATAATAAATCAAATACATCAAAAGATTTACCTTAACTTTTTTTTTCAAGCTTAGTCTCATATTTATGTTTAGGTACTTATGAGTAGCGCAAGTTCATAACACACACACAAACTAGTAATCTCTTATGCGCTCAATTTTTTGTAGATATTTCCTTGCCTTTTTGGTTACTGCTTTCTAGAAAAGTTTCAATTTCAAGTTTGGTAGATTAGTTCTTCTTTCACAAGTTTGATAGTTTAGACTTTATTTCAAGCCTCATAGATTAAATTTGCTTCAAGGTTTCATAGAATAGGTTTCTTTTCCAAAGTCAATAGTTTAGATTTATTTTCAAAGCATAGTAGAGTAATTTTGTCTTTTAAATTTCAATAGAATAATATTTCATTTCCTTGTTTCATAGAATATATTTTGAAGTTTTCACATTAGCATAGTTTGCTTTGAATTCATTTAATTTCCATGTCTTGAATTTAATATTGGCCTTTGGGATAGAACATGCACGTGTGCTTACTAAGTTCTAGTCATAAATAGGTTTAACTTTCATCTTGAAATTATAATAGTTTTCTTTCAATTAAATGTTGACAGCCTAGCATATATAGCGAAAAGTGTACTTGCAAGTTCATGAACCCTAGATTGATGATTTAATGTAAGTAATTTAATAAAAAATTAAATTACCCAACATTTTTGGCACCATTATCGGGGAAGTATACATAGGTGTCTACTTTTAATATAGAATTCCTTTTCATTTAAATAAATTTATTTAGAGGGAGCAGTGAGATGAGAGATAAGAACCTACAGATCATTATTGTGGGGTTCTCTCTAAACTAGAGTCATCACAACTACATTTCATAATAGTTGCATTCATTCTTTAGATGCATAATTAAATTCATATTAAAATAATTTAGGAAACATGTATAGAGAATGAGATTTTAGGGGTAGATTTGTAAGTAGAGGGTGTAGTTCAATACCAACATAACCAACCACCTCTACGAGACCACGTAGTGCCACACCACCTTTCTATACATGCATTCCATCATTTTCAGGTAGAAAAATAATTCCTGAAGTGCATAGGTCAAAAATTCAACTTAGGGACCCACCAACTTCATCTACAAAAGCTGCAGTAAAAGAACCTACATCCCCAACTGAAGGAGTCATATTTCTTTCCTCAACAGGGGAAAAATACATAGGACAAGAGTTAGAGGTACCTAACGAAGAACAAGAAGTAGAAGAAGTTTTTTTTGTTCAAATACCATTGGTAGAGGAACCAGAGTAAGAGGAGTTAGTTGAAGACAACCCTTTCATTGAACCTTATATTAGCTCTGAAGAATATACAATGGTGGGTGTAGAAGGATAACTACATAATGTAGAGGAATGACTAAGAATTGGTGGAGGTAGAGGTAGAGTAGGAGGAGGTGGTATAGGAGGTCGAGGTGGTAGAGGAGGAAGGGGAGATGATGGAGATTTTCATGAACATGATCCTTTTGAATTCCCTATTTAAGACATCGATACCACTTATACCATGAAAATTATTTTCCCATATATCCTCCCTAATTTCCCTGGGCTAAGAAATGAGGATCCAAAAACATTTGTATTTGGGTTTGAGCTATTGTGTAGATCATATGACTATTTTATTGATACTAAAAAACTAAAAGTATTTCCTCCTACTTTAAAATATGGGGCTCATAAATGGTTCATGAGTCTAGGAACACATCTTATAAGGACATGGGACGATATGAAAAAATATTTTTAGAAAAATACAAATATTATTGCATGCCTTGTGACCTTAAGGATGAAGTTTTTAAGATGACCCAAAAAATGGATGAAATCCCTGAAGATTTTGTGGAGAGGTTTGTTTATAATGTCAAAAGAGATAAATTGCATAATTTAGAAGAAGACACATTAAAAACTCTCTTGATAAAATCCATAAGAGATGAATGGATTCATATTCTTAACCTGATGGGTAAAGGATATGTTTCTGAATTGTTATTTCAATATATTTGTGAGCTATGAAAACACATTTCAAGAGGAAAATCAAAATATGGTAAGAATCTAAGGGATCTGGTTATGCCAATGGTAAGAGAATTTGCACATGGAATGGTAAGTATAGCATAATCATGTAATTTTCTTGATAACTTTAAAAATGATATTCTTGGGAATCTTAGTGAACAATTAGATATGCTAAGAATAGAAAACAAGAGAAAATTTGAAAAGTTGCATTGTCTATTTTATGTCCTAGTGTTTCTGGGAAAACTAGTATTCCTATAGAATGCTACCCCTGTAGGTTTGGCAGCTACCCTAGAAACAACAGTTTAAAGCAATCCAATGATTTCTTCTATGTGTAACAGATAAGAGAAAGATAGTGGAACCAACCTAGAACTTCCGCTTAGTCCCTTGCTTTCTCTCTCTCCCCTTTGACAGATCCTGCAACTCCTCCCCGTACTTAACACGCTTGGAGAGTACCTGCACAAGTACAGCAACAAAGAACCATCAAAGCATCATGATCTATTACAACATAAACATTACAGAATAAAATATATAATGAACAAATGATAGCATTCACAAATGATAACATTCACAATTGCACAATCATATGGAAGAAAACTTGAAGAACTTTATTAATAGAAGGGAGAATTACAACTCAGTTGTCTGATCCAGCATCATCCTCCCAACTTCAATCCCTCTTCACCTCATGAAATAGTAAGATCACACCAACAATACAATACTCTTTCCTCAATTACAAACTATCAACACTTCCTTGCAATTCACAATATTTCAGCCCCTAGATCTCTTAGATGAGGGATCCATTTATAGATGTATGCAAGGGTGTGAGTCATCCACGGGTTTTGATTAGTGTCATTCCACTTGTTACAATTGGTTCCACTTGGAGATTTCTTAGATCCCTTACTCATCCTTGGGTGAATTCAGAGAGGCAAGTGGCACAGGAGAAGTTTCTAGAAGATTCCATGAGCAACCACCTAGCAAACTGTCTCGGACATTTGTCCATCCTCACCCATCGCACCCTATAGAAGGCCTAATCAGTATGCATCGCACCCTAGTAGTGTACCACTCAGTATGCATCGCACTTTTCCAGTGGAGCAGTCAGTATGGTTTAATTTAGGCCATTTCTGGATGGTTTCTTCGATGGAACTTTTGGGGAATGATCTATTCAGATGACTATGTTCTTTTAGGGTATGAAATAATTCTTTTAGGGGTTGATGAGCCCTAGTTTATTGACCATAAGTTTGGGGTTGATGTGCCCAAATATTTCTATAACAGTTTCCCCCTAAAGCATGAAGTCGTAAATATTGATGTCTAGGGAAATGCTTTATCATGAGGATCCGAAGTTTCGAACTGGAAGGTGACCTGCATAAGTTACAACACAATACATCATCATAATACAATTTTCATGATCTAGCTGAGGGAGGCATTCCCATGCTCAGCTTTATAAACTTATTTCATGTACATAGATCAGATAGTTGTCTGCAGATGCAGACTGGTGATTCTTCAGATATAGAGTCATCATCTATGGGTAGGATGACCATTTGTGTAGAGCCTTTGTACATTTGATGTTTTTATATCCCTAAATATATCATAGCCCAGATGGATGAAACTAGATCCGGGGTCTTCAAACTCGTTCAATCTTCGCCCGATGTACAAGTCAGTCCATGTGAAGAGATGTTCTAAAGTCGAACATGGAAAGACATCGCCTGATTACCAGCCAATGATGTAAGCTGTTAACAGACACGAGAGGAATCACTGATAATGATAATGACCCTCAAGGTACTACAATACAATTCACGTGGTGTGAATATATGATCCAATGTTGAACACCACGCAAAATCTTTCGGTCGAAGGCCATTGATGTCAACCTGTCGCCGGAAGTGAGAAACTTGCCATTGATGTATGCAAGCTTCAAAGCACTGAAAGGGGTGTTTCTAAGTCAACTTCTTGGATAATGAGCTGATGTCGACAAGAAGTGACTCGTCATAGGAGGGCCTTGATGTATCCCACATCTACGACACGAAACGAAGCAAATGATTTCTGGAGGTGAAAATGAACTGACGACACAAGGTTCAGGAATGGCGGTCATGAAAAAATGAAGGTTGGAGGTATTGCAGTGGATGAGACATTAACTGGATGGTGGTTTCTCAACTGAATGACTTCTCTTGAACATGTTGGCGACACTGAGATGAATTGGTAGCGTTAACCCCAAAAGATGGATGGTATGAAAGACCAATGGTGAGATGACCGGTGAACGGAATAACCCAACCCAACTCAATGATGGTGATGAAGTGAAAGTGTCATGTTCAAGAGCAACTTGCTACCATAAATTCTTCAAGTTTTTTTTTCCTTTTCCCCAATCATTGCTGACCAGTACCTCTTTATTTTTGTCAAGCTTGAGGAGGATAACATATGCTTGTTCTATAATTTTCCCTTCGAGAAAACGTGTCGCTATTAATGTTTTAACGAGTCTAGTGACAGTGAACTCGGTCTCATCTAGATGGAAAAGTTTGTCGCTATTGTTCTAACGAGTTTAACGACAAGGATAAATCGGTCCTTTTCATGTTTAGAGAGTTTGAAAAGAGACGAAAAGAAAACTCCATAAGTTCTTTTTCATAAAATAATCCCTCAGGTCCGAAAAAGGATAAAATAATACAGGAGGGATGACATTTCCAATACTTTAACGAGTCGGAAAAGACAAGCGCTCGACAATCTTTTCATATTTAATGAGTCTTAAAAGGGTTTAAAGAGGACTCTATTTTTAGGAACGAGTGGTGTCAAGGGTAGCAACTGGTTCCGGTGATGTTGAAACTTCTCAAAACATGTTGATTTGTGTGAAGAGGCTGGCTAATAAGACCACTCATTGCAATTGTTCCTCAAAAAGGGTAAAACAACCAAGTGGAAGTGTATGATCAGCCGAAGAGATGGTGGCGATGGGATGTACACAACCAAGGTTCAAAAGGCTGATAGAATGGCAATCACAAAGGTTAATTACTTGCAAATGGGTTTATTTTTTGACAAGCTTGAACCATGGGGAACTATGCTTGGCTTCAGTTTCATTTTTACACAAGCTTAAAATGGAAAAATATGCTTGAAGTCAGTTTCATTTTTACACAAGCTCGAAATGACAAAACTATGCTTGAAGTCAGTTTCATTTTTACACAAGCTTGGAATGACAAAACTATGCTTGAAGTCAATTTCATTTTTACACAAGCTTGAAACGACAAAACTATGCTTGAAATAAAATTGAAAATGGGTTCATTTTTAGACAAGCTTGAACCATGGGAAACTATGCGTGGATTTAGTTTCATTTTTACACAACCTTGAAACAAAAAACTATGCTTGAATTCAGTTTCATTTTTACACAAGCTTGAAATGAAAAACTATGCTTGAAAAAAGGTTTGCATGCCCCCAGCATGATGAAAGGGAGAGTTTCTTGTAATCAGATGGAAGTCACTGTGGTGAGGCAGGATGGTTATCCAACACCTCTTTGGTTTCATCCAGAATAGACACGGGTGAATGGTGTGATAGACCAATCACATAACCTACAGGGAAACTTATCTTTACCATTAGGAGCATGCCCCCCAAGCTTCATTACATTCACCAGACTACTCATGGCTATCAGGTGGATGGAATGAAGGTTCAAGTGATATTGTTGATGCAAAAGGGCCATTTAGGGATGATGATTGACTTGGAGCTATGCTTGGACCAGGAAATGAAAGTTGGTCAATGGTGACAATTTTTCCTTCATGCGGGAAACACATCACTCGGAAGAGTGTTGAAACAATAGCTTCCATGTTATAAACATAGTCACGTCCAAGGAGTAAATTGTAGTCTAAAGGTCCTGGGACTACCATCACATTTAGATGAACGGTTTTCCCTCCCAAAGTAATAGGTAACTTAGGAAGGATCCCTAACGGTCGACTGGTTCCTTTGTTAAAGCCTAACAGATTCTATGTAACAGGCATAAGCGGTGGCGAACCAAGCGCTTTCCAAGTAGTTGAGGAAAGGATACTCACTGATGCACCTTCATCTATAATAGTGCCAGACATGATCATTTTACGAACTTGTACTATGATCCGGAAAGGTACATAAGAAGGAAGGCAGGATCTTACTAGTCGATTCCAATCAAAGGAAGTGACTAGACTACTTGGAGGGGGTACCGAAGAAATGGGAGAATTAACCCCTTGAGTTACGAGAACTAGAGGGTTTTCCTCCTGTCTTGGTGGAACAAGCGGATTGCCCCCAAGTTCATTAGAATCTGAAGTAACAAAAAGAACTTGAACGATATCATTTTCACTCTCTTCAGGAAAGGTACGATTAGCTGAAGGTGAAATTGGGTCAACTGTTACCTCGACCTATTGACTTTGGTCGGGTATAGACTCATAAGATTCACTTTCAGAGAGAGTGGTTTCGACTGATGGTTGATTTAAGTCAGTCGGTTTTTCAACTAGTGAAGGACTTAGGGAGAGTTTCTTGTAACCAGATGGAAGTCGCTGCGGTGAAGCAGGACGGTTATCCAACACTTTTTTGGCTTCATCCAAAAAAGGACAAAGGTGAAGGGAATGATTACCTTCACATAACCTACATGGAATCCTGACCTTTCCCTTTCGTCCATGAACTTTACTATCACTAGTTGATGGTGTGTTACCAACATGATCTCCAGAGGTTGATGACACTAGATGGTGTGAATGAGAAGACCATTCTTTCAATACCCGAGGAAATTAAGGACAATCTCGATGAAAATGGTCTCCTGTACAAATTATGCATGGATATTTGGCTTTGGGAAGTTTAATGGGCAGATTTTCATCAGATGATGCATTCAAAGCAATGGTTGCTTGGTTGCCCCCTTGCTGAATTGGCTTCTTCTTCTTCTCCTTCCCTTTCTTCTTCTTCTCAGCCACCTGGTTACTAGTATCACTACTTTCACCAAGTGAAGAGGAAGAAGGGGAGGGAGAAACAAATGAGGAAGAAGGCGAAGGGTCAACTTTAGGATCAATTGGAGGTTGATTTTGTTCAGTTGAAGGTGTACCCCCATTTTGAACCAAAGAGGTTGAAAACAGCCATACTGGCAGGCCAATGGTAAGTCCAGGAAGGGATAATGTAGCCATATAAGGAGCACCAATATTTCTGAAAGAAGGAAAAGGACTAGGATTCCCTTCAAAAGGGATTCCTTGATTGGTGGACTCCGGATTTGTCTCCATATATCTCAACCTAAGATCAACTAAGGAACAGGGATGTTATTTCAAATTCAATTAATTTTAATGACGCTTGGACACAACTTTGCTTTTTCAGTTTTTAAGAGTCGAGAAAAAGCTAAAGATGACTCTAGTCTCCTTCGATTTTTAATGAGCCTGAAAGGACAAGTGCTCAGATGGAACTTTTCTTTTAAAGAGTCGAACAGGAATGAAAGTGACTACTCTGGAAAATCTAGACAAAGGGATTGCCAAACTAATCGCAAAACTACAATAAACACCTTGGTTATAAATTAAAGAGAAATTACCAAGGACTTATGTACGGCAGTCAATCTTCCCGAATGCTATGTTTAGTGCATTGCGATCAATAAGGCGACAGACTCGGCTTCCTATGGATAAAGGATTTAAGCCTATTGTGGTCTCCCAATATATATGCGACGGTACAGGGAGCACAAGTCCGTGCTAGCACTTGTCATATCAAGGAGGAGGAATCACCCAACCTTCAATGAAAACGATAGCCACTAGTTTTAACGACGCCGGAACACGTCTCTAGCCTAGACCTCTAGATATGTTGTGTTAAGTTCCAAAGCGTTGTTAGGTTCATTGAAATTTATTTTAAAGTTGATCTTGTTTAGAGTTTTCCTTTCAATGGTTCACCGCATGATGATGATTTGAAATTCCTAAAATGCAATCTACAATGATAAACAATATTTGTTTATTTTGAGCAATGAAAATCCTAGCTACTAGGGAAAGAAAATTACAGTGCTTAAAAGAGCAAAGAGCAAAGAGCACACACTAGTGCATTTCCCTAAATCATATTTTCACACACAAACCAAAAATGCTAAATGCAAATGCATGTATTTTTTTTCGTTCTCCTTAATGTAAAAAAAAATGCCAAAAAGGAAAACTAAATGTAGCAAAGATCTGAAATATTTTATTCAAAATGAAATTTTCAACAATTTCTTCTTCAAAAGAGAAAGGAAGACTCCACGAAACTTTTCAATTTTGAATAAAAAATGCTTTCGACACTTCGAATATAAACAAATAAAACCAAATACATGAAGAAAAATTCAATCGATTATCAAGGGAAGGAAGAATTCATGACACTTCTCTTTTCAACACAAAACGACAATTACGACACTTTTTGTACCAAAGTGACAAATTGATTTAAACAACTTTCGACAAGGGATTGTAAATGATGAACAAATACACAAAAACATTCACTAATCCTAATGTAATTGAGGCTGATCTATGTGATGAAAGTAGGCTTCAGTAAGGATGCACTATTCATCTACAGTAAAACAACTAAACAAAACTGAAAACAAGGTAAAAAACCCCCAATTTCTAGAATGGAAAAAGAGTTCGGTTAGTCATCGCACCTGGGCTTCACAGAAACATAGATGCATCACACTTACTACACTCAGGAGGTGTAATGCACACTGAGTTACAGTGGAAGACAGTGCGATGGTCCAGGGAGCGCAACTGAAATGGGTTTTGGCTCAGATGTGCAATTGTTTTCAGTGAGTTAAGCTGAGTGTTGAGGAACAATAAAGAGCAAAGTATGAAGGAATGTCTTGAGAGGTTACTGAGCTACCAAAAGGGCATCTAGATGTGCTTGTAAGTCAAATGTTTAATTCATAAACTAAACCAGAGATTGACTGAAGCAGCATTCATCTACTATGAAATTGCAGAGCAAGAGCAGTTCGAAGGCTACCTGGCTGACTTCAGGCTCTGTCTATAGTTTATAAAACAAACAATAACAATAAACAAACATCTGTTCTTCCCCAGTGGAGTCGCCAATTTGTTTATGGGAAAACTAGTATTCCTATATAATGCTAGCCCTCTAGGTTTGGCAGCTACCCTAGAAACAACAGTTTAAAGCAATCCAATGATTTCTTCTATGTGTAACAGATAAGAGAAAGATAATGGAACCAACCTGGAACTTCTACTTAATCCCTTGCTTTCTCTCTCTCCCCTTTGACAGATCCTGCAACTCCTCCCCGTACTTAACACACTTGGAGAGTACCTGCACAAGTACAGCAACAAAGAACTGTCAAAGCATCGTGATCTATTACAACATAAACATTACAGAATCAGATATATAATGAACAAATGATAGCATTCACAAACGATAACATTCACAATTGCACAATCATATGGAAGAAAAATTGAAGAAATTTATTAATAGAAGGGAGAATTACAACCCAGTTGTCTGATCCAGCATCATCCTCCCAGCTTCAATCCCTCTTCACCTCATGAAATAGTAAGATCACACCAACAATACAATACTCTTTCCTCAATTACAAACTATCAGCACTTCCTTGCAATTAACAATATTCCAGCCCCTAGATCTCTTAGATGAGGGATCCATTTATAGATGTGTGCAAGGGTGTGAGTCATCCATGGGTTTTGATTAGTGTCATTCCACTTGTTACAACTGGTTCCACTTAGAGATTTCTTAGATCCCTTACTCATCCTTGGGTGAATTCAGAGAGGCAAGTGGCATAGGAGAAGTTTCTAGAAGATTCCATGTGCAACCACCTAGCAAACTGTCTCGTACATTTGTCCATCCTCGACTATCACACCCTATAGAAGGCCTAATTAGTATGCATCGCACCCTGGCGGTGTATCGCTCAGTATGCATCATACTTTGCCAGTGGAGCAGTTAGTATGGTTTAATTTACGCCATTTCTGGATGGTTTCTCAGATGGAACTTTTGGGGAATGATCTATTCAAATGACTATGTTCTTTTAGGGTATGAAACAACTCTTTTAGGGGTTGATGAATCCTAGTTTATCGACATATAATTTTGGGGTTGATGTGCCCAAATATGTCTATAACACCTAGATGTAGGAAAAAACATGCATTACAAGAATTCCCTCTTGATAGTGTTGAAATATGTGTTATATGTGCATAAAAGCATGATACAAATGAGTTCCCTTCAATACTTAGACTTAAAGTTATTTTCCAAGAAGAAGTTAGGACAAGTCAAAATGAACTACTTTTCTATGCTGCTTCCAGAAGACCTTGGAAACCTCTATAAAAAAAGTATGGCACTAGATCCCAATGCAGAATATCAATGTTATGCACAACCACAAAGTAATTGGAATATATCCTTACCAATGCAAACTTTTCCATCTCAACCACAAAACCCATCTTGGTCACAAGGATGACAAGGTTCTTATGGTAGGAATCCCAAACATCCTCAGACTTTCCAACAACCATACCCTCAATACCAGCCTCAGTATTATTCTCCTCCCAAACCCCTAAAATCCATCCAACCTCAATTAACCTCAAGTCAACCACTTCCACTACCATCTAATTCATTTCCTCAAAAATCTAATCAACTATCTACACAACCACTCCCCAATCCGAATAATAAAGCACCTCAAAAACCTGTCTATAATGTTGAGGGCCAAAATTTTCAAGCTTGTATGATAACTCGTATAGATGTAAATGGTGTCCAGCTAGTCAAGTATTGCAGAAGAAAAAACCTCCAGTTGTCATCCAAGAATATAAAGTGGATAAATTCCTGAAAACGAAACATCTCATGATCAAGAAAAGACTCCTCCAAAGGAAGATATTCCTAAACAATTAGATGAAAACCAAATAAAATCAACCCCTACAATTCCTATATCTAAACAACCTTCTGTTTCCTTATAAAATCATCCCCTCCCTGAGAGACTTCAAATTGATAAAGGAATAAAAAGACAAATTATAACATGTTAGATGAATTGAAAAATATTTGCATCAAAATTCCATTGCTTCAGTCTATAGAGGGAATACCTATATTTTCAAAGATACTAAAGGAGTTGTGTATCAGGAAACCAAGAAGAAAAAGGAAAGGCATTAAAAATATTCAATTGGTAGGAAAAATTGCAGATATTATGATGGGCAAACCAATAATTGAAAAATATTCAGATCCAAGTAACCCTATTGTAAAAATCCACATCAATAATATTGAAATTCTAAACACTTTGATTGATTTAGGTGCAACAATTAATATCACGAGTAAGAATACTATGGATCAACTAAGGTTAATGAATATTCAATATACCCCAACTCTATTACAATTATCAAATAGATCTGTTGTCAAACCTAATGGTATATTAGAAGATGTTTCAATATCCTTAGATTCATGGGAGTATCCTGTTGAATTTATGATATTAACTCCCAAAAATAATCTAGGAGGAAACCCATTGATCCTTGGTATACAATGGTTAGTTATAGCTAATGCATTCACAAGTTGTCGATCTAGTGACATGTTCATTTCTGGAAATTCTACTATGAAATGCACATTATATCCACCTACAAGAATAATAACTGAAATATAGAATGAAGTTTGGATTGAAGATGATGATGATGAAGACCTTGAAAACATTCAACCAGTATTAACTATTTCACAAAATGATGAAGAGGATCAATGATTAAATCGAATGAACAATCATGATTTTACTAAATACCATGAGAAAAAGGGGTAGACTTTGTGTGATGTTCAACATCAACTCATTTACTCACACCATACAAATTGTACTAGAGTACCTTGAGAGCCATTAACATCATCGGTGGTTTCTCTCATGTCTGTTAACGATTTACATCATCGTTCGGTAATCAGATGGTGTCTACCATGTTCTACCTCAACTCATTAATTCACATGGTTAGACTCGTACATTGGTTGGTTGTGGGAAGGAAGTAGAATACCCCAAATCTAGTTTCATACATCTCGGCTGCAATTTCAGGAGTTAATCACAATTTATGATGGCCATGATCACAGAGATAGTCATCTAGTCATGGGTCCACCAGTTGTCATCTGTGGATGTGTATTTTTATGATCGTAGATGTTACGCTATCTTATGTGATGAGTATAGGTATGTCTCCCTTAGAAACAAAGATGTCATGATGAAAATGTATTGTAAAATATGAAACTCATCGATTGTTCTTGATCCTGAATTGTCACAAGGTAAAGCACTTCAGTCATCAGTAGTCATTTCTGACTTTTCACTTTAGGGGGAAATTTCTTATGGGCCATTTTGTCACATCTGATCAATAGGCCTCCTAATGGGATTAATCAACATCTTATATTCCCCTTAGTCATCATCTTTCACAAATCCCTAAGCATGCCTCTTTCATTTCCTGAAGTTTATGCTTGAAATTGCATCATCTGAGCCAATTTTAGTACCAACGCTCCCTGGCCTCCTATTGGAAATTGTTCACCTACAGGTTTATCCACTGTGGCATGTGATGATCACCTACAAGTTGCTTCACTTTGCACCTGTGTTGGTTCTATAAATTCAGGAAAAAGAGAGAAATTCTGGAGTCTTAATCTTCTGGAAGATTCTAGAATTTGTTACAACCATTTACCTCAGATAAAACACTTAGATCCTATCCTATCATACTTTGGAGTTTCCATCTCCTTTGATCCCATCCTCCCATCAAAGGTGAATCTAAAACCTTAAATTGGTAATTGAATAAGAACTTGCAGCTTACCCCACTCCTCTATATATTTACAACCTTCCGTATGGAATGGGTTGGATTTTGGAGAGTGATTCTACCCTTATGCTGATATGGTGATAGGTTTCATTTCATGCATTTAGGGTAATTGGAGGTGCACATTGTGACAAGGAAAGGACATTTTAGCCTTAGAGGAGATCTTCTACGAGATCAACATCTATTTATGGTTGTAAACTCCTTCCATTTATATTAATGCAAATAATTATCTGTTTTCCTATATGTGATGTTATTATTTCATGTATTTCAATGCCATGTTGATCTATTGAATAGAGTATTTAGATGATACTACATAGATCTCGTAGTTTCTTGGCTTGTGTTATCTGACTGTGTAAGTTCTAATTTTGACAATTAGAGCTAGAATTGGAGCATTCAAGCTAAAGAAGAAGCAAAGCCCGCGACTGATTCGAGGTAGGCTTCATACCATCATCTATTTAATTTAATGAAATTATTGGGTTCCTTGTCTCTCTATTTTTCTAGGTTAGCCACCAAACCTAGGGGAGATACGTTTGTCCACAATTGTAAATCCCGTATAGCAGTCCATCTAGTTAGCAATCCTCTCTTCCCCTTTTTGTTAAGTTGAATTTGATGGAGTCGTTAAGGGTAATCTAGGCCCCATAGGGCATGGAGGCATCATCAGAGACCACAAAGGGATGTTGATATTCATATATACAGGGACAACAAGGATGGACACTAATAATATAGTAGATTTAATAGGTATGAGAATGGGAATAGGGTACGCCTATACTCAAGGTTACAATAATATTTTTGTGGAAGGGGACTCCCAACTCATCATTAACATGGTTTGCAAAGTACAAGCAGGTTCCCATATACACAAGGTATCTAAAATCTAGATATTGGAATCGCTGCTAGAATAGGTAGTGCTTCTTATATCAAACACCTCAGCTTTGGTTCTAATGTTGTAAGAAAAATATGGAACAAAATGGTGGGTATGTTGGCTAATTATGGATTCATGGAGTCATCTTATTCAATGGTTTCGGTGTGGAATTTCCTACCTGCCTCCCCTATGAAGATGACCTACTAAAAAATGGTTCAAGAAGATTTCGCAACCCTGGATGGGGTGACGAATGAAGTAAAGGGAGGGGGGTGGTGGATTACCACCACCCCACCACCCCACTAGGCTAATAGACTAGGGGAGGTGGATCCATTCCCTCGACAAGTGTAATATAGTCACAAAGGGAAATTACTCCTCCTCGTTCTAATAGATGAACTTTCGATGGGATTATTCTTATTGCAACACAATATGTGTGAAGGAGAAGTTGGTAATTATTCTTAACATGTATGTATTAATTCAAATGTATGGTCTAAATCTTGATCACAAAAGTGCACTAGAACAACTTCCAAGTTGGCATGAGAATCACAACTAGAAGGAGATGAGGTGTTGACAATTCATTATTTAGGTGAAGGCTTTCACCACCATGTTGTTGGCGCAACGAGGGGAGGAGCATTGTGGTTTTTATTTCTATATTGAATTTAGAGGAATTGTTAATTTAGGGGCTGAAGTAGAATTGGAAATGGAAACTACTCTGGTTTAATAGGAAATTACCGAGCTATCAAGTGGCAGAGGTACAATTAATTTTGCTAAATATTGTTTCACTTTAACTCTTTACATGGAGCATACCAACTTTATTTTCATGTAATTTCCCTCCTTTCCACTTCAAACCCGTTTCTAATACTAGCTATTGATTGCTTTGTTTAGAAGGTCTCTTATGTGTCTCCTCATGCTTCAATTAGATCCTAGGTGTGGGTGGCCTCTATATTCTTACTAATCAGACCCAAACGACTAGAAAATATAAAATATGGAGGGGTATGAGGGATCCCTAAACCTAGGTGTGATTGACATATTATGTTAGGCTAGAGAAAGTTTCTTTGGATATTGGATGTGTAGTTTATTTGGACTATGTTTCCTCTTATTGTTGGAGCTCCTTGTTCTGCCTTAAGAATTTTATTGTTTGTCGAAGCCTTTGGCTGAAGCCTCTATGGGTCTTTCTCTACTGGTGGTGTGTACTCTCTTGATATTTTATGGGTTTTGGTTTGCTCATTGGCCACCACATAGTAACACAGGATAGGTGGTGGAAATATTGCATCTGGAAAGATGTTGGATTGGGTCCAACTCAACTTGAGAGGTGGTTGTATGAGTTTGTGGGTGGTTGGGGACAAGGAGTTGATGGGGATTGGAATTTTATAGCGTCGTTGAGGAACCAACGCCTTGATAGAAAAGGTGACCTGTTGATTAAGTATCATAAATTTGGTAGGGTAAGGTGGTTTTGGGGGGAATAATCCCTATCTGTTTAGTATCATATGTTGTTTGTTGTCTAGGATCCATGTGGTGCTACCGCAATGCCTATAATGAGAGCTAGGGTGAGAAGAGGGGTGGCCTATAATGAGGAGTGTGCTTGTAGAGTAAATACCCATACACATCAACGTATACAAGGTTATTGTAGCTAGATATAGAGAGAATATCCCAACTCACATGAAAGCGGAAGTTGCTAGGTCTACGACGAAGCATCATCCCACATAACTTCTCTCTAAGACTCTGAAATGGTGGATAGTCGACTTATATTGGTATATGAAATTCCTTCTAGGAAACACTTTGCTTGATTGGCATGAGTCTTAGATGGATTTGCTCCATTCATTTGACCATATGCATGGAAAATTGAAGAACTATGATGACATATTGTAGAGGATTGAATGCAGAGTGGTGACGATCGAACAACATCCTGGCATCCCATCGGTAGTAAAAATATCTCCGATGGATTAAATATACCTAATCATAGTAGCAAGTGTTAATTTAGATCCCATACTTGACTATGTGTATGGATTTGGTATATGATTCTACTCTTGTAGGTTTTCTGAATTGGGGTTAACTAGGACACTATTTAGCCTTAGGTTGTATGTTTGTAAGCTTTATTAGTCTTTAGTTTTCTCTCTTGTCTCTTTAGAGAGTTGATTTTGGGTTATGGTTTGGTCTCCCTTGTGAGAGACTAACTGAATTTTGGTACGTCATAACGTAATCTCTTATTTCTAAAGCTAATTGAATTCACTCCACAAAAAAAAATATAGTGTGTATAGGAATAATAATAACCATCATAACCCTCACAACAAGGGAAAGGAATGAAAAATCGAACCGGGGTGGTAATTGTAACAAACTCGGGCTAAAAGTTCATGTAATAAAGGCTAATAAAGGAAAAAGAATAATACCAAGGTCTTGGGAAACGTATTCCAAGTTGAATGTTGGGAAAAGCATCCTAGTGGGTGTCACTTTTGGTTATATAGTGGCTAAGAAAATTGGCAAAGAGGTATTAATTGGAATTTCTTTACGAAAATAAAGGAAAATAGGAAAGCAAAGAGGGAGAGAGAAGAGCACCAACAGGAGAAACAAGAAATCAAGGGAAAGATAAGGAAAGCAAAGGAAAGGAAAGGACAAGGAAGGTTGGATCAAGTAGCTTTAGTAAGAGGATTTGCAGGTAACAATTTGCATGTGCGATTTCCTAGCTGAGGTGTGAATGCATGGTACATGTATTTGTTTTCATTAGCATGGGTTTTTCCTAGTTTTGAAAGCAATTTCAACCTTGCCTTTCCATTTCCTAGATAGCCATGGTGTGATGGGATTCATTTATTTGGTTTAGTTTTGGATTTCCAGAAGGTTTTGGAACTGAGTGAGGTGGTCTCAGGAAAATTCCCAAGGGTTTGGGGTAGAGGTGGTTTAATATTCTAGAATCCCTCAACAGGTGGGTGGTGACAGGAAAATTCCTCAAGCTAATGGTGAATAAATTATGAGACATCCAAGCTTGTTTGGGTTTTGTGATCTCTTGACCGGTTTTGGCAAGATCGCGGTAGCCTACAGGTGGAGGTGGTTTAATCTCTAGGAAGCCCTAGTTTTTTATGCCTTGAGATCCCAGATTCATGCTTAGAATATGGCACAGGGGTGATTGACTGAAAGAAAGATTTGGTTCAGCACAATTTATGGGCGGGTGGTACATGGAATTTCTTGACTTAGTTGTCTTTTCAATCAGTTAATAAGAGTTATTTTCTTATTGTATTCTATGTTTTTAACTCCCTCCTCCCACATCTACCCAAGAAACTGGCCAGTCAAGGTAAACATGTGACGAGAGAGGCTACTATAAGGGATTAAAATTCATTGGTGACCTTAAGGAAATGGAACTGATGGAACATATCAAACAAACCCATTCACATTAGCAACAACACCCTCATGTGGCATGTCAGCCACTCAGACATCCTGTCCATGAGTCCCACTGATGATTTAAGAATTTTAACCCCTAGTCACTCTCATTCTATAGGCATGAAAGTGTCCAACAACCCAAATTCGATCTCATAGGCCTATGTGCCAACAACCCTGAGATTTGAGCCACTTTTCTAGCCCAAAATCCTAGCCTTTGCCCAGAACTTTCTACAACCTTTAGGATTAATCAAATACATGATAACAATGTTGATAAATCAAAAATCAACCTCAGGACTAGGCCTGAGCATCCCCAACCGGGACCAACATTCTGTCAAACACTTGGAATCAATGCAACCTACAGGTCTAGGATACAATACATCACATAAATGACAGAAAGAACTTATGAAACATAACCAGAAGGATCACCTCCTTCTCCATTGAACTATTATATCATCAATTAGGTATTTCATCCATCCATTTAACAATTACAAGTAAATGCATGAAATAACCATGACATGAACTAGTCATTTAACCATGCTTATAAATAGCATAAAACCACATAAATATCATAGATATGACAACCATTAAATCCACATATAAGCTAGTGAGAAAACAAGAGAACTTAGCTTTTATTAATCATAGGAAAATCCGACCAGGTTCGGGACTTCCACATACCACTAGACTGTAGACATGGCTGAACCAAATCTCTCTTTCAACCAGTCACCCTCATGCCATATTCTAAGCATGAATGTGGGATCTCATAGAACAACCAATCCAAGAACAACCAAGGGAATCCAAAGGTTAAACCACCTCCACCCTCACCAAACCGTGATCACACCAAAACTGGTGCTCCAATCACAACCGAACCGAACTTGGAATGCCATCTGAAATCCATCACTATCATTGAGGAATTTTCTGTCTCCTTTACTCTCAGGCTTTACCAAAATTCAATCCCGGATCAATAGGCTCTAAACTGAGACCAATTACTCAAGATTTGCCGCAATCCAAATTCGGATCACTAGGCCCTAAATCAAGACTTCTCCCTAAAGTTTTACTGTATATCCCACCAAAACCGGTCGAGGGATTCATAGGCCTTAGGGAATGAAACTTGAGACAACCTATGCCCCAGATTTCAAAGTCCATCTAGAAAACCAAGGCTCAAAAACCAAAATAAACATGAAAACACCATGGAATTCGGAAAAAGGGAAGGCTAGGCTAGAAACCACTATCATAACCCAGAAAAACCATGCCACCGATAGCAAGAGAACCATAAACCAACACGCAAAGCCATGCATGTCCAAACCAGCTAGGAAATCACACATGCAAAAGCCTGGTTACAAGCAAGTATTCCTGCTGAAGTTGCTTGATCCTTGCTTTCCTTCTTTTCCCTTTGCTTGCTTTTCCTTCCTTGATCCAGAGCTAGAGTGCTCCAAGAAATCACTAAGTGACCAAGAGTGAGATAAAGTGAGAGAGAGAGAGAGAGAGAGAGAGAGAGAATAATGAGAGAGCTCCAAACTTGAACTAACAAAAGTTTACACTGACCAAGTTTGAGCCAAGAGCCTACACTAACTAAGAGCTTGAAGTTGCTTGATCCTCATACGCCTTTTTATCAATGAGGCCTCCAATTTCTTCATTTTCCATTATTTTCCTTCATTTTCCTCCTCACATGCAACCTGTGACCTTTCACTTTACTTTTCTCCAAATTTCTCTTATTTTCATAAATAAATGTGCCAAAAATGTCTTTTTTTCTTTTAATGCCTTTGCCTTTTCCTTTTCCAATTTTCTTAGCCATAAATACACATCTAGTGATGCCCAATAGGATATTTTTCCCCAACATTCAACTTGGAATACATGTCCTTTACCCGTGGTCTTATTTTTGTCTTTATTAACTTTTATTACATGAAATTTTCACTAGGGTTGTTACAATGATCATATATACTTGATATTATGATGATCCAATGGTTGTTATGTCATGGTTAATAATCTGGTTATATGTTGGTCATAAGCATGGATATGTAATGTGATCTAGCTATGGATTCGTTCAAGATTTGATAAGTATTGATGGTTAATGAAAGCATGGGATAACAAGTGTTATTGCAGATATTATGATAGGGCATTAGGCCTTCTTATTGAAATTCCCACTGTAGATCAACAAATTATGCAATAGACTAAAGAAAAATACAAGATCTACTTCTACAATAAACTTTCCTGAAGCTTAATCAATTTGAGCACGAACAATGAGAACACATATAACTGAGAATGAAAAATCAATCACACATAACATAGAAGAAATAACTCGAGGAAAGCCTAAGCCTAAAATCCCAACTTTTTATTATCATACAAGTGGAAAATAGTCACAGAATTACACAAAGCCTTAGCTTGGAAGCCAACCAGCTCTCAGTATAATCCCTCTGTTGCTCATAGACAGTCAAAGGCCTCTCACAAACCTTCTTCTCTACCCTCCAAGCCTCCTATTTCCTTGCGCAGTTTTTCTTGGGGTCTAGTGCTTCCACACATGTGAGAATTCCCACCTCACACTGCTCACTTGGCCCGATAGTAAACGCGCAATCCTAAAGGAGATAAATCATTCTGCATGGATGAGTTTCCTTTATAGGAAAAATTCATCCAACTGATAGTACATTGTCTCTCCTCTGATCTCAACTGGGCCTCTGTCTGAACTGACATGCATGTGTTATTTATGAGAGAATATTCAGTTATTTGAAGTGCATCAGTTACATGCATGCAAGCATTAACTAACTGAACTCACAATTAATTCAAAAAACTATTTGAATTAATCTAACTGGACTTGACTCAGTTAACTGAGCCAACTAATTACAACTCAATATTACAACTCATCCTTATCTCTTTAACTAATGGATAAATTCCTTAATCAATATAGAAATTGTTGCATGTCCCCACATAGACTTCATGTTTGATTTTCCTTAACTAATTAACTCAAGATGAATTAATTAATTAATTTACAAACAGCTGCTAAGATCAAATTCGAATTTTATTTCTCAATTTTAGTTCAGGGACTAACTAAAATTGGAATCTATCTCGAAATACTATTTATAGGAATGCTATTTTTATCACTTCCATTTTTCATTCCTTGTTGCTATGTCCAACACTGGTACCCGAACTGCTATTTATAGCAGTGCTATTTTTAGCATTTCTTGTTGCTATTTTCAACACTTCTTGGTGATTCAAAGATAAGTTTTAGACTTCTATGATAAGATATGTATTCATGACCTGTAGTTTACATGTTCATTATATGTTTGATGAAATGAATATCATGGTTAGGTCTGGTTAGGTCAAGTTCTTGCACAAGTTTTGAATGTTTAGCAACACCCTTATGTTATTTGTCATTTTGAGAAGTCTCGGGCAATTCTAGGTGGGGGTCTAGAGGTTGGCCTAGAATTGTAGCTCAAATCTCGAGACCACGGGCATTGCACTGAGAAATTTAGGTCACAACTGCATGGAGCGCTTTTGGGTGCGGTCGGAGGCCTTCAATTGCATGTAGGCAATGTCAAGGGTGTGGTTGGGAGTCTAGATCACTAAAACAAAGTTCCAACTCAAGAATTGACTGCCTGAGGTGTTCCTTCAACTCCTTGGTGATATGTAGTCCCTGTAAGATGTCAGGTTGTGGATAGTAAGTCTCAGTTGTAGGGCCCACTTCCTTAACTGGAGCTACGAGGTTGGGTCATGTAATAGTGACACTTTGTTTTGCATTTACTCGAAGGGGTTGTAAAAACAAGTAAATATGAGAGGAGGCATTACAGTCATGTTGCTTAAGGTTATGAGTTTTATTTTCTAGAAGGCCCATGAATCAGAGGATTCTTTCAATAAGTTCTATGTGCTTCTTATTCATTCTTGTGTAGACAATAGACATGCATCAAGTACCATTCAAAAGAAATTTCTAGTTGGCTAATGCCAATGAACATATAGTGGGAGGACATGATGGAGGGGTGGTGATATATAAAATGAATCTACTTAGACTATTGGATTAGAAAGGAATCAAAGGTCATTGTTATGTCACGATATATTTTGACTGATTATTAGCATAACACAATGAGAAGCTAAAACAAAATGGGGTGGATGACACCAATAGATGTGAGTGCATTAGAGGATAACCACATTAACCATTTGACAATAGTGATGATATTCGGGTAAAAGCATAAAGATGAGTTACACTTTTGGGCCAAATGTGGTGATGAAATTTCAAGTTTTTCCTCTTTTATTGGATTGTAGCCCTCAAAATTCATATAAGCATTGTGAATTTTGTTTTGGAGGAAAGAGATAATATGTGAAGAATTGTGTTGTTGTCTTAATGATATTTTTTGAAAAAAAATTAGTGTCGTATAATCTCTCAAATTTCCATTAAATGCAATATCTGTACTTGCAAATTTTAGCAAAACTTAAGAGGTATGTGTGTGTTCACATAACATAACTTAGCCTAAAATGTATAATTTAAAAAAAAAATTATATATGAGCATGATCTACACGAGAGAAAATAACTAAGTTTTCCGTATTAATTTTTATTTTTTAAAGCAAAATTATATCTTTAATTATTTTTTGAAGTTGGCGAAGTAATATTTCAATTACATTTTGGTGACAGGCGTGTTCATGTAGGATTTTTTTCAACTCTTTAAATTAATTGGAAAATGAAGAATACCCTTATGTAAGATTTTTTTCAACTCTTTAAATAAATTGAAAAACGAAGAATACCGTTTTGAAGAGGACTCAAGATAGTGGTATTTTTTGAAATTTTTTAGTTGTGTATGTTTTATGTTATTTTATTATTTTTTCATTCAGGCCCTTTGAAAGTGTTCAAAAAATTTTCCAGCATTATGTTTAAAAGTAATTAGATAAAAAATATCATTTGAATTCCACAATGTCAAACTCATGTGCCATTGGATAGAGGGTTCCTTCCCAAATCCAACATGATCAACTCCGCTACTTAAGGACAATTTTTTGCTTGGAGTTCGCTAGGGTACAAAATGGTGTTGCATAGAAATATGCAGAAGAGGAGCTAAAACTCTATTTTTTAGGCCCTTAATAGCTAGATCGAGCGCCTATCATAATTATCTTAAAAAAAGAAAAACAAAACCTCTCCATACAAATGATAAAATTTATTTATTTCCCAAAATTTTTTTTTTATAGATATTCAAATATATTTAGAACTGCAATTTTCCTTAATTATACATTCAAATTTTATTTTATTTTATTTTATTATAACAAGAAAAATAAAACAATTATAATAATATAATTATAACTTTCTATAATAAAAAAATTAACTTTGCTTTTTAAGTTTTGAAATTCTTGAAAATGATAATTTCTTTATTCTTTTGATTTTAAATATAATATATTTTTATACTTAATCATTTTAGAAAAAATTTTACTTAGAAATTTTCAATAAAAATAAATCAAATTATAATAAATATATAAAAAAGAACAACAAACTAAACTAAACTAAATTTTATAATATTATTATTTTATAAATAATTTCATACGCACATTTAAATTCAGTTAAATTAGTCAAATAATGTTTTAAAATTTATGATTTCTTTATGTTTTTATTATTTTAAAATATATATTGCAAACCTACGTGAGGAGTAAAAAAATCTATATATACTTCGCACTTTTAAATTTAGAATACTCAAATTCAAATTAATCAAATAATGTTTTAAAATTTATGATTTCCTTCTGTTTTTATTATTTTAAAAATTTATATTGCAAACCTATGTGAGATTGTTGGGTTGTGTTATATTCTTTCCACGACTAACCTACGTAGTTTAACGGGGGTTAGAGGGGGGCGGTAACCCCCCTTCGTTGCGCCGATTGCGCAGCGGGGGGGTCACAGGGGGGGCGGTAGCCCCCCCTGTCCGGGGGGTTTGAGGGGGGCGGGTAGCCCCCCTCTACGGGGTCCGAGGCAGCGCCCCGGGAAATTTTTTTTTTTGGACCCTATATTAGGTTGGGCGAACCTACCTATGGTTTTGTGCATGATTTTCGCACATGGTATTGGACGCGATGGTTTTTTGGTCCATGGTATTGGATGCTTCGGCATGTATAAATATGTATTGTAACATTGAAAGGAACATAATGAAAAATCAAGCTGGTAGTCCCGGTTTTGGGATCCAGGGAAAAATCTCTGTGCATATGTGTTTTATGGGTTATGCTCTCGCATTGTTTATTTTCTTTGTTTAAGAATTCGTATGCAGGTAATTTCTGTACAGGGTTAAAACCTACATTTGGTATCAGAGCTGTTTTGGCTTCAAGGGGACGCCTTTGTTGCTGAGGGGTTTCGCTCGGGCCTGTGATAGACCCTGTTCAGTGGGAGGTCTGCGAGATCGATTCTAGTGGTGAAAGAAGATGGCGAGTAGTGGAAAGATCGAGATTGAGAAGTTCAATGGTCAGAGTTTTGAGTTGTGGAAACTCAAGATGGAGGATCTGTTGGTCGATAAAGATCAGTGGATCACGGTAGATCCGGGTACTAAACCATCGGGAGTAACCGATGAAGAATGGAAGAAATTGGATCGGAAGGCAAAGAGCACAATACGATTGTGTGTCTCAGATTCAGTATTGCTGAATGTATCAGGGGAAGCTACGGCAAAGGCTTTGTGGGTCAAGTTAGGGACTTTGTACCAATCTAAGTCTCTGGTGAATAAACTGTTCCTGCGGAAAAAGCTGTATAACTTGAGGATGAAAGATGGAGACTCGGTGACAGAGCATCTGAATGCGTTTAATACTGTGGTAAGTCAATTATTATCTGTTGATATTAAAATTTCAGATGAAGATAAGTGCATCAGTCTATTGTGTTCTCTACCAGATTCGTGGGATAGTCTGGTTATTGCAATAGGTAGCAATGCAACTGCTTTGCAGTTTGATGAAATAGTCTCAGCCTTGCTGACGGAGGAGATGAGACGGAAGAATATGGACAACCGGAATGGTGATGCCTTGTCTGTACGAGGACGGTCCCAGAACAGAAACAAAAATAAGTCATCGAGTGGGAGATCTAAATCTAGAGGGAGATCTAAATCTCCAGGAAAACCTACAAAGGTGGTGTGCTGGAAATGCGGAAAGGAAGGGCACTTCAGAAGGGATTGTAAATCTAAAGCTCCTGATAAAGGAAAGGGATCTGATGATGCTCCTTCTGCAGAGGTGAAAACCACCTCAGATGAAGGTGGGGATGTGTACTTAGCTTCTTCAAGTACACATGTAGATCATGAGGCATGGTTGATTGACTCAGGTGCATCCTTTCACTTCACTCCCCATAGAAAGTGGTTCTGCGAGTATGAGAAATACGATGGTGGTGATGTCTTCTTAGGAGATGATAGGAAGGCTAGAATCATTGGTCGGGGAAAAGTAAAGTTGAAGTTGCAAGGTGGAAGGGTTAGAACACTTCCGGGTGTTCTACATATTCCTGCATTGGCCAGAAATCTGATTTCTGTAAGCAAGTTGGATGATGCAGGTGTAAAGACGGTGTTCGAGAAAGATACCTGCAAGATGGTTCGAGGAGCACTGATATTGATGCGGGGAGTTCGGATTGGAACTCTGTACAAGCTGCAAGGTAGCACTGTTGTTGATGGGTGCAATAGTTCTATGGTTCCTGAAAATGGAGTAGAAAATCTAGTGGTCTCTGGAGAGAAGACCATGTTGTGGCATCAAAGGCTTGGACATATTGGAGAGAAAGGCCTTCGAATACTTCATGGTAAAGGTATGGTAGAAGGTATGAATGATAGCTCTCTGGATTTTGATTTCTGTGAAAATTGTGTGTATGTGTTAGGCCCCTATACTACTAGTGTAACCCCTTATTATTATTACTATAACCCACTTATTATATTGATGTACCCATGTAGTGCCCATATTGTTACTATTGTGCCACATGGAAGCCCACTATTGTTATTGTTGTGCCCTACAATATTATTGTTATGTAGGCTTTGATTGTATTGGGACCACTTAGACTCCTATATATAGAATGGAGGTATTTTCATTTGTATCATCCAAGAATTGTTCATTTATGTAATGTAAAGGAGGTTGCCCCCTCGAAGAGGCTGAATTCTAAGGCGTTGATATTTCTTTTCTATCTTTTCTTGAGCTGGTTTCATAACATTTGGTATCAGAGCTTTGGATTCTAGGGTTTCGTTGCTCCAAACAGGTCATCGTGGAATTTTCGCTCTAACTTTTTTTCTGTGACGTTTCAGAAGTCGCAAAAAAAAACCCATTTGAGAAGAAATCGCGCTGAACCTTGGGCCCGAATTTTAGAGCTTTTTGCGAAATATTTTCGGAGATATGATCTCAGGAAGTTGGTCTTTTTGCAGACTCCTGAATTACACTCAAAACAGGTGACCTGGGGAAAATCGTCATAAATTTCTTTCTGAGCATCGGATTGAAATTTCGTAAGAAGGTACAGAAAGAGAACGGACTGTAGTTTCTGTTTATATATTTTTTAGAGTCAAAGGTTGAAACAGTGACACGTGGCACTTCATACAAGTTCGCTCTACTGAACCAGTCTATAATCAGGTCACTACGGGAGATTGTGCATAACTTTTTCTTGGAGAATCCAATTTGGATCAGACTTGTGATATTGGAAAGAGGACACAGAGGGCTACTTCAGGTCACAAGTTTAGAACTTAAAGATCTGAAAGTACAGAGTTATAGTCGTTTCAAGGTAGAGCTCCTAAAATCAAGAAAAAGCAAGATGAGGAAGTTTGATGGCAAGGATCCGGTAAATTGGATACTTCAGATGGAGAAATATTTTGATATACATGGTGTACAACTGTTACAAAAGGTATGTATTGCATCTTCATATTTAGAACCAAATCAATTTTTATGGTACAAAGGGCTTTGTTCTCGTAAAAAACTTGTTACGTGGTCAATTTTCATGGAGGAAATGATAGCACATTATGAGGATATAAAGAGCAACACCTTCTTTAGAGCAACACCACAACAATTGGAAAGAGTAAAAGGGCTTTGTGACATAATGGAAAGCAAAATTATGGAAACCAGGAAGCATACCCCTCACGACTATAAAGATGGAAGTGTCGTTTCTCCCAGCCTTCCACAACCTACAAGGGTTACACAACAACAATTGGAAGAAAAAAGAGAAAAAGGGCTTTGTTACAATTGTGATAGAAAATGCACTAAAGGTCATAGGTGTGATGAGAAGAAATTATTTTACATAGAATATGAAGAGGAGGAAGAAAAGGATCAAGAAACATCAAAAGAAGAGGATATACGTCAGGACACCACCCCAGAGAAAGAAGAAATGAATCAGACCATATCTTGTAAAGCCTTGGCAAGAATTACCACTCCTCAAACTCTCAAGACAGAAGGACATATCAAGAAGAAAAAGGTTCAAGCAGAGAAAGATCATATCGAGCATCAACAGCAAGTTCTCCAACTTTTAAAGGATAACGCCACTTCGGTGCAAAATCAAATGAAACAACAGGTAGATCAACATCGTAGTGAAAAATGTTTTGATGTAAGTGATTGGGTATTTTTACTGCTACATCTCAAGCAAGCTATTTATGAGAAGGAAATGTTGGCAATACTACATGAACTTAAAAAATGGCAACCTTACCGAATGGGAAGACGCTTCAAGGATGAGGATGTGGAAGCATTATTTTGTGCTATTTATATTATCCAACCAAATTGGATAAACGAAGCAACGGATGAATGGAAGAAGAACGAAGAAGTATGGCCACTTAGTCAAAAGTTGCAAAAGTTCCCAATTCAAGCAATATTGGCAGAAATTGAAGAGGAAGGAAAAATCATAATGGAACCTGGAGCAGTCACAGAAACAAGAACCCGACAGCTACGAAATCGATCAATTTTAGAGTATCTCATCAAGTGGAAGAACTTACCCGTTGAATATTCCACATGGGAGGACAAGACTTTTATATAGAAGCATCAAGAACTACTCAAGCATTGAGGACAACGCTTTTTGAAGGAGAGGGGCATGTTAGGCCCCTATACTACTAGTGTAACCCCTTATTATTATTACTATAACTCACTTATTATATTGATGTACCCATGTAGTGCCCATATTGTTACTATTGTGCCACATGGAAGCCCACTATTGTTATTGTTGTGCCCTACAATATTATTGTTATGTAGGCTTTGATTGTATTGGGACCACTTAGACTCCTATATATAGAATGGAGGTATTTTCATTTGTATCATCCAAGAATTGTTCATTTATGTAATGTAAAGGAGGTTTCCCCCTCGAAGAGGCTGAATTCTAAGGCGTTGATCTTTCTTTTCTATCTTTTCTTGAGCTGGTTTCATAACAGTATGGGAAGCAGAATTGAGTGAGTTTCCCCTCTGGTGGTAAGAGGACGAAACAGATATTAGAGCTTGTGCACAGTGATGTGTTTGGACCTGTGAAGGTTCCATCACTGGGTAAGTCTGTGTACTATGTATCATTCATAGATGACTTCTCAAGGAATACATGGATATATTTCCTTAAGAAGAAATCTGAAGTCTTTGACAGGTTTAAAGAATTTAAGGCTCTGGTGGAAAATCAGACAGAGAAGAAGATAAAGGTGCCGAGGACAGATAATGGTGGAGAATTTTGCAGCAAGGAATTTGAAGAATTTTGTAAGAAGTGTGGTATAGCACGGCAGAAGACTACTCCATATACACCTCAGCAAAATGGAGTCGCAGAAAGAATGAACAAGACGTTGATGGAAAGGGCAAGAAGCATGCTCAGTGGTGCCAGGTTAGGACAGGAATTCTGGGCAGAGGCGGTGGATACTGCACGTTACCTGATCAACAGATCACCCTCATCAGCGTTGGAGGATAAGACTCCACAAGAAGTATGGACTGGTAAGAAACCCTCTCTTTCACATCTGAGGGTATTTGGATGTGATGCATATGTACATGTTCCAAAGGAGAAACGAAGCAAGTTGGATAGTAAATCTGAAAAGTGCATCTTTATGTATAAGGATGGTTTAAAGGGTTATAAGCTTTGGAACCCAGTCACACAGAAGGTTGTGTACAGCTGAGATGTGGTGTTCAGAGAGGTAAAAGATGTTATTCAATCTGAAGTCCAACCAAAGGAACCTGAGAAGATAGAGTTTGAGCCAAAGGAGGAAGAATCAGACTCTGCAGCAGAGGAGGAATCAGAAGATGAAGAGCCACAAACTCCGGCTGTGAGAAGATCATGTCGAGAAAGAAGGCAGCCAGAAAGGTATAGTCCATCTGCTTTCAGTTCAAATTTTGCTTTGTCTGTTACTGATGATGATCCCAGAACTGTGAAGGAAGCAGTGGATTCAGAGGATGGAAAACTCTGGAAAGAGGCCATGGTTGATGAAATGGCATCTTTGCACAAAAATGAGGCTTGGGATCTGGTAGAGTTGTCGGCTGGAAGGAAACCCATTGGCAGCAAATGGGTGTTCAAGAAGAAGACTAATGCAGAAGGAAAGGTGGATAAATACAAAGCTCGGTTGGTAGAAAAAGGTTATTCCCAGGTGTCGGGAATTGATTTTGGTGATATTTTTTCTCCTGTTTCCAAGGTAGCTTCTATTAGATTACTTTTATCTGTTGCTGCTGCTTTTGACTTTGAGGTAGAACAGATGGATGTGAAGGCAACATTTCTTCACGGGGATTTGGAAGAGGAAATCTACATGAGGCAACCTGAAGGCTTTGCAGTGAAGGGTAAGAAAGAACTGGTATGCAAGTTAAAGAAGTCTCTGTATGGGTTAAAACAGTCACCAAGGATGTGGTATCAGAAATTTGATACATTTATACGGGGACTTGGCTTCACCAGAAGCAAAGCAGATCATTGTGTGTATTTTAAATTAATTGGTGACCGTGTTATTTATCTGGTCTTGTATGTGGATGATATGTTGCTGGTTGGAAATGACAAAGAAATTATCCAGGATTTGAAGACCCAATTGTCCTCCAAATTTGACATGAAATATCTTGGTGCTGCAAACTATATTTTGGGCATGGAAATTAAAAGAGATCAGGCAAAGAGGAAGCTCTGGTTAAACTAGAGGAAGTATGTCGAGACAATACTGCAGAGGTTTAATATGCAGGATAGTAAACCGGTGAAGGTTCCTATTCCTGTAGGTCTGAGGTTATCTGCTGAACAGTGTCCCAAGACACAAGAAGAGGAAGAGGACATGTCCCGTGTTCCATATGCAAGTGCAGTCGGTAGCCTGATGTATGCAATGGTCTGTACTAGACCAGACATTGCACATGCAGTGGGAGTATTGAGCAGGTTTATGTCAAAACCTGGGAAGGAGCACTGGACAGCAGTGAAGCGGGTTTTCAGGTATTTGCGTGGCACTAGTGATTATGGTTTGTGCTACCAAGGAAGACTAGGATTGGACAGAGTGTTGGATATTCATGGTTTTGTTGATGTAGACTGGGCTGGAGATCTGGATCAGAGAAGATCTACAAGTGGGTATGTGTTTAACCTATTTGGAGGTGCAGTCAGTTGGATGAGTAAGAAACAATCTGTAGTGGCACTATCAACTACAGAGGCAGAATACATGGCAGCCACTCATGCAAGCAAGGAAGTAGTTTGGTTGCAGAGATTGTGTTCAAGTATGGGGTTAGTATAGGGAGTTATAAGGATAGACTGTGACAGCCAAAGTGCAATTTTCTTGGCAAAGAACCCTGCTTATCATTCAAAGACAAAGCACATTGATGTTCAATATCACTTTGTGAGGGATATGATAGAAGACAAAAAGGTGTTGCTGGTAAAGGTGGACACTTTGAAGAATACTACAGATGCATTGACAAAATCTGTGAGCTCTGAGAAGTTCTCTTGGTGTAGAGAAACAATGGGTGTTTCAGGGCTGGAAAAATGACTAAGCTCTCCTGTGGCCCCCTATGGAAAGAAAACAACAAGTGGGAGATTGTTGGGTTATGTTATATTCTTTCCACGACTAACCTACGTAGTTTAATAGGGGGTTAGAGGGGGGCGGTAGCCCCCCTTCGTTGCGCCGATTGCGCAGCGGGGGGGTTTGAGGGGGGCGGGTAGCCCCCCTCTACGGGGTCCGGGGCAGCACCCCGGGAAATTTTTTTTTTTGGACCCTATATTAGGTTGGGCGAACCTACCTATGGTTTTGTGCATGATTTTCGCACATGGTATTGGACGCGATGGTTTTTCGGTCCATGGTATTGGATGCTTCGGAATGTATAAATATGTATTGTAACATTGAAAGGAACATAATGAAAAATCAAGCTGGTAGTCCCGGTTTTGGGATCCAGGGAAAAATCTTTGTGCATATGTGTTTTATGGGTTATGCTCTCGCATTGTTTATTTTCTTTGTTTAAGAATTCGTATGCAGGTAATTTCTGTACAGGGTTAAAACCTACAAGGAGTAAGAAATTATATATATACTTCGCACTTGTGCAAACTGAGCCTTAAAACTTGATCAAGCTCCTAACCTGGGGTTACAAAATAGCTCGATAGAGAGTTAATTTAATGCTCGATCGAGCCATTTGTTAGCACCAGAGGAGCTCGACTGAGCGAAAATTGCTCAAATGAGCATCATTGTTTCACCAAAACACGCCCTTTCGCCAAAAAGTGTAACTCAGCTCCATGCTTTCACCCATTCATCCACTATAGCCTAGATAAATTCTATATCTTCCATACTTGCAAACATAGATGACCATTAGCCTCTCCCTTTTAGAATAACTCATGAAAAGCTAATAAAAAAATAGTTTATCTATACTTAAATATATAACTAGCAATTTCCCCTAAAGATGCAAAGATACACTAGAGGAATAGAAGATTTGGGAAGATCATCTTGCTAAGAATAGAACCCATTTATGCATGCTCATAACAAACTTTTAGAATTAGAAATCAGCTACATAATTTCAAAAAGTCTCTTAATAACACAAATACTCATAAATTTTTATTTATATGATATGGTCTATTAAATTCCATGCAATTCCCCATTTGAACAAAGCAACTTGCGTTTTAAAATTACAACCAACATACAACATTTTACCTTTTTACTTATTTGAAAATTTTATGAAGTCATATTTATGAATTAATTTGTGCACTATCTAATATAGATAATATATAAAAGTGAACTGATATATATAATATATGTGAAAAAGGATAAAAATTATTATATTAATGTAAAAAAAAATAAAAAAAAATTAAATTTATATAAATTAATTAATTAATTTCAAACTTTACATATATATAATTATCAAATTTATTAACAATTCCATAAAAATATAATATATATTTTTTATATAATTAGACTTCATTCAAGAGAGATCTATATCATGCCATTTTTCCTGAACTGGGATTATAACTAACATGTGACAGAAACTCAAGTTTCTTGAGCTATAAACTCCCACTCAACCAATTAGATCAAAGTCTTAACAAAATAACAAAACATGAAATATTACAAAGCACACGTTATATAACAGCCCTGCTCTTGACTACCAGCTTGTAGATAAATACATATATTTATGCAATTACACTATTATTTCTTTATGATTTAGCACATCTAAATTTAATAAGATAATGTACTTAATAATAAAAGTTGATATAAAAGCATAAACCATTGATGACATATTTCCTTAAACCACATTCTCATATAGTGATGTTATGTTACAGAGTTTGCATGTGAAGAATACAAATCCCTCAATTCTAATAATACCTACTTGGTTTCACCAACCTTAATCACATGCCAACGCCAGTCACCTAAATCTTTCAAGGAGATTTCTCAAAAGAACCTTGCAATGCATCCTTCAAATTTCATGGGAAATGCATGAGTTAGGACGAGTAACTCATTAGATTCTTGATTGTTCTTAATGGAAATAATCAGCACTAGAAACAAATTTTGAATTGTAAAACAAATACAGAGTTTTTGAATATCACACTACAAGGAACGCAGACCCCACCAAAAAAATATTGCATGGGATCTTTATATTATTTTCAAGAGTGTCGTTGAATTCTCAATGTTGATAGTAATGATTTCACGGGGTCAAGGTTCGGCTGCCTGGTTTTTCTGTTTTTCCAGTAGCCACCATTGATGGGGACGCTTCTCAAGATTCTCCTTGGTCCAATAGCAACGATAGGCCTTGCAGAAATGGCAGCACTGGAAGAGATCCTACTTCTTAAATTCATTGATGGATTATGGTCAACACGTAGCGTGCCTCCTTACTGTTTGGTCAAATCAACCGGGAAAACAACGACAGGAAAACAAAAACGTGGAAAACAACGACAGTTGTTTACTTGAACGAACATTGGAAAACAAAAACGTAGAAGAATGTCGATAGTGAGATATTTCAAAATGGAACACTTTCGATGTAAATATATAAGATGATTGTCTCTAAGGATTGTAATAATGATCATCTCATACGAAAAAAGATGTAAATTTAGAAAAAACTAAATATAATCATATATCATCCTCAATTGAATCACAATATTTAAACACTTCTAACATTCATTCAAGTTCAATTCTAAAGAATGGCCCAAATAAATTTCTTAAACATATATATCTCTAAGACAACATAAAAGGTTGCCTCTCCCATACTTCAACGAAAAAATCTCTCTATTTTTAACCGTCCATAATTATTTTGTTGTTCAATCCACACATCAGATTTTAATCAAAGCTCAAGCATTTACCTCTGGTATAGCATTGCATGTTATTAAAAAAAAATGCTTGAATTTAAAAAATAAATAAATTATGTCAAATAGGCAAACATACAATATATATCTAATTTGAAAACACTACATAAGAAATAGATTTGATATTCTTACTACTATTCCCATAATTTCACGAAAATAATCTCTATAATTTCACATTTCACATTCCATTGTGGTGTTCAATGACTACCATCTCTCTCTTAAGATCTTCGTCAATGAACCTATAAAATTTTAACCTTCAAGATTGAAGGTAATAATAACGTATGGTAGGTCAAGTCTTTCATAAATTTGCATTTGCATGGTGTGAGTAACCCATCCCTTGACTCTGGCATAATAACAATCATATCACCAGTTATATAAAAAGATAACATTGCTAGAATGGAAACATACATAGAAGGAATAGTACAAGCCTCAAACATGGTTTGATTCATCATGTGACTATTCAATACATAAAATGAAAAGTAAGTGTCTCAAACATATTCTAAGTCGATATTCCTATTATTTCCCTAGGATTAAGAGGAGATTTAATAAGATGTTCATGATGCTCTTTCGAAGAGACCCTAGTGTAGAATGCATGATGCCAAACCTCCTCTATTGCATCCCAATTTCTAATAATACTAGACTTGAATATATTTCTATTATTTATTCATGGAACCAATGAACATGTTTACAATGTTTTGATTAGTCTAATTCTTCATTTACATATTTGGATCACAAAATGTGTCACATAGGTGGTTTAACTAAGAATTACAAGTTTATTCAAAAATCCAAACTACTTATTTGAGTTGTTTCTCTTACTTTTACCCATACCCATATCAACAAGGGAAATTGTTTCCTTAGGGGATTTCTCATAATGATGACTTTCGACCATGTTAATCATTTTTTGGAACAATAGGGGTGTGATTTCATTTTGGGAGAGTTGGTTTAGCCTTGTGTTGCTATACAATAATTCTCAAGCTCAACCACCATGTGAGATAAGAGGGACACAAAGTTGGCCTTTCTAAACCCATACAACTTTGTGGGTACTACCACTTTTCGTTGTGATAAGATCTTTTTTGCCTTCATCTTTTGAGCCTTAGCATCAAAATCCTTATAGGAAATGAATATCCAATACTTTTGAGGTTAACACAAACATATCTCTGACACAATGTTTTATTTTGGCATGAAAACCCCTTCGAAAGTATTGGATATTTTTTAATCTTCATCCACCATTGTTGTTAACATGTTGTTGATTTTGTTGCACGAGGCTACCAATAAAGTGATTACATTCTCTATATTGCTCCAAATATTATATCTCTTAATATTTAATCATACCCACCCCCTCATATAGTGAGTTTTTTTACACTTTCTTGTATGACATGTTAATCTTGTACTCAGAAAGGTGACAAGTATATTTTAGAGAAGCCATTTTATAGTTCAAGCAAAATATGAAATATACCACTCAATGAATGCCACTCACTCAAAAAGGGGAATGGGATTGGGGGATTGAGGTTGTCATTGGTTATATATTCCATAAGGAATGAACTATTGGACACCATGCAATCATGTTATGCTTAGGGATTCCTACATTGAATTTACACATTTCCATTCTTTTGCCCCATTTTGTAACACCCTCCTCCCACATCTACCCAAGCAACCGACCAACTGGGGTGAACATATAATGAGAAGTTAATATGATATGATTCGACCTCCAAATTCACATTAAGGAAGTGGAACCGATGGAAACGCGCCATATAGACCTTCAACATCAACAATAGGACCCTAGGAACCATCCCAACCTTTCTTTTAACCAACCCCTGAGTCCCAGTGAGGTTTTAGACCACTTGACCTCTGGATGCTCCCATGCTATGGGCATGCTAGCGTTTAGAGATCTCTGGATGCTTCCAAAAACCTAGATGTCTGTGTCTAGGGACTATTTTTGGCAGACCTGTGCCAGAGTCCGGGGAATCTAAGGAACTTTTCAAGCCTAGAATTCCAACCACTACCTAGAACTTGTTGTAGCTTCTGAAATCCATTAAAAACATGATGACAAGACTAATAAACCAAAAAACAACTCCAGGATTAGGCCTGGCCATCCCCAACGGGGAATGGTATTCTATCAAACACTTGGCATCAATGCAATCTACAGGTGTAAACAATAGATCTAAGCATAGGGGTTTCATACTTATCTAAGATTCACTATGAAGCATTGTTTCCTTATCACATTAGCTGCAGTTTCATCCATTAGGCCATAGATACATTTCTCATTCATATACAAGTAAAACCATAATGGGAGCCATACATAGCCATTGTCATAATACACATTCATAACCAACATAATAACAACAAAAATACCAAGGAAACAATAGCCATATAATCCAAATATAAACCGATATAATACTCATGAGATAACAAGGAGAAATAACCTCATATTAATGATGCAAAATCCAACTCGGCATGGGACTACCACGTTCCACCTGACCGTAGAATGGCTCATCCAAATCTCTCTTCAGTCATTCACCCTCGTTCGATATTCCAATCATGAATGTGGGATCTCATAGAACACATCAATCCAAAACCATCCAGGTCTTCCATAGGCCATCCACCTCAACCCATCAAACAATGATTCCACCTCACGATTGGACATCACAAAACCATCTTCATATTAAGCTTTATCCAAGCCTTCCAGGGCTTTTAGAGATTTTTTCCAACCAATGCTTCTACGACTAGTAACTCAACCCACAACTTTTACTGGGATTCCAGAGCGTTTTTTTCAACTAGGGCTTCCAAGACTAGTAAAACCCACCAAGGGCTTCCAGAGCATTTTTCCAACCAAGGCATCCACAACTAGTAACTCAACCCAAGATGTTACATGGCTTCTAGAGCGTTTGTCTAACCAGGGCTTCCAGGACTAATAATTCAACCCAGGCTAAGGAAACATGAGAACCAACCAAAACAAAACAATGAAATAAAACCACAATCTCCATGACTATCCAGGAAATGACAAGGCTAGGCAATCCACTGTCAATCTTGACCATCCTTCATGCCAATAACAAATCACAACCAACAAACCACATGCATATGCCACGCATGCTAAAACTAGTGAGGAAAACATACATGCAATTTGGTACTTGCAAGAAAAACCCATTGTAGCTACTGGTCCCAATGTCCTCTTGCACTTTCCTACTCTGCATTTGCCTTCATGCTCCAAAACTCCAAATATGCCACACTCTCCAAGAGTGCTCCAAGAAAAATCTAAATGTCCAAGAGTATGAGAGAAAGAGAGAATAAAAAGAAAACTCTAGAACTGAACTGACATAAGCTTACACTGACCAAGCTTACCCATTGATCCTCAGAAGCCTTTTTATGAATGAGGCCTCTATTTTCTTCATTTTCCATTATTTTTCTTCATTTTCCTCCTCACGTGCAACCTGTGACCTTTCACCTCCCTTTTCTCCTAAATTTCTTTTATTTTCATAAATAATTGTGCCAAAAATGCCATTTTTCCTTTCCAAAGCCTTAGCCATTGCCTTTGCCAATTTCCTTAGCCATTAACAACAAAATCAACACACACACTAGGATTTCATTCCCAACATTCAACTTGGAATAAGTGTCCCATCAACAATGGTTATTATTTTTTCCTTTATTAACTTTATTACATGGAACTTTCACCAAGGATGTTACAGAACCCTCCACCTTGGGGGAACACCCTCCTCGGTGTTCAATGACACCTATAACCAACAATACCATTGAAACAAAACATACTTCCCATGGAGCTTTATAACATAGCTCGTTGCAATTTTTACAATGACCATCTGCTAAAACATGACAAACATACCATTTACTGGAGCTTTATAACACATCTCATTACGGTATTTACAATCCACATATACTTATACACATTTTCTTCAACCAACAAAAAAACATATTGTTTGTGGAACTTTATAAATATAGCTCGATACAGTATTTACAATAATACACGCATATACACATATGCACATTTTCTCAACCAACAAATAAAATGATATGATGCCTGCATCTCCAACAAGGGAATCTAGAAGCTCACACCTCCACCCTCAAGGTAATACCAAGATTCACCTCCTTCCCAGGAAGTCCAGAATCCACTGTCAAATTCAAAATTGCATCCAATGTCTAGCGCTACAATCCTGCGCCACTTGTCCTCTCAGAGAATAGTTACCGACTCATTATTCTAGGGTGAACTCCTAATGTGCATATGATTCCATTTGTAAATGCTAATGACCAGAATAAATATATCCCCGACCTTCCCTTCTTTGCTACACAGTCCCTTGGGCAATCTGGTCACCCACTTCCATGCAGTCACGCACCTTACAAGTTTTGTTGGCACCTGCATTCCGGGTAGTCCATCCCTTGGCAAAGCTTCCTCACATCGGAAGACACAAAAACCAAGGCATATCCTTGCCTCAAACCATCATAGTGGTCATAGCATGCTCATGGAAATCAATGGACACTATTGGGTACCATTGTCCCACAATGGCCCTGCCTGAATGATTTACCAACATACTGATGCATGTTCCAATTTCTTTCATTGTTGTTAATTCTTGCAGTCGATTTTAACCATCCAACAGGGAATTTACGTGCTTCCTATACCAAGCACATAAGTTCCATTAGATTTAAAATAAATTGAAATAACTTCAAATCATACCTCATTAGTGGCCCATCAACAAGGTACACTTGCAATTTTTTTGCTTCCTGTCACAACAAGTCAAACTACCATCTTTGACCAAATCATCATGTATAAACATATCACATCAGTTTAGCTCAAAACACAACCATCATAGATCAAAATCATAAATCACATGTAATTGTGATAAACCAAAATCATAGATCACATGTAAACATCATAGGATAGAATCATAAATCTCATGCATAATAAAATTGAAATAAAATATTGATATTTATCCTTTAATCAATCCTTAGCTTCTACATTTGTCCTTATTCCGTATGCACTTTGGATTGGTTTCCACACCTGACAAACACCCAGTGCTTTCTCCTCAACCATGTACACGTACGCATAGTGTGCATCACACACATACAACCACACACAACATACAACACCTTGCAATGCATGCACCTACACCTAACATACAACACATACACCTACATCCAGTGTACAACAAAACACAATACATGCGCCTACACTCAGTGTACACCACCACATAATACATGTACTACATAGAGTACAACACAATGAGTACACATGTCACGATACCACAACTACACCATGCACATACATAGTAACGCATGTACACAACACAACATGTACGACATGCACATAATACCACATTTAGATCGATACCACATGTACACAGTACCTCCTGCACAATATGTACACAACATCACATGTACATGGAACCACCTGCACAATGTGTACACAACGCCACATGTACATCATACCACCTGTACAACTTGTACACAATACCACATGTACACAACATCACATGCACGACATGTACACAACATCACATGCACATAGCACCACATGTACAACATGTACACGACACCACATGCTCACATCACCACTTGTACAATCATGCACACAAAACCATATGTACATAGCACTGCATATACAACATGTACATAACACCCTATGTACACAACACTGCATATCCAACATGTACATAGCACCATCTATATGCAGCACTACATATGCAACATTCACACAACACTATCTGTACCACCCTGTACATAACATTGCATAAACAACATGTACAGATGTTATATATGCACAAAATCACATGTGAACAACATCACAGATGCAACATGTACAACATATACAACATATGCACAACAATAGTACCACACATCCAAAACCACACTGTCTCTACGAAGCAACCTTTCTTCCAATGTCTCTCTGTCATCCATGCTTATCCTAACATGCCGCAAAGCACATTGTTTTCATTTCGTTGATGTATCCTTCAGCATTACATGTCGTAACATAAACATAGGCATAATACAAGCATAAAATATCAATTCATATCCATGTGATACTTACTTTTTATATTCGTCATGCCTACTCTTCCCACTTGATTCTCGTAACACCAGGAACCTCGTCATGTCATTCACCTGCATAAGCAATTATTCTTCCACAAGAATGATCCCTGACAACCCCATTGGGTAGTGACATAGATACATAGATACATATACATAAACATTAACATAAAGCAATAATGATCCATGATGACCTTGTTAGACATGACATACATACATACATACATGTATACATATATAAACATCAGCATAACCATGATCATAACATAATTACCAGATAACATAAGGTCAAGGTTAAGAGAACTGCCTTTATCCATGCACATCATCCACAACATTGAGAACAACCATTCCCAACATAGCCAAGCAATCTTACATATCAAGTCCTTTTACTTTACCCTTTTTGGTTACCTTTCTCATGTTTGTAGTCCCACCATCCATTTACCACAATGGACCTAACGAATCCAACCAATTGTGATATTCTTACCTTCAATTTCTCTTACACATTCACCATGCTTCGTCTAGTTCTCACATTACTTGTTGGGCTTCATTTAGCTTCTCCCGAGGTCCATACGATAATCACAGAAAACCAACAAAAATACGACACCACAAACAAAGTGGCATGGCTATGCCTAAGACTCAAACAAAACCGCAATCAAGCACAACAAATCACCAAAAGACCAAAAGCAAAACACTGAAAATAGATGTCATGACTCAATCCCCATGGTTCCCAGTGCTTCCAAGGGAAATCTCAACCTAAGCCTTCTTCAATATTTCACGGCATCCTCTTTTCCATGCAATCCCTTGTATCATCCTAACATCAACACATAAATGTTAGTGTATAAATAAATATAACAATATACCAGTTAGCTTACCTTGTCATGCCAAGAACCTTTCCTTGTAGCTGAACACATTTGTACCATGTCTCAAGGGACTTTGATTCCCTTGATAGATCCACCTGTAACTAGAGACTAGTTAATAAACCTGTCAAATACATGTTCATGAATATAGCACATTACCCACATAATTTCTGACGAAATCAAGGTTAAGAAGACTTCTGGTATGCAAAGAACTCATTTGTTTGGAATTAGGATTTCCAAACATAGCCAAAGGAATTCTTGCCCAATTCATTTCTTTTACTTTTTTACTTTATTGCAATTGGGTCTTAGTATGCACTATCACATCACCCAACTGTTAGTTATATAAACACATCAACTATTACCTTGTCAAGCTAATACCAAACATGTTTCCATGCAACTTCTCACACATGTCAATCACATGTTCCAAATATAAAGACAATCATATCTATCAATTTGAAAACCTTTACCGAATCTAACAACCATGCCATAATTCATAGTCAACTCATAGTCATTAGACATAATGCTACAACTGTCACCTATTATACTCAAGTTCATTTCAATTGTCTCAATACATATGTGTTAGTATAACCATCTTAAAACAAGATCATTTCAACAAGAAATCCTATAGACACATACTCATATCATTCAAGTAATCAAACATTCAGGAAATAGATAGATGACATAATAGACACCAAACACTCAAACACCAAATAAACAACATAATCAAACATTCATGCACAAAATAGACGACATAAGCAAGCTCATACCTTATTGTATCTCAAGGGAGGCTATATTTTCTGCACAAACAATCCAGATTAGCATGAATCAAATCAAACATAAATAATGTCATGATATCCATAATAGTGACTGGCTAACATGTTCACATCATAAACTCATAAACAATTATCATTCATACATAATAATCACATATATACAGTCAGTCTAGATTAGTATGACATAATATCACATCATGTTAACTCATACCTGAATGTCATAGCCCTAACCATTTTCATAGGTCAATCCAACTTAGTATGATATATATAACAACAATATCTTAAGGTAATAACCCTAATCATTAAGTTATCTAAGCTAAAACAACAATAGCAATGCATAACACCACAGGTTACTATCATTCATGACTATCCGACACGTGCATATAACTACACTAATCAACTAGCATCTATCGTGTATGTAACCATAAAATCAAAGGAATGAAAGGCGTACACATAACCATAATGCATATAACAATCCTTAACCTAGATGCTTGCATGCCCAACATACAAACTTGTATGACAAAATTCTCTTGCCTCGAGGTCCAATGCTGCAACTTCACTTTAATGGTCTACATCTCCTACTCTATCTCAGCCAACACATTAGCATCATAACATACCAATATCATCATGATGACCTAATTTCATGCAATGACCTCACAATGCATGTTTGACCCATTATACATGAATAAATATAACCATGACAATGCATACACAACCATACATTCATGGCAACACATCCCACAACAACACCATCAACCTGTGTATGGCGACATCACTACAACCATTATCAACACCATGTAAATGCAACAAGCACATGGACTACAAGCACAAGAAACACATATGCAACCAACATGAATGCATGACCAACAGACAACCCATCCAGTCCGAGGGGTGAACCATGCTTTGATACCACTCTATAAAACCCTCCTCCGCATCTACCTTAGCAACTGGCCAACCGGGGTAAACATGTGACAAGAAGTTACTATGATATGATTAGACCTCCTAAGTCATTTGAAGGAAGTGGAACCGACGAATAAACACCATACATACCTTCAACATCAGTAATAGGACCCCTAGGAACCATCCCAACCTTTATGCTAACCAACCCTTGGGTCCCATTAACATTTTAGACCTGTTCACCTATGTACGCTCCCATTCTATGGGCATACCAACATATAGAGAGCTCTGAATTCTCTCACAAGCCTACATGCCTGCGTGCAGGGACTATTTCCAATAGACCTGTGCCAGAGTCTAGGGAATTTAAGGCACTTTTCAAGCCTAGAATTCAGCCATTGCCCATAACTTGTTTGTAACACCCTCCTCCCACATATACCCAAGTAACCATGCCAACCAGGGTAAACATGAGGTGAGAGGATACTATGATCATATTTGACCTCCTATGTGACCTTAAGGAGGTGGAATAGATGGAACATCACATACAATCATCCAATATCAACAACATAACTCTTAGTAGACATGTCAGCCACTCAGACAGCCTGTCCCTGGGTCCCACTATTGTTCTAGATCTCTTAGGCCATAGTCGCTCTCATGTTATGGGCAAGGGGGTGACAGGAAACCTAGGTCTCTCTCACAGGCTTTCCTGCCAGCGAACAGAGACCAAAATTATCAGTTATGTGCCAATAACCCTCATATTAAAGCCACTTTTTTAGGCCTGGAGCCCAGGGCACTACCGAGAATGGAGTGATAGCTTGAAATCAGTAGAAGTACAGGGAAAAAATTATTCAAAAGCAATAAGTCGAACAAGACCTTTATCAGACCCCTACTAGCCATGCCAGGCATTTCGTCAAACATATCATCAACATGTAACCTACAGGTGTAAACAACATAATTAAGTGTACGAATCTCATACTTATCTGAGAATCGCTATGAACCATTATTCCCTCATGTCATTTGCTGCATTATCATCTATTAGGCCATAGATACACTATTCATTCATTTACCAATAAAAACATGTTGAGACCCATACATATATGTTTTCATAAAATATACATATATCCAACATAATAGGAACATAATTACCATAAACATATCAGGCTTCAAAATCCACATATGCATCAATACATTTGCACATGGAAATCAAGGGAGTGAATTTCTCATTAATGAATGCAATAAACCAACCGGAGATGGGACTACCACGTTCCGCCCGACCATAGAATGGCTGAGCCGAATCTCTCTTCAACCATTCACCCTTGTTCCATATTCCAAGCATGAATGTGGGACTCAAACCAAAAGAACCAACCAGGGAATATCGAGTCTAAACCATGTCACCCTCATCAACATAAACCAGTATTTACCGTAATCCATCCTAGATCACTAGGCCAACACAATGAACACATCATAATAGGCTTTACTGTGATCTCTACGCTATCACTAGGCCAAACAAGCATGGATGCCACCAGGTTTCTCCACCTATATTGTGAGGAATTTTCCTCTCTCCTAGTCTCTCAGCCTTTACCGCAATCCAAACCTGGATCAGTAGACCCTAATCTGAGACCCACTCTGTAGGCTTTACCACATATCCCAAACCAAGGATTACTGGGCCCAACAGAGAGAAAACCACCTCTTGGCTTTACCGTATATCCTGCCATTCACCAACAAGGATTTCTAGGCCCACCAAGGCAACACAATCCTAGATTTACCGAAACCCACAATCTGGCTCAGGGGTCACTAGGCCAATGGCTTCACCGTAATCCACAGTCTAGTTCAGGAACCACTAGGCCATATGCTCTCTCATTCGGAGATCCACCTCACTCAGATTCAAATCCATCTAGCAATCCAGTTCAACCAAAACATGAGAACCCCATCACACCATGGTTATCCGGAAATGGGAAGGCTAGGATGAAAACACTGTTACACTTGGAAAAACTCATGCCATGATAGAAAAGAACCACATGCAATACCATGCATGCGAAATCTAGCAAGGAAAATACACATGCAAGTTGATACCTGCAATGAAGCCAGTTGTAACTGCTTGATCTTGGCTTTCCCTGCTTGATCTTTTCCTTTCTTGCTCCAATTCCAAAATGCTCCAAGAGAACTCTAAGTGTCCAAGAGTATGAGAGAGAGAGAGAATAATGAGAGAGATCCAAAACTCAACTGGCAAAAGGTTACACTAATCAAGCTTTCCTATTGAAGCCTTTTTATCAATGAGGCCTTTATTTTCTTCATTTTCCATTATTTTCCTTCAATTTACTCCTCACATGCAACTTGTGACCTTTCATCTTCCCTTTCTCCTAATTTCCTTTATTATCATAAATAATTGTGCCAAAATTCCATTTTGCCTTTCCAAAGCCTTAACCATTGCATTTTCCAATTTCACTAGCCATAAACAACCAAATGAACACCCACTAGGATGTTTTTCCCAACATTCAACTTGGAATACGTGTCCCATCAACCGTGGTATTTACATATTTTTACATGGATTTTTACCAGGGTTGTTACAACCCCCCCCCCCCCCCTTGGGGGAACACCATCCTTGGTGTTCAATGACACCTATAACCAAAAAGACCGTTGAAAACAAAAACTTACTACCCATGAAACTATATAACATAGCTCGTTGCAGTATTTACAATGACCATTTTATAAAACATAACAACATGACTGGATAACAACCATACTGCATACTAGAGCTTTATAACAGAGCTCATTACGGTATTTACAATGATATACACATATAGACATATACACATTTGCTCAAATAGCAAATAAAATGGATATGATGTTTGCATCGACAACAAGGGAATCTATAGGCTCACAACTCCACCCTCAAGGTAATACCAGGAGTCACCTCCTTCCCAGGAAGTCCACAATCCACTGCCACAATCAAAGTTGCATCCAATGTCCAATGCTAAAATCCCACGCTACTTGTCCTCTTAGTGAACAGTTACCGGCTCATTTTTCCAGGGCGCACTCTCAATGTGCATCTAATTCCATCTAGCAATGTTAATGACCAAAACAAATCCATCCCCGACCTTCCCTTCTCTGCTACATAGTCCTTCAGGAAATCCGGTCAACCCCTTCCGTGTAATCACTCACCTTCCAAGTTCCCCGACATCCCCTATCCTGGGCTATCCATACCTTGGCAAGGCTTCCTCGCATTAGAATATCAAACAATTAAGGCATATACCTGCCTCAAAACTATCATACTGGTCATAGCATGCTCATGGAAATCAATGGACACTATTGGATACCAGTTTCCCACAATGGCCCTGCTCCTGAAGTACTCTACAAGCATAGTACTACATGTTCCAATTTCTTTCACTGTTGCTACCCGTTCTTGTAGTCAATTTCAACCGCCCAACTGGGCATGTTCATGCATTCCTGTTCCAAGTACATAACTTCCATTAGATTAAAATAAAATGGAAATAACCTCAAATCATACCTCATTTGTAGTTGGTCAATAAGGTACACTTGCAATCTTGTTTACTTCCTGTCACAACAAGTCAATCTAATTGTTTTATCAAAGCATCTTGCATAACATATCACATCAGGTTAGCTCGAAACACAACCATCATAGATCAAAATCATAAATCACATGTAACCATCATAAACCAGAATCATAGATCACATGTAATCATCATATACCATAATCATAAATCACATGCATAATAAAGCTAAATTGTAACAACCCTGGTGAAAATTCCATGTAATAAATGTTAAAAACAATAACCATGGATGAATGGGACACTTATTCCAAGCTGAATGTTGGGAAATACATTCTAAGAGATGTTCATTTGGTTGTTTATGGCTAAAGAAATTTCCAAAGGCAATGGCTAAGGCATTAAAAGACATTTTGGCACATTTACTTATGAAAATAATGGAAATTAGGAGAAAAATGAGGTGAAAGGTCACAGGTTGCATGTGAGGAAGAAAATGAATAAAATAGAGGCCTCATTCATAAAAAGGCTTCTAAGGATCAGTTGGTAACCTTTTTGTTAGTTCAGTGTGGGAGCTCTCTCTCATTATTCTCTCTCATACTCTTGGATACTTAGAGTTTTCTTGGAGCACTTTTGGAGGGTGTGGCATACTTGTATTTTTGGAGAAAGAAGGCAAAGGAAGAGTAGGAAACCACAAGAAGGAATCAACATCAACAGCTACATCGGATTTTCTTGCAGGTACCGAGTTGCATGTATGATTTATTCACTAGTTTTGGCATGAATGGCATATGCATGTGGTTTCTTGGTTGTAATTTTTCATTGGCATGGAGGTTGCTTAGATTGTCATTTCTTGGATAGCCATGGTGATTGTGGGTTTACTTTCATGATTTTTTTTTGGTTGGTTCTCATGATTTCTTAGCTTGGGTTGAGTTATTAGTTCCTGGAAGCCCTAGTTGGACAAATTCTCTGGAAGCCCTATAACAGCTTGTGTTGAGTTACTAGTCCTGGAAGCCTTGGTTGGAAAAATGCTCTAGAATCCCTTAGTGGGTTGAGTTAATAGTCTTGGAAGCCTTTGTTGGACAAACGCTTTGGAAGCCCAACGACATCTATGGGTTGATTTACTAGTCCTGGAAGCCTTGGTTGGAACAAATGCTTTGGAATCCCTGGAAGGCTTCGATGGAGACCAATATAACGATGGTTTTGTGATGTCTGACCTTGAGGTGGAATCATTGTTTGATGGGTTGAGGTGGATGGCCTCTAGAAGCCCTGAATGAGTTTTGATTGATGTGTTCTATGAGATCCCACATTCATGCTTGGAATATGGTGTTAGAGCCTAGATTGACCTCAGGCTGAAGGGAGGCAATTCTAGGGTAACCACAAACCAAGCTTAACCTGGTAGCTAGCCCTACCAGGTCAGGAGAGGGCTCTCTCCTTATGAATCTCAGTCAAGATGACTGGATCATGAACAAGATTTTATGCTAGGTATAGTAGCTCAAGGGTTTTGATTGATTTTGTTGGTTTTTTGCTGGATCAGATGGAGCTAGGAAATTTGGGTCTGGGAAATTAGGTCAGAATGCAGGGTGTTCTATGGGGCAAGGTAGGTATAGGCTTTTACACTTGAAATTGAGTGAGGTGAGATGTCTAAGACTGGTGAGGAGCTGAGGAGGGCATGTAACGATCATGTATCCTTCTCAAATAGCAAAAAACATAGAATACTGAATGGTTTCCCAAGGTAGAGCACTGCAAACAATGAATTCTACCTATCTATCTTGATATCATTCAGTTAGAAGCTGTGAAATAGATGATGGCATACATAAAACATGTAAACAACTGATAACAAAAGAAGAAACTATGCAAAAGCACCATACCACAAGTATCCCATAAAAATAGCTGCAACTCCTATTAATTTCCTTGCCAAACTGCTTACAATGATGTACAATATAGTTCAGAGCATCCAAGTGAATCCAACCCTTGCAAATGAGAAAGAAAATACATAATATAGACATAAAACAACTCATCCTGACCTTTAGGGGTCGAATCCATGAGAAGAGGGGTTGTTTCAACCATTTCCCAACAAAGAACTGGAATATAGGCAATTAAACAACTTGCCTCTAAAAGAGTGGAAACAGATTCATTTGCCTCAAAACCACCTCTAACTAATGAATCTACCATGTAACACTATTTTACCATTACAAGTACATACCATGTCATAAATTACACCAGTAAAAATAACCATGAGGAGAGAGAAGTCAAATTCCAGTCAAAACAGGCGAAATTTTGATTTTCTGAGCAAAATGGCCAAAAGCGCAGCGTCACTGGCCAAAAGCGCAATGCCACTTTCAGCACACTTTTGGAGGCCTTCCCCTTAGACAAATTGAGCCCATGATAGCTCATTGGAAAGGTCTTCAAGTATAGTTGCTGAAACACCTAGAATTTTTGAATTTGGAGGTCATTTTCCCTCTCAAAAACTTGAATCTCCCAAGACTGCTTCTGTGTGTCCAAAAAGAGGCAGAGAGGTCATTTTTTGGTAGTTTTTGGACCTTTTGGTGACCCGGATTTTCTCCAAAATTTCTAGGGTGCATGTTCTCATCCTCCTAAATCCAAATATGCAAACCTTCTCCATCTGATGCTCCAGGGAAAAGCGCAGCGCCGGTGGCATTGTGCTTCTGGGCAAAATTTATGTGTTTAAAATTACAAAATTGCAAAAATGCAAAAACTTTCCAAAATTTGCCCAAATTTGGCATGGGACACCACCATTAGCTACTTTGATGAGCTAGGGAGGCTTCAACCAATATTTCCAACCTATCTTGCTCTTTCTTGCCCTCTAAGGCTCTCCTCAACCTAGCTTTTAGCTTCCTAATCCTCATATTGCAGATTTTGTTGCGGGTCATGTAATGGTAGGCCATGTGTCGGAGCATTTTCTTATCCTGGTTGGCCTTCTCAATTAGTCTTTCAAGATGTATGTTGACCCTCTCAAGCCATGTTTCCCTATCATTTTCAATCTCTTGGTCAATAGGAGTAAATTTAACATGAGCCTCTTTAGCCATTTGCATGTATGCTTTGATCATTTGCAGCTCCATGAAGACTTTCTTGTCACTCAATTGTTTGTTTTCTTGTTCTAAATATTTGATGATGAACTTGGCTCTCTCTAAGTTGTCCGCCAAAGCTTGTATTTGAGCTTCCCTTTCTTGAATGATGATATCCTTGACAGTGTCTTCATCCCGAGCTTCCAAGTCAATAATGGCAACTCCATGATGAGTAAAGTGTTGTTGCGGCTCCTCATGCTCAATCAGATCAAAATCTCTTTCCTCCTCATCACCAAGATCTTCCTCCTGCACTTTTTCCTTGCCTTTGCTCAACTTCTCAACCTGTACCTATTTTGTTGATGATGAAGGCAAAGCCCCTTCCACACCTTGTGGAGATAACATTTGCCTGTGGACTGATGACGAAGGCAAGGCCCCTTACACACCTTCTGGAGCAAATACTTGCCTAGCAGCTACAAAAAGTCTCCTTGTGCCTCTCTGATATGTTAAGTACATTGGCACCTCAGCAGTTTTGGTTTCCTTGACCTCTTCCCTTATTTCTCCATGGCTAGAAGGCCCACCTTCTTCTTGATGCACTGGTGAAGGGATCTATGGACCTTTGAAAATCTCATGAGCAATGAAAGTCTCCCAAGGAATGTTAAGAAGATTGAGATGGTGAAGAACAATGATTTTGATCAAAGAGTAATGATAGATGTTGTTCAACTGCTGAGGGTATGGTTTCTTCCACACAATGTAAGCTATCTTATCAATATTTCTAAACAAGAAATATGGGAGATTTATCATTCTTACCCTGGTGAAGTGCATGAGGAGTCTGATATGGTAAGCATACAACCGGGAGAATCTGCCTTCACAAGTGAAATACTTGATGATAATCCTCATCAAAGGAACATACCTGTTCTCCAAAAATTTAAAGGGGAAAAGCCTCTTCACCTGGTTTCTATATTGAGGCTTGATGTAAGGTTCATAGTAATCCTCATCAAGGTCATGACCCTTGTACCATTTTTCACCAACATTAGGGATTCTAGTGGCCTCTGAAATGATAGCTGGTGATATTGTGAAGGTTACTCCGGCAAGTGTCACCTCATTGTTATGTAAATGAGTCACAAAAATTCTGGCCAACTCATGGTGAAACTAAACTCTTTCCACTAGTTCACAAAATTCAAAACATGCTTGGTGTCTGAAATAAGAAACTGCCAGTGGGCAATCCTATAATTCTCTCAAACTGGTGGGCTCCTCTCTGATGATTTTTCCTCCTTTATGGGGCTTCCTCTGTTGCCCGTGCCTCTCTATAGAACTGCCACTAAATGTTTCCTCCTCATATTCTTGATCATTGTCTTTGTCCATGCTTCCCTTAATTTGCACAGTGGTAATGTATGGATGGTGGTATCGGTAATGACTTGGAGGAATGGGTGCAAATGAAAGTGTGGAAAAAATGTATGAGGCAGGGGGTTTGGGGAGTGATAAGTGAGTGATAGAGTGTGATAGTAGTGATGGAATAAGGGTTCAAGTTTATGAAATGAATGGTAGGTAAACTAGGGTTTTACCATAGAGATTAGGGTTTTAATTTTGAGGATGAAAAACCAAGAAATTCTTCACATGTGCACACTAAGCAACAATTGGAGTGATGATACTTACTTGCTAAGAGAAAATATGGAGGAAACTCGACGAAATTTGGATGTTTTGGAGTGCTTTTGGTCTTTTCTGGTCAAAGCGCAGTGCCAACTACAGGAGCACAGCGCTGGTCCAGGAGCGCAGTGCCAGTGTTAATTTGCACTATGTGAAAATGCCAGAAGCGCAATGCCAGGCTAGGAGCGCAGTGCCACTTCAGGACGACTTTTGACTGCCTTCCTGATGTCCAAATTGGGCATGTGATAGCTCGTTGGAAATCTTGTCGAGTCTAAATTATAGAACAGCTTGAATTTTTCAATTTGGAGTTCATTTGCCCTGTCAAAATTTCAATCTCCCAAGACTGGTAAAAATGTGCAGAATGAGGCTGCCAAAATGCATAGTGTTGTTGCAGTCAACTTTTGAAGGTCTTCCTAAACTCCAAATTGAGCTCATGATAGCTCATTGGAAATATATTTGTGTCTACTTATCATTTGACTCATAAAGTGAGTCATTTGGTCATTCCATCTATGATAAAAATTTATTTTACCAAGGTCACTGCAAAGGTGCATTAACCCTCCTGAGGCAAATGATGTTTTCGACAATTCTCCCAAACCATGAAACCTGTGTAAAAACTGAAAGATTTTTTTCTTCTTGGGTAAAATATGGACAAAAACCTCTCTCACTTTTTTCAAATTCATATTTTCTTGCTCAGAAACACAGTTTGAAGAAAAACTGCCCCTTATGTGTGGTGAATGGCTTGTTCCTTGGAATGACTTCTCGACAAATGATGGAGACCTAATGTTTGATGATGTGAAATTTCCTCATACCTTCTGATATCCCTTATGCCTCCTCTGCTCATATATCTCTAATCCCATAGCCAACCCTAGCTCAATGGGAGAGGAATTTATGGTTTTAGTGCTTGTTTCTCTTTTGCTTTTGCAGGTGAATTGGTGCTCATGATGACTTGATTTTTGCAGTGGTAGGTGCTTGGCAACATCATCAGATGCTTAGGAGCAGCTGGGAACCAATATTACATATGGAAACATAAAATTACATAAGAAATGAAGATAAAAATAAAATACTTTGTTTTCACCTCAAAACAAGTTTTGAGGTGAGAACTACATTAGGCTTTCAATATGATAAATTATGGCTTTACCAATCATTATTGGCCTCCTCATGTCCTTGTTGATCATTATTGTCATGTAATTATTGTATTTGACCATGGTGGGACCCTAAAACCTAATGACACCAAACCCTAAGACCTAATAAGATAAACTGCAGAGTAAATCATGAACTGTGTCTGAAATATGAAAGAGGATCAACAAGTACAAATTATGAGGAGAAAAACTGGATGTAAACCCTACCATCAGTGAATCCATGACCTGATTGAATGAATCATTAGTATGGGACTCCTACTATGAGATGCAAAAGAGCAAATTTTGATCACTGATGGCAGTGTGAAACACTGATACTAACATATGGCACGGGGGTGAATGGCTGAAGAGAGATTTGGCTTAGCCATTCTACAGTCTGGTGGAACGTGGTAGTGCCATCTTCGATGGTTCATTGCATTCATTAATGAAAAATTAATTCCATTTATTTTCATGTGTAAAGGTACTGATGTATTTATGGATTTTATGGATGATATGTTTATTGTATTTATGTTCCTATTATGTTGTTTATATGCACATTTTATGACAGCAACTATGTATGGCTCTCAGCATGTTTTTAATTGTATGTGAATGGATAATGTGCCTATGACCTAATAGATGATAATGAAGCAAATGGCATGAAGGAACAATGGTTCATAGCGATTCTCAAATAAGTACGAGATCCCTACACTTAATTATGTTGTTTACACATGTAGGTTACATGTCGATGATATGTTTGACGAAATGCCTATCATGGCTAGTAGGGATCTAGTCAAGGTCTTGAACAAGTATTTTCTTTAGTACTTTCATTTCCATGTTACTTTACTGATTTGAAGAGATGGATCAATTCTGGGCAGTGTCCTGGGCTCTGAGCCTGAAAAAGTGGCTTAAATCCCGGGGTCGCGAACACAACACTGACATTTTTTATCCATAGATGTTGGTAGGTAGGCATGTGAGAGCGACTTTAGGTTGTTGGTTGCTACCTTGCCCATAACATGAGAGTGACTATGGCCCAAGAGACCTAAAACAACAATGGGACCCAGGAACAGGCTATCTGAGTGGCTGACTTTTCCTTTGAGGGTTCTGTTGATGATGTTGGATGTCTGTATGGTGTTTTTATGTCGGTTCCACTTCCTTAATGTGACTTAGGAGGTCGAATCATATCATAGTGGCCTTTCGTCACATGTTTACCCAGACTATCTAGTTTCTTGGGTAGATCTACGAGGAGGGTGTTACATAAATAAAATGATGATACTTATCCTTTCATTAATCCTTAGCTTCTACATTTTTCATTTTTTCATACACACTCCAAATTGGTTGCCACAATCGACAAAAACCCAGTGCATTCTCCTCAACCATGTGCACATACACATAGTGTGCATCACAACCGCACAATCCACACACGACATACAACACTATGCAATGCATGCATCCACACCTAACATATAATGCATACACCTACACCCAATGCATAACACAACACAATACATACTCTTACATCCGGTGTACGAAACGGCACAACACGTATACGTACACAATGTACATTACAAGACATACATCCGCACACAACATGAGACACCACAAAATGCATACACGTACACCTGATATACAACATAACTCATACGTCTATACCCGATGTACAAAACCACACAATACATGTACCCACACATAGTACAACACAACGAATACACATGTCACGATACTGTGACTACACAATGCACATAATTAGTACCACATGCCTGCAGCACAACATGTACGACATGCACTCAATTCCACAAGTAGGCCAGTGCCACATGTACTAAGCACCACCTGCACAACATCACATGTACACGGCACCACCTGCACAATGTGTACACAATGCCATATGTACACTGCACCGTTGTACAACATGTACACAATACCACATGTACACATTACCACACGCACGACAAGTACGCGACACCACATGTACACAGTGCCACATGCACGACATGTACACAGTGCCACATGCACGACATGTACACAACACCACCTACACATAGCACCACTTGTACAACATGTACAAAGCACCACATGTGCACAACACCACTTGTACAATCATTCACCCAACACCATATGTACATAGCACCATCTATGCCCAACAGTGAATATGCAACAAGTACAACATATACAACCTATGCACAGAAATAGTACCTCACATCCAAAAGCACACTGTCTCTACTAAGAAACCTTGCTTCCATTGTCTTATCCATGCTTTATCCTAAGATGTCGCAAACCACACTGCTTTAATTTCACGGATGTATCCTTCCACATTACTTGTCATAACATAAACATAGGCATAATACAAGCATACAATATAAATTCATATTCACATGATAGTGACCCCATATATTTGTCATGACTACTCTTCCCACTTGATTCATCATAGCCAAGAACTTCTTCATGTCATTTTCTTGCATAAGAAATCATTCTGCCACAAGAACGATTCTTGATGATCTGTCGGACAGTTACATAAATATATGGATACATACATAGATATATGTAAACATTAGAATAAACAATCATGATACTGTTAGAAAACGATATACATACATACGTACATGTATACATATAAACATCAACATAATCATGATCACAACAAAATTACCATATATTATAAAGTCAAGGTTAATAAATCGCCCTTTACATGTGCAACATATTCAAAATATTGAGAACAATAGTTTCCAACATAGCCAAGGCATCTAACACCTTAGATAGTTTACTTTACCTTTTCCTACTACCTTTCTCATGACTATACTGCTAGCGTCCATCTACACCAATGGACCCAACCAGTCCAACCGACTGTCATAGTCTTACCTTCCATTGTGCTTACTCATGCACCAAGCTTCATCCAGGTTTTACCTGTTGGGTACCATACGACTCTCCCAAGCTCCATTAACTTTCCTCTTTCCCAACCAATTATCAAGATTCAAAACAATAAAGGAAAGACTGAGATGAAAAGAAGAGGAAAACCATGGAAAACCAACAACAATATGACACCACAAACAAAGTTGCATGATCATGCACTAGACATAACAAAACTGAAAATAAAGCGCAAGAAAATCACGAAATGCCAGAAGCACAAGGCTAATAATAGACACCATGACTCAATCCCCATGGTTCCCAGTGATTTCAAAGGAAAGCTCAACCTGAGCCTTCTTGAAGATTTCATGGCAATCTCTTTCCATGCAATCCCCTACGTCATACTTCCATCAACACATAATGTCAACGCATAACTAAACATCACAATACACTAGTTACCTTACCTTGTTGTTCCAAACACATTGCTTGCAACTGAACACATCCACGCCATCTCTCAAGGGACTCCAATTCCCTTGATATATCCACCTATAACTAGAGACTAGCTAATATACCTGTCAAATACGTGTTCATGAATATAGCACATACCCACATAACTCGGATGAAATCAAGGGTAAGAATACTTTCAGTATGCAAATCATTCATTCGTTTGGAATTAGGGTTTCCAAACATATCCAAAGGAATTATTGCCCAATTCCTTTCTTTGACCTTTTTCTTGATACAATTGAGTGTTACTATGCACCGTCACATCATTGACTATTAGTGAGATAAACACATCAACTATTACCTTGTCAGGATAATACCGACATGCTTCCTGCAACTACTCACACATGTCAACCACATGTTCCAAATATGAAGACAATCATGTCTATCAATTTGAAATCAACATTTAGCAATACTAACAATCATGTCATAATCCATAGTCAACTCATAGTCATTAGACATAATGCTACAACTATCACCTACTTACACGCAAGTACATATCAATTGTCTCGACACATATGTATTAGTACAATCATCTTAAAAAAAGATCATTTCTTCATGCAACCCTATAAACTCATATTCATATTATGCAATTAATCAAACATTCAAGCAAGCTATGAACACACCATGTCAGCTAAATCAACTATACGACATAATAAAATAGTCAAGTACCAAATATAAGACATAAGCAAACTCATACCTTGATGTATCTCAGGGGAGGCGATCTTGTCTACACAATCAATCCTGGTTAGCATGACACAACTTCACAACATATCAACTCAAACATAAATCATGATATCCATAACAGTAACTAACTAACATGTTCACATCATAAGCTCATAAGCATTTATCGTTCATGCATAACAATCACATATGTACGATCAGTCTAGATTAGTACGACACCATATCACAAATATGTCAGCTCATACTTGGATATCGCAACCATAACCATCTACATAGGTTAAACCAGGTTAACACAATACATATAACATCAAGATCTTCAATTCAATGAACATAACCATCACACATATGGCCAATGTAAATTACAACATCAAGATCTTAATAAAATAACCCTCATCATCAAGTTAATAGCATATAACAACAATAAGCTATATATCATGCTCATCAACAACATATAACCTAATAATCAAGTTATCTAACGCAAAACAACAATAACAATGCATACAACTACAGGTTAGTATCGTTCTTGACTATTTGACATTTGTTCATATAACTACACTAATAAACTAACATCTATCATGAATGTAATCATAACATCAAAAGGCATGTACATAAACCTAATTCATATAATAATCCTTAACTTACATACATTCATACCAACATACAATAATTGTATGGCGATCTTCTCTTACCCCAAAGTCTAATGAGACAACCTCATTATGATGATTTTCATCTCCTATTCTATCTCAGCCAACACATTAGCATCATAATAACCAATAGCACCACGATGACCTAAATTTGCATACAATGACTTCACAAGGAATTTTTGACCTATTATTCATGCATAACTATAACCAAGACCATAAGTTCATAACGACTGCATATAACACATGAGTACAAAACCATATACACATCCGTCTAGCTAGAGTCCAGTCGTCAATGCATGACCATATCAACTTCACAAACTATGACCTCATGCATGAAACCAACCACTACTCCACTGTACACATTGCCACATGCAACCATCAACATGCATAAGAAATGCATAATCAATTACACATACACATGAACACATGTAGTCGAGCATAATCAATCAATACTTGTAACCAACCTACAAGACTGATACATGTAATCAAACATATAAGAATGCAACCCAACATACAAGGATGTAATCAAGCGGCATAAGTGAAATATAAAAATATGTAACCAATCATATACTCATGACGATGCATTCCAAAAAATCAACATCAAGTTCCTCATGACAACCTTACTACAACCATGATCAACATTATGCAATGCAACAAGCACATGGAATGCAAGTGTAAGACACACACATGCAACTGGCATGCATGCATGGCCAACACACATAGCCCATCCAGTTCGATAGTTCAACCATGCTTTGATACCACTCTGTAACACCCTCCTCCCACATATACCCAAGTAATCATGCCAATCGGGGTAAACATGAGACGAGAGGCTACTATGATCAGATTCGACCTCTATGTGACCTTAAGGAAGTGAAATCGACGGAACATCACACACAATCATCCAACATCAGCAACATAACCCTCAGGAGACATGTCAGGCACTCAGACATCTTGTCCCTAGGTCCCACTGTTGTTCTGATCTCTTAGGCCATCGTCGCTCCATGCTATGGGCAAGGGAGTGAGCAGTAACCTAAAGTCGCTCTCACAGGCTTTCCTGCTAGTGACCAGAGACCAAAATTTCCAGTTATGTGCCAACAACCCCGGGATTTAAGCCACTTTTTTAGGTCCAGATGCTTGGCCACTGCCCAAAATCGAGTGATAGCTTGGAATCAGTAAAAGTACAGGGAAACAATGATGCAAAGGAAATAAGTCGAACAAGACCTTTATCAGACCCCTACTAGCCATGTTAGGCATTTCGTTAAACATATCATCAACATGTAACCTACAGGTGTAAATAACATAATTAAGAGTAAGGTTCTCATACTTATCTGAGAATCACTATGAACCATTGTTCCCTCATTTCATTTGTTGCATTATCATTTATTAGGCCATAGATACCATTCATTTACAAGTAAAAACATGCTGAGAGCCATACATAGTTGTTGTCATAAAATATACATATAACCACCATAATAGGAACAGAATTACCATAAACATATCAGCCATCAAAACCCACATATACATCAATAATTTTGCACATGGAAATCAAGGGAATGAATTTCCCATTAATGAATGCAATAAACCAATCGAAGATGGGACTACCACATTCCACCTGACCATAGAATGGCTTAGCCAAATCTTTCTTCATCCATTCACCCCTATGCCATATTCAAAGCATGAATGTGGGACTCAAACCAAAAGAACCAGCCAGGGCATACTGATGCTAAACCACCTCACCCTCATAAAAAAAAACCAGGTTTTACCGTAATCCATCCCGGATCACTAGGCCAACACAATGAACACATAATAATAGGCCTTACTGTGATATCCACCCGATCACTAGGCAAAACAAGAATGGATGCCACCAGGTTTCTCCACCTACACCATGAGGAATTTTCTTGTCTCCTAGTCTCTCAGACTTTACTACAATCCAAACTCAGATCACTAGACCCTAAACCGAGACCCACTCTCCAAGATTTACCGCATATCCCAAACCTGGGATTACTAGGCCCAACGTAGAGAAAACCACCTCTTGACTTTACCGTATATATTTCCATTCACCAGAAATTATTCCTAGGCCCACCGAGGCAACATAATCCTTTATTTACCACAAGGCACAGTTTCGCTCAAGGGTCACTAGGTCAGTGGCTTTACTGTGATCCACAGTTCAATTTAGTGACCACTAGACCATGTGCTCTATCATTAGGAGATCCACCTCACCCAGCTTCGAATTCATCTAGTAATCTAGCTCAACCAAAACATGAGAACCCCATCGCAGCATGGCTATCCAGAAATGGAAAGGCTAGGTTGAAAACATTTTTACACTTGGCAAAACCCATGCCATGATAGAAAATAACCACATGTAATGCCATGCATGCCAAATCTAGCAAGGAAAATACACATGCAAGTCGATACCTGCAATGAAGCCTGTTGTAGCTGCTTGATCATGCCTTTCCCTGCTCGATCTTGCTTCCTCTTTCCTTCTTTGCCTTTCTTTCTCCAATGCCAAAATGCTCCAAGAGAACTCTAAGTGTCCAAGAGTATGAGAGAGAGAGAGAATAATGAGAGAGCTCCAAAACTCAACTGACAAAAGGTTACATTGACCAAGCTTGCCCACTGATCCTCAAAAGCCTTTTTATCAATGTGGCCTCTATTTTCTTCATTTTCCATTATTGTCCTTCAATTTCCTCCTCACATGCAACCTGTGACATTTCACCGTCCTTTTCTCCTAATTTTCTTTATTTTCATAAATAATTGTGCCAAAATTCCACTTTGCCTTTCCAAAGCCTTAGCCATTGCCTTTACCAATTTCCTTAGCCATAAAAGACCAAATGAACACCCACTAGGATGTTTTTCCCAACATTCAACTTGGAATATGTGTCCCATCAACCATGGGATTTATATATTTTTACATGGATTTTTACCAGGGCTGTTACATTGTTGTAACTTCCAGAATCCATTAAACACATGATGACAAGACTAATAAACCAAAAACTAAATCTAGGACTAGGCCTGACCATCCCCAACCGGGACTAACATTCTGTCAAACACTTGGCATCAATGCAATTTATAGGTGTAAACAACAGATCTAAGCATAGGGGTTTCATAATTATTTGAGATTCACTATGAAGCTTTGTTTCCTTATCACATTAGCTGCAGTTTTATCCATTAAGGCATAGATACATTGTTCATTCATATACAAGTAAAAACATGATGGGAGCCATACATAGCCACTGTCATAATACACATTCATAACCAGCATAATAACAACAAAAATACCAAGGAAACAACAACCATATAATCCACATATAAACTAGTATAATACTCGTGAGATAACAAGGAGAAATAACCTCATATTAATGATGCAAAATCCAACCTGGTATGGGACTACCACATTCCACTCGACCGTAAAATGGCTAAGCCAAATCTCCCTTCAACCATTCACCCCCATGCCATATTCCAAGCATGAATATGGGATCTTATAGAACACATCAATCCAAAACCATCCAGGGATTCCAGAGGCCATCCACCTCAACCCATCAAACAATGATTCCACGTCACGGTTGGACATCACAAAACCATCATCAGATTGGTCTCTATCGAAGCCTTCCAGGACTTCCAGAGTGTTTGTCCAACCAAGGCTTCCAGGACTAATAACTCAACCCACATCTTTTAGCAGACTTCCAGAGTGTTTGTCCAACTACATCTTAAAGGACTAGTAACTCAACCCACCAAGGGATTCCAGAGCGTTTTTCTAACCAAGGCTTCCACAACTAGTAACTCAACCCAAGATGTTACATGGCTTCCAGAGTGTTTGTCCAACCAAGGCTTCCAGGACTAATAACTCAACCTAAGCTAAGGAAACATGAGAACCAGCCAAAATAAAACAATGAAATACCCACAATCTCCATGGTTATCCAGGAAATAGCAAGGCTAGGCAATCCACTATTAATCCCGACCATCCTCCATGCCAATGACAAATCATAACTAGCAAACCACATGCATATGACACACATGCCAAAACTAGTGAGGAAAACATACATTCAGCTCGGTACCTGTAAGAAAAACCCATTGTAGCTACTAATCTTGATGTCCTCTTGCACTTTCTTGCTCTTCCTTTGCCTTCTTGTTCCAAAACTACAAATATGCCACACTCTCCAAGAGTGCTCCAAGAAAACTCTAAGTGTCCAAGAGTATGAGAGAGAGAGAATAGAGAGAGAACTCCAGAAATGAACTGACATAAGCTTACACTGACCAAGCCTACCCACTGATCCTTAGAAGCCTTTTTATGAATGAGGCCTCTATTTTCTTCATTTTGCATTATTTTCCTTCATTTTCCTCCTCACATGCAACTTGTGACCTTTCACCTCCCTTTTTTCCTAATTTCCTTTATTTTCATAAATAAATGTGCCAAAAATTCCATTTTTCCTTTCCAAAGCCTTAGCCATTGCCTTTGTCAATTTCCTTAGCCATTAACAACCAAATCAACACCCACACTACGATGTCTTACCCTACATTCAACTTGGAATAAGTGTCCCATCAATCATGTTTATTATTTTTGCCTTTATTAACTTTTATTACATGGAATTTTCATGAGGGTTGTTACACCTTCCGCCATGATTAAGCTAGGGCATGATATTTTCATAAATCTAGAGCACATTAGGGCCATTATGTTGTCACTTATTTCACATATGGCATTCACCGCTATGACATCATCTTCAACATGGAGAGAATCTAAGAAATATACCATTGTTTCTAGAGAAATGTATATTGCTATTCTTATCTTTATTATTCTGCATGGTGTTTGTAGATTGGCAATTTTTCCTAGACTCTTAAGATTCATTGACTACTCCAACTCTCACTACCTTGCTCCATAATGCAACCAAAGCCCACTTAGGGTATTAGTGTTGAGTGTCTCAAGCTGACACATAAGGCTTGGTTTAGTTAGGTCAGGTTAACAACGTTCTTCTTGTTAATTTTCAAATTATTATTTAACCATGATAAAACATGTAGATGACTCTTTTGCATTAAATTGCAAAAACCATTAAACATATTATATGTTGTTGATATGAACAATGTTGCTAGGGTAGCTTTGAGGTACAAGTGTTCAATGACAAACTCACTTTTAACAACACAATCTCAATTAAGATTTGAGAGAGATATATTGGTTTGTTTTTCTTAGGGTTGTAAATGGGAATAATTATTTGGGGATGATGGAACAATACATAGATGAAAATAGGTCACTGATCTGGTACAACCACTTAGCCTAACTCCCCATGATACTTTGCTTTACTCTCTTCTATGTTCCTCATTGGGTAAGTTGGTGCGAATTAAAGGATTGGGTAAAATTATGTGTGGTTTGTGTGTTTTAGCCAATGCTTCCAAAATCAAAGATTTCATTCCTTATGTAGGGTGGTCAAATTTGTAGGACATCAGAGAGCACAAAGAATTTAATGCATTATGGAAGGAGATTACTAATGAAAAAATTGAGAGGGGGAAGGAAAATGAGTGTGGAAAATGGGAATGATTTTGTAAACATGATGCTTGACATCTTTGAGAAGGCCAATGCCATGGACAAAAAATTAAGTAGCAAGGACATGTTGGTTTCTATAATTAGCACTTCAATAAATAATTTGGGAAGGGAAACAATAGATACATTGACAAATCTACTATGATAAAAGATAGTGTAGGAAGAGCTTGAGTGGATGATTCACAAACACGGCCTAAATTCATGTGATCTTTCAAGTGTTGAGTACATATAATGGATAATGAAACTTTGAGATTGCATTTGTTGATTCAACTACTGCTTCCCTAAATAAATGGATACTTGCATTATGGTAGGATACATCATTCATGAGATTGATTCTTGTGGTAGTGGCATCCCAACTAATAGTCATTCTAGGATTATAGAGAAGAATTGCCAGTTGTTAGGGGCCCTCGTAAAATATTGATACATGATCAAATCACCAAAAGTACATATAAACTAGCATAAGAGTAGAGTATCAAAACATCGATAACTTTGAAGGAGATGACAAGCTAGTGGATGGACATGTATAGGGGTTAATGGAATTCACATGTGTGCACTTAATAGAAGGCATATAACAATACACATGGAAGGAGGAAAGAGATGAAACCCAGTATCATTCGTCTAAAACATGAACATATCAAATGCATCTTGAATAAACATCTCATTCAAAACTATCATGGTAGTTTCTAATTTGAAGTGTAACTTGTGTTGTCCATGACATCTTGAAGCAAATGAATGGCCTCGATTAATGAATTGAGTAAAAGCTAAGCTACTTGCCGAGGTATGCCCTTCAATTATTGCAATCCACTATTTATAATTACACTTGAAAGCATTATAATATTGGTTATTGTAATGAAATTGCAATTTCTTACCTCTATGAGTTATAATCTTAGATATGATTAGATACAAAATATATACAAGTTTTATCTAATAATAAAAATTAAAGAATCAAACGATTAGAGAATCCATACCATGATTAACATGTGATAGCATACAATCACTTTCTAACATGTGGTAGCATACAATCACGTTCAAAAGATAACAAGCTTCAAAGAACCACTGATAAACAATTCCCATATCCTTAAAAATAGCTTCACATAAAATTGTGTAAATTCTTTGTAAAAATATCATATTTTTGAACTCAAATAATAAAAACACAAATCAAAAATATATTCAAACTCTAATTATATAAATACCAACCACCAAAAATATATCCAAACAATAATTATACTAATACCTAATATTAAAATTGTGTTAAATTTATATATATATATATATATATATATATATATAAATAATATAAACACAGATCATATATATATATAAACATAATGCAGATATAAAAAAAAAAATTAATGAAAAAAATATAAATATTAATAATATTTTTAAAAATTGAAATTTACCTCAAAATTAATCTTTAAAACACTATTTAAGGAGAACAATTTTTCAACAATTTGATAATTGATTATGAGATTTGTAAAACTATCATAATGTATTAACATTAAAAAAAAGATTTCAACAATGTGAAATTCTCATAACATTTATTTGAAATTGATGCGTACGGTTGCCTATGGAAAATTGTAAGAACCCCGCTTAGCTACTCTGATGCCATTGGCAGTTGTTCCCCATGAAGAGAGTGGGACAAAAGATCCCGTCGCAGTCAAAGAATTTGGTATATGGGATACGTTTAAAAAGTTGGAAAATATTTATTTGGATTTATTTGGTAATCATTTTTATTTGGATTTATAAAAATTATTGTTAGATTTTTTTAAAATATAATTAAAATTTCTATAAATTTCAAGACAAAATTATAATTTTTAGATTATGGCTATATTTTATATTGGTTTATAACATGTTAAATTGATAGAAATTCATATATACAGTTAAAATTTTAATTTAAATAATAAAAGTGATGATTTTTCTGAATTCCTACTAAGAATTTCACAAAATCTAGACCACTTCAAAAAGACATCTCTTATATAGGTGGATGCAAGTTGTTCTGCATAAAGAATGAGTTTCGACTACCAAGTAAAGGAATCTTATTTGTGGTGAAGTAGGTTTCCGCAAGGAAATCAACGCAGGTCTTTCGCAAGAAAACAAGGTGGATGGCATTGTACAGGAAGTTGGTTCTTTCGCTTTCTGATCTCCTATTTTGTTTTTTGGGATGCATAGTCTGGTTTATTTTTTGTTTTTGTTTCTTGTTTTTTGGATGTATAATTTGGTTTATTTTTTATTTTTGTTTTAGTCTGGTTTATTTTGGTTTTTTGTGTTTTTATCTTAGTTTTTTTTGTGTTTTTTCCTAGTGTTACCAATTTGTTGGTTCTTAGTGATTTCCTTTTTTCTTCTTTGGTATGGTGTTGTTCTGATAATGATTTTCCTACCTCTCTTCGGTTTCTGGCCATATGTAATTTCTCATTTGATTAATGAAAAATGTTCTCATTTGATTAAATGAAAAATGAAAGTTTTTTCGTCGAAAAAAAAGGTCTTCCGAACTTTAGTCAATAATGTTGCGACAGAACTGATAGTCAATAATGCTGGAAGAAGGGAAAACTGGTAGGAAACTTCATGCTTCCACCGTTTAGATTACCAGATTAAGGTATTAGTTCGCCACTTGGTTTTCTCAAAGGAAATAAGAACCTCAAGTAATCAACTACAAATCAAAGCTGTTTTGTTTTCAATTGAGGTGTTGATACCAGAAAAGCTGCAACTGATAGCTTCTCTGCTCTCCTGAATCGTTCATAGGCAAATATTGAAGTTGAGCGCGCATTCTCAATCTCTACCAAATATATTCGATCTTGCTTCTTTGTTAATCTGTATCCAATGGCACCCGTTAACTTTACATCCTTTGCATCCACCAACAGCTATGTGTATGATGTGTTTCTAAATCACCGCGGTCCTAACGTAAAGAAAGGACTCGCTAGTCATATCTACCACCGGCTTAAATAATATGGATTATTAGTTTTTCTGGACCAGAAAGAATTGGAACAGGGAGACAACTTGAAACCTCAAATCGAAGGGGATATTCGAACAACGTCTGTTCATGTAGCCATATTTTCACCAACTTATGCTCAATCAAGATGGTGTCTCCACGAGCTCGTACTGATAGGGAAAAGATGTTGAAGTCGGGGTCAACAATAATTCTGGTTTTCTACAAAGTCGAGCCCGCAGATCTTCGATGGATGCGCGGTGGAGATCGAGTTTATGCTAGAGATTTGGGCATGCTTGAAAGGAAGAGAGCATTTTATTGTCCGCAACCAAGGTACGACCCCAATACCATAGAAAAATGGAGGAATAATCTTTCTACTGTGGCAGATATAATCGGTTTTAGTAAGACCCTCCCTATTATTTGAGTTTTGTACTTTGCTGGCTTCATAAGTGTATCACAGATTATTTATGTAGATGTTTTTTATTTGTCTGTTGACTGTGATTGTGAATATTATTCAGGGAAGGGTGGCAGCTCGTCCATGAGGTCGTCCAACAAGTTCTGAAAAAAGTTCGCAAACCACCTTTGGACATCGCTAAATATCCTACTAGCCTCAATAAAAAAATAAAAGATGTGGACAGAACATTTCCACTGCAGCAGCAAAGCGAGAAGGATACAATTTTGGGAATTGTAGGTCTTGGCAGGGTAGGGAAAACTACCCTCGCTAAACAATTCTTCAACCGAGAGAGATCAATTTACGATCGATCTTGCTTCTTATTTGATATCAGATCCAAATCTTTACCTTTCCTGCAGAGTAGCCTTCTTAGCGATCTGATGCAGTCGAATGAACAGATAAAAAGCATTTCTGAAGGGATAGAGAGGCTCAAAACAGTTTCTCAACAGTCTCTTATCATTTATGATTGTGTGTGATGTTTCGTCGATTTCACTTCCTTAAGGTCATATAGGAGGTCGAATCATATCATAGTGGCCTCTCATTGCATGTTTACCCTAGTTGTCCAATTACTTGGGTAGATGTAGGAGGAGGGTGTTACATAAATTAAATGTTGATACTTATCCTTTCATTAAACCTTAACTTCTACCTTTGTCCTTATTTCATACACACTCTGGATTGGTTGTCGCACCTGACAAACACCCAGTGCCTTCTCCTCAACCATGTGCACATACACATAGTGTGCATCAAAACTGCACAATCCACACATGACATAGAACAGCATGCAATACATGCATCCACACCTAACATACAACACATACAGCTACACCCAGTGCACAACACAATACATACACCTACACCTAGTGCATAACACAACACAATACATACTCTTACATCCGGTGTACAACACGGCACAACACGTATATGTACACAATGTACATTACAAGACATATATCCACACACAATGTGAGACACCACAAAATGCATACACATACACCTGATATACAACACAAATCATACGTCTATACCCGATGTACAACACCACACAATACATGTACCCACACATAGTACTGCACAACGAATACACATGTCATGATACCGTGACTACACAAGGCACATACATAGTACCGCATTCCTGCAGCACAACATGGATGACATGCACTCAATCCCATATGTATGCTAGTGCCACATGTACTAAGCACCACCTGCACAACGTGTGCACAACATCACATGTACACAACACCACCTGCACAACATGTACACAACACCATATGTACACTGCACCATTTTACAATGTGTACACAATACCACATGTACACATTACCACACACGCGACATGTACACGACACCACATGTACACAATGCCACATGCACGACTTGTACACAACACCACTTACACATAACACCACTTGTACAACATGTACAGAGAACCACATGCACACAACACCACTTGTACAATCATGCACACCACACCATATGTACATAACACCATCTATACCCAGTACTAGTACCATGTATATGTACAACCTATGCACAACAATAGTAACTCGCATCCAAAATCACATTGTCTCTACTAAGAAACCTTTCTTCCATTGTCTTATCGAGTGTTTATTCTAACATGTCGCAAACCACATGGCTTTCATTTCACTTATGTATCCTTCCACATTACCTGTCAAAACATAAACATGGGCATAATACAAGCATACAATATAAATTCATATTCACATGATACTGACCTCATATATTTGTTATGACTACTCTTCCTACTTGATTCCTCATAGCCAGGAACTTCTTCATGTCATTCACCTGCATAAGCAATCATTCCGCCACAAGAATGATTCTTGAAGATCTATCGGACAGTGACATAGATACATGGATACATACATACAGATATGTAAAAATTAGCATAAACAATTATGATCATGTCAGACAATGATATACATACATACATACATATATGTATACATATAAACATCAGCATAATCATGATCACAACAAAATTACCATATATTAGAAGGTCATGGTTAAGAGATCTCCCTTTAAGTGTGCAACATATGAAAAACATTGAGAACAACAGTTCCCAACATAGCCAAGGCATATGCCACCTTAGATATGTTTACTTTACCTTTTCCTGTTACCTTTCTCATGACTATACTGTCAGCGCCCATCTACACCAATGGACCCAACCAGTCCAACCGACTGTCATAGTCTTACCTTTTGTTGTGCTTACTCATGCATCGATATTCATCTAGGTTTTACCTTTTGGGTACAACACGACTCTCCCCGAGCTCCATCAACTTTCCTCTTTCCCAACCAATTATCAAGACTCAAGAAAATAAATGAAAGACTGAGAAGAAAAGAAGTGGAAAACCAACAACAATATGACAAAGTTTCATGATCATGCAACAGACATAACAAAACTGAAAATAAAGAACAATAAAATCAGAAAATACCAAAAGCACAAGGCTAACAACAAACACCATGACTCAATCCCCATGGTTCCCAGTGACTTCAAAGGAAAGCTCAACTTGAGCCTTCTTCAATATTTCATGGCAGTCTCTTGCCATACAATTCCATGCATCATACTGCCATCAACACATAATGTCAGTGCATAACTAAACTTCACAATACACCATTTACCTTACCTTGATGTTCCAAACATGTTGCTTGCAACTGAACACATCCACGGTATCTCTCAAGGGACTCCAATTCCCTTGATAGATCCACCTATAACTAGAGACTAGATAATATACCTGTCAAATACATGTTTATGAATATAGCACATACCCACATAATTTCAGACGAAATCAAGGTTAAGAATATTTCCAGTATGCAAAGAACTCATTCGTTTGGAATTAGGGTTTCCAAACATAGCCAAAGGAATTATTGCCCAATTCCTTTCTTTGACCTTTTCCTTGATACAATTGAGTCACTTACTATGCACTGTCACATCACCCAACTATTAGTGATATAAACACATCAACTATTACCTTGTCAGGCTAATACCAACATGCTTCCTGCAACTACTCACACATGTCAACCACATGTTCCAAATATCAATACAATCATATCTATCAATTTGAAATCAACATTTAGCAAGACTAACAATCATGTCATAATCCATGGTCAACTCATAGTCATTAGACATAATGCTACAACTATCACCTACTTACACGCAACTACATATCAATTGTCTCGACACATGTATTAATGCAATCATTTTAAAACAAGATCATTTATTCATGAAACCCTATAAACTCATACTCATATCATGCAATTAATCAAGCATTCAAGCAAGCTATGAACGCACCATGTCAGATAAATCAACTACATGACATAATCAAACAGTCAAGTACCAAATATATGACATAAGAAAACTCTTACCTTGATGTATCTCAAGGAAGGCGATCTTGTCTGCACAATCAATCCTGGTTAGCACGATACAACTTCACAACATATCAACTCAAACATAAATCATGATATCCATAACAGTAACTAACTAACATGCTCACATCATAAGCTCATAAGAATTTGTCATTCATGCATAACAATCACCTATGTACGATCAGTCTAGATTAGTACGACACCATATCACAAATATGTTGGCTCATACCTGGATATTACAACCATAACCATCTACATAGGTCAAAACAGGTTAACGCAATACATATAACATCAAGATCTTCAATGCAATGAACATAACCATCACACATATGGCCAATCCAAATTACAACATCGAGATCTTAAAAAAATAACCCTAGTCATCAAGTTAATAGCATATAACAACAATAAACTATATAACATGCTCATCAACAACATATAACCTAATAATAAAGGTATCTAACATAAAACAACAATAGAAATGCATATAACTACAAGTTACTATCATTCTTGACTATCCAACATATGTGCATATAACTACACTAATCAACTAACATCTATCATGAATGTAATCATAACATCAAATGACATGTACATAAACCTAATGCATATAATAATCCTTAACTTGCATACCTGCATGCCAACATACAATACATGTATTATGATCTACTCTTACCCCAAAGTCTAATGCGAAAACCTCATTAGGATGATTTTCATCTCCTGTTCTATCTTAGCCAACACATTAGCATCATAACCACCAACAACACCACAATGACCTAAATTTGCATACAATGACTTCACAAGGAATTTTTGACCTACTATTCATACATAACTATAACCAAGACCATACATGCATAATGACTGCATATAGACATATAACACATGAGTACAAAACCATATATACATCCTTCTAGCTAGAGTCCAGTTGTCAATGCATGACCCTATCAACTTCACAAACTATGACCATGTGCATGAAAACAACCACTACTCCACTATATGCATTGCCACATGCAACCATCAACATGCATAATCAATTACACATACACATGAATGCTTGTAGTCGAGCATAAGCAATCAATACTTGTAACCAATCTACAAGACGGATACATGTAATCAACCATATAAGAATGCAACCTAACATACAAGGATGTAATCAAGTGTCATATAACAACATGTAAGTGACATATAACAATATGTAACCAGTCATATAATCATGACGATGCATTCCACAAAATCAACATCAAGTTACTCATGACAACCTTACTACAACCATGATCAATATTATGCAATGAAGCAAGCACATGGAATGCAAGTGTAAGAGACACACATGCAACTGACATGCATGCATTGCAAACACACACCAACCATCCAGTTGGAGAGTTGAACCATGATTTGATACCACTCTGTAACACCCTCCTCCCACATATACCCAAGTAATCATGCCAACCGGGGTAAACATGAGACGAGAGGCTACTATGATCAGATTCGACCTCCTATATGACCTTAAGGAAGTGAAATCGACGAAACATCACACACAATCATCCAACATCAGTAACAGAACCCCCATGAGACATGTCAGCCATTTATACATCTTGTCCCTGGGTCCCACTGTTGTTCTGGATCTCTTAGGCCACAGTCTCTCTCATGCTATGGGCAAGGGAGTGACCAACAACCTAAATTTTCTCTCACAGGCTTTCCTACTAGTGACCAGAAACCAAAATTGCCAGTTCTATGCCAGCGACCCCAGGATTTAAGCCACTTTTTCAAGTCTAGAGGCTAGGCCACTGCCCAGAATGGAGTGATAACTTGAAATCAGTAAAAGTATAGGGAAACAATGATGCAAAAGCAATAAGTCGAACAAGACCTTTAGTAGACCCCTACTAGCCATACCAGGCATTTCATCAAACATATCATCAACATGTAACCTGCAAGTGTAAATAATAGAACTAAGTGTAGGGATCTCAGACCTATCTAAGAATCGCTATGGACCATTTTTCCCTCATTTCATTTGTTGCATTATCATCTATTAGGCCATAGATACACTATCCATTCATTTACAAGTAAAAACATGTTGAGAGCCATACATAGTTGTTGTCATAAAATATACATATAACTAGAATAATATGAGCATAATTACCATAAACATATCACCCATCAAAACCTACATATACATCAATAATTTTGCACATGGAAATCAAGGGAATGAATTTCTCATTAATGAATGCAATAAACCAACTGGAGATGGGACTACCATGTTCCACCCGACCATAGAATGGCTGAGCCAAATCTCTCTTCATCCATTCACCCCCGTGCCATATTCCAAGCATGAATGTGGGACTCAAACCAAAAGAACCAACCAGGGCATACCAACGCTAAACCACCTCACCCTCATCAACAGAAACCAGGCTTTACCGTAATCCATCCTAGATCACTAGGCCAACACAACGAACACATCATAACATGCTTTACCGTGATCTCCACCCGATCACTAGGCCAAACAAGCATGGATGCCACCGGGTTTCTCCACCTACACCATGAGAAATTTTCCTGTCTCCTAGTCTCTCAGGCTTTACTGCAATCCAAACGCGGATCACTAGGCCCTAAACCAAGACCCAGTATCCAATCTTTACCGCATATCACAAACCTGGGATTACTAGGCCCAACGAAGAGAAACCCACCTCCTAGCTTTACCGTATATCCTGCAATTCATCGAAAATGATTCCTAGGCCCACCAAGGCAACACAATCCTTGCTTTACCGCAATGCACAGTTTGGCGCAGGGGTCACTAGGCCAATGGTCTTACTATGATCCACAGTCCGGTTTAGGGACCACTAGGGTATGTGCTCTATCATTCGAAGATCCACCTCACTCAGCTTCGAATCCATCCGATAATCCAACTCAACCAAAACATGAGAACCCCATCACACCATGGCTATCCGAAAATGGCAAGGTTAGGTTGAAAACATTGTTACACGTAGAAAAGCCCATGCCATGATAGAAAAGAACCACATGCAATACCATGCATGCCAAATCTAGCAAGCAAAATACACATGCAAGTCGGTATCTGCAATGAAGCTTGTTGTAGCCGCTTAATCGTGCCTTTCCCTACTTGATCTTTGCTTCCTCTTCCCTTCTTTGCCTTTCTTGCTCCAATGACAAAATGCTCCAAGAGAACTCTAAGTGTCCAAGAGTATGAGAAAGAGAGAGCATGAGAGAGCTCCAAAACTCAACTGACAAAAAGTTACATTGACCAAGCTTGCCCACTAATCCTCAAAAGCCTTTTTATTAATGAGGCCTCTATTTTTTTTCATTTTCCATTATTTTCCTTCAATTTCCTCTTCACATGCAACCTGTGACCTTTCACCTTCCTTTTCTCCTAATTTCCTTTATGTTCATAAATAATTGTGCCAAAATGCCACTTTTCCTTCCCAAAGAATTAGCCATTGCCTTTGCCAATTTCCTTAGTCATAAACAACCAAATGAACACCCATAGGATGTTTTGCCCAACATTCAGTTTGGAATACGTGTCCCATCAACCATGGTATTTATATATTTTTACAAGGATTTTTACCAGGGCTGTTACATTGTTGTAACTTTCGGAATCCATTAAACACATGATGACAAGACTAATAAACCAAAAACTAACTCTAGGACTAGGCCTGACCATCCCCAACCGGGACTGACATTATGTCAAACACTTGGCATCAATGCAATCTACAGATGTAAACAATAGATCTAAGCATTGGGGTTTCATACTTATCTGAGATTCACTATGAAGCATTGTTTCCTTATCACGTTGCAGTTTTATCCATTAGGCCATAGATACATTTTTCATTCATATACAATTAAAAACATGATGGGAGCCATACATAGCCACTGTCATAATACACATTCATAACTAGCATAATAACAACAGAAATATATAATCCACATATAAACTAGTATAATACTCGTGAGATAACAAGGAGAAATAATCTCATATTAATGATGCAAAATCCAACCTGGTATGGGACTACCACATTCTACCTAACCGTCGAATGTCTGAGCCAAATCTCTCTTTAGCCATTCACCCCCGTGCCATATTCCAAGCATGAATGTGGGATCTCATATAACACATTAATCCAAAATCATCCATGGATTCCATAGGCCATCCACCTCAACCCATCAAACAATGATTCCACATCATGGTTGGACATCACAAAACCATCGTCAGATTGGTCTTTATCCAAGCCTTCAAGGACTTCTAGAGTGTTTGTCCAACTGAGGGTTCCAGGACTAGTAACTCAACCCACATCTTCTACCGGGCTTCTAGAGCGTTTGTCCAACCATGGATTAAAGGACTAGTAACTCAACCCACCAACGGCTTCCAGAACATTTTTCCAACTAAGGCTTCTAGGACTAGTAACTCAACCCAAGATGTTATAGGGCTTCTAGAGTGTTAGTTCAACTAGGGATTCTAGGACTAATAACTCAACCCAAGGTAAGGAAACATGAGAACCACAAAAAAAACAATGAAATAAACCCACAATCTCCATGGTTATCCAGGAAATAGCAACGCTAGGAAATCCTCTGTCAATCCCAACCATCCTCCATGCCAATGACATATCATAACTAGAAAACTACGTGCATATGCCACACATGCCAAAAATAGTGAGGAAAACATACATTCAGCTCAGTACCTGCAAGTAAAACCCATTGTAGCTACTAATCCCGATGTCCTCTTGCACTTTCTCGATCTTCCTTTTCCTTCTTGCTCCAAAACTCCAAATATGCCACACTCTCCAAGAGTGCTCCAAGAAAACTCTAAGTATCTAAGAGTATGAGAGGGAGAGAGAATAGAGAGAAAACTCCAGAACTGAACTAACATAAGTTTACACTGACCAAGCCTACCCACTGATCATCATAAGCCTTTTTATGAACGAGGCCTCTATTTTCTTCATTTTCCATTATTTTCCTTCATTTTCCTCCTCACATGCAACTTGTGACCATTCACCTCCCTTTTCTCCAAATTTCCTTTATTTTCATAAATAAATGTGCCAAAAATGCCATTTTTCCTTTCCAAAGCCTTAGCCATTGCCTTGTCAATTTCCTTAGCCATTAACAACGAAATCAACACCCACACGAGGATGTCTTGCCCAACGTTCAACTTGGAATAAGTGTCCCATGAATCGTGGTTATTATTTTTGCCTTTATTAACTTTTATTACATGGTATTTTCACCAGGGTTGTTACACCTTCCACCATTATTAAGCTAGGGCATGCTATTTTCATAAATCTAGATATATTAGGGCCATTATGTTGTCACTTCTTTCACATATGGAATTCACCACTATGACATCATCTTCAACATGGAGAGAATCTAAGAAATCTACCATTGTTTCCAGAGAAATGTATATTGTTATTCTTATCTTTATTATTCCACATGGTGTTTGTAGATTGGAAATTTTTCCTAGACTCTTAAGATTCATTGACTACTCCAACTCTCACTACCTTGCTCCATAATGCAACCAAATCCTACGTAGGGTATTAGTGTTGGGTGTCTCAAGCTGACACACAAGGCTTGGTTTAGTTAGGTCAAGTTAACAACGATCTTCTTGTTAATTTTCAAATTATTATTTAACCATGCTAAAACATGTGGATGACTCTTTTACATTAAATTGCAAAAACCATGAAACATATTATATGTTGTTGATATGAACAATGTTGCTAGGGTAGCTTTGAGGTACAAGTCTTCAATGACAAACTCACTTGTAACAACACAATCTCAATTAAGATTTGAGAGAGATATATTCGTTTGGTTTTCTTAGGGTTGTAAATGGGAACAAATATTTGGGGATGATGGAACAATACATGGATGAAAATAGATCACTGATGGTACAACCACTGAGCCTAACTTCTAGTGATACTTTGCTTTACTCTCTTCTATGTTCCTCATTGGATAAGTTGGTGCAAATTAAAGGATTAGGTAAACTTATGTGTGGTTTGTGTGTTGTAGCCAATGTATCCAAAATCAAAGATTTCATTCCTTGTGTAGGGTGATCAAATTTGTAGGACATTAGAGATCACAAAAAAGTGCACAAAAAATTTAATGCATTATGGAAGGAGATTACTAATGAAAAAATTGAGAGGGGGAAGGAAAATGAGTGTGGAAAATGGGAATGCTTTTGTAAACATGATGCTTGACATCTTTGAGAAGGCCAATGCCATTGACAAAAAAATAAGTAGCAAGGACATGTTGGTTTCTATAATTAGCACTTCAATAATAATTTGGGTACGGAAACAATAGAGACATTGACAAATCTACTATGGTAAAAGATAGTGTAGGAAGAGCTTGAGTGGATGATTCACAAACACGACCTAAACTCATGTGATCTTTCAAGTGTTGAGTACACATAATGGATAATGAAACATTGAGATTGCATTTGTTGATTCGACTATTGCTTCCCTAAATAAATGGATACTTGCAGTATGGTAGGATACATCATTCATGAGATTGTTTCTTGTGGTAGTCACACCCCAACTAATAGTCATTCTAGGATTATAGAGAAGAATGGCCAATTGTTAGGGGCCCTCGCAAAAGATTGATACATGGTCAAAACACCAAAAGCACATATAAATTAGCATTACAATTGAGTATCAAAACATCGATAACTTTGAAGGAGATGACAAGCTAGTGAATGGACATGTATAGGGGTTAATGGAATTCATAGGTGAGCACTTAATAGAAGGCCTATGACAATACACAAGGAAGGAGGAAAGAGATGAAACCCATTATCATTCTTCTAAAACATGAACATATCAAATGCATCTTGAATAAACATCTCATTCAAAACTATCATGTTAGTTTCTAATTTGAAGTGTAACTTGTGTTGTCCATGACATCTTGAAGCAAATGAATGGCCCTGATTAATGAATTGAGTAAAGGCTAAGCTACTTGCCGAGGTATGCCCTTCATTTATTGCAATCCACTATTTATAATTACACTTGAAAGCATTGTAATATTGGTTATTGTAACGAAATTGCATTTTCTTACCTCTATGAGCTGTAATCTTAGATATAATCAGATGCAAAATATATACAAGTTTTATCTAATAATAAAAATTAAAGAATCAAACGATTAAACAATCCATACCATGATTAACATGTGGTAGCATACAATCACTTTCAGAAAAGAAGAGATGACAAGCTTCCAAGAACCACTAACAAACAATTGCCATATCCTTAAAAATAGCTTCCACATAAAATTGTGTAAATTCTATGTAAAAAACTCATATTTTTAAACTCAAATAATAAAAACACAAATCAAAAATATATTCAAACTCTAATTATGTAAATACCAACCACTAAAAATATATCCAAACAATAATTATTTTAAATAGAAATGAGGGGCGGTAAGACCCTCTGAAGAAGCGTTATATTAACCCCAGTATACAATATTTACAATATATACATTGACAGAAGATTACAATAGCTGTGTCATATTGACGACAGTGCAACATGAATCGGTGGGTGGCGGGTGGGGAGGCTATTAGCGTGTCGTCCCGCCACGCGCGCCCACGTTCCTATCCAAACAATAATTATACTAATACCTAATATTAAAATTGTGTTAAATTTTATAAAATATATACATATATCCAAATTTAAATAATATAAACACAAAGCATATATATAACATAATGCAAATATAAAAAAAAATTAATTAAAAAAAAAAAACTAAACTTAACAATATTTTGAAACATTGAAATTTACCTCAACAATAATCTTTAAATAAGACACTATTTAAGTAGAACAATTTGATAATTGATTATGAAATTTGTACAATGTATTAACATTAAAAAGAAGATTTCAACAATCTGAGAACCCATCCAGGCATATAAGGATGTGAAAGGAGTTGTTTAGGGAGGAGGAATTGCCGAGATAATTAAAAGTGGTTAGAATTTGGGCAAAAAATATTTCAAAAAATTTTGTAAAGTGTTTGAATCATGTTTTTGATGATGGAAATAGATTCAGCACCATCAAAAACTTCTAAAGACCTAAAATTATGAATTTTGACAACTGTTACTGAGATTTACAGATCCCTACTAAATTTTTTTAAAATATGAAAAAATTTCCATAACTTTCACAGCCAAAAAACCTAATTATTAGAATACAGCAATGCAAAATTGTCATAACATTTATTTGAAATTGATGCGTACTGTTACCTATGAAAAATTGTAAGAACCCCACTTACCTACTCTGATTTTTTTTTTTCAAAATTTTATATTGTTGTAAAATTTACGTCCATTTCTCTCTGAAAAATCATTTACGTTCATTGATGCCATTGCCAGTTGTTCCCCGTGAACAGAGGGGGACAAAAGATACCGTCGCAGTCAAACCATTTGGTATACCGGGATACGTGAACAGAGGGGGTCAAAAGATCCCGTCGCAGTCAAAGCATTCGGTATTTGGTATACCGGGATACGCGTAAATGCTGGATGGCTAAACCGCGAAGTTGCTTACGTCATTTCCACTTGCTTATTTTTTTATGTTAGTTTCATTGGAATTTATATATGCAGTTAAAAATTTAATTTAAATGATGAAAGTGATACTTTTTATGAATTCCTACCAAAAAGTTCACAAAATGTGGACCACTTGGATGCAAGTTGTTTTGCATAAAGAATGGGTCTCGATTCCCAAGGAAGAGATCTTATTTGTGGTAAGGCAGGTTTCCCCAAGAAAATCAACGCAGGTCTTCCAAACAAATAGTCAATAAAATTCTGGACCACTTAAAAAATTCATATCTTATATGGGTTGATACAAATTGTTCTGCATAAAGAATGGGTCTCGACTCCCGAGTCCAGGAATCCTGTGGTAAAGCAGGTTCCCCAAGGAAATCAATGCAGGTTATTGTACAGGAAGCTGGTTCTTTAGTTTTCTGATTTTCTGTTTTGTTTTTGTTTTTCAGTCTGGTCTATCTTTTTTCATTTTGGCTTTTTGTTTCTTTTTCTAATGCTATCAATATTTATTTTTAGTGATTTCCTCTTTGCTTCTTTAGTTAGTGTTGATCTAATAATGATTTGTCTACTTTTTTGGTTTCTAGCTTTATGTAATTTTTCATTTTGTCATTGTACAGGAAGCTGGTTCTTTCACTTTCCGATCCTCTGTTTTGTTTTTGTTTTTGTTTTTAAGTCTGTATATCTTTTCACATCTTGGCTTTTTGTTTCTTTTTCTAATGCTTCTTAGTGATTTCCTCTTTGCTTCTTTAGTTAGTGTTGGTCTAATAATGATTTGCCTACCTTTTTGATTTCTAGCCATATGTAATTTCTCATTTTGTCATTGTACAGGAAGCTGGTTCTTTTGTTTTTGTGTTTCAGTCTGGTCTATCTTTTCTCATTTTGGCTTTTTGTTTCTTTTTCTAATGCTATCAATATTGGTTCTTAGTAATTTCCTCTTTGCTTCTTTGGTTAGTGTTGGTCTAATAATGATTTGCCTACTTCTTTGGTGTCTAGTCATATGTAATTTCTCATTTTGTCATTGCACAGGAAGCTGGTTCTTTCGCTTTTTGATTGTCTGTTTTGTTTGTTTTGTTTTTGTTTTTCAATCTGCTCTATTTTTTCTCATCTTGGTTTTTTGTGTTTTTTTTAGTACTATCAATATTGATTTTTAGTGATTTCTTTTTTGCTTCTTTGATTAGTGTTGGTCGTGTTGGTATAATAATGATTTGCCTACCTCTTTGGTTTATTGCGATATGTAATTTCTCATTTGATTAATGAAAAATGGAAAAAAAAAATTCGTCAAAAAAAGTCTTCCGAACTTTAGTCAATAATGTTGGGACAGAACTGATAGTCAATAATGCTGGAAGAAGGGAAAACTGGTAGGAAACTTCATGCTTCCACCGTTTAGATTACCAGATTACGGTATTGGTTGACTATTTATTGCAACTTGGTTTTCTCAAAGGAAATAAGAACCTCAAGTAATCAACTACCCATCAAAGCTGTTTTGTTTTTAATCGTGTGCCCAAATATTGAGGTATTGATACCACAAAAGCTGCAGCTGATAGCTTCTCTGCTCTCCTGAATCGTTCATAGACAAATATTGAAGCTGAGCGCGCATTCTCAATCTCTGCCAAATATATTCGATCTTGCTTCTTTGTTATTCTATATCCAATGGCACCCGATAACTTCACATCCTTCGCATCCACCTCCAAAACCCCCTCCCATGGCGACACCAATAACTATGTGTATGATGTGTTTCTAAATCACCGCGGTCCTGACGTAAAGAAAGGACTCGCTAGTCATATCTACCACCGGCTTAAAGAATTTGGATTATCAGTTTTTCTGGACCAGAAAGAATTGCAACGAGGAGACAACTTGAATCCTCAAATCGAAGGGGCTATTCGAACAGCCTCTGTTCATGTAGCCATATTTTCACCAACTTATGCTCAATCAAGATGGTGTCTCCATGAACTCGTACTGATGAGGGAACAGATGTTGAAGTCGGGGTCAACAATAATTCCGGTTTTCTACAAAGTCGAGCCCGCAGATCTTCGGTGGACGCGCGGGGGAGATCGAGTTTATGCTAGAGATTTGGGCGTGCTTGAAAGGAAGAGAGCATTTGATTCTCAGGAACCACGGTACGACCCCAAGACCATAGAAAAATGGAGGAATACTCTTTCTGCTGTGGCAGATATAATCGGTTTTGAGCTGAAGGACAAGTAAGACCCTCCAATTCTCCCTACTATTTGAGTTTTGTACTTTGCTGGCTTCATAAGTATATCACAGATTATTTATGTAGATGTTTCTCGTTAGTCGATTAACTGTGATTTGAATATTGTTCAGGGAAGAATGGCAGCTCGTCCAGGAGGTCGTCCAACAAGTTGTGAAAAAGGTTCCCAAACCACCTCTGAACGTCGCCAAATATCCTACTGGCCTCGATGAAAAAATTAATGATGTGGACTGGACATTGTCACTTCAGCGGCAAAGCGAGAAGGCTACAGTTTTGGGAATTGTAGGTCTTGGCGGGGTCGGAAAAACTACCCTGGCTAAACCAATTCTTCAACCGAGAGAGATCAAATTACGATCGATCTTCCTTCTTATTTGATGTCAGATCCACATCTTTGCCTTCCCTGCAGAGTAGTCTTCTTAAGGATCTGATTCAATCGAATGCACAAATAAACAACGTTGATGAAGGCATAGAGAGGCTCAAAACAGTTTTTCAACGGTGTCTTATCATTTTAGATGATATTGATCATATTGATCGAATGGATGCATTATGTGCACCGCTTAGAGATACCATTCATGTAGGTAGCTTAATTTTAATTACATCTCGCACTAAGGATGTACTTATAAGCGCAGGTATTGGAGAGTCATCCATTTACACACTGAAAGGTCTCAATGGAGAGCACTCGCAAGAGCTCTTTTGCTGGCATGCCTTCGGTCAACTCCGTCCCGTTGTAGGATTTGAGGAAGTGGTTAAAGAGTTTTTGAATGTCTGCAATGGTTTGCCACTATCGATTAAAGTGCTTGGGGCGCTTCTTCGTGGAAAAGACGATTTGAGGCATTGGAGTGCGCAATTGCGGAAAACCTCCAAAGTACTTCCGGACGATATACGAAGCACACTTAGAATTAGCTATGATGCTCTTGATGAAGAGGAGAAGCAGATATTCTTAGACGTTGCCTGTTTCTTTATAGGAGAAGATAGGGATACGGCTATCAGAGTATGGGATGGATCCAACTGGGAAGGGTTGCTAGGTCTTTGGAAGCTGGAAAACAGATGCCTGGTCGAGGTGGACGGTCTGAACCGTCTCAGAATGCATGACCACCTTCGAGACCTCGGCAGAGATATAGCTGAAAATCCAGAATATCCGCGTCGTCTTTGTCGTTTCACAGAGAATCTTCTTCATAATATGTCTGCCCAATCATTTGTAAGTATCCTGAAGCTTTCGATCAACTTCGAAATAGCGTTGTGTGAAAAAAATTGCCTGTCAAGTTTTGAAATCTTAGAACTTCCCAATATTGTCAATCTTGTTTCTAACTGCTGGCGGTGAACAATTCAGGTGCGTGGAGTTATCATGGTTGAAGGAAATGACCCTGAAAAATCTTTTGAAAACCTTCCAGGCAGCTGCAACCTAAGCAGGTTGCAGCTGCTTAGGGCTCAAAGTCATTCTGTTGAACGAGTATTCAGCACTGGGCAGTTAGCACCACTAATATATCTGCGCTGGGAGAACTGTCTGAAGTCCTCCTTACCTCCTCCGATTCCATTAAAGGATTTAAGAGTGTTAAATATAGGGGGTGAGCAATTGAAAACACTCTGGCAACATGAATCTCAGGTAGTCGTGTTGTTTGTCGTTTTTTGAACAGATTTATTTACCTTTTTTTTCTTCAAAGTGTAAAAATGGTTGCAATTGTCTTTTTTTTTGGCGTATATCTCAATGCTCAAACCCACTTTAATAATGTACGTGAACATTGCAGGCACCTCTGCAATTGCGAGAATTATATATTGATGCTCCGCTTTCAGAGGTACCAAAGTCAATTGGGAAGCTGAAGCACCTAGAAAAAGTTTTCCTGTGCACACGTTATCTTGAAACTTTTCCAAATGAATTTGGGACCTTATCAGGCCTCAGAAGTCTTCACTTTGAATGCTCCGCTGTGCAGACACTGCCATACTCGGTTGGGAACTTGAGGGGCCTCCAAAGATTTGACTTGACCGGGTGCTCCACTCTGCAGACACTCCCAGACTCAGTTGGGAACCTCACAAGCCTCCAAAGGCTTGACTTGGGCCGGTGCTCCACTTTGCAGACGCTTCCATTCTCGATTGGGAACCTGACTGGCCTCAAAGATCTTGACCTGAGTTTGTGCTACACTCTGCAGACGCTCCCAAACTCCGTGGGGAACCTAACAGGCCTCCAAGTTCTTAACTTGACCGGGTGCCCCACTTTGCATACGGTGCCAGACTCGCTCGGTAACCTGAGGAGCCTCCGAAGTCTTGACTTGACCGGTTGCCACACTCTGCAGACACTCCCAGAGTCAGTTGGGAATCTGACAAGCCTCCAAAGACTGGACTTGGGCGGGTGCTCCACTCTGAAGACGCTACCAAATTCGGTTGGGAACCTAACAGGCCTCCAAATACTTGACTTGGACGCGTGCTACACTCTGCAGACTCTCCCAGACTCGTTTGGGAACCTGACAGGTCTTCAAAAGCTTGACTTGGGACGGTGCTCCAGTCTGCAGATGCTTCCAGACTCAGTTGGGAATCTTACGGGCCTCCAAGATCTTGACTTGCGTTTCTGCTCCACTCTGCAGACGCTCCCAGACTCGGTGGGGAACGTAACGGGCCTCCAACTTCTTGACTTTAAGGGGTGCTACACTCTGCAGACGCTTCCAAACTCGGTGGGAAACCTGACGGGCCTACAAAGACTTGACTTGACCGGGTGCCACACTCTTAAGGAGCTCCCAGACTCGCTCGGTAACCTGACGAGCCTCCAACGTCTTTCCTTGAGCGTGTGCTCCACTTTGCAGACGCTCCCAGACTCGCTCGGGAACCTGACGGGCCTCCGAAGTCTTGCCTTGAATGACTGCTACTCTCTGCGGACGATCCCAGACTCCGTCAGGAACCTGGCTGCCCTCCGATCTCTTGACCTGTTCTATTTATCCACCTCAAAAACAATCATCGATGCACTAAGCTATGTACTAAATGATACATAGTAAATGTACTAAGCTTTGTACTAGAACATCTGTATGGTATAGTATGCATACATGGTCTTCCATGTGATTTATTCCGCAGTCAGTGAACCGTTTAACACTACATTTCACTTTCAAATTTATTAGCACAGGCAACATTAATATAACATTTGTCTACCATCTATGTATGTAACAATCTACCCCTGGATTTTAACCGAGTGGCCAATTCTTCTAAACCTTACCGACGTTCAATGAACGAAATGAAAGATCCTGTGGAACATCTCATACAAAGTCACCTCGATACAGAAGTTGGCATTGTGGACTCAGTCTGTGAGTGTTTATAACATCTATAGACATCTTTCCACGGTTATTTTCAAGGGTCACTTTCCTCACAAAAGAAGGTGCACTCTTTCACTTCTGTTTTTGAATTGCAAGAGATGATTTAGGTGTTTCTTAATATAACGAGTAACGTCCTTTTTAACAGATCTAAGGACAACTATCAGAGCAAGCACGCCCATGTTCTTTATGTCCCGTAAAATCAAGTCCCGGGGAGTGAACATGGTTCTCTCTAGAGCAGGGTCAAATGAAATATTTTGGGGCTATTTGTATTTCCACAAGGCTCAAAAGGCTCGTAACAGAGAGGAATTCCATCAGGAAACCTGTCGCAAGATAACTCGCTACTAGCAGCTTTACTTTCATGTCCTGTACATCATCTATATGTAGGGAGTACCTAGCGATTAATAAAATCTAATGTTTAATTTGATGCAGATAAAAGGCCTTCACTTGTATGATTGCTTGAGGGCTAACAAGTCGACAACTGCATGGGATTTACAAGTCTCTGTGCCATTTCTAGACCAGGAATTCGTCAACGTTGCCATTGACATTGATACCGATCGGAAGATGGTAAGCATCTTCATTAGGTAGTGTTTACACCAGTATAAATTTATTTTAAATAGGGATTTAATATGGATCTAACATGAGTCTAGAGAGATCTAATTTTTTCACTTGTAAATTTTGTTTAACTTTATGATAGACTAATAAGATTACACATCATACTAGGTTATAAAATGAATCTCTGGATTCAATCATTTAGTTTCACATCATATTACATTGTAAAATGAATCTCTCTACTCAATCATTTAATTTCACTGTATTATAATCTTTCACCAGTGAAACTTGACATTGGGCACATTGAGAAGTGGGTCTTCCGGAAGGCATTCTATGAGCAAAATATTTATCCTCTCAAGGCTCCATTCTCATCATACGATCATATTTCGTTGTCATAAAACTCTCGTTCCCTATGTGAGTTGTATCCCTTCTAATTTCCAGGTCGTGTGAAGAATTTGAATTTTAACACCACTAGGTCAATTTGTTGTGGTATTGCAGCACATTCTATAAGACAGATGGAGCAATTCAACAATGGGGTTGGCTACAGTTGGACTGATGGCCTAGAATCACAAGTGGCAGAGCATGTTAATCACTTGCCTTGGCATTCTGTGGTTTTGGCCTAATATCATCCTCGACTGAGCGTAATGCAGGTGCCGATAAAGTCCCCGGGCATGGTAGCGCCGATATATTTGACCATATGCGAATATAGGACCGCAGTGTAGCCTCCCGCGAAGTGGTGATCAAAGGTTAAGTTTTTAAAAACAGAGACCAGAAGTCGCCGGCAAGCGCTAACCAGCCTGCCATCCGGCCTTTAATGCACCCGATAGCGGGCTCACCATCCATACATGCCCATGCCATCCATCGTTTCTCTCGGGAGTTCGACGGCAACTTTTTCCGGGAACGGGTGACCCACCACTTCCGAGCTGGCACCCGCCGTGTTGGCGCATTTTCAAACGATCCCTCGCACCAAACATTCATTTGCTCCATTCGCGCTCCAGGAACAAGTCCTTTGCAACCCTCTCGAGCATTCGTTTCTCCTGCTCACGGTGCTGATGAGATTAGTTTCCTTCTTTAGCTAAAGAAGTTAGTCATTATTTGATCACTGGTTTCAGCGTCTTTTGTTGTTTGAAGTTTATATTCAGTGTGGCGTTATGGGGTTCAGATGAAAATTGAAATTGAAGTCAACTGATTCATCTGTCATCTTCCATATTTTCAGAAAGAAAAGCTTTATATTATATTGAGGCAATATATACAAAATAGATATGATGGATCTGTTAAAAGATCAATGAAGGATCATCTGAAAGAGAGACAGACAGAATAGTTCTGATGGATTTGTTGCAAAGATCGCCTGTGAGAAGACTGATAGTCAAAATACATAAGCATCAAAGGATGGTAGAAAAAACCAAAAGGGGGGTGCCTGCAGAGACAGCCATGATAATAGAGACAAAAAAACCACAAAGGGTCAGCTTCAGCGATTTGGAGAAGAGAGAGCAGAGAAAAGAGATAGAACATATATGGAGGAGAGGTTTGAGTCGTCAAAAATTTTTTTGTTCCGCCATTTCCAGAGGCTCCATATAGCGATGGGAAGGATTGGACGAAGGGAAGCATCCTGTCTTCCCCACCATGCAAAAGCTGCATCAACAGAGATGAAGCAAAGATGCGGAAAGGAGAAGAGCAGTGCTAAATCGAACCAGATTTGTTGGGAAACTGTACATTTGAAAAACAGGTGAAAATTGGTTTCCTCCTCCAGCTTGCAGAGGGCGCATCTACTGGGCCCATGCCAAGAGCACTTTCTTAAGGACTCCCATGTCAGATTTTTGTTGAAGAACACCAGCCAAGAGAATAAGGTCACTTTGAGGGGGCAGCCTAGATTCCACCAGAGTGCAGGAAAACGCTTGCAATTCAGTGTATTTGAGAAAGATATAAGATCCATATAAATGTCCTTGACAATTGCTTGAGTGGAGGAAAGAGATAAGGACGAGACCAAATGGTCATCATCAGCGGAACGCACTATACCACCCTGAAGGAGAGAGTTATTAAGAATATCCCATTGAGGGGACAGCTCCAGAGGAATGCCAATGTCGCGAGCGTCCTTGAGCGCTGGAGAGGGGCCTCTCCAATCCTTGATAACTTTGTCCCATGAGAAAATGCCAGCTCTGTGGAGGTGAAATAGGATAGAAGAAGGAACAAAAAGATTACCCTTGAATCTTGCAAAGGAATCTATGCCGATGAGAACCTTCCGACCTGAGTATATTTTCCATTTAAGGTTGCTGAGGAAATAACGCTGGATCCGCCTGAAGCTGAGCCATATAGCAGACCCGTGCTGCAACCCAATTGAATGAAACCTGAACCAGAACTCTATGCCTCGACCTTTTTGGTATTTATGGCGAATAATATCACTCCAGGGGTTGGTGCCGAAAATGCCTCTCCAGAGGGATTTACAGAGAAGAGCAGTCCCAAAGAGTTTTATGTCCAACAGGCCCCAACCGCCTTGCTTTTTTGGCAGAGTTAAGAGATCCAGCTTCGCAAGATGCATTTTACGCCTTTCAGCTTTTGCTCCCCATATGAAATTGGCTGTAATTCTGTTGATGGCTTGGATGATGCGAGCCGGGAGGAGATAGAGGTGGCCCCAGAAAACCGAAAGCTGCGATAAAACCGATTTAACAAGCACAACCCTGCCGCCCAGAGAAAGGGATCTGAATTCCCACAGTGCAATCTTGCAGAAGAAACGATCAATAAGCCATCGCCAGTCCGACGTCCTGTAGGCCTTTGCTTTGAGGCGAAAACCAAGGTACTTAAAACCATCAGACAGAAGTCTGGATTCGATTCCAAGAAGCTGTGTTATCCAGGAAATCAGAGCGTCATCCGAGCCGTTATGGAAGAGAATCGATTTGGCTTTATTGATGGCCAGGCCCGAGGCTTTTTGAAAACGGTCCAACATTGATTTAATGCACAGCCATGTAGTCCTGGATAGCATAGCGAATAAGAGAATATCGTCTACAAACAGGTTATGGGAGATATGGATATGTTTGCACACCCTGACCGGAGAAAAATCTTTTAACTCCACTGCATGGTTGATGTGAAGGCTCAAAGCATCGATGGCCAAGATAAAAAGGAGGGGCGACAGCGGGCAGCCCTGCCGGAGGCCCCTTTCGGCCTGAAAGAACTGAGAAGGCCAGCCATTGATCAAAATGGCGTAGTTGACAGTTTGAATACAGCCCATAATCCATCGAATGGCACCCGGATTCATCCCAATTTTGGCTAAAAGACATTGTAGATATCCCCAGTCTAAGACGTCAAAGGCCCTCTGCAGGTCGATTTTCAGAATGGCTGCCCTGGAGTTGTGCACAGACATGGAATGAAGGCATTCTTGCGCACAGGCCACTGCATCATGGATATTTCGGCCCTTTAAAAAGGCGTGTTGATTTGAAGAGAGATGAATTGCCAGAGTGCTTTTAATCCTAGCTGCAATGATTTTAGTGATGATCTTGAAGGAGATGTTGCAGAGGGAGATAGGGCGGAAATCCAGGAAGGATTCAGGCTCGTCCTTCTTGGGGATAAGGGCAATCAGAGTGGACGAAAGATGGCTGTGAATGTTGCCTGAGAGTCTGGAGCCCTCCACCATACCCAGCAAGTCATCTTTAAAGAGGTCAAAAAAATGGATAAGAAAATCTATTGACCATCCATCGGGCCCCGGGGCCTTGTCCTTTTTGAAGGATTTCATGGCCGAAAGGAGCTCGTCTTCATCAACAGGGCGGAACAGTGCCTCATTCTTTTCTTGATCAAACATCACTGGCATCAGGTCGATTCCCCATCTTATATCGCTGAAGCAGCTTTCATTGGATCTACTGTATTGCTTTTTGAAAAAGCTTACAGCCAGCTCTGAGATGTCTTCTTGGGAGACCGCATAACCACCGTGTTCATCCTTGATTCTCCATATGAAATTCCTTTCCCTCCTTGCATTGGCGAAGTTATGGAAAAATTTCGTGTTTTTATCACCCTCATGCAACCATATGGCTCGGCTTTTGAGCCTCCATTTAGATTCTTCTTGTTTCAGCAAACAGAATCTCTTATTTTCCAGCGCTCTAATGCGGCATTTTGTTTCAAGAGAGCATGTGGAGAAGTCAGTCGATTCCAGCATCTGGTCCAATTCCTGTTGAATCCGTTGAAGATTTTCTTTGTCCTGCTGGTGCTTTCGAAACTGCCATTTTTTCACCATATCCCTGATCTCAGCCAGTTTTTCCCTGAAAGTTGTAAAAATAAATTGTTTGTCCCGGCCTTTGATTTCTTGCCATGCATTCTGAATGAAGGTGTTGAAAGCAGAGTCAAGAAGGAGACTGTTGTCGAACTTAAAGGAGTAACCTTTTCTGAATATTTTCGCAGGCCAAGATATAAGGATAGGAAAATGGTCCGATATCATGACATTCATATCAGTGTGCTTTCCTGTATGTGCCTTTCAGATCCATGAGATCGAATCCGTTTGAATCGGTTTGTTTTGTGAAGCCAGTAAAGATTTTATTGTGAATAATCCATCACATTGTGAAACAGTTATCATATTATTGTGAATATGGAGTTTCTGATTCTTCAACACTGTTCCAATATTTTATTTAAGGTAGAACTTGTAGAATTTCAAAAAAAATTGGAGACTGATCAGAGTCAGGTTAAACAATTTACTTGATTTTTATTAATCAAATTACTAAATATTTCCAAATTTTACAATCCAGTTAAATTCAACTCCACCATGAAGACTTTAACATGAACACAATTCACTTTCAGAAAAGCCATTGACAATGTTTGCATTGCATGAACCCAAAAGCCTTTTAAATTGTGAAAGGCCACCATGGACAATGTTTGCATTGCATGAACCCAAAAGCCCTTTAAATTTTGAAATGTTGATATCATGAAGGCAATGTCTTCAATCGTAACTCTGTAAAATTTATCCCTAACAGTTTTTGCTATATAAACATCGAATCGATGATACTCACGCTTTATAAAATGGATTGAATCTTGATCAGTCGAGGACAGCTTTTGGGGTTTGAAAAAGGCATGTCGGACGAGAGAAGAAGAATTTGATACCAGGTCGAAGGGATATTAGGGTTTGGAGAAATGGTCTTGTTATGGGAATCCATTTGAATAAATAGGACCTATTTTGGTAGTACAAATTAAGATAGAATCTCAGCGCCTATGTGAGTCAGGATGTGGGCTCAAGCAACATAATATAATCAAACAACTTTATTCATCATACTGCAAACAAATTGGCAGTAGTATGGAGTAATTATGAAATGTGGCCCTTTGTTTATAATATTTCTGTCATGCTAGAGGCTTCCTCCCAGTGTTGTCTCATAATAAAAAATTATAATGTATCCCTGAATATTCTAGTCTTTTCATGTCTTGCCCAAAGGACTGCTTGCTCTTTATGTATGTTTTCTTTTTCAGCGAGGATGATATGACATGAAAGGTTCTGACTAAGAAACCGAAAAACATATAGATACTATATATTCCGTGCTTCTGTCTCTAAGGCACTCCTTTAGGATTTTTCTAAACTGCAATCTTTGTTGATATTTTCATAAAATAAAAATATTTTTTTTGTATTTGTTAAAAACCTCATTGATGGAAACTACAAGAAAATGAAACCAACATGCAGAACAACAATTAACTGATATAATGTGACAGAAGGTAATGTTTCTCACGCCTTCCCATATTTGTTTCTAAATAGATTCTTATGTTCTCATTTCTAAGGTAATTATGGCCTTTCCTATGTAAGATTCCCTTTGGAAACACCTTAATTTTTCCCTTAAATCTCTGAGTTTTTATTGAAGTTCTCGGTGAGAGTTTTCCTCTCATGCCCAAACATTTTTCAAATAGCGGGACAACCTTAATATTAGACTTCAGCCAAAGATACAATTCTGATATACACCATACAATGACAAGAAGCACCTTTCACCAATGCAAATAACCCAGAACTAAATAATATTGCATTTCTAATTTATGAGCTGATATGCCAACCAGTCTTCAACCAGCAACTAATATACCATGCAATACTCTGAAATAACACCATTCACTGATAAATATGAGCATCATTAACAAGCTGGAAATTGTAGGGCCATTATACAAACTCAATAAAGAAAATACATGGCATTAAGTATAACAGAGGAACCTGATATCATACACAGCAATGAACCTTCATTTCAATATTCAGCCCCTTGAGGAATATCAGCAGGGATGACTACAGAAATTCGAGCTCTTCATTCCTCAATCTTTAGCCTCTGCCACAGTCCTGAATACGCTACAGGAGTTTACTTGGTGACTGATATACACGCACAGCAACTAGATGTATCTCGGCCTCTTTTTAATCTTAAGCTTCAGCCACTGAGGATAGTTAATGCAGCCAGCATATAAAGAGATAATTTGGCCCAGTAATGAAGGTGATACGACCCTCTCAAGCAGCAGAGGAACACGGCCAGCAAGGTAAGGAACTCAGCTACTGGAAAATGGAGAAACTCGGCCCAGGTGTCCCCAGAATATGTTCCCCTGAGATGCCAAACTCGATCCAACTAGGAGCAGCCAACTCGTCTCTCTAGATTGATGTGCACAACATCTTTCTCCCAAGAACTTCAACCCAATGAGAGAGAAACTCAGCCAGCAAGTAAAGTGAAGGAATCTTGTCCCTCTCAACAAAGGAAATCGACCCACAAAGAGTTCAGATTTGAAGGTCACGAACAGCCATGAAATGGATACCTTGACCCTCGGAAATATAGCTCATCTAATGGGTAATGTGCATCTTTCTTAGGTTAAATGAGACAGAGCAATGGGGCTAACGCTTTAAAAAAACTCCAAGAAAAATATCCTATGAAACTAAAATGAGTCCTCACTATTCCTGAATATGCAGAGCTAGGATAACTGTTGCTTCTCCATGGATCAAAAAGCAATGTTTGTAAGTAAGAGAAACAGTCCATGCACAAACAGAGAAAAAAATATAGGTTACATCATCTGTAAGAAATGGTGAAGACAATGTGGTAAAACAGGGGTGTTACTTGGTACTTTTTACTGCAAACTGCAGACTGGGGGAGCTTTGTCAAACAAACACCTTAAGGATATGGATAGTCTCTCTTGAGATGGGCTACAATTTCAAATCTCTTCTTACTCATTTGACATGAGCCCTAATGTCAAAAGGGCAGTGAAACATTAGGAACATAAGATTGCATTAATTCTCACAGGCCGTGGAGAATATAAACACCGTACCTGGCATTCTGGCTGTCCAACTCTTTCAGGAAATTCGCCTTTGCTTGAGGGTTCTGTTGAAAATTGAGTTACATAGACAGAGGTTTCAGTAATAGGGTTGGGTCTTCGGAATATAAACCCATGTCATGATCCATATTTGTCAAGGAGTTGTTGGATTTTCTTTGCAGCAGATTTTGCATGTTGTTATGTTTCTTTCAGCAATGTATTGATTATACCAAGATGAAGCATTTGAAAGTCTATAATACTGTTTTGTGTATGGGTAGAAAAAGATGAAGGGGAGATAGTGAATTATGCTCTAAATGTGGTTATATCTAGTGGGGTCTTGAGTGTAAATTGTACACACTACAGAAAATTGCACTTCAAGTGGTGTTCAATATTTATAACATGAACTGTCACTCATATGTTTAGTCAATATTCGTGTTTGCTCATTTGTACAGGGATTTGAAGAATGAAGAAGTGGGACTTCATCAATGAGTTGGAGGCTGAGGACCCAGAAGGAATGACAGAGTTTTCATATCCTGATATATCTCCTCAAAAGAACACTCGAACTTCTGAACATAACCCACAGCCACATACTTTTACTGCAGTGCCCTATCTTATGCAAATCTGCCCTGTAAACAATGGGAAACATGCAGGAACGTGGCACAAATGTCCATGATTGAAGTGGCCACAAATCGGCTTTGATTTTCCTTGAAAGATATTATCATGAAAGGTACTTCGAGCTTTCGCATCCTTGGTAGAAGTCATGAAGGAACTTCCTTACATTTATTTTTACTATGCCCTTAATCAATACAGGTGTGGAAAGAAGTTGAACATCAGACCTCACTTCAGCATTTGTGGGATAAATTGATCCTGGAAGATTGCTTTCAAGAGCACTTTAATAGAAGAGAGCTGAAGGAAAATATAACACTTCCATACTTGATTACTTGGGGAATCTGGTCAGTGAGGAATGCCAGGTTTTTTGCGGATGTCTAAGTGCCTACTTTCAAAGTTTCATTACAAGTGATTTCACTGTTTTCTTCTTATAAGCCTAGTATACAGCCAAAACCCAGTCATATGATTTTGAACAAGGATTATGCGTGGAGCTTATTTGATGGGGCCTGCCAGGGTCCAGAACACTTTTGTAGTCTGGGTATTGTGTTATTTACTGCTAAGGATCAGAAATTCACTAGTAAGGCATATATGGTTATTGGTATTAAAAATCAAGCTGAATTTAGAACATTATTTTTCCTATTACAATGAGCTACAAAGAAAAATATACTGCAACTACAGGTTTTTGGGGACTCTGATATGGCTATCAAAAGGATGAACAATCACATCCAGGTCCACAGTTTGAGCCTTTCAGAGTTGGGAATACATTTGGAGGATACCTCTGGTCATTATCAGATGATTAGTTTTACTTATATTTAAAGAACTGAACAGTTTTGCCAATTCACTAAGGAAGCTTTGCATTTGGCTCAAAGTTTTCTTGTTTTAGATGAATTTACTGAGGGGCATCTAGTTTCCTCAAGGTCTTGTTACATTTTAGACTTCTGATCTTATTTGGATGGTGATCTGTAACATGTCAACTGATGATGACATATTTTGATATAGAACTCAATTAGATATTCAAATTTTTGGAACAGCTTATGTAAAGGAAACTGATTAGTCTGAGTTTCAACGAGTCTCTAGTCTTCACAACAAATCTGAGCTCTTCAATAGGAAACTGATCACATGAATTGAGGTTAACATCTGAGCTTATATACTTTCCACTGTGTGAGATATGTCACATTTCTACAATTCCACAGTCCAAGCTTGATTAGGACTATCCGAGGGTATCACAGTGGCTTATCAGAGCTTCTATTTCTCTTGCCAATCCAGGCTTCTCATGGATTTTGATCTTGAGATTCGGGCCTATAAAACTGATTTCTCTCAAGGTTTTGAGCCTCACATATATTATTGCAATTCTATATCCGAGCTTCTAACAACAAGTCCTAGTTTGAAAGGAGCATAATAGTATTTTCCCAAAAAAGTATTCGCTTTTATCTCCTCAGCTTATGTCATGCTTGTATCCCTCTTATCTGTCTTCTTGTGATGTTCTTCACTGAGGTTGATGGGAGGAATGACCAGTTCCAGCTTATATTTATACTAGTTTTTTACCTTTAATGAAATGACACGTCACTCGGCCAAGGAACAAGGAACATGAGCCTACATAATTCATTTTACCAATACTAATTTTTCTAATTTATAAATTCAATTTCTCTCAATCTAAGAGGAGTTAGAAAGCGAGTAATAGCTCATTCGAAAGGGGAAAGTGTCCTCTACAAGATGGTGTCATTTTCATCCTTAACTAATATCAGTATTCCATCAGTAAAATTATATATTATGAACTGTAATCATTATCTTATCTGTGGCAGACTTTAGAATTTTATCATTATGTTTTCGACAATGTTTAGGGCTTCCATATTTTTAATCTTTTTGGCAATATCCAAAGATGAGTGTTTCTTCACTTGTTTTCTTTATTTATTAGGATTAGGGCATCTTCAAAGGCATCATGGGCATCTAGGGTTTCATTGATATATGTGTACATTTTGGATGAGTTTATGATATATGTGACTGCTGTTGCATATATCTCCAGTCACATATATCTCTAGGTTGTTAGTTTTTATCAACCATGGTTTTCTTTTAAAAAAATATAGAAAATATTACTATGGGTATGAAAAAAAGTTTTACATGCTTTTATGAAGTTTGAAGCTTATGATTCTATGAAATTAATGTTAGATATTCTCATGCTAGAACAGTAGACTAACCCTTCTCAGTACAAGGCCCAATTATTGATTATCCTAACAGATTATTTCTTCTTCCCATGGTGCAGTTAGGCTGTCAATTAGCACTATTGGGCTAGTTTGTATTTCATGCCAATCCCATAACAACTTTCAGATTATCTGTATAAACAACATATAACTGATCTGAGCATTCCCACTTTTGGAATGGCGGATGTCATTAATGATGAAGAGCAGTTTAGTACATTATAAATAAGTGAATGAGCTAGCACAGTAGGTTAAGACGTGGTTGGTGAAAGCCATTAGGCATCTGCATCAGCTAACCTTTCATAAGAGCAGAGTGGAGAGGAGCAGAATTAGGCATTCCACTTTTCACTAATCTAATATGGTTATTGGAGTCTGCAATAACTAAGCTTTCATAAGATTGGAGTGAAGAGGAGAAGAGCTGGGCATTCCACTTTTCAATAAAAACAGAGTGGAGAGGAGAAGAGTTAGGCATTAGAAATACTCAATCATATTTTTGTCTATACATAGTTTAAGGTTTAAGTTCTTAATGTTGCTGCAACAAAAAACAGTCCCAAATGTGTGCCCCCACCAGATGTCTGTAAACAACACAAAAATTAACCATAATATGCATTGCTTGTAAAGCCCAGTCTACGAAATTCTCTTGTTGTCAGTCTTTTTGTTGTAGCTGATGGGGTAAGGAGAAATTTACTGAACCAGGCAGTGGATCCATTATGCCTGCAGGATTTACTAATTCTCTCATAAAAAACTCATCTGAAAATTCACTATTGCAGGTTACTGCAACATTGACTTTTGCTGCTGCCTGTGCATAAGCGGGTACTACTATTCTCATTGGAAATGATTTAATAGAATGTGCCCAGAACCACTGTGCAAAATATGAAACTGCTACAGCTATCGAATTCTTGAGTTGGTTCATGGTTTCACCATCATTTTTTTTTTTACATTTTGGATGTTGGCAAAGAGGTAATATTTGGTGTGCCTTGTTGAAGAAGTCCATTCACACTTAACACCAGAAGTGTATGCAGCTTGATTTTTCCATGAGAATAAAGCTTTCTGCATCAAGCCAATTACCTTTTCGGGGTAATAATGTCCACTGGAAGTTTTGATATGGAAGACATATTAGAGCTAAGCTAAAGGTTACCTAGATTGTCTAGAGTCCATTTCTATATTAGCATGTTTTTTTTAGGGATCTTGGACATATGTTGATATGCAATATTAAGGGCAGCCCCTTCAGGAACAACAAAAACATCCATATCATTGATTTAGATGCACCATACTTCCAATTGGAAATACCCAATCATATTTTTGTCTATACATAGTTTAAGGTTTAAGTTCTTAATGTTGCTGCAACAGCAAACACTCTCCCAAATGTGTGCCCCCCCAGATGTCTGTAAACAACACAAAAACTAACCATATAACCTACAAGCCAATGGCCCTTCTTGTGGAGCTTATCACTGGCAATAATTGATGGATATGCATTGCTTGTAAAGCCCAGTCTACGAAATTCTCTTGTTGTCAGTCTTTTTGTTGTAGCTGATGGGGTAAGGAGAAATTTACTGAACCAGGCAGTGGATCCATTATGCCTGCAGGATTTACTAATTCTCTCATAAAAAACTCATCTGAAAATTCACTATTGCAGGTTACTGCAACATTGACTTTTGCTGCTGCCTGTGCATAAGCGGGTACTACTATAAGATACAGCCAAGTTAAATCAATTTGAGAGCAAGGTTGTTTTAAGAACACAATCTGTCAGAATGATATCGTTACAGTTATGAGGTCTGATGCCTATTCCTAGTGAAACTTACTTATTATCCATGGATAACGGGGATTAGGTTTACCTCAGAAAATTCTATTTTGGCATACTGATAGCAGGAATAGACTATTTAACAAGGAGCAAGATTTCTGTATAGATAGTGTGCCAATTCAGTCAATTTTATGTTTAGGTTCATTACTCATGAAGTCTGGCTCCAATCTCTCAAAAAGATTAAGTTTGCAGTGACTGGTATCAGTAATTTCTTTTTGTCTAAAACCCGATTTAATGTTTAATGTCAGAATTTTCAACTATTTTATGGCCGGAGCAGGTTATGGCAAGGATTTTAATGGATGACCTATTTTATGGCCAGAGCAGGTTATGGCAAGGAAGTTAATGGATGACCTCAACAAGGACCAACCTCTCTAGCTCTTGCAATTTTTTCAAGGGCTAACGCATGTTGGTCCCTTCTCTGCCCCTTTAAATATTTTCAAGGTTCACGGTCGTGGAGCTATATGCATGTTCTGGCTCTAATGCATGTTCTGGCTCTAATGCATGTTGATCCCTCCTCTAGACCTCACAAATTTTTCAAGCTTAGTTCATAGTCGTGGAGCTACATGCATGTTCTGCCTCTGAGTAAATTGTTTCCTGGGGAAGCTCTTTCTCGAAGTGGATGTCTTTAGGTTCCTTATGCCGTAGGAGATTTCTACTGAGTAACATTTTTTTTCTCCAATTTAAGGTTGTTGCTATTGAAATACGCATTATGAGATGCTGCCTCCAGTACTCGGAAGCTTTCTGTCTTGCAATTGCAGAAGGTAAGGTTGTTGCTATTGAAATACGCATTATGAGATGCTGCCTCCAGTTCTCGGAAGCTTTCTGTCTTGCATTTGCAGAAGGTAAGGTTGTTGCTATTGAAATACGCATTATGAGATGCTGCCTCCAGTACTCGGAAGCTTTCTGTCTTGCATTTGCAGAAGGGACTATTGAGACAACATCACCATTTGCAGAAGGGACTACTGAGACAACATACACTGGCAGAAAGGATTATTGAGATAAAATAACCATTTGCAGAAGGGATTACTGAGACAGCATAGTTTTGCACAACTTGTTATCTTCAATCCCAGAAGAAAAATAGCGAAAAAGAAAAAAACATCTATTTTCAAATATTTTATGGCAAATTTCACTCCAAAAAATTCTTATTTTCATGACCACTAGGATTCGCCCTTTCCCTGCCCAAACTCATGCTTAACATTATTTTCCCTTAAATTGTAAGCATCACATATATGTAAATAATGTGTAGTCTACCATGTATAATAGTGCATCAGATCCATATATGCACCAATGAAATTATATAAACAGAAAATATTCTGGACATAAAAACTTTACATCAACGCAGGTTAGAATCTGGATTCTGAAATAAAGGGATATAATTTTGAACTGTGTACCAAATTACCAATTGCAGATGATAAAACATTGCATACTTTGTGCTATTACCGTGGCATCTAGGTTATCAGAGCATGCATCCATGTTACTATCAATAAAACATGCATGTTTTGTGCTATTACTGCAGCATCTAGGTTATAAGAGCAGGCATCCAAGTTATAATTGAAGGAAATATATGGTTCTGCAATCAAAATCTGCTCGCAAGAATGCAAGCATGTTACTGCTATTGGTCTAGTATATCTCAGTTTTTGTTGTTGCTGTATCTGACTTGTGTGTGAACGTCAGTCCAAGCTTGTCACTTTCATTAACAAAGGAAACAGAGGGTTCCGAGTTGGACATTTGTTTGTGGGCCACAGTCTAAGCAACAGAAGCCACAAGGACTTCAACACCGTGAGAGGACCTGCCAGGTGAGCCAGCACCCTGAGCAGGAGAAACGAATGCTCGAGAGGGTTGCAGAGGACCTGTTCCGGGAGGGCGAATGGAGCAAATGAATGTTTGGCACGAGGGATCGTTTGAAAATGCACAGGCGTTGGTTTGAAAATGCACAGGCGTTGGTTTGAAAATGCACCAGCACAGCGGGTGCCAGCTCGGAGGTGGTGGGTCACCCGTTGCCGGAAAAAGTTGCCGTCGAGCGCCCGGAGAAATGATGGATGGCATGGGCATGTATGTATGGTGAGCCGCTATCTGGTGCATTAAAGGCCCAATAGCAGGATGGTTAGCTCTTGCCGAAGTCGCGGGCCCATATGGGCGAGTTCTGGTCGACTTCGATATGGTCGAGTTCTGAGACGTTCTGGTCGACTTCGATATGGTCGAGTTCTGGTCTCATTTGTATAGACTCGTTTATGTAACCATGTAAATCTATGGGTTTCATTGGTATAGGCTGGTGTAGATAACGGTAGTATCTCTATGCACGAATCCCTGGGAAAGAGCAAACATTTATCATGGGCAAGGGCTTGTCATGTTGTATTTAAAATTATAATAATATAAATTATAAAAAGAAATAGAAATTACCAAATATAAATAAGTTTTAATTATTAATTTAAAAACCTTTGTTATTATCTAATTATTTATTTGATTAAATATTAGTGTAGTTTGGTTTGAGATTCCATTAAGAGTTTAAGAGTAGGTTTGTTTGGGATTCTATTAAGAGTTTTAAGAGTTTTTTTTAATGGAGGAAACTAATTTATCAAGTTTGTTTATAGTGTGTGAGTTTTAATGTTGTGTTTTATGTATATGTAAGTAAAAATGAACATTTCAAGCTATGATTTATTCCCTTTTAATTGCATGGCTAGAGGTTAAAAGTAATATATTGAATTTGATTATCCTCATTTATCTACTTAATCATGAGCATGAATCATCATAGATTTGTAATCTATTGAACCTTTAATGACTTATCAACTTAATTAACGACCTAAGAGATATAAGCTAAACACAATTATTAGATTTCATACCCAAACATACTTTAAATTTATAGTAGTGCGTCTTACTTAGAAATAGAAGCCCTTCCAAAATGCTTTTATGATATTTTTCTTGACAAGGCCCATCAATGAAACCACATGGTAATCCCTTATCAACCTGAAAGACTTATAGTTCTTGAGTATTCTCACTTTTTAGAATCATATTTTGAACTTTGACGTATAACATCATCCAAAGGAAAACCATGAAATGATGGGGTGTGAATTCTATTTTGAAACAAAAGTGCATTATAAGATAGCCACATTTCTCAAAATACAAGTATTGGAATAGCTCTAAACTCATTGACTTGCTCCCTTTAGAACTAGATACATAAGTAATATTATATATTGTCCCTAGACTAAACATTTCCATAACCATAAGTCTTGTTAATATCCCACCATATATGGCAAGTAAAAGGACATAATATAGCAAGATGTAGGATGGTTTCTTTAATTTTTTTACATAAAATTAAATAACAAGGTCCATGTTCGTATCCCTTCTAAAGTAGTTCCCAAGTGAATAGTCCATTACACAAAGGAAGCCACATGTGTATGATAGATATTTGGGAGTCCTTATCTTCCAAATTTTATACCGTCATGACTTTGAGTCTTTCCTTTCCCCACAATGCATAACAATATTAGTAAAACTAGTTGTACAATCCCCCAACTTGTCCATTAACTAACCCAAAAAAATCATTGTGTACTTGATATGAATATGGCCCTTTTTCAACTCCAAATATGAATTCCTTCAATTTGAAAAATTTCCTTGATGGCCTAATGTTCTATCGAACAACCATTTTTAATGCCATATATATTTAGGATCCCAATCAACTATTTGATTTAAGGTAAATTGATCTTGAATGTAAAAGTTGAATTGTCTCTTTGGAAGAAGGTTACCATTATCATAGCCTAATATGACATCATCTCCAATAAGATTAAACCTTATGTTACTAGCCTTCCAAGGTAGAAGCTGACAAATAATGGGGAAGGCTAAAACTATGGATTTCTAATTATTAGAGATGCTTTTAACATTCTTTCTATCACTTCTAATCATTCCAAGAGAAATATTAGAATGATGTATTTCTACACAATTAATTTTTTCCATAGAATTTCTATAGTGGCAAAATTCTAAAGGATTTTGCTACGTAGAGCATTTCCAAATAGATGAATATGTTAGGACCCCAATGCCCTTCACTCTTTGGTGGAACTGAGGTTTATCATTTAAAAATATCATAACCTCCCTACTCTAAGTTCATGTTCTAGGGGAATTTGAAATATGTTTTTCTTAATTTCTCAAGAATCCCCTTGCGAATGTGCACTAAAAAGTGCCAATATACTTGAATTGCTTCTGATATACCCTTAAGTAGAGCCAATCTCCCTCCCTGAGACAACCACTTGTTACACCATAAGTGTATTTTTCTCTCATTTTTTCCAATAATCTAATGCCAACTATGTTTATCGCCATTTGGTTTCAGAATGAAGCTAAAGTATTTGAGGAAATCATCTAAATCAAATTTATTGATGGAAACAATTGTCTCAAAAAATCTTGTACCTCTTCAATTATATTATTAAAACTAATTATAGATGTGTGCACATTAATTTCCATTCCCATGGCCTTCCAATACAAATGAAAAATCTATTGTAACATTTTCCCTTCTACTAGAGAACCATTAGTGAAAAGTAATACATCATTGATAAATAAATGACGAGTAAAATGTTAATCCCCTCTTATTCTAATCCTTTTAATAACTCTCTTTCTTTTGGATTTTGTAATGGCCATGCTAAGCCCCTCTATCACTAGTAAGATTAAAAACAAGACAAACATAATCCTTGCCTTAGTCCTCCTATTAGAGTGAAAAATGAAGAGGTGTGTCCATTAATAAGTATAGAAAATGGAATATTGGAAAGGCAACTCATTATCCAATTAACAACATCCAAAACATTTGAAACCATTTGGTCTTACCATAAGCCATAAGTAAAACTAACCAGACCTATCATAGGACCTACACCAATCTATAAATCTAATTATACATACATATTAAATGGATACATACACTAGTTTATACAAATGAGACTAGGATTCGCCTGTATCGGCCAACAACTTATGCTCTCTCTTTTAAAAACTTAACCTTTGATCACCACTTCATGGGAGGCTACAATCATTTCCTTTATTCACATGTTGTTGAATTATTATAGCATGCACAAGTAAGGACCTAGTTGGAGAATAATTGCATAAATTTGTAAGAATTGAGAAAAATTGGAAGAGTTCATTGGTGTTGAAAGAATCAATACATAAAGCAGATAAGTTAAGCTTTATTGCATACAAGCACTAAAGTTAAGTGTATTTTATGTTATGTTAATGTGCATGTACACCACATGTAAGCACTAATGCTAACTAAAGCTAAGCATGATTTATGCTATGTTGATGTGCATGTCCACCAAAACCTCCCCTTAAGCATAACTTAGGTGAGAATGATGTAAGATGGATGACTCTCAACAACAAGGCCATTTTAGGTACCCATGTACACTGCATGAAAGAGGAAAGAGGGAAAACGTAGTGGTAACAAAATCCCCCTTCAAAATAAAATGCAAAACTAAATGAAAAGACAAATGTTAGGCAATTGTGTCCTTTACCCCAAGACGATCCCACATAAAGTGAAACTTCTGCTTAGTGAAAGTCTTGGTGAAGATGTCAACAATCTTCTTAGAATTTGGACAATACTGTAGATCGATGATTCTCATGAAACAATTTTTTATTATAGTGCATGTGGATCTTGATATGTTTGGTCCACTTTCATCACATTGGATCTCTGCAAAACTTCAGTGTACTATGATTGTTGCACCATATGAGAGTCAAATGATCGATACCGATGCCAAGCTTGGAAAGGAAACACTGCATCCAAATGGGCCTAAATGGTAGCACTGAATGCTCATTTATACTTTGTCTCCGTTGATGATAAATAAATAAAAACCTACTTCTTGCTTGACCAAAAAATGTGGCTAGATCCCAAACTAAGTACATATTTGGAGGTGGACATGCGATCAAGATTATCACCATCCAAATTTGAATTTGTGAACCCAATGAGATCCAAAGAACAATTTGATTTATAATGAATCCCATAGGTGATTGTCCCCTGGACATAGCAAAGGATGTGCTTTGCATCTTTCCAGCGTAACTCATGTGGCTCCTACATGTATTCATAGAAACCGCTCCTACGACATGTGAGAGATCAGTCTGAATGGTTCTAGGATTACCATTTCTCAGATGACATTAGGGGAATTTTGAGGTCTAAAATTGGACTCTTAAGAAAAATGTAAAACCAAAATAGATTTTATAAGAACTAATAGGATTCAAGATTATGATGTCAACCATGGGGGATGATTCACCATTTTTGGAGTAAAATGGTAAAAAGATTAAAAAAGAATAAAATAATAAAACTATTTTTTCAACTCGTATTTTTAACTTATCTCCCTAAGGTTTTACTCAAATTTTGAGTGGGAGTATTTGTTGGATACAAAATTTAATTCCTCAACCAAGGAGTACCCATGTTGCATACTTTCGATGGACCCTACTACATGAAAAATGAGAAATACATGAAAAAACGTGATTGCAATCACATTTTTCATGTATCTCTCATATTTTGTGTAGCATAGTCCATTGAAAGTATGCAACATGGGTACTCCTTGGATTAGGAATCAAATTCTGCATCGAATGAGTGTTTCCACTCAACAAATGAGTAAACCGATAAGGAGATAAGTTGAAAATATGAGTTGAAAAAATAGATTTTTCTTTTTTCCCTTTAAAATTTGATGATGTAATCTAATCTTATTATATTATTTCCACTATTATTTTATAATCTCCTTACGAGACCCATTTTAGACCTCAAAATTCCCCTAATGAGTATGTTAGATATCTTTTGGCATGATTTCACATGAGTGACTGCAAGCTAACATCCATGCAATTATTATCATGGATAAAGCTTGGGGATGCCAAAAACACACCATTGGTTGATTGCACATTGTACTGTCAGCTTGTGGGGAGTCTTATTTATCTCATGTTAAAGTATTAGAGCCTGCATAGGTAAAGAACTAGTTGGAGAATAATTGCATAAACTTACGAGAATTGAGAAAAATTGGAAGAGAGAATGAATTTTGTATATTCATTAGTGACGAAAGAATAAATACATAAAGTAGCTAAGTTAATCTTAACTACATGCAAGCACTAAATATATCTAAACTAAGTGTGCTTTATGTTATGTTAATTTGCATGTACACCATATGCAAGCACTAAAAGCTAACTAAAGCTAAGTGTGCTTTATGCTATGTTAATGTGCATGTACACTACCTCCAAACACTAAATAGAACTAATTTAGCTAAATGTGCTTAATGCTATGTTGATGTGCATGTCCACCAACACATGTGGTTGAATTTATCAGCGTTTCCATGCCTTGAGACTATGCTCTTGGTATACAAAGGCATGGGAACCTAGAGTGGCCTTATCAGAGGGTGTTACAAATCTATTTGGGCACATCAAATCCCAACATTCAGATCAGTGTTTTAGGGCCCACCAAACCCTAATTTCAGTTGCTTCATGCCCAAAACAAGTCACCCTTTTGAATGCCTCCTTCCTAGTCAGTTTCATGACTTGAAGACATCCAAAAATAGCCTCTAGAGGGACCAGCGCAGGTAAGCCCTTATGAAGGTGCGCTGTAGAGCAGTTAAGTCCACTACCAGGGTGCTATGCAGAGCACTCAAGCTTCGTTTCACCTGCACTGGGCGAGAATGAGCAAAATTCACATAAGGTTTGGGGAATATTCTTATCTTTTGGAGTCATCTAGAAGTTTCCCTGACTTATCAACTCCTATGAGCTCGAAAATGGATGAGGAGTGAGTTAAGGTGCATCCTATCCTCTCATCCCTTCCTCCATGGAACTAATTCTAAGTATGGAAGGCCATTCAATTCCACGATTAATGACAAAACCTCCTTCATCTTCCTATAAATTGACCACTCATCTAAGTGATCAAGGGCTGGACTATGTTGAATTGTAAGGAGATAATGCTGCTATGAGATTTGGCTTTGAAGCAAGTATTGTGATGCTACAAGTTTGTCATGCTTTTGATGTGATGTGGATGGGATCCAAGCTGGAGGAATGAATTTGAATCAGACACCAATGGTTGTAATTCCTTCTTCTATCTAATAAAGTGTTTGAACCATTTTCCCATATGTTTGTATTGTTTCATAATGCTTATGTGTGTGAATTGTATCTGATTCCTTTCACTTAGATTCAATAGATTGTATTCTTTGATCGGTTCTTTGTCTTTTGTTGTGTTTACAGGGTACTTCTCAAGTGGATTAAGTACGGGAAGGAGCGATGGAATCGATACAAGGGAGACGAGAGGAAAGCGGAACTACAGGTAGGCCTTCTATCTTCTCATCTTATCTATTGCTTATAGGAAAAGTCTAAAACACTTTAAACTATTGTTCTATGTACAACTACTTATCTAGGGAATTAGTATTTATCCGTAGATGCTAAATTCTCCAAAACAAATTGGCGACTCTGCTGGGGAAACTATCACCTTTCCTAGTAGCTTATTCACCTCCTAAGACATTCTTGTAGACCCTACTTGTGTTCATTGACTATATTTCAACTCTTTTGCATTGAATTTTGGTCAAAATTTGAGGTTAGATGACTCTTGAGTGGCCTCTCAGAAATCAGCGCAGGCTTGGTCAGGGGACAGTGCTCTGCAGAGCACCCTTGAGTGAGAGACAGTGCTCTGCAGTGCAGTTAGGCCCTCTTTGACCTGCGCTGATCAACCTTAGGTCAAATTCCCACCTTTGGAAAGTGTTTTTGCCAACTTTTCTCTGTTTGTTTGCTTGCTGATTGATCAATGAATGTCATGTCTCAGAGAAAAATTTTTTATCTCCTTTGCCAACCCTACTTTGATTTGATTGATTAATGTTTCTTTAATGTTTTCTTTGTCATTATCAGTCTATAGTCAAAGTTAGAATATAGTTGATTAATCTTCATTCGAAAGAAAGTGTCGTAAAGTCTTCTTTTCCTTTGAAACAGAACTGTTGTCAAAGTCTTCGTTCTTATGAAAGATTGATTGATTGTATGTGCATATTTCTTTTTTGTTCATCATAACATTAAGGGATTCGAAAAGAAAAAATTGCATCATTCATATTGTAGTTTGTGAATGCTTGAAAGGAATAGCTAGGGAAATTGCATTAGTTGTGCTCTTTGCTCTTTGTTAAAGATCTGATTGCTCTATCCCTACTAGCTAAGGATTTTCATTGTTGAATTGAATGGAAAGAATGCTTATAATGATAGTTGCATTCGAAGGAATTTAAGAGTACATCACGTGGTGAACTTGAAAGGAAAATTCCTAAGCAAGATCAACTTAAAATTAACATCAATTTACCTAATGGATCATTTTCATTAACGAGAACATTTAGTGGTTCTAGGCTAGAGACGTGTTCCGGCATTGTAAAATAAAGCAGTTGTCGCTAACTTGTCTGCAATACATCCCGAGTGTGATACCTCATTCCACTTACGTGAGTATATCGTAGCTCATCCACGTATCTTCGGGTATATAGGGCGATGTTACAGTATGTAAAGTATATGGGAATGCTCTCACTGTGCGGTTTTGCATTAGATAGCGCTTATATGGAATGGGCCTCCACGTACCTTCGGGTATATATGGGAGGACAACTCTAGGTTGCTATCCATCCTTAGGTAACCGAGTCGGTCGCCCTGTACACTGTGATACACTGAACACAGCATTCGGGCAGATTGCCTTCTTGTACTTCTTGGTTCGCCAGGAGGTATTTTGCAATTCACAGTTGCTTGGTAAACCTTTTGCCTAGATTATCCCTTTTTTTTTTGTTACGTTACTTTGATTAAAAGAAAATTAATTGGCCATGGATAACATCCTCCATGGTCACTCCTTAGTTGATCTTAGGTTGAAACATATGGCAACAAATCCGGAGTCCACTGATCAAGGAATTCCTTTTGATGGGAATCCTAGTCCTTTTCCTCCATTTGGAAATATTGGTGCTCCATATATGGCTACATTTTCCCTTCCGGGATTTACCATTGGCTTGCCAGTATGGTTGTTTTCAACCTCCTTGGTTCAAAATGTCGTGATTTCTCTGCAATCGAGTACTCCTCCAACTGGACAAAATCAACCTCCATTTGATCCTAAAGTTGACCCTTTGCCTTCTTCCTTTGTTGTTTCTTCCTCCCCTTCTTCCTCTTCGCTTGGTGAAAGTATTGGTACTAGGAACCAAGTGGCTAAGAAGAAGAAGAAGAAGAAGCAAATTCAGCAGAGGGGCAACCAAGCAACCATTGCTTTGAATGCAACATCTAATGAGAAACCATCCATCAAGCCTCACAAAGTTCGATATCCATGCAAAATTTGTGTGGGAGACCATCTTCTTCGAAATTGTCCTGATATTCCTCAGATCTTAGAAGAATGGTCTTCTCGTTCACATCATCCTGTGTCATCAACTTCTAGAGATCATGCTAGTGACACACCATCAACTAGTGATAGTAAAGTTCATGGAAAGAAGGGTAAAGTTAAGTTTCCATGTAGGTTATGTGAAGGGAATCACCCCATTCACCTTTGTCCCTATCTGGACAAAGCCAAAAAAGTGTTGGATAACCGTCCTGTTTCACCGCAGTGACTTCCATCTGGTTACAGGAAACTCTCCCTAAATCCTTCACTAGTTGATGAATTTACTGACCAAAATCAACCGTCGGTCAAACCCACTCTCTCTGAAAGTGAATCCTATGAGTCTATACCCGACCCAAATCAACAGGTCGAGGTAACAGTTGACCCGATTTCACCTTCAGCTAATCGTACCTTTCCCGAAGAGAGTGAATATGATACCACTTAGGTTCTTTTTGTTTCTTCAGATTCCAATGAGCTTGGGGGCAATCCTCCTGTTCCATCAAGACAGGAGGAAAATCCTCCCGCTCTTGTAACTCAAGGGGTTAATTCTCCCATTCTTACGGTACCCCCTCCAAGTAGTCTGGTCACTTCCTTTGATTGGAATTGACTGGTAGGATTCTGTCTTCCTTCTTATGTGCCTTTCCAGATCATAGTACAAGTTTGTAATATGATTGTATCTGGCACTATTATAGATGAAGGTGCATCTGTGAGTATCCTTTCCTAAACTACTTGGCAAGTGCTTGGTTTGCCACCACTTGTGCCTGTTACCCAAAATCTGTTGGATTTTAACAGAGGAACCAGTCAACCATTAGGGATCCTCCCTCAGTTTCCTATTACTTTGGGAGGAAAAATCGTTTATCTGAATGTGATGGTAGTCTGAAGCCCTTTAGATTACAATTTACTTCTTGGGCACAACTATGTTTATGGCATGGGAGCTATTGTTTCAACACTCTTTCGAGTGATGTGTTTCCTGCATGAAGGCAGAATTATTACCGTTGACCAGCTTTCATTTCTCGGTCCAAATATGGATTCCAGTCAACCATCTTCCTTAAATGGTCCTTTTTTACCAATTGTATCATCCCCGCTACGAATTAATTATGTGGCAACCCATTCCATGCCTACATCAACTGACGATCAATTCAGTGATGTTGTACATCATGTAATGGGGGCATTGGAACCAAATCTCTCCTTCATGTCCTCTTATGAGTTGTGATCAAAGTATGAGGATAGTTCTTTTACTGTGTCAACCTCATTAAAAAATGAAACAGGCCTATGAGGATAGTTCTTTTACTGTGTCAAACTCGTTAAAAAATGAAACAGGTCAATGAGGATAGTTCTTTTACTGTGTCAACCTCATTAAAAAATGAAACAAGCCTCTGAGGATAGTTCGTTGTCTTGTGTCAACCTTGTTAAAAAATGAAACAAGGAGTACAAGGAGAGTTCCTTCTCTTGTGTCAACCTCGTTAAAAAATGAAACAAAGGAGTATGAGCATAGTTCCTTGTCTTGTGTCAAGCTCGTTAAAAAATGAAACAAGGAGTATGAGCATAGTTCCTTGTCTTGTGTCAAGCTCATTAAAAAATGAAACAAGGAATCTGAGCAGAGTTCCTTGTCTTATGTCAAGCTCATTAAAAAATGAAACAAGGTCCCCTGGAGCAAAGTTCCAAGTTGAGTCTTTGATTAGATCTCGTAAAATCCCAGTCAAGTTTTTCACTTGATCTCATAAACGAACCTTCATTCCATCCACCTGATAGCCATGAGTAGTCTACTTAGGTGAATGTAATGAAGCTTGGGGGGCATGCACCTAGTGGTAAAGTTAAGTTTCCCTATAGGTTATGTGAAGGGAATCACCCCATTCACCTTTGTCCCTATCTAGACGAAGCCAAAAAGGTGTTGGATAATTGTCCTACTTCACCGCAACGACTTCCATCTGGTTTCAGGAGACTCTCCCTTTCATCATGTTGGGGGCATGCAAACCAATCTCAAGCATAGTTCTTCGTTTCAAGCTTGTGTAAAAATGAAACTGAATTCAAGCATAGTTCTTCGTTTTAAGCTTGTGTAAAACTGAAACGGAATCCAAGCATATTTTTTCGTTTCAAGCTTGGGTAAACATGAAATTGAACCCAAGCATAGTTCCCTATGGTTCAAGCTTGTGTAAAAATGAACCTATTTCCATTTTTTTAACCCTCGTGATTGCCATTTTATCAGCATCTTCCGTCAGATGAGCCTTGGCTGTTTTCATCCCATCGCCACCATCCCTTTGATCGATCATATGCTTTCACTTGGTTGTTTTACCCTTTTTGAGGAACAGTTGCAATGAGTGGTCTTATTAGCTAGCCTCTTCACATAAATCAACATGTTTTGAGAAGTTCCAACATCACCGGAACCAATTGCTACCCTAGACACCACTCGTTCCTCAAAGTGGAGTCCTCTTTAAGCTCTTTTCAGACTCTCTAAATATGAAAATATTGTTGAGCGCTTGTCCTTTCCAGCTCATTAACAGATTGAAAATGATACCTCTCTTGTATTATTTTACGCTTTTTCAGGCTCGAGAGATTAATTTACGAAAAAGGACTTGTGGAGTTTTTTTTTGTCCCTTTTCAAACTCTCTAAACATGAAAATGACCGAGTTATATTTGTCGTTAAACTCATTAAAACATAAAATAGCGACAAACTTGTCCATCTAGACAAGACCGAGTTTCACCTTCGCTAGACTCGTTAAAACATCAAATAGTGATGGATTCGCCCGAAGGGTGAAATTATACAACAAGCATATGTTATCCTCCTCAAGCTTGATAAAAATAAAGAGGTACTAGTCAGCAATGACTGGGGAAAATGGGAAAAGGGGAAAACCACTTTATGGTAGCAAGTCGCTCTTGAACATGACACTTTCACTCCATCACCGTGACTATTTGGGTTGGGTTATTAGCTTGATGGTTATCACACCGTTGGTCTATCATACCATCCATCACTTTGTTTTGGGTCAATGCTACCAATTCACTTTAGTGTCATCGACATGTTCAAGAGAAGTCATCCAGTCAAAATTCATCTTTTGCAATACCATAAGCCTTCATTTTCATGACCTCCATTCCTGAACTTTGTGTCGTCAGTCAAATTCCATCTCTAAAATCACTACACTCATTTCGTGTCGTTGATGTGGGATACATCAAGGCCCTCCTGCGATGAGTCGCTTCTTGTCGACATCAACACATTATCCAAGAAGTTGACTTAGAAACACCCATTCAGTACCTTGAAGCTTGCATGCATCAATGGCAGGTTTTTTGCTTCTAGCGACAGACATACATCAATGGCCTTCGACCGAAAGACTTTGTATGGTGTTTGACATCAAATCATCCATTCACACCATGCAGAATGTATTGCAGTACCTTGAGGATCATTATCATTATCGGTGATTTTTCTCGCATTTGTTAACAGCTTACATCATTGGCTGGTAATCAGATGGTGTCTTCCCATGTTCGACTTCAGATCACATATTCACATGGTTAAGACTTGTACTTGAGCGAACGGTTGAACGAGATTGAAGACCCCAGATCTAGTTTCATCCATCTGGGCTGCGATTTCAGGAGTACTAAATCATATGTACAATGGCTTTACATTGATGGTCATTCCGATCATGGGTCTATATCTGTAGACGACTGTTTATGTACATGTAATGAAAGTTTACAAGCTGAGCATGGGTATGCATTCCCTCAATAATTCATGTAAAATCAAATATCATGATATATGTATTGTAATTGATGCAGGTCACCTTCCACTTTGATACCTCCTCATCACATCGTAAAGCATTTCATTCGACATTGGCATTTTTCCGACTTCATGCTTTAGGGGCCAGCTGTTACAAATCTATTTGGGCACATCAAATCCAAACATTCAGATTAGTGTTTTAGGGCTCATCAAACCCTAATTTAAGTTCCTTCATACCCTAAACAAGTCACCCTTTTGAATGCCTCCTTTGCAGACAGTTTCGTGACTGAAGACATCTAGAAATAGCCTCTAGAGGGACCAGCGCAGGTAAGCCCTTATGAAGGTGCGCTACAGAGTAGTTAAGTCCACTGCCAGGGTGCTCTACAAAGCACTTAGGCTTCCTTTCACATGTGCTGGGTGAGAATGAGAGAAATTCACATAGGGTTTGGGGAATATTCTTGTCTTTTGGTGTCATCTAGAAGTTTCCCTGTCTTATCAACTCCTATGAGCTCGAAAATGGATGTGGAATGAGTTAAGGTGCATCCTATCCTCTTATCCCTTCTTCCATGGAACTAATTCTAAGTATGGAAGGCCATTCAATGCCACCATTAATGACAAAACCTCCTTCATCTTCCTATGAATTGACCACTCATCTAAGTGATCAAGGGTTGGACTATGTTGAATTGTAAGGAGATAATGCTGTTATGAGATTTGGCTTTGAAGCAAGTATTGTGATGCTACAAGTTTTTCATGCTTTTGATGTGATGTGGATGGGATCCAAGCTGGGGGAATGGCTTTGAATCAGACACCAATGGTTGTATTTCCTTCTTCTATCTAATAAAGTGTTTGAACCTTTTTCCCATATGTTTGTATTGTTTCATAATGCTTATGTGTGTGAATTGTATATACTTCCTTTCACTTATATTTAGTAGATCGTATGCTTTGATCAGTTCTTTGTCTTCTATTGTGTTTATAGGGTACTTCTCAAGCAAATTAAGTACAGGAAGGAGCGACAGAATCGATACAAGGGAGACTAGACAAAAGCAGAACTACAGGTAGGCCTTCTATCTTCTCATCTTATCTATTGCTTGTAGGAAAAGTCTAAAACACTTTAAACTATTGTTCTAGATACAACCACTTATCTAGGGAATTAGTATTTATCCGTAGATGCTAAAATCTCCAAAACAGAGGGATATAGATGGTGATCCCACCCAACATCCCATTCTAGTGCATTTTCGGTGCTATAAGCCATGTTTGGAACCGACATTTGTGCGACACTCTACAAACTATACCATTCAATCCATCATCTAAGCATAAGAATTTTAGAATTACAAAAATAACTAAGCTAGAGACTCATTCTTGAATCCTACTTATCTGAGATAAAATCTTTCAAATATCATCATGTAGTAATATGCCTTCTTTGTAGTGGGATTATTATGGGGGAATATATATTTCACATTTCCCAACATCATATATGACATCATGCCATAACCAAAGAAAGGCAATTCAAGTGGCTAACATGCTCCATTGCAAGTGATTTTAAGCCATCAATCCAACTATATCCAAACCCAAGTTCAATTTGTTCTTTTGTTTGTATAGAATGTGTTGTAATACCACAACAAATTAACCCACCAATGTTAAAATTCAAATTATTTCTACGACATGGAAATTAGAATAAATAAAAATCAAATAAGGAACGAGAGTCTTATGACAATGAAATAAGAACGTACTATTAGAGTAGAAAATTAGGAAGTTGAGGACTCTGCTCCTCATATAATGCCTTCCACAATACCCACTTCTCAATGTGCCCAACGTCAAGCTTCACCATTTAAATATTACACAGTGAAACCAAACGATGGAAACACTGACACCTCATCAAATGCCAAATTATAGTTATTTGATTAAATATGCTTACCATCTTCCAATCCATATCAGTGTCAATGGCAACATTGGTGAATTCCTTATCTATAAACAACACACGGGCCTTCAAATCCCATGCATATGTTAAATTTTTAACCCTAATGCAATCATACAAGTGACAAGCCTTTATCTGCATCATATTACACATAAGTTTTTATTAACTGCAAGGTACTCTTTTAATTAGAAGAATATATTATGCACAAGACATGAAATTAAAGTTATTAGTTAGTTACCTTACAACAAGTTTCTTGATGGAATTCCTCTTTGTTAGGAGCATTGTGGAAATACAATAACCCACAAATATCTCATCTAATCCTTCTCTAGAGAGAACCATCTTCACTCCACGAGACTTGATTTTAAGGGACATTAAGAATATGGGAATCCTTTCTCTGATAATTTTCCTTCATATATGTAAAAAAAGACGTTGCTCATTATATTTAAAAACAACTAAATCATCATGCAATTGAAAACATAGAAGAAAGAATGCACCTTCTCTTTTAAGGAGGAAAGTGACCCTTGAAAATAATTATGGAGAGATGTCTATGGATGTTATAGAAACCCACAGATTGAGTCCACATTGGAATGAAAGAAAGCTCAAATATCTTGGTGACAAGAAACTTCCAAATAAAAAAGGAGTTGTTAATAATACACAGGAACTGGGTCATTCCAAATTCTATATCGAGGAGACTTTGTATAAAATATTCAAAAATATTTTCATTTCGTTCATCACATATCTATAAGGTTCCAAAGAATCTACCACTCAGTTAAAATTCAATGATAAATCCTAGAGTAGATCGTCTAAAACTTTTTTGAAATGAATGTTTGAATCCAGACCAAATAAAAATTCAACTCGACACGAGGAAGAAAAAAGTTTGAAATTATAATGGTTGTTGGGAGGCAACAAAATTTCAATTCAAATAGGATTGGAGAAGGAAAAATATTGTATTAATAAATTACTAAATGACATGAACTGTTGAACAATTCATAGAATAAATTTATGAAGGTCCATGTATGTCATATTATACCATGCATATGTTCATCTATTAATATTTGATTATGAATTATATATTATATGTTATGTGATAAAAATACTATGAACTTGGAAACTGATGGATGGATAATACTAAGTGCATGGTGGATAATAATTACCACTTTATAGATTCTTCCAAACTCACTCAGAACCCTAACGGGCCTCCAATGTTTTGACATGAACAAGTGGTCCAGTATACAAACACTCCCAAACTCACTCAAAAACCTTATGGGCCTCCAGAGCCTTTGATTTGAATGGGAACTCCACTCTGTAGATTCTCCCAATGGGCCTCCAAAATATAAACTTCAATGGGTTCTCCACTCTCTAGATGCTCATAGACTTAGTGGGGAACATGTTTGGCTTCCAAGATCTTGACATAGAATGGGTGCTCCACTCTATAGATGCTTGCAGATTCAATGAGGAACTTGAATGGCCTCCAATATATTGACTTGAACAAGTGCTCAACTTTGCGCATGCTCCCAGAATTGGTGGGAAACTTGGTTTGCCTCCAAAATATTGAATTGATTGGGTGTCCCACTTTGCAAATGATCCTAGACTCAGTGAGGAACTAGACGAGCCTCTAAATTATTTATTCAACTTGGTTTCCACTCTATAGACACTCCCAGATTTGTTGAGGAATGTGAGGATCCTCCAAGGTCTTTAATTGGACGAGTGTTCCACTATGCAGATGCTCCCAAAATAGGTTGGGAAACCTACCAAGCCTCCAAAGTCTTCACTTGGGTGGGTGTTCCACACAACAAACACTCCTAATGATCTCAACTGTAATTAATATTAATTTTTAAATATTTCATTTTATGGTGATGATGTAGTTGCTACAACCACCCTCCAAATTTTTTCCCATGCTTTGATTTTGGAGCCTCCCTTCTGTCTACAAGAGTCTATCATTCACTGTCATCAAGTATTCATGTTATGTTAAAGACTTATCATTCCATGCAGTGCTTGTGATGTCTTGTTCTGATCTCGATCTGAGACTTTGCTAACACAAGCCATCTCTTGCCGTGACCTTGCAACATTTTCAGACTTCCCTCTTGGAACTGCACAATCCACTATCTCTGGAAATTTCGTTGAGCCTTGAGGATCTGAACTGTGCAATCCTGGAAGGCAGGTCAACCTTGAGCTCAGAAACTATGCAAAAGTTGTCCTTCCCTTAAAAAACTACACAATTCACTGAGGCAGGAATTGCACAAGCCCTTGAGCTTGGGAATTGTGCAAACCCTTTTCCAATGTGAAAAAGAAGTTTCCTAAAAAAGCAGAGTTGGCATCCCTAAAAAATAGGAGTTTCCCAATTAATGTTCGATTAAGTCCACTAAGCTGCTAATTATGACTTTCAGAGGCGCCTTTTCCTTGATTTTAGGCATGTGCGTCAGAAACCTTAATAGACCAATATCTATTTAATATACACCCCTAGAGATCATTTTCACACTTGATCTTGGAGCTCTAGCCTTCTCGAGGAGATCAAGGATATTTCAGTTGAGTTTGCAGTGCTTTTTCAGGTAAGTTTTGCATGCATCGCTTTTTGTTGCTTTTTTCTGTCTCTTTTGTCGCTTTTGCTTCTATGAGTGTTTTTTTCCTATTTATTCTCATATTAGCTAGTTTTTTAACTTATATTAACTTGTAAAAGTGTTGTTTCTATCTATCGTTCACATTTTCCAAGTGTTGCATTGGGTTCTTTTTTTTGCCCCTAAGTCGTTGTCATTGCTGTGTCATTTTTTTGCATGTTCATTTTTCCTCTTGCATGTTGGATTTTGGGCACTTGGTTTATATTGATCTATCTTCCCCTTAGCCATAACTAGATTTCTCCCTGCCCCAGCGCTTAGACCTATCAGTGTTTTTCTCCTTCCCGGGAAGATCTGCGCAATCTTAGCCAACAATTTCCTTCCCCAAGTGCGCAGTTCACATCTTCAAGAGGCAAGCCTCGAGCTTGGTTTCTGAGACTACACAATGTGCGGTCAATGGATTTCCCAACTACGCATTGTGCAGTCACAAGCTTCATCCCTTAGCCTTGGCCAGTGGGACTACACAATGCTTAGTTCCTTCCCTCACTCTGCACAATTAGGGTTGCGCATTGCACAGTCTCAATCCTCTAGTGGCCTCCTTGACTATTGAGATTGTGAATTGCGCAGTTCTTGAGGCCAGTCTCCCACCTTCAACCAAGGAATTGTGAAATAATTCTTCTTAGTGTGTGAGTTGTTGCCTTGATCTTACTAAATAAATTGATTTCCTTGAGCTAATTTGTGTTTGTCATGAGTGAATTTTGACATACATGTGTTGTATCTTTTGAGGTTATCTTTCTCCATCATTTTCCATCATCATGGCACCTAAGAGATTTGCCTCAAAGGACACCACAGAAAGCGACATTAGTGAGATAGTTGAGAGTGTTCCTACCACTATGTCAGTGCTTTCAAATACTCAACTATTCATTGAGAAAGACTCAGACATTACATGGCACACAGTGAAATATGTTTACACAATAAGAAGTTTCAAAGCAGATCTTGAAGATAGGCAAGTTTACATCAATGTCCAAAGGTCAAGATTACACAAGATTGCATGCAGGTATCCAGCCTTTCCATGCGCAGACATTATCAACTGGATTTTGTCACATATGGATACAAAGACCATGACTCTCAACAATGTTAGTGGACAAAGGCTTTCCTCTTTTATGGCACATGATTTTCAGAGCATGTATCATTTACCGCTGCTAGAATCTTACATGGATTCTGACTTGTATGTAGTCATCAACTACTTGAGCACGAAGGATGTCGTCAAAGGTTGGGTGAAAGAGCCGCCCAAATTTCGCTAGACACCCAACAACACTTAAAAGACCAAATCTCTTAGGAAGGAATTTCAGTACTTGATAGTTCTATGTTGTCAAATCTATGGTCAAAAGATTACTGAGACCTTTCCTGAAGGCTGGGCATTTTTACTGCATCAGATTGTGACAGAAGGAAAACCATTCAACTGGTTGGACTTGTTGGCTCAACAATTGAGGACCCATGTAGCTTATGCCAAGAACCCTCCCAAGGGTAAGCAAGCTGAGTTCTACATGTTTGCTTACTTGTTGGATGCAATATGTGTCAAAAATCATTTCCTAGCATGAGTTAGACATGGTCACCAAAGGAACCTTCTATACACATTTACTATAAGTTGCTTTCATATTATAGCTGCAAAGGAGTCATGGAGAAACTTACGGATCACTTCCTCATTCCATTGTACAAGATAATTTTTTATGAAGATCCACCTTGCATGTCACATGAGGCGATGGAAGAAGTGTCATAATTGATGGCACTTACCTTAGAGTATTTTGTGGTTAGAAGTCTCCACCTCTGCCACTGAGGTATACCACCGACAAGTCGGTCATGCAATAACTTCCTTAGCATCTTTCCATAGGGTTATCAGGAGTGTTGCAGGGGAAGAAGAAAGCATCTTAGCCCACTCTTCCTTTGCAAATTGGATTTTACGAAATCAAGAATATGAAGGTTGTTGGTACTGAAGGTAAAGAGATAGAGAAATTTGCATTCAGTCAGATGGATTACAATCCGCATGATCCTAGGAATGTTTGCAAAAAACACTATGCAAAGATACATTTTAGTTGGCCGAGTGGGACTTATTTCAGGCCCGAGGAGGAAAGGATAAAGAATTGTTACAATGCATCTAAGCCCCACCAACCAATCATCTTTGTAGGTACATCACATGTTACTCCTCAATCGGAAGCAACTCTGGAAGTAGAACCATCAGTGAGACGCAACCTAGTGCGTGAAAGGGGGAAGAAAAAGGTTGTGCATAGTCTAATTGAAGAACATATTCGCAAAAGGAAAGCAGATCCAATCATCTTGAAAGTGGCCATAGCAGTAGAAAGAAAGAGAAAATGGAGGAAGCACAAGGAATGATTGAAGCAAAAATAAGAACTAGAACATAAGGAATGAGAAGAAAGGAAAAGGAAAGAAGAAGAAGAAAAGCGGAAGAAATAAGAAGAATAAGAAACACTGAAGCAAGCTGAGGAAGAGGAACATAGTCAGATACTTGAAGAAGAGGGAAAGCAGTTGTAGGATAAGGAACTTGCTCAAGAAATTGAATATCTGATAGTAATTCAGGATATGGAGGTGGAACTGAAGCAACAAAACCAATATGTTGATCTTATGCCGAGCACATAGCAGATCACTATTTAGTCTCCCCCTCCTCCGATAACAGAGAAAGCTCCAAGCAAAGAAGAGGAAATTGTTCCTCTTGATGATGGTCTGGTCATGGATACATACAATCTAAATTATGATAAGATTTAGAAGAATATTATACAAGCAAGAAAGAAGCACTTTCACGACGATCTCACATCTCATGCGTTCATTAGAGAAAGGGTGATTGTGATAGATACTAGGAGGAATCCAGAATCCATTCTTGCTGCCAACTTAGCCTTCGCAAGTGCTTCCAAGTCAAACATGGAGTATCTCATGGCCGAGAACAGATAGATGGCAAAGAACTTAGAGGTTGCAAGGAAAAAAGTGGAAAAACTTCAAGTGGAGGTCCAGAAAGCAGCTCCTGCGTAGGTGTATCTAGAAGAACTTAAGGTAGCCATACTTGGTGAAGTATCAACATTAAGAGAGACCATGAGAAGCATCTGCAAGGAGCTTTTCACTGTGCACAAAGTAGTTTTTTTCTTTCACGACAAGCAACAGAAGTGCAAAGACAATGCTAAATCCCTCAAGGTTGTTCATACATCCATTGCTACTGTGCATGAGTGGGAAATGTAGTACAAAGGCACACCTACCGAGTTGGTGAAGAAGATATGGAAATAGGCTGAGTTGGAGAAAGCATGGGTTTAGATGCTTATCTAAAGCAACAAAAAACTCATCTCATTCATCACCAACATTCAGGCCTCGTACTCACAGTTGTACAACAATTTGGATTCCATGTTGTAGTCACATAATATCCCTTTAGTTGGCTCACTCACTAAAGCCAAAGGTAGGAATAAAATCAGACAGGAGGTTGAGGAATACTTGGACCTACTCAGGCAGATCTCTACCAAGGAAGATCTAGATGTGAACATGCATAATATGTGGAAGTACATTAGTGGCCCTGTCTAGATCAATACCATATTGCTCTTGTGGAAGAAGGAAACTCAAACTAGTTCCAAGGTAATGTACTTAGATGTAATGGAGGCTAGACTCTACTTCCAGCCTAATTTAATCTCAAAGTTTGGGGAATTCATCGCATATTAAAAATCTTGGCTTCACTATGTAACCGAAAAGCTACAAGTTAAAGTGGTTGAGCTAGAGTTTCCCCAAACTCAAGCTTGACATGGCATTTGTCTTATTAGGCTATCTAGTTGACTCTACCCAATTTTGTCTTATATGGGTACATGTAATTTTGTATTTAAACATTTTGTAAGTGGAAGTCCAAGTGTCAGTGTTGGAATATGAAGATTCATTATGTAAAGAAGTCAAAAGGTCATGAGGGAAGTCAAAGAGTCACAAAGGGAGATGAATAGTCATCCCATTTGTTATAAATATACCCTCATTATTCATGTAAAGGGCTTTTGGCCAGGATTTTGGCTTAGGATCAGAAGCTTGGGAGTTTTGTTGAGAGCCTTGGCTTCTCCTTAGCATAGAGGGAGTATCTTTCTTTGGAGGAGTAGGTGTTGGCTTCATGTTCCACTATTGGGACTAGTGGTTTGGCAATTGTATATGTATGCTTGGGACTTTCACTTTAATAAAAGCTCAGAGTCGACACGTTTTCATGCATATTTTGTTAATATAGTAGGAATACTCTTCTTATGTTCTCAATATATGTTATTTCATTTACGCTAATGCTTATGACCTATTTCATTCACATTAGTATGAATCTTGTTGAATATGTGTTGTTATGTATGTCAATCATGGTTATCTTCTGAACTATTTTGCAGACTAACTTATGATTTCTTTTATGCTCATGCGTTCCTTTCAAGATATTTACTATTATAGGCTTACAAGGGGTTCACTTACTTTCCCCTTTTTGTGTTGGAACCTTTCATGCATTTAACTTGACTCTTCACAAATTCATACACTTAGTTCACCAAAGTCACGAATACATCATTCTATGTGTTATCGCAGCCAAGGCATACCACTAAAACCCACTATTTCGGCAACCAGGTTATATTCTGGATGGGGCTCCTACTCCAAACAATGTGAGGTCTAATTGGGACTTCATATCGGGGAGACCCCTTGAATGTTGGTGGGTCCAACACCATCAAAATTTTAGGTGCTAGAAGGAGGGCCAGATGAGAAGCTGAGCCCATCAAGTCTGTTTGAACTTTCCTTATCTTTAAATGGATTCTTCCCATACCTTGACCCCAACATGTTTTTCTAGAGTTGAAAATCTGAAATTTCCCTTCAACATAATTAATGACTTTTCTAATTTAAAATTTGATGGTGAGGGTGGAATAACCATTCTCGAGCACACCGCTTGCTTTCTTGAATTATGCACTCATCACGAAATTCGCTGTGAAGACACTTCTTGCAGGTTGTTCATCCTTACATTTGAGTCACGTGTTAAGGAATGTTGTTACACATTACCAACCACTTCAATTCATTCTTTCAAACATCTTGTCAAGGAACTCTATCGTGATTTTGATAGGTATGATTATAAATTTGTTTACAAGAAAATCATGCACCTTAGAAAAGCACCTGATGAATCTCTTGAATATTTTCACGACCACTTCATTCATTTCTGTTCATGATATTGATTAGAATTTCATGAAATAGAAGTTTGAGTTACTTGTTCATATTTCAGTGAATCCAGTAGAATATGAATCATTTGAAATTCTCCCAACATACATTGGTTATGGATCTCTTAAATCTGTGATGAAGAAAGTTGTTCCAAGTGACTCCTCATATTCTCTTCATCAAACAACTCCATTTGCACATATTGAGGTTGGAGAACTTGAGAGTTCATATGTTAATCTACCACCATCTTCTCCCAGCTCACATATTCAGAATTTAAGTGCAAGTTTTGATAGTGAATATGATTTTACCAGTGATGTTATGTCTCCTCAACCTCCTTCTGTTAGTTCCTTTGATCCTCCTAATTGTGAGTTGTTATATCCACTTGTTACAATCGTTTTATTTGGTTCTCATGAGGATCAAATTCAGGATGGAGTTAGTGTTAACCGAGGAACTTGTGATATCATTCATAATAACTACGTGTGGGACTCCATTTCTGAACAATAATCTGCTATGAAAGTCGATGTTTCTCCTTTCCCACCTCTCCCTCATTATCCAGACATCTTCCACGATTCTATCGTACTTGTTGCATCTTTCAAACAATTAGCTTCTGACAATGTCATATTTACATTCAAGCAGGGTGAGGAAAAATCTTCTCTTCCCGATCTCTCCCATCCATCGTCTAATCATTGTGAAGAAATAAAGAGTGAAGTTCCTTATTTTTAATCCCCCCCTCTCTATGATTCATCAGATCGTGGGGATTGCTTTATTTTTAACGCTGGAATTTTTTATCATGATTGTCGTGATCTATTCATTGACTCATCTATTAACAAATCTATATTTTCTACTGTTGATTATTCTAAGCCATCGTTTTTCTATGATCTAGCTTATGATGTCTTGGAACTACCGCAAGTTTTCGAGGCACTTTAGCACACGCTAATGGTTATATCAGGTTCTTGTACTCTTGAAGCTAGTTCCAATCATGATTAGGATAGTACTTTATCTCTCAAGAATTCTCATTGCTTGATCACACAATTTGAAAATCAATCTATTTCACAATTTTCACGCTCTTCATCTATTTTTCATGATCTGATCACTCGATCATTGGAGGGGTCATACCTGGCAAGCTCATTTGCAAAACGCAAGTTTTCCGCCTTCTTCATTTTTTCCAAGTTTGAAAGTTTAGAAGGATTTTTTAGCACGAAACCTTGTTACGATGTGTGTAAGCATCATAATACATCAACATAATGTCTAGCATATGCTTTATTGTTATATTTTTCTTCTTTCATTTTCAATCTTCGAATGTTTCAATATTTTGTGATTTATCTCTCTTGTCTGATGTTATTCTTGAACATATTTGTTTCTATTGATTCCCTTTCCCGCTTAGTTTAGGCAACACTTCGGTGGTTACATTGGAAGTTTCATTTTATGTGAGCCTAGCCTAGATTTAGTTAGTTTAAGAGTAGAATTAGCTCATTTTAGTTGTTTTGTTGTCACTTTGTTTCTTTTATTCTGTAGTAAATATCCACATGATACTATGTTTGACTTTCGTCTGTAGTAAATATCCACATGATACTATGTTTGACTTTCGAAGCAAGCATGGTGAATTTTAAGAGGATATTGTGTGACTATTAATACTTGGCTTTATGTTTATTCTGTCTCTTTGCATGGGCCTTGCACCTTTTAATCGATGATACCCTGATGGAAAATACGTTCTTTCTCGAAGAGAACCTGTTGTAGCTACAACCACCCTCCAAAATTTTGCCTTCGTTTTGTTTTGGAGCCTCCCTCCTAAAATATTAGCAGCTTGTATTTCACTGCTCAGGTACTTGTGCTTTCATTTGAATTTATCTTTCGCTTTATAGCTTGTGTTGCTTACTTGCTTTGTTGTCTAACCACAAGCAAACTGCCATGACTTGGTTGCATCTAGTTCTTGCATTGCCTTGGCAAACTGCGCAGTCCTAGAGAGCGGCAAACCTTGCTCTCAGGAATTGCAGAGAGAACCCTAGTAGTGATCCTTCCTCTCAAGAATTGTGCAGATCAACCAAGCAGTGAGATTCAGCTCCAAAACTCTGCATACCCAACTAACATCTTGTCTTCTGTTGGGAAACTACGCAGAGCATGAGAGGTAGCTAGAGCCACTCAGCCCAAGAATTGCGCAGAAGTTGTTGTCCGATGCATGTACCGACAGGTTGTTTGATTCCCTCCAAAACTGAGTAATTGCTCCATGCATGCATGACAACCTTTCCAAAAAAAGAAAAAAATAAAAAATAAAAAATAAAAAAGCATCCCTAAAAAATAGGGATATGTTTTTAGCACTCAGAGTTACACTTGAGTTAATTTTATAAAATTGTTACCACCTGTCACTTTTTCCTAGATTTTTGGCATGCGCATCATAAACCCTATATCGATCAAATCTATTTAGTGGATGCCATTAGAGCTCATTTTCAAATTTGATCTTGGAGCTCTGGCATTCTTGAGGCATCTAGGAACCTTTAGCACGATCGACACAAATTTTTTGGGTAAGTTTTGGTTTTCAAGTCTTTTGCTACTTTTTCGGTCACTTTTGTTTCCTTGGCTTGTGTGAGTGTTTTTGTGCATGTGTTATTGAATGACCATTGACGTTTTAGCTTGTATAAGGGTTGATTCAAGTTTTTCATTTTTTTTCTTAAGCATCACATGCCTAACCCTGCTTTTGCACTAATGGTCATCATTGTAGCGACTCTCTCCACAAGCTTCATTATTCATCTGTTTGACGGATTTCTACACTTGCTTTGATTGCATGCATGACCATTCACTCATATCTACACCATCCTTCGATCATACATTCAGATCTACTCATTTTTTAACTTTCCCTTGGGTAGATCTCGGCTACCTTGGCTCAGATCTAGCTCTTCACAACATGCCTGCACATTTCCAGAACTCAAGGCTCTGCCTTGCCTCCAGGAATTGTGCAGAGGTTTCCAGTCACTGGATCCAGCTGCGCTTTGTGCAATTCCTAGAGACAGTCCCTAGTCTTTCCCACTGGGATTGTGCAATGCACAATCCTAGCCATCATCAAGTCAGACTGAACTACGCATTGCGTAGTTCCAGTCTATAGCAGGCCATACTAGAATGCACTCTGTGCAGTTCAAGATATCAGTACCTCTCATTGGAAGTTGGGGCTCGCAATGAGTAGATCCAACTAAAATTCTCTCACCTCTAAGAGTCACAACTGCGCAATCTCGCCCAGTAGTTGCCCAGTTCGTTGCATGATTGATCCTTGAAGTGATTTTTGTTTTTACGCTAACATTTTCTTTTCATGAGTGTCCTCTCTGTCTCCAGGTACATCAGTTGTTGAGCAGCTTCTCAACAGTACACTCAACATGGTTTCCATGAGAGTTGGATCAAAGGACATTGTAGAGAGTAGCACTAGAGATGTGGTTGAATAGGTGCCAATGAACTTTCCCATCTATGCAGACACGCAGCTGTTTGTAGAGAAGCATGTGAATATTACATGGAAAGAAATAAAGGACATAGTCACAAGAAGTTTAAAGGAATATCTGGAAGATCGACAAGTCTATGTCAACATTCACAAGTCAAGCTTTTACAACGTTGCATGCAGTTACCCCATCGCCCCATGTTTGGATATCATTCACTGGATTTTCTCACATAAAAATCTCGAGATGATGACACTGAGCAGTACCATTGGAACATAGCTTGCCACCTTCATGGTGGAAAAATACCATTAGATGTATTAATTGCCGCAACAGGTGAACTACATGGATGAATTATTCTTCACTCCCAACAACAATGTGAACACTAGAGACATCATGAAGAATTAGGTAAAAGAGCCATCGAAGTTCAGAGTGACACCCAACCAGGTTTACAAGATGAAGTCACTCAGGAAGGCTTACCAACTCTTGGTCATCTTTGCATGCCACTTGTATGTTCAAGAGAGCATAGAGACCTTCCCTCAAAGTTCGGAGGTTATGATGGAGTATTTGGAAAATGAAGGAAGGACATTCAACTCGTTGGACATGTTTCCTCTTCAGCTAAAAGTGCATGTGTCTAATGCTCAGAGTCTACCTAAGGATGAGCAAGCAAGATTCTTTATGTCTGCGTACCTGCTTGATGCAATATGTGCCCAACAGCAGTTCCCTGGCATGGGTTGGACATGGACACCATCAGAGGATGATGTGAACATCTATTACAAGTTTCTCTCTGAGTGCAACTATCGAGGAGTCATGGTGAGGTTGTCTGACCACTTCATCACCCTGCTATATAGGATGATATTCTAACATGATCCACATTTCATGTCCAAAAATGTGATGCATGCATTTCTTAACATTTCAGATTGGTATGCCTCACCCGATGGCACCTTCATCTAGATGTTTGGTCTGGAGAAACCTCTACATGAGCTACTGAGGTTTTCCATGGACAAGTTGTTCATGCAAGAGGTTTCATACCACATCTCCAAAGGGTTATCTTCCTTTGCAGATTGGGTTGTACGAGATTTGTACCTTAAAGGATGTGGATGCCGAGGTTGAGGACTTGAAGAAGTTTGGGTTTGACACCAAGAGTTTCAATCTGTATGATCCCCACTGCATATGCAAGAACCACTATGCAAAGGTGTATTACCCATGGATCCATGGGGCATGTCATTGGCTAGAGGAAGATCCTTGGAGGTATTTCTACAACTCCTCTATATTTAATGAACCAGACAACATAGTTGTAGAATGGAAAGTAGCACTGCAGGCAACAATACCACAGGAAGCAACAACAACAACAGTAATGAGCAGCAAACTGGTGCAAGACAAAGGAAAGAGGGAGATTTTCGAGAGCGCAAAGGCTGAGAAAAGCTATAAGTTTAGAAAGATCCTCGTGTTGAGAAAGTAGCTTTGGAGAGCAGTGAAGAGGCGACAATGCAAAAAGAGAGTAGAACAGAGGAAGTGAGAGAAGCAAAGGTTGGAAGATGTAGAGAGGAAGTTGCAAGAGACAAAGAAGAAGCTAAAAGTAGAGAAAGAGATCAGGAGGAGAGGAAGGGAAGAAAAGCAGAAAAAGGAATAGGAGGAAAGAAAAGGCACACTGATAGAGAAAATAGTGCCTATACAGGTTGAGGCAACAGAGCAACCAACAGATGAAGAAGAGGGTGAGCAGGTGCAAGCTCAGGAATCTACTCAATAGGTTGAGTAGATGGTTGAAGCAATAGACATGGATCTAGAATAGGAGCCATAGGACTGAGACACCAATCTCATGCTGAGAGCATCCAAGGTTGCACCATAGCCTCTGCCACCTCCAGAATCACAAGTGGTCTCGAGCAAGCAAGGGGAGGTGGTTCTCCTTGATGATGATCTAGAGATGGATGTGTAAAATTTGTTATTTGACAAGTCACAACACAGGATTTTACAAGCACGAAGAAATAATCTCCCAGATGATCACACATCACCTGCACACATAGAGGAAAGGGTGATTGTGTTAGATGTTAGAAGACATCTAGCTGCCATGGTTGAGGCTTTTTAGGATTATGCAGAAACCACGAGTTCGATGGTCAATTTATTGATAGTAGAGAATGATCGGATGACGAAGGACTTGCAAGAGGCCAGGCAGAGAACATAGCAGTATACAAGATCCGTTATGGTAGAAATGAAGAAAGAAATAATTGTAGAGATATAACCTTTGGAGACCACCATGTGGACGTTGTATAAAATATTTGTCACCGTGCACAAAGTGGTTTTCCATCTATATGGTTTTTAGTAGCAATGCGTGAAAACAACCCAAACTCTGAAAGATTTTCATGCTACCATTGCACATCTACAGGAATGGACAATGAGGGACAAGGGGGCCCCACTTTACTTGCACAAGATGATGAAGCTATAGGAAGAGCTAGACAAAGAAAAGATTCAAATGTTGATCTAGAACTATGAGCAGATCCCTCCACTCATCACCAGCATTGAAGCTTCATGTCCATGTTTGTACAGAAGTTTGGATGTCATAGTGAGGACACACAGGATCCCTTCCATCGGAGCCCTCACTCAAGCTATGAGGAAGAACCAAGTCATGCTGGAGGTCGATGGGTACATAGAGCAGTTGATGCGTGAATCCACTAGTGATTACTTGTAGTTGAGTGCAGGAACATGTGGAAGTACATCAGTGGTCTAGCCACACTCAGGACAATGCTGCACATGCTTCAGGATGATATGGACAAAGGTTTCAGAACCATATACCCAAAAGCCATGGAGGTGAGAGTCCACTTCGATAAATATATCACCAAACAATACATGTACATAATAGTGCAGTACCAAGCTTGGTATCAGTTCGTCACTGAAGACCATCGTGAGGATGTTACCAAGTTGGTATTTCCCCAAGACCTCGAGTGGTGTTGTTTGTCTTGTTAGGCTGACTCAAGCCTAATATTGTCCCACATGGGTATATGTGGAAATTGTATTATTGTAAATATGTTGTATATGAAACTCCAAGTGTCACTAGTGGAATGTGAACAATCACTATGTAATGTGAAGAGTCATGAGGGTAGTCCAAGAGTCAAAGGGGAATGTCAAGGGTCACCCCACTCTTTGCTCTATGTAGAACCTCATAACTCATAGTAGAGGCTTTTGGGAGCCAAGATTTTGGCTAGGCATTGCTTAGAGAAGGCTTGGAGAGTACTGTGATGAGCCTTGGCATCTCCACATTGTAGAGTGAGTACATATCTTTGGAGGAGCAGGCGATGTTGACTGGTAATGTTCCACAATTAGGGCTAGTGGCTGTCAATGGTGTATGTATGTATGGAACTTTCATTTAATAATATAACTGAGCCAACACGTTTTCATGCATATGTTGTTATTGTAGTTCGATTATTTTGGTTACTTTAGCAATGTATGTTATTTCACTTATGCATTTGTGTATGAACTATTTTGTATATGATTGTACGAATCTTGTTGAAGATGTGTTGTTGTATTAACCCATCACTTTGGATTGTGGACTATTAAGATTCCACCTGTGATGTCATTCCACTCGTGTGTTCCTTTCAGGCTGGGTACTATTATAGGCTTCTAAGGGACACAATTTCATTCCCCTCTATGTGTCAGAACCCCCATTCATCTCACTTTACTCGTTGCAAGGTCACACATTTGCTTCCAACAAATTTATCATACTTACCTTTACGCGCTGCAGCAACCAAGGCACTACTTTACTACCCACCGCTGGGACTCCTACTCCAAACGGTCTGAGGTCTAGTTGGGACTTCTTACTGGGGAGATCTAGTGACATGTTGGAGGGTCCAACATCGTCAACATTTATGGTGCTAGAAGGAGGGCCAGATGACAAGATGAGTCCTCAAATTATGTTTTTAATCTCTGTACATCATTCATATCTTACATTACAATCTCAACTCTAGCATGTTTTTCTCATGCACATGATTTTGAAGTGTCGGAGGATGACATTGATGACTTGTCACAAATTAAGTATGATGGTGAATGCGGAGCAGCCCTTCTAAGGCACGAAGTTTCCTTTGTAGGCTTTTGTCATAAGAATGAAGTCCCCTCAGATGAAATTGCCTGTGGGTTGTTTGCTTACATGCTCAATGGGCATGCTGATCAATGGTGTCGCACATTGCTCGTAGCATCAATTCAGTCTTATGATCACATGATCGATGGGTTAATCCATGCTTTCTATCATTATGACCATAAATCACTCAACAAAAAAATTCTTAAATTTTGGAAAGCACCTGATGGATCTCTTGCGCAATTTTGGGTGCGCTTCCTAAATCTTGCTTTTCAAATCTTTGAAGATGAAATTGATTGGAAATTTCTCAAAGAACAGTTTCAATATCTTCTTCACATATCTAAAAATAATCACGAGTTAGAATCATTCGAAACCCTCCCAACATACCTCGGTGTTAGAGCTGCCAAATCTAAGACGGACAAGGTTTCTATCACAGGTGACCTGTTGTCCGCTCCATATCAAATAGCTCTAGCTCTGTAAGATGAGGTGGGAGAAGTTACGAAACCATCTATTGAACAATCACCTCCTCCCACCACACCTGCTATGAAAATCTGCGCAGATGTCTACTGCAAGCCTGTTGGTTGTCACGTGAACTTGTTTTCTCAAAACTTCTATCCTCTCATTCTATTGATGCTTCGAATTTATGTGTCTTGTGTTCGTCCATTCTGGACTCTGCATGTGATGTTCACGAGGATCAATTTCTCGACGAAGTTGGTGTTGAGAAGCCAACCTGCGCTTCCATTTTTTATGGGTATGTGTGGGAATCTGAAGAAGAACTTGCAGTGAAGGATGACCTCCTTATGTGTGCACCTTGTCCGCTCTATCCTGACATCTTCTGTGATCCTACCATTTCTGATTTGTCTTGTGAAAATCCATTCCTAGATGTTTCTATTTCTGATCACCCACAGGACGCACAGGATGTCAATTCGTCATTTGATTGCGGTGAGGGCAAATATTTCTTTCTAAATCCACTCAATCTGTCATCATTCATTTCCAAAAATTCAAAGGGTGAAAATTTATGTTTCTCATCAACCCTATGTATGATTCACTAGATCATGAGGATGCTCATGTACATCTCCAATTTTCTAATCATGGTTGTCGTGATCTCTTTACTCCTTCATTCGATCGCAATTCTGTTGATCTTTCTAAGCCATCGATCTTTGATGATATACCTGTTGACGAAGTGGAAACCCCTCAAGATGTCAAGGCACTTTAGCCTGAGCTAATGGTTATGTTAGGTTCTCGCTGTCTTGAGGTTAGTTCCGCTCCCGATCAGAAATCTGTTGAAACACCCCAGGATTCTCATCACTCTCCCTTTTGCATTGAAAATCAATCTGATACACAGATTTCACTTCCTCCACCAGAATCACACAATCTTATCTCTCATGCATTGGAGGAGTCATAGGTAGCAAGTCATGTTATTAAGCGAAAGTTTTAATCTTTCTACATGTTTTCTCGTATGTCAAGATCAAAAGAGTGTGCATGTTCACTGTCTGCGCATAATGTGATGCTTTGCCATGGTACGTCCGCAGAGTGTTTGCCTTGCGCTTTTACTTTTTCCTTTTCTGGGGACGCATTAAACTTTGAGCGTGTTGGTTTTCATTGTTTTATATTTCTTGCATGTTGGTTTTCTTGAACATCTTTCTTGACGATTGTGCCTTCACCTACACGGGCCAACCAATGTGCCAGGGGCTGCATTGAAAATATCACTTCATGTGAGTAGGCCCATGCATTATTTAGATTAGGAGTAGAAGTAGTGTATTCTTTCTTGTTTTTCTTTGCTTACTTGTTTTCTTTCGTTTTAATTATGTCCTTTGTTTTCTTGCTTGTTTGTTTGCTTGTTTTGCACCAGTAGGATTAGTTTCACATGAAACCGTGTTTGGTTCTTGAGACAAGAAGGGTGAAGTACAAGAGGACTTGTAAAACTATCAACATTTGGTTATCTATTATCCCCTCTCTTTATGAAAAGCTTGTTTTCTTCAATCGATGATACCCTGATGGAAATTCATTCTATTTAGAGTGAGTCTAGGTGAAAACGCAACGCTTGCACTTTTAACTAGTACCACCTACTCTAATTGGTTTTTCTATATTCGGTTAACCCTTGTCAACTTAGTCAAGTAGAGTAAGGTGAGGGGGAAAACCTTAACAAGTATCTCAGAAGTATATATAACATAATTCTTTGAAGGGACAAACCCTTCTGCTCTCAAAAAATAAGTCGGGATCCCTCTTCTGCCTCATGAAATAAATAAGTGCCTATGCACAATTCTCTAAAAAATGGAAAAAATGAAAAATGAAAAAAATAAAATAAGGCGAAAGAAGAGAAAGGCTTCCTACATAGAGAGGTGAAGCAAGTAACTCCGTTGGGGTACTGTCTAGGCTCGCTGGTAGCGGAACAATACTTTTGTTTCTGAGGTGACTCCATCGGGGTACTGTCCAGGCATGCTGGCAGTGGAGCAACACCACAAATGAAACTTAAAATCTGACAATCTACATTACTTGTGAATCAATATATCCCTCATCCCCAATCAAAACAACTCAATTGACTTGGCTTGGTGTGTGTGATGACCTATTAAGAGAATGACAGGGACTATATATTTAACCTAAGTTAGTGAGGAAGCCATGACGATCAAAGAATCGAACAGTGCCTCCGGTGGAGTTAGACTCTTATGTTTGTGGAAAAACCCGTGAACAGTTTATGAATGGAGTTAGACTCACTTTACGTGAGACAAGGTCTATACAGAGAGTTGGAGTTCTCCCAGTGTGTCACCAATGTTGTAGCGGCTACAACTACCCTCCAGAATTTTTCCTTCACTTTTTTTGGAGCCTCCCTCCTAAAATCTTAGCAGCTTGTGTTGCACTGCTCAAGTACTTGTTCTTTCTTTTGAATTTATCTTTCACTTTACAACTTGTGTTGCTTACTTGATTTGCTGTAAAACCACAAGGTGAACCTATGACTTGGTTGCATCTGGTTCTTGCATTGCCTTGGAAAACTACACAATCCTAGAGGGTAGCCAGCCTTGCTCTCAAGAATTGCGCAGAGCAGCCCAACAGTGAGCCTTGCTCTCAAGAATTGCACAGATCAGCACAACAGTAAGCTTCGGCTCCAGGGTTGCGCAGACCCAGCCGACAACATGTCTTCAGCTAGGAAATTGCACAGATCATGAGAGGCAACCATAGCCACTTAGCCTAGGAATTGTGCAGAAGCTGCTTCTTGATGCATGTGCCGACAAGGTGCCCGGTTCCCTCCATAATTATGCAATTTCTCCATGCATGCATGGAAACCTTTCCTGGAAAAGAAAAAAATAAAAAAGAGTCCCTAAAAGATAGGGATCTATTTTTAGCACTGGGAGTTACACTTGAGTTAATTTTAGAAAACTGTCGCCACTTGTCGCTTTTTCCTAGTTTTTGGCATGTACATCATAAACACTAAATCGATCAAATCTATTTAATTGATGCCACCATAGCTCATTTTCATATTCGATCTTGGAGCTTTGGAATTCTTGAGGTATCTATGAACCTTCGGCATGATCGGCACAACTTTTCCAAGTAAGTTTTTCTTTTCAAGTCTTTTGTTGTTTTTTTTGTCGCTTTTGTTTCCTTGGCTTGTGTAAGTGTTGTTTTGCATGTTTCATTGAATAATCATTATCATTTTAGTTTTTTTTAACTTGTAGAAGTCATGTTTCAAATTTTTCATTGTCTTTCTTAAGTGTCGCATGCATAACCTTGTTTTTTCACTAATGATTGTCGTTGTGACGAATCTCCCCACAAGCTTCATTATTCGTCTGTTTGACTGGTTTCTGCACTTGATTTGCTTGTATGCATGACCATTCACTCAAATTTGCACCATCCTTCACTCATGCATTCAGATCTACTCAATTTTCAAGTTTTCCTTGGGTAGATCTGGTCTGCCTTGGCTCGGATCTAGCCCGTCCCAGTATGCACTGTGCATTTCTGGAACTCAAGGCTCTGCCTTGGTTCTAGGAATTGTGCAGAGGCTGCTACTCACCAGCTCTAGCTATGCTCTGCATAGTTCCTTGAGACTGTCCTCAATATTTCCCATTGGGATTATGCAATGTGCAGTCCCAACTAACATCAAGCTGGACTGAACTGCACATTGCATAGTTCCAGTCTATAGCAAGCTATACTGGACTATGCTTTGTGCAGTTCTAGTCATCAATACCTCTCATTGGTAGCTGGGACTACACAATGTGCAAATATAGTTGACAATCTCTCACCTCTGAGAGTCACAACTGCAAAATCTTTCCCAAAAGTTGCCCATTTTGTTGCATGATCAATCCTTGAAGTGTTTTGTGTTTTTAAGCTAACATTTTCTTACCATGAGTGTTTGCTCTGTCTCTAGGTACATCAGTTGTTGAGCAGCTTCTCAACAGTACAAGCAACATGGTTTCCAAGAGAGATGCATCAAAGGACACTATAGAGAGAAACACTGGAGATGTGGTTGAACAGGTGCCAATGAACTTTCCCATCTATGTAGACAGACAACTATTTGTAGAGAAGGAAATGAAGATTACATGGCAACAAATAAAAGACATATTCGCAGTCAGTTTCAAGGAAGGTTTGGAAGATCGACAAGTCTATGTCAACATTCAAATTTCAAGCTTGTATAGGGTTGCATGGAGGTACCCCACCTTCCCGTGCACGGATATCATTCACTGGATTGTCTCACATACTGATCCTGAGACGATGACACTTAGCAGTACTAGTGGAACAAAAATTTCCACCTTCAGGGTGAAAAACTATCATTAGAGGTATCACTTGCCGCAACGGTGAACTACATGGATGCATTATTCTTCACTCCCAATAGCAATGTGAACACTAGAGACATCATGAACCATTGGGTAAAAGAGCCATTGAAGTTCAGAGTGACACCCAACCAGGTCTACAAGATGAAGTCACTCAGGAAGGTTGTTAGGTCCCTATACTACTAGTGTAACCCCTTATTGTTATTAGTGAAACCCCCTTATTATCTTTTTGTGCCCATGTAGTCCCCATATTGTTATTATTGTGCCCCATAGAATCCCACTATTTCTATTGTTGTGCCCTTACATTATTATTGTTATGTCGGCTCTGATTACATTATGACCCCTTAGAATCCTATATATATAAAGGAGGCCTTGTCATTTGTATCATCCAAGAATTATTCATTTTTGTAATGTAAAGGAGGTTGCCCCCTTGAAGAGGCTTATTTTGAAGGTGTTGATCTCCTTTTTCTATATTTTCGTGAGCTGGTTTCATAACATTTGGTATTAGAGCTTTGGATTCTAGGGGTTCGCTGCTCCAAACAAGTCATCGTGTAATTTTCACTATAACGTTTTTTTCTGTGACGTTTCAGAAGCTAAAAAAAAATTCAATTGCGAAGAAATATCGCCGAACCTTGGGTCTAAATTTCAGATCTTGTCTCGCTATATTTTCGGAGATATGATTTGAGGAATTTATGGTTATTGCAAGATTCAGAATTCCATCTCAAACAGGTCATCGTGGAATTTTCACTATAATTGCTTTTCTACAAAGTTTCAGACTTTGAAAAATGAAAACCCATTTGAGTCGAAAACTTATTGAATCTTGGGCCTGAATTTTAGATCTTTTTTCTCTATATTTTTGGAGATACAGTCCAAGAAATTTAGGGTTTCTGCAGGTTCCTGAATTACATCCCAAACAGGTGACCTTGGGAAAATCGTCATAACTTTCTCTTTAAGCATAAGATTGAAATTTCATAAGAAGTTACAGAAATAGGACGAACTATAGTTTTCTATGTATCGGTTTAAGGTCCTAAGTTTAAAACAGTGACACGTGGAACTTAATACAAGTTCGCTCTGCTAAGCTAGTCTATAATGAAGTCTTCGTGGAAGATTTGACATAACTCTTCCTTGCAGAATCCAATCTTGATCAGACTTGTGGGGTTAGAAAGAGGACTCAGAGGGATACCACAGGAAGAAATTTCAGAACTTGGAGATTAGAAATTACAAAGATATAGTAGATTCAATATCAAGCTCCTAATATCAAGAAAAAGCGATATGAGGAAGTTTGATGGCAAGGATCCGGTAAATTGGATACTACAGATGGAGCAATATTTTGATCTACATGGTGTAAAACTATTACAAAAGACAAATATTTCATATTTATATTTAGAACCGAATCAATTTGTATGGTATAAAGGGCTTTGTTCTCGTAAACCACTTGTCACTTGGTCAATTTTCATGAGGAAATGATAGCACATTATGAGGATACAAAGAGTAACACCTTCTTTAACCAGTTGATAAATCTCAAACAAAAGGGTTCAATGGCAGAGCACATTGAGGACTTCCAAAAATTGAATATAAGGGTAAATGATATTCCAGAGAAGAAAAGGATTGATATCTTCATAGGGACTTTAAAGGATAACATTCAACATGAGGTTCGTCTTTGGGAACTTGATTCATTGGAGAAGGCATTCAGGTTGGCAAGAAAAATTGAAAGCGGAATTATGGAAACAAGGAATCCTACCACTCACAACTATAAATATGGAAGTTTTTTTTCTCCTAGCCTTCCACAACCTACAAGGTTTACATGACAACAATTGGAAGAAAAAAGAGAAAAAGGGCTTTGTTATAGTTGTGATAGCAAATACACTAAAGGTCATAAGTGTGCCGAGAATAAATTATTTTACATAGATTGTGAAGAGGAGGAAGAAAATGATCAAGAAATGTCAAAAGAAGAGGATATACACTAGGAACCAACCCCAAAGAAAGAAGAAATGAATCTGACCATATCTTGTAAAGCATTGGCAAGAATTACCACTCCTCAAACTCTCAAGATAGAAGGACATATCAAGAAGAAAAAGGTTCAAGAAGTGAAAGATTACATTGACCCTCAAGAAATGAATCCGACCATATATTGTAATGCATTGGCAGGAATCACCACTCCTCAAACTATCAAGATAGAAGGACATATCAAGAAGAAAAAGGTAATAGTGTTGATTGATTCGGGCAGTACCCATAATTTTATTCATTGTAAGATAGAGAAGGAATTGAGTTTCTTCCTATATTCAACACCAGAGTGTCAAGTGATGGTTGCAAATGGAAGAACCATAAATTTCTCTGGAAAGTGCCATAATATCAAGCTATCCATGGGAGAATATGTTTTGAATAGTCCAATGATTTCCATTCCAATGGGTGGTGCTGATGTTGTACTAGGAGTCCAATGGCTACAATATATCTTTGGGTATGATAAATTTTAATTTTCAAGAACTCTTCTTGAATTTTTTCTCAGAAGGAAAGGAAGTTAAATTAAGGGGTATCGCAGGGAAACTGGGAAAGATAATCAGCTCTAACGACATGACAAATCTTCTAAAGGAATAACAATGTGGCGTAATTGCACTATTATGTTCTCTATAGGTTCCCACGTCGAAATCAGTTATTTCTCCAGATCTCCAAAAATTCTTGGATAATCATTCCAGGGTATTTGAGACTCCCAAAGGCCTCCCACCTATTTGTGATCATGATCATGCTATTCATTTTCCAGGAAGTGTTCCTCCAAACATGGGACCTTACAAATATCCCTTTGCACAAAAGAGTGAAATTGAACGTATGGTTGCAGAAATGCTAGAGGTTGGTATAATTAAACCTATTCAAAGTTCTTTCTCTACTCTAGTAGTATTGGTTCACAATAAGGATGGATCATGGTGCATGTGTCTGGATTATAGAGAGCTCAACAAGCTCACTATTAAAGATAAATTTCCCAATCCTCTCATTGATGAATTATTAGATGAATTGCATGGAGAAATTTACTTCAGCAAGCTGGACCTTCATGCATGATATCATCAAATTAGAATGAAGACTGAAGACATTTCGAAAACAACATTTAGAACTCATGAGGGTCATTACGAATTTTTGGTCATGCCTTTTGGCCTTACCAATGCAACTTCTACATTCCAAGATTTGATGAATTCCATTTTTAAACCCTTCCTTAGAAAATTTGTGTTAGTATTTTTTGATGATATACTAATCTACAACAAGTCTTGGAAGGATCATGTTCAACATGTTGATAGAGTGCTCAGACTATTGGATGAGAAACAATTATATGCAAACATCTCCAAATGTTTATTTGGAGTACAAGAGTTGGAATACTTGGGTAATATTGTACCTTATGAAGGTGTTAAGGTAGACCCTCAACAACAACAAGTTCTCTGACTCTTAAAGGATAACCTCACTTTGGCACAGAATCGAATGAAACAACAGGCAGGTCAACATTGCAGCAAAATAAGTTTTGACATAGGCGACTGGGTATTTTTACTTATACAACCATACAAAGAAATGTCCCTCAAGCAAGCTAAGAAGGATGATAAATTATCACAAAAGTACTATGGTCCTTACAAGGCGCTGCAAAAGATTGGTGCTATGGAATACAAATTGGAGCTTACTGCATCTTCCCAAGTGCCCCCAGTTTTCCATGTTTCATGCTTAAATAAGCTTATAAGTGACAAGCTCCGAGTTCAAACAATATTGTTGGAAATTGATGAGGAAGGAAAAATCATATTGGAACTTGAAGCAGTCATGGATACAAGAACCCGACAACTATGAAATCGATCAATTTCAGAGTATTTCATCAAGTGGAAGAACTTACCTGCTGAAGATTCTACATGGCAGGAAAACACTTTTTGAAGGAGAGGGGCATGTTAGGTCCCTATAATACTAGTGTAACCCCTTATTGTTATTAGGGCAACCCCATTATTATATTGTTGTGCCCATGTAGTCCCCATATTGTTATTATTGTGCCCCATAGAAGCCCACTATTGTTATTGTTGTGCCCTTACATTATTATTGTTATGTCAGATCTGATTACATTATGACCCCTTAGACTCCTATATATAGAAAGGAGGTCTTGTCATTTGTATCATCCAAGAATTATTCATTTGTGTAATGTGAAGGAGGTTTCCCCCTCGAAGAGGCTTATTTTCAAGGTGTTGATCTCTCTTTTCTATATTTTTTGTCAGCTAGTTTCATAACAAAGGCTTACCAACTCTTGGTCATCTTTGCATGCCACTTGTATGGTCAAGAGAGCATGGATACCTTCCCTAAAAGTTGGGAGGTTATGTTGGAGTAGTTGGAAAATGAAGGAAGGCCATTCAACTCGTCGGACATGTTGGCTCTTCAACTGAAAGTGCATGTGTCTAATGCTCGGACTCCACGTAAGGATGAGAAAGCAAGATTCTTTATGTCTGGGTACTTGCTTGATGCAGTCCGTTCCCAACATCAGTTCCCTAGCATGGGTTGGACATGGACACCATTAGAGGATGTTGTGAACATCTATTGTAAGTTTCTCTTTGAGTGCAGCTACCGAGGAGTCATGGCGAGGCTATCTGACCACTTCATCACCCCACTGTATAAGATGATATTCGAACAGGATCCACCTTGCATGTCCCAAAAATCAACGCAGGCTCTGCTTAACATTGCATATTGGTATGCCTCACCCAGTGGCACCTTCATTAGGATGTTTGGTGCAAAGAAGCCTTCGCATGAGCTATCGAGGTTTTCCACGGACAAGTTGGTCATGCAAGAGGTTTCATACCACATCTCCACAGGGTTATCAGTAGGACTGCACAGGAGGAAGAAGGCACCATGGCCTACTCTTCCTTTGCGGATTGGGTTGTATGAGATCCGTACCTTGAAGGATGTGGATGCCGAGGCCGAGGACTTGAAGAAGTTTTGGTTCGACACCAAGAGTTTCAATCTGTATGATCCCCACCACATATGAAATAACCACTATGCGAAGGTGTATAACCCATGGATCCATGAGGCATGTCATTGGCTAGAGGAAGATCCTTGGATGTATTTCTACAACTCCTCTAGGCTTAATTAACCGGTCAACATAGTTGTGGAATGGAAACTAGCACTGCAAGGAGCATCACCATAGGAAGCAACAACAACAACAACAGTGAGCAGAAAATTGGTGCAGGACAAAGGCAAGAGGAAGATTTCCGAGAGTGCAGAGGCTGAGCAAAGCTACAAGTTTAGAGAAGATCCTCTTATTGAGAAAGTAGCTTTGGAGATAGAGGCGAAGAGGTGACAATGCGAAAGGAGAGTAGAATGGAGGAAGAGAGAGAAGCAAAGGTTGGAAGATGCAAAGAGGAAGTTGCAGGAGATGGAGAAGAAGCTAAAAGCAGAGCAAGAGCTCAGGAGGAGAGGAAGGGAAGTAAAGAAGAAATATGAACAGGAGGAAAGACAAGGCGCACTAACAAATAAAACTGCGCTTATACAGGTTGAGGCCGCAGAGAAGCCAACAGATGAAAAAGAGGGTGAGTAGGTGTAGATTTGGGAATCTTCTCAACAAGTTGAGAAGATAGTTGAAGCAACAGACATGGAGACAGAATAGGAGCCACGGGACCAAGACACTAATATCACGTCGAGAGAATCCAAGGTTGCACCATAATATTCACCACCTCTAGAATCACAATTGGTCCTGAGCGAAAAAGGAGAGGTGGTTCTCCTTGATGATGATCCGGGGATGGATGTGTATAATCTTTCATTCGACAATTCACAACTCAAGGTTGTACAGGCACAAAGAAAGCAGCTCCCGGATGATCACACATCACCTGCACACATAGAGGAAAGGGTGATTGTGTCAGATGTCAGAAGACATCCAGCTGCCATGACCAATGCTTCTCAGGCTTATGAAGAAGCCATGAGTTCGACAGTCAAGTTCTTAATAGCAGAGAATGATCGGATGATGAAGGACTCGCAAGAGGCCAGGCAGAGAATAGAGAAGTCTGTGAGAACCACTATGGCAGAAATGAAGAAAGCAATACTTGCGTAGATATCAACTTTGGAGACCACCATGTGGGTGCTTTATAGAATATTTGTCACCGTGCACAAAGCGGTTATCCATATCTACGGTTTTCAACGACAGTGCACGAAGACAACCCAAACTCTCAAAGACATCCTTGCTACCACTGCACATGTACATGAATGGAAAATGAGGTACAAGGGGGCCCCACTTTACTTGCACAAGATGATGAAGCCGTAGGCAGATCTAGACAAAGCACAGATTCAGATGTTGATTTGGAACTATGAGCAGCTCCCTCCACTCATCACCAGCATTGAGGCTTCCTATGCACGGTTGTACAAAAGTCTGGATGTCATAGTGAGGACACACAGGATACCTTCCACCAGAACCCTCACTCAGGCCATGAGGAAGAACCAAGTTATGCTGGAGGTTGACGGGTACAAAGAGTAGTTGATGCGCAAAGCCACCAGTGATGACTTTGCAGTTGAGCACAGAGAACATGCATAGGTACATTAGCATTCCAACTACACTTAGGATAGTGTTGTGCATGCTTCAGGATGAGCTAGGCAGAGGTTTCAGAACCATATACGTCGAAGCCATGGAGGCGATAGTCTGCTTTGAAAGACATCACCAAACAATATAGGGACACAATAGCGCAGTACCAAGATTGGTATCAGTTCGTCACTGAAGACCATTGCGAGGATGTTACCTAGTTGGTCTTTCCCCAAGACCCCCAGTGATGTTGTTTGTCTTGTTAGGCTGACTCGAGCCTATTTTGTACCACATGATTATATTTGGAAATTGTATTATTATAAATATGTTGTATGTGAAATTCAAAGTGTCACTGGTGGAATGTGAACAATCACTATGTAATGTGAAGATTCATGAGGGTAGCCCAAGATTCAAAGGGGAATGTCAAGGGTCACCCCACTATTTGCTATATATAGAACCTCATAACTCATAGCATAGGCTTTTGGGAGCCAAGATTTTGGCTAGGAATTTCTTAGAGAAGGCTTGGAGAGTATTGTGACGTGCCTTGGCTTCTCCACAACGTAGAGCGAGAACATCTCTTTAGAGGAGCAGGTGCTGTTGACTATAATGTTCCACTATTGGGGCTAGAGGATGTCAACGGTGTATGTATGGATGGAACTTTCACTTTATAATACAACTGAGCCAACACGTTTTCATGCATATGTTTTTATTATAGTTTGACTATTCTAGTTACTTTAGAAATGTATGTTATTTGACTTACGCATTTGTGTATGAACTATTTTGTATACAATTGTATGAATTTTGTTGAAGACGTGTTGTTGTATTAACCTGTCGCTTTGGATTGTGGACTATTCTGATTCCAACCTATGATGTCATTATGATCGTGTGTTCCTTTCAGGCTACGTACTATTACAGGATTCTAAGGGACACACTTTCCTTCCCCTCTGTGTGTCAGAACCGCCATGCATCTCACTTGACTTGTTGCAAGGTCACACACTTGATTCCCACAAAGTTATCATACTTACCTCTGCGCTCTACCACGACCAATGAACAGGACCCCTTTTCCAAATGGTCTGAGGTCTAGTTGGGACTTCTTACCAGGGAGATCCCGTGACATGTTGGCAGGTTCAACACCGTCACCATAACCATAGTGGAATCAGAATGCTTGAATCTATAACTAGTACCACCTACTCTAATCGGGTTTTTAATGATTGGTTAGTTTTGTCTTTCAAATTAATTCAAGTAGAGTAAGGAGTGGAGGAATCTTAAGAAGTGGATTGTATTTCAGAGGTGTATAAATATTCTTCTCTAAAGGGACAACCTCTTCTGCTCTCAAAAGTCAGGATCCCTCTTTTGCCCCATGAAATCAATAAGTGTTGATGCACATTTCTACGAATAAAATACAAAAAATAGATAAAGGGTTAAAGAAGAGAAATGATTCCTGTGTAGGGAGGTGAAGAAAGAAACTCCCCCAGGGTATTGTCTAGGATCATTGATTATGGAGCAATGTTTGTGTTCCTGAAGTGACTCTATCAGGGTACTATGCATGCCTACTGGTAGCGGAGCAACACCAGAGATGAAAACCAAGACTTTGACAATCATTTTCCACTTGTTTATCTATATACTCCTCATCCCCAATAAAAATAAATAAGTTTGACTTGTCTTTGTAGCGTGTCCCCGACAAGGAGAATGGCATGGATTATATATTTAACTGAAGATAAGAAAATAAGATATGGTGATCAATGAAATGAACAATACTTCCTAAAGATTTAGATTGGGTTTACACAAAGTAAGACCCATTCAGAGAGTTGGAGTTATACTAGTGTCTCGCCGAGTGTTGTAGTTGCTACAACCACCCTCCAAAATTTTGCCCATGATTTTCTTTTGGAGCCTCCATTTTGTCTACAGGAGTATAATGCAGTATCATCAAGTATTCATGTTATGTTAAAGACTTATCATTCCATGTAGTGCTTGTGATGTCTTGTTCTGATCTCGATCTGAGACTTTGCTGACACAATCCATCTTCTGCCTTGACCTTGTAACATTGTCAGTCTTCCCTCTTGGAATCGCATAATCCACTGTCTCGGGAAATTACGTTGAGCCTCGAGGATCTGAATTGCCCAACCTTGGAAGGCAGGTGTTGTAGCAGCTACAACCACCCTCCAAAATTTTTGCCTTATCCTGTTGTGGAGTATCCCTACCAACCTTACACAACACTTTGTCTTGCTTCGTCAGGTACTCAAGATTCATGAGTTTTCCTCGCACATAGGCAACGTGTCGATCACACTTGATCCATTCCCCTCACAGGTTGCTAACCAGAACTTGGTCCAGCTGCAGGCTGAGCAACTTCCCCTTAAAAATTGCACATTCCTGGAGGGAAACTAGCCTTCCCTCCAGGAATTGCATAATCCTCTCTGACGGCCTTTTGGGCTCCAGGATTGCGCAATCCTGCCAGCCAACCCTCCCAGTAGGATTTGTGCAAAATTTCCCAGCAGCAGGCTGTTCAGCCCAGGATTTGCGCAAATTTGGGCAACAGTCAGCTACTCAACCCAAAAATTGTGCAAACCTCTTGGGCAGTCAACCCAACTCCCAGCCAGAAATGTGCATATTTCTCTAGCAGTCGAGCAGTCTCTTGCATGTGTAGCTGATTTGACCGGTTCCCTCCCGAACCGAGAAAAACAGACTTGCATGCATAGGCTACTTCTCCTAAGGCAGCATGCAAAGGCATCCATTGTTTCAGGGATCTATGTTTAGCAGTTGGAGGTTGCATGCATAGATCATTTCATAAACCTCCCACCAAGTGTCGCTTCCCCTAGATTTGTGGCATGTGCATTACAACCTCAATGTTATCAAAACTCATCAAACAGACGTTGTAGAGCTCATTCCTCACATTAACCTTACATCTCTGACATCCCACATCACATCTAGGAGCAGTCGGCACATTCAGCTCAACTGTTTTGGGGTAATCTCACTTCCCATAACTTGTGTTGCTTTTTTGTTGCTTTTTGTGTTTTTTCTTGTGGGAGTATTGTTTGCTTGATTTCTTTGAACACTTGCTGTCATTTACATATATACTAGCTTGTTATATCTCTATTTTAGTTTTCGTTGCTATCTCACTGTTGTTGCATGTATGAAACTATTTTGCATGGACGTTCGCCCAACCAACGAACTGCCTCACCCACATGCACATTGATATGTTTTTTAAATATTTCATTCATGTTTTGCATGCACTGTTAATCACTTCTACTATCACTTAGTGTCGCCATGCATTCACTGACTTTCTTTCAGTTTCCTGTCGGTGAGTCGGGCCAACCTTGGCCTGGGCTCTGCCTTCACCAAGGCTGCATTGCACAATCTGGAAAAGGAAGTCTCACCTTCCTCTCCAGATTTGTGCATTCCTACCCAGCATTGGCCTCCAAGACTGCTTTGTGCATTTCTGGACCATAGTGGCTACTTGGCCCAAGAAATTGTGCAAATCTGTCCCTAGGCCAACATTCCTTCCCAACTGGAATGTGCATTGCGCAATCCCAATAGCCAGAATGGGCTGCGCATTATGCAGTTCCAGCAATCAGTCAGTCTCCCAGCATCTTGGACTATGCCTTGTGCAGTCTTAGCAGTCGGTCTCCCGACCTCCCAACCGAAATTGCGCAACCTTCATGATCATTCACCCAAGTATGTTACAAGTCAATTCTCATGTTCATTTTGGTTTTCAACTGACAGATTGCTTGTCATGAGTGTTTCCATATCTCCAGGTATTGTAGGTGTTCATCTACCTCTCAGCAGTACAGGTACAATGGTTTCTAGGAGAGTAGAGATGAAGACACCGTTCAGAGCACGCTTAGAGATGTAGTCGATCAAGTGTCTATGAGCTTTCCTACTCATGAAGACATCAATTTGTTCATAGAAAAGGACATCAAGAAACAACATCACAGTGAGCAGCATCATGAACATCAGTTGCACGAAGCATACCGAATGCAAGAGGAAGGTTGTTGACAACATAGAGGCGGAACAAAGTTGCAAGATCAAGTAGATCCACCGATAATGAAAGAAACTTGGAGAATCAGGCTATGAGGTGACGGTGCGACATGAAGATCGTGCGAAGATAGAGAATGGAACAAAGATAGTGCTAGTCTAGATTGATTGTGTAGACAAGATAGCCCCCCTGAGGTATATTAAGGTATGAGTATGCTTATGTCGTCTACTTAATGCTTGAATGTTTGATCATGTTGTCTATCAGGTGTCTGAGCATTTTGTGTTTATTATGTCATCTATCTGTTGTCTGAATGTTTAATTAATTGCACGATATGAGTATGTGTCTATAATATTGCATGAAGGAATGATTTTGTTTTAAGATGGTTGTACTAACACAATATATCCTGAGATAATTGATATGTACTCAATGGGTGTAAGTGGGTGCTAGTTGTAGTATTGTTATTAATGACTGTGAGCTGACTATTGGTTATGAAATGGTTGTTAGTCTCGGTAAAGGTTGATTTAAAATTAATAAATATAATGTCTTGATCTTATGAACATGTGACTTACATGTGTGAATAGTTGTAGGGAAACATGTTTGGTACTCGTGTGACAACTTAACAATTGATATGTTTATATAACTAATAGATGGGTGATGTGACAATACATAGTAAGACTCAATTGCACAAAGGTAAAAGGTAAAAGAAAGGAATTGGGTGAGAATTCCTTTGGCTATTTTTGGAAAGCTTAATTCCAAATGAACGAGCGCTTTGCATGAATACAGGAAGTCTTCTTAACCTTGATTTATTTTGACATTATGTGGATATGTGCTATATTCATGGACATGTATTTGACATTTATAACAATTGGTGTCTAGTTATAGTTGGATTCATCAAGGGAATTGGAGTCCCTTAAGAGATGATATATGTACATTTTTAGTTACAAGGCAACTTTCTTGGCACAACAAGGTAAGGTAATTAGTATAGCCATCTTCTTGTGACTCTTGGCCCTCTTCCTAAAGTTTAGCCATCTCCTCCTTCTTCTATTTTGTAGACAAAGTGGTAGATGAAGATTCAAGAAAACCACTCTTGTGATTTAATATATAAGAAGTGTTCTTCATTTGAAAAAGGTTACAAAAATTAGTCATCCGATGACCACAAACTTGTCGAGTCTTGGGGGAAGCTTCATTAGCTGAAAATTCCCCAGTTTTCTCTTCAATGAAATTCTACAACATCAGGCACAACTTCTTATTTTCATCCTCTGTTGCTTCGAGAAATCTTCTTAATTCCATGTTCTCCACTTGGAGAGAAGAATTCATTTCTTCTAGTTATAGGAGTCTTGCATGCTGCAAAATTTCACCCATGAATGAAATCTGGTCAGAACCTGCTCTAATACCAATAATCTAAAAATGGATCCTCCTTTGACACTTTGCAAGTTTTGATAAATTTGGGTCTTCAAAACTTAACTTAGTTCATAACTTGTTTAACCACAAATGGTTATTTTCAAACGAACTTAACGATGAAACAAAAGCATATGCAATCCAAAATGGTAAAAATCAAGAAGAGGACAACCACACGATAACAAAGTTCACCCCTCCTGGGCTACATCTTTGAGTCCTGCTCCAATGGCTGGGCCACTTTATTGATCTCAACAACAAAAAGAGTACATTACAAATCTTTAACTCATAGAGTAAACCTCCTTCTAGAGCGACACTTGTTTCTCCTACAAACAAACGTTCTCCTTCAAATAAATCTCATTCTCAAGTTGACTCAACAACATAGAAAATGATGGTGTCAAAAGAAAAAGGGTACTCTCTCACTGAATGTGGTAACATGTCCATGTACTAATTCTGAGATAAAAAGAACAAATTCAACTACTTTATTATGAAGTGTTCAAATGGTCTTTTCCCACAATCATACTGAGAATATACTTAAAATTGGTGCTCTAATGAAGAAACAGATGCTGCAATTGTGTCCGGAAGGCTTGAAAACCCTTGTTTAGGCTCTCTCCATGCCTAAAAAGGTATCCAAATGACCTTAAAACAGTCACTGTGTACAAAACAAAAAGAATTGGCTCTGCAAATTTTCTAATATATAGTACTCAAATCACAAAAATAATACTTTCATTGAGTTCAGAACACCCAAAAACTCTCTCACTGGATGTGGCAACAGGTCCTTGTACTCATTCCGAGATAAAAAAACACAAATTCAACTACTTTATAATGAAGTGTTCAAATGGTATTTTCCCACAATCATACTGAGAATAGACTGAAAATGGCTGCTCTAATGAAGAAACAAATGCTACAGTTGCTTTCGGAAGACTTGAAAACCCTTGTTTAGGTTCTCTCATGCCCAAAAAGGTCTCGAAAGGACCTTAAAACAGTCACTGTTTACAACACAAAAAGACTTAGCTTTGAAAATTTTCTAATATACGATGTTCAAATCACAAAAATAATACTTTCATTGAGTTCAGAACACCCAAAACCCTTGTGTAGGCTCTTCTTGGGCCCAAAAAGACTGAAAAATAACCAAGTTAGGCACTTTGGAACATTTCACTACTATCTATCCTGCAAAATGGCAAAATTGGCTACCTAAGCAATGAATTGCGCCTTTTGGAAGACCATCAAGCGAAAAATTGACACAGGAATGGAGGAAATCCTGCCAAAAAAGGTGCAAATTGCCACCTCTTTAAATGCACTAATGACCCTTAAGCGTTGAATTTTCAACCTTGTTCTCGGTCACATTATGGCCATATGGTTGTCTCCACCTTTGCCTTCATCCCTGGTCACGTGGCTACATGGGACTGGGGGATTGGCTAACCGCCCGCCCCTGCCAGCTCCGCCTTCGTTGTTGTCGTGTGGACTATAATGAAACCCGAGGCCAGGGATTAACTGCCCTACCCCACTCTGCCTTTTCCATTGGTTATGCATCTGCCATGTGATCAGAGGTTGGGGCCACATGCCCTTCCCATCCCCCAAATCGCTCTAATGGTAATATGACCAACAACCCCATACAATTAAGTTTCAATGGAATTGCATAACAATAGGACTGATAGTAAATTAAACAAAGGTCGTGGGGTCAAACCTTGCTAGGTCGGTCGAGCGACCAAACAAATTTTTGGCACGTAAATCAAGAGCTATGTGGTGCCTTCCCATTGGGCCACATGACACCTCATCATTGGCCCACATCAACAAAACCAACCAATAAAAACCTAACACCTCAACCTATATGGCGTTTCCATGTGGCATAACGGGATTGGCTTGTACTACACACTGTATCTACACAGTGACCTGCTGACATTAGCACCGTGTCACTTATACGACCTGCTTAGTTAATAGCCCAGTCAACCCTGCAACTTGACTTTTTATCTGTTTGCCAAAAACTTCATAATGCAATAACTTTCACATAAGGTGTCAGATTGAGGCGATTCAAGCATTGTTAGAATTAGAATGACAAGATCTATGATTTGGTACTGATTTTAGGATATTTCGAGAATTTTTATTTTTGAGCATATTTTAATCCCTTAGATCAAGAATGACAATTGAAATTTGGTTATTGCATCAACCTGTTTAGAAAGTCTTATGTAGAAATTTTCTATTACATTATTTGGAAAGTATCATAGAAAAGTTATATTTCATTATTTGAATAAAATTAAAAAACAATTTTAAAATAGAGAATTACTTTAGATATTGGATATAAAGGAGAGAGTAAATAGGAAAAGAAAGAGCGATGCATATATAGAAAATGAAAAATTAGGTTCATCGTGACTTCCATACACTCTTTCACACATACTTGCTGATTTTTTAAAACTTGGAAGTATAATGTTCGCTTCAAAATTATTCTGTACACTTGGTTGGTTTGGCATAATAAAACTGACATGGGAGAACCTTCGGAAAAGAGGCATGCACGATCTTGGTAGATGTGCACTGTGTAAATCTTCACTGGAGACAAACACACACCTCCTTTTGGAATGCCCCATTTATTTGCAGGTCTGGAGGTTCACTATGTTACAACGAAATATATCATTCAGACTCCTCAAATTGATAGAACAACGCCTCATTTGGTGGATGGAATGGGGTGGCTGACTACAAGCCACGCCACTTTTCATCTTCTGTGAAATATGGAAGGCCAGGAATGGTATTATTTTTTAGAATTATGAGATTGACATCTTCAAAATTATTTACAAGGTTGGTACATGGCTAGACACACTTGGAGTTGGCACACTGAGAGTTAAGGATCTTTCAATCCAAAACACTCCTCCTCCGATTATTTTTCTTGCAGGCTACTTTGATGGAGCGAAACAATGCAAAGCATGGCTAAGGATGGATCACATATTACATTATAAAATTTCATGGTATGCAAGTGTTGGCACAAATATGCAGACATATGTATTTGCTCTTTGGGGGTTACTTTGGTTCTCAAGAAGAATGGCCATTGCTAACATACATATATATGGAGATTCAAAATCACTTATTGATGGGACTATAGCCAACACCTCATTCACGCCTCCTTTTTTAAGTGGCTAGATTTCTCATATCAACGATCTCAGACAGACATTTCGTCAAATCACCTTCCAACACATTTTTAGGGAAGCCAATACTGTTGTGAATGCTCTATCGAAGAAGGGACTATCAGATGCTTCAGGTAACATGTCTTACATATATATGGAAGATAATCAAATCAAAGAGGAAGGTCACCTTAAACTACCTTAGTATCTAGATTTTTTTGGCTTTCTCAGTGTTAGAAGAACTTTCATGATGATGCATATTTGTTGTGATAAAATATTATTTTGGATGTTTTCTGAACTTTACTGGGGTATACAGTCTTTGTAGATCCAAATAGTACGAACCCACTATGTCCAAAGTCATATAGAGGGCATGTTTTATGGTTTACATTTTGGAATATGTACTAGTACATTATATAAACAAGTGTTTTTTTCATCCGAAAGAAAAAATATAGAAAATATAAAAGACGATGATCATAAAAATCACATTGATATTGTATTATTTATGGAATTGAAAGAAAGTTAAACAAGGAATTGAAAGATAGTTGAAAAGGAATTGACATTGGATATAAAAGAGAGTGTGAGCATGAAAATTAAGAACAATGAGAAAGAGGAAAATTATAAAAAATCAATTTATTTTGAAGATAAATTATGAAAAGAAAATTTAATATTTGTGTCATCAATATTTATGTAAATAGAGATTTTTTTTGTTAACATACTTTCAAATGTTGAAAGATCTTTCGTAAAAATCACATAAACCAACCATATATGTAGTGTGGTCCATCTTTAGGACAAGATGAAGAACCAAATCATGGCATTACATTAAATAGATAAAGAAAGATGTTTTCTAGCTGTTAGAATATAACAACTAGATTTACTAAAGAGTTATCATTAATTAATAAACAATTTTTTTTAATAAAAAAAATATTTATTAATTAAGCTAGTTTTGACTAAAGACTTATCATTAATTAATAAACAATTAAAAGTTTATTTATGTGATTTTTAGGGAAAGATCTCTCAACATTCATAATATAGATCACAAAAACTTGAATTAGGATGTTTAACATTAATGATATTATCATCTTCAATATAATATTGTTTCAACTTCATTATAATATATATATATATATATATATATATATATATATATATATATATATATATATATATATATAATTACATATTTAATGAAAAAAAATCAATATTATAGGTTTTTCTCCTATTAATTTTTTTAACTATTTTGCATTGTTAATTGATTTTAAATATTTACCTATAAAAAAATAATATATAAATAAAAATTATTTTATAAAATTAAGATAATTAAATAATTTTAAATAAAATGTTTTTTTTTTCCTCTAATATTACTTTTATTAAACCAAAAATTATAAAAATTGCTTTATAGGCCATCAAATTCATTATTATCTTAGAAGTTTAAAGACCTTCAAATTTAAAGTGCTAACATAAGTATGTGAGGTTGCAAAAAGTCCCATGAAATTGTGTTTTTTTAATGTTTTATATTTTATATTTTTAATAGTTTTATTTTATATTTTATATTTTTTTATGCAAAAATAAATAATTTTGTAAAAAATTATATAATTATATCATATAATTGTTTGAAAATATATTAATTTTCATTGTGTATAAAGATTCTTTCCAACTTAAGATGGAAGAGATGTTGTCCTATCTTATTCTATAACTATTTTAACTATTTTAATTTCGTTAAATAATATAAAAATAAAATAAAATTATTAATTAAAACATTTTTACTTGAAATTACCTAAAACAAATTAAATATAAATATAAAATATCAAAACAAATTTAATGATTATAATTATAATATAATTAATAATTAAGATTAGATTTATTTTTCATTTATTTTATATTTGATTTTTTCTATTTTTAATAGATCTAAAATTAAAATAAATATATATTATTATAATAATTTGTTACAAACAATTACTCGTCCTTTTTTATAATAATTTGTTGACAAACAATTACTTATGATTTTTTTTTTAATATAAATTTTCAGTATTTTTCAAAAAAAACCAATTTTTTTGAAAATTAAAAATAAAATTTATAAATTTCAATTTCAATCGGTCAAAAAATTACTCATGTAATTTTTAAATATATTTAAATGTAATATTACTTTTAAAACATAAATATAAATATATTTATGTAAAATTAAAAATTTTGTTTTTAAAAATGGTTTTAGGGAATCCGCAGGATTCGAAGTCAGGAGCTTGTGTAGAGTAAGGTAATTTTGGCCACTATGGGGGGCTAAGAAGATGAAGAAGATGAGATGAGCATAATGGGCAATTTGGTGGCTGCCAATTTGACCGCCAAAGATGGCGTGACGAAGGCCAACACGGTTGCTGAGTCTCTGGCTTGCTTCGCTACCTCAGCCGCGGTATTTAGCGGATTGGTGGTCGTAAGGATGGCTGCAATGGACAAGATAGCCATGGAGATTATGGGGAAATGGATTGATTTTGGCGAGAGGAGGAGTACAGCATCGGATTTTCTGATGCCAAGACCGGCTAAACAAGCCGCAAGTGACTTCACGCTCTGCCATAATTGCGGAAGGTGATGGTTTTCCAGGAGCAGAGTCGATGAGAGTTATTAGGTCATTGTGGTTAAGCCAAGAGATATTAGTGCGTAGATTATTAAGTTAATATTGGTAAGTGGTTAATTTTCTATGATTTTTCAAAAAAAAAAAGTTTTTATTTTTATAAAAAATATTTTAATTTTATGATTTATATCTTATGGATGAGTGAAATTCCTCAATATTTTTAAACTTCAATATAATTTTCTATATTTAAAAATTTTCATAAAAATTCAAATATTCTTTTTTGAAAAATTTACTCGTTTTCCCTGGCTTCTAGTTACTACAGCTGCGGGAACCGAACTGGAGACCCATTGCTCTCTGGAATTCTGGATCAATATACGAGGAAAAAGGAAACAAATAGTTTGTGCGCAGGGAAGGGAATTAACGGATGAAATGAATGGGAGGGATTGGAACTGGGTTTCCACAGTATTGAAAGATGCTGGTACTGTTAAGATGAGGGTGTGGGTTTTTTTTAATGGTTAGGGACCCTCACAATTATAAGATGGGTTTGTTGTTTTTTTTTATTGATTTGGAAGTTAGAAAGTTTCTTTAGTATCTAATACGAAAGTTAGAATGATTAAAGTAATATTATTGAATTCAAAAGTTTATTTTACAGTTAAGTGTAATTCTGTTAGTTCGTTATTGAAGTTAGAAATGAAATTTTAGTTAAGTTTTTCAAAATAAAATTTTAAAAAATCTAAAAATTAAAAAAATAAATAACTATACAAAACATTTAAATAATGTTTGTTCATAAAAAATTTGCACATGAAGAAATGAAGAAATTGGACCCCTCTTGGTTCATGTTAAATCCGTATTTAAAATAAATCTATACTAATTGTATTAAATAGCAAATATATAAATATATAAAAAGATCATTTTAAGTATCTAGCCTGAAAATTAGAATCATTAGTATACCTTAAATATAATAATATGGAAGTTGTTATAACATTTATTATTTATTTATATGTGGAATTGAGTGTGAGTTGGATTAGAATGATTTAGTATGATTATATTAAATGGTGAGTATACAAATATATAAAAGAATAATTTAGTATAAAAGTTAGAATCATTATATTTAATAGTATAATGGTATGGAAGTTGTTATAATATTTATTATTTATTATTTTTGTCAGTAAATAGGTATTAGGCAATTAACATGCAATTAGCATGAGGTTCATTGTATATTAATTTAGCCCAATTATCAAATATTTTTCATGAATCAAAATATAATTTTAATAAATTAATTTTTTTTTAATTATTTTATTTCAATTTATTGAAATACCATTGTTTGTTCATTTTATTGGCCAATACTGTGTTTGACACACCCTCTTATTGTACCCTATGTAACAATAAGAAGTCATAGGTTCATATGTCGATTGACAGGTTATAGGAGTTCATATCACCATGTTGCCCAATACTACCATATCATATATATCTAACTTGTTTAGATTTAGTACTTACAATAATCAGTTCTCATGCTTACCTCCATTTAAACCATTCCTATCAAATCAATTTAAAAATAGTTTATATGTTGGCGTGAAGTAAGGTAGGCATCAGAGTTGTTGGCTTTGAATTTATTTAATTATTAATAATAGCAATAAAAATATATAAACATAAAATATAATTTTGAAATTATTTAATTATTAATAATAACAATAAAAATATATAAACATAAAATATAATTTTGAAATTATATGTAATATAGTTATTTTGAAAATTGATTATTATTATTATTATTATTTATTTTTTATTAAAAATTAAATATTTTAAAATATTTATAATGATGAAGTAGATAATTGTTTTTTATTAAAATTATTTTTAGTAATATTAATTTTTTTAGAAATGAATTTCTTTTTAAAATAATTTTGTATTTATAATTTTGTATTTTTATTTTTTTTAAGCTACTAGTTCCATCTCATATATACTTATTTAAAATTAAATGAATAACATTCATGCACATTAGAATTTCACGAAAAATAGATAATCAATCTTATACCAAGGTCAGTTTAATGCAAGACCAATGATTTACAACATCATTTTTCACAAGAGTATTGTTGATGAAGTGCATAAAAAATTAAAACGATAGTTTAATCTCCTTGTAAATCATAAACTTATTCAATCAAATTAATTCACCAAATATATATTTATTGTAAATTATATATAAATTTATAAAAATATAAATATTGTCTTAACAAATTGCTCTTTAAACTTGAACAACTAGGCTGAGGAGTTGCGGGGGGAGGAGCGTGCGTAGGAGGGGAGGAGCGTGCATAGGAGGGGAGGAGTGTGCACAGGAGGGAGAGCAGGGGTGAGCAGGCAGGGGGGCGAGCGGAAGGCAGGGGGGAGGAGCGTGCACAGGAGGGCGAGCAGGGGTGAGCAGGCAAGGGGGAGGGCGAGCAGAAGCGGCAGGCAGAAGGGGAGGTACGTGCAGGAGAAGCAGAAGGCAGGGGGGAGCAGTGTGCGCAGGAGGGGAGGAGCGTGCGCAGGAGGGTGAGCAGGGGTGAGCAGGCAGGGGGGGCGAGCAGAAGCGGCAGGCAGGAGGGAGGTGCGTGCAGGAGGGCGAGCAGGAGGGTGTGCGCAGGAGGGCGAGCAGGGGTGAACAAGCAAGGGGGGAGAGCAGAAGAGGAAGGCCGGGGGGAGGAGCGTGCGCAGGAGGGGAGGAGCGTGCACAGGAGGGCGAGCAGGGGTGAATAGGCAGGGGGGGCGAGCGGAAGGCAGGGGGGAGGAGCGTGTGCAGGAGGGGAGGAGCATGTGCAGGAGGGCGAGCAGGGGTGAGCAGGCAAGGGGGGCGAGCAGAAGCGGCAGGCAGGGGGGAGGTGCGTGCGCAGGAGGGCATGCAGGGGTGAGAAGGAGGGCAGAAGCGGTTGGGGAGCAGGAGGGCAAAAGCGGAAGGCAGTAGCGGCAGGGGAGCAAGAGGGCAGTAGCGGTAGGGCTAGCAGGTGGGCTGAAGTCTTCTGGTCTTTAGTTTTTTCTAAGCGGGGGCGAGGTGGCTCCCCTAGCCATCTCTGCCCCCGGTGATGCCTCTGCTCCGATGGGTCTTCCCCTTCTCGGCGGCAGTTAGGTCTTGTTTCTGGCCATGGCATTTCCTTTGGAGTGTTGAGGGAATAGTGGTGCCTCTGCCCTGTTTCGTGCCGCTCCTATGGATGTCCCCGTTGGTCTTTTCTGCAGGCAGATGCGGTTGATTGTGGCAGCGTTCTTCCTCTGTTTCTCGTCTGAATTGGGTGGAGAGTTTGAGGGGGCGGGGAAGGAGTGGCTTCTTTTGCTGCTCTCTTCCTCATTTCGTGCCTCTCCCTCCATTTTGGGCGGTCAGATCTTGCTGCTCCTTCTTCAGATGCTTATCTGCTTGGTTTCTTGGTGCCTCTTCTGCACCTTATAGTTGGATTGCCTTGTCTGGGGGGCAATATTGGCCTTTCGGGGCTTTATTTGGGATCTGTTTTAGCAGATTTGCTTGTGGCTCGGTCCACGTTTCTGCATATGCTTTCATGCATTTGCTTATGTAATCTCCATATATGAATGTTTCTGCATATGCTTCTTGCATTTGCACTATGTAATCTTCTTATATGAATATATTTCACTTTTTCTTCTGAAAAAAACTTGAACAAACTTAACTTAGTTCTCATTTTTACTTTAATTTAGCTATATATAATCAATCTTATACCAAGGTCAGTTTAATGCAAGACCAATAATTTACAACATCATTTTTTACTGAGTATTGTTGATGGAGTGCATAAAATAATTAAAATAATAGTTTAATCTCTTTGTAAATCATAAACTTATTCAATCAAATTAATTCACCAAATATATATTTATTGTAAATTATATATAATTTATTAAAAAATAAATATTGTCTTAACAAATTGCTCTTTAAACTTGAACAAACTTAACTTACTTCTTATTTTTACTTTAATTTAGTTATATTTAAGCCAGGCAAAAAGACTAGCTACTATGTAGCATTTGTTGATATGTAGAATTGAATGTAAATTGGATTTGTTCAATACTAGGATATATTATTAAAACTGAAACTTTTACACATGGGTTTATGTTTAATTTTTTAATGAAATTTTAATTTAAAATTTAAAAAATATACACACACATATATATACTTAGAGGTGTTATTATCAATTGAGGTTATTTTGGGTTGGAGGGATGGTTATTATTTTTCTCACCCAAATTTAAATTTTTGTTTTATATATAGCAAGCTAGAAGTGTTATTATCAATTGAGGTTATTTTGGGTGGGTGAGATGGTTATTATCTTTCTCGAGTAAGTTCAAATTATTGTTAGTTTATATATATATATATATATATATATATATATAGAGAGAGAGAGAGAGAGAGAGAGAGAGAGAGAGAGAGAGAGAGAGGGATGTTATTATCAATTTAGGTTATTTTGGGTGAGTAGGATGGTTGTTATCTTTCTCACCCAAGTTCAAATTATTGTTAGTGATATGATGAGCTATAATGCTTTGATAACTATTGTTGTAATGACTTTTATGACTGTGAACTTTTGTTTATTAGTTTTGAACCTGAACTCTTAAGTGAATAAATTGGGCCGACCCTTGTGCTGTGAGAGAGGTTGATTTCTTTACTCGGAAAAATAAAAATAGATGTGTTATTGATTAAAATTGAAATTATAAAAATTATATAATTATTATAAAAACTTAAATTGTTTAAAATAAATAAATAAATTATATATATGACTCAAAAATTTTCATTATGATTCAAAATTATGTATATAGTGAAATGTTAGTTTCAAATATTCTGTTTAATTTTAAATGTGTTCAAATCTTTAAAAGTGATTCCATGTCATTAGATTCTAAAAAGTATAGGGAAAGTTGTTATAATATTAAATGTATCCTAAAGTATCTTATAAGCATTTATTGAATTAGTTTGGTTGAGGTTAAACAACTTTCCTTATGCACACAAGGTTTCCACACTGAGGATTTGAACATAATCTATTTGCATGGTGATATTTCACCTCAACAACTTTACACTAAAGATTTGAACATATATGTTTTCATTGTAGTATTTCACCACAACAACTAGCTCGCACACAAGGTTTCCACATTGAGGATTTGAACATAATCTGTTTGCATGGTAGTATTTCGCCTCAACAACTCTACACTGAAGATTCGAACATAATATGTTTTCATGGTAGTATTTTACCCCAACAACTACCTCATTATAGCGTGATAGATACACCTATGTTTTCATCTTTAATTATCATGTTTCGAGGCAATGCATTTAAATTATCGATGATGTTTTTGTCTATTGCTTTAGATTTGTTCTGGGTGCTTATTATTTTCCCAAATATTAAAATAACTCAACAATCATGGTTACCACATATGAAATCAACATAAAATATCTATGATATAAAACATATTATAAATCATAGTTAGTATATTTTATTATATAAAACATATTATAAATCATAGTTAGTATATTTTATTATATAAAACATATTATAAATCATAGTTAGTATTGAAGAAAATAATATTTTGGCTTAAAACTCTTCTCCTTACCAATATGTAGAGGAAGAATTGACTTCAATGTTAATAGATTAAAATATTTGTTATTTAAAATTTTCATACTTAATTATATTACATCTCTTTTTTTACTTATCAAGTGTAACATTCAAAACTCAATAACATTTTTTAGGAAATTTTCAATTTAACTTAAGATTTTAATGTTTAAAAATAAATTTATATGTAAAAAAATATGAATGTTTAACGAATTTTATAACTCTACAAATATATTCTAAATAAATTTCTTTATTTTATTTTCCATTTATTTTCAATTAAAAAACCATGGAAGAAGTTTTATTTTTTCCCTAATAATTTTCAATTAAAAAAACTATTGATAACCCTTGTTTTTCCTTCCTCTCAAAATCTTAACTCCAGAACGTTTGTATAGGATTTTGTTAGGAGGTTAGATAGTTAAATAAGGAATTAATATTCGATAGGAAAAAGAGAGTTATTGGAAAATTACAAATAATGAGAAAGAAAGAAAATTAAAAAGTTCAATTGATTTTGGAGAGAATTTATTAAAAAAAATAATATTTCTGTTATTGTTATTAATATTTATGTAGTCCGAGTTTTTTTTAATATTCTCTGAGATGTTTGGTTGGTAATGATATTATTATATTTAATATAATGTTGTTACAATTTCAATAGAGTATGTATATGTTTTTGTAGATTATAAAAGGTTATTTTTTTAAATGAAAAAAAAAAATCAGTTTTGTATTTTTTAATATTTTATGATGTTAATTGAAATCAGACTTTTGTGTCTTTATGCCAATCTCATTTGAATTTTAGATGATTTTTACTGAAATTTAAAACTAACTTAAAAAATCTATAGTCTCTTATGTTATTGAGACCATAAAACAATAAATATGAAAAAATTGAATGATGTATAATTAATTTTCACTAAAGTTGGAATTCTAAATCAGTATACTAGGAAAAGTAGAAAATAAATCGTTTGATGTAAGCAATGGAAAAAAAATTGGGGCTGCGGTTTCAGACTATTGAAAGATGCTGGCTCTGTCAATACCACAAAAATGTTGTTCCGGATGATGGACTGTGTAGCCTCGTGCTTGACTTTAAAACTTTGGAGGTGGCGTCTGCGGACACAACATTTGACTGTGCGTGCAATAGTTACGGACGACCGTTAGATAAGGTGGAACCTTTATGATTTGGATGTGGGTTTTTTTTAATGGTTATGGATTCACCACAATTATCGCATGGGCTTCTTGTCCCCTCATTGACTTGGAATTTAGGAAGCCCCTCTAGGTTTCAGGTATCTAGCAGGAAAGTTAGAATGAGTAATGTTAGTATCATTGTATTAAATGGTGAGTATATAAATATATAAAAATCTAGCAGGAAAGTTAGAATCGTTATATTTAATATCTAGCATGAAAGATTGGTTCAATATTGAGATATTATTAAAATGGTTTTTATGTTTAATTTTATTTTATTTTTGTAAATTTAAATTTATTAATTTTAGAGAATCAGATTATATTGTGATATCTGTTATTTCAAATTATATCTTTTACAGATTTAGACTTAAAGATTATAGGTTTTTATATTTTAAGTTTTTTTTTTGGGAATATCAATCTACTCACTTGAGCCATCCGACACAACGAAGATTGATGTTGCTTTTTCAAATTGTTGAGAGAGAAATATTGCATCTGGTTCAATTGAACCCAAAATGTCTTTTTCGCTATTGTAGTGACCAGATTCATGATTACGCTTTTGCCCACTAATAGTTGGAACAATTATGGAAAATGTTTTCTCGCTATCCTTTGCTTGGTAACATCCACTATTGAGGGTTGCGTCGATGTAGCTAGGGACTGCTGATTGTCCTCAGAGGCTGAGGGGTTGGGAGCTTGTTATTGACTCTGAGAGTTGTTCATCTTTTGACCTGCAGGAATTTTAGACTCTATTACTACCTTCAAATCTCTCCAGCCATTGTAGCTTCGCTATGGTACCTTATTATAGAAACCCCCTTTTGAGGAGGGGCACACGTTTTGGAGGTGGCCAAGATTTTGGCAAATTCTGCATCTGAAGGCAATATTTTTGTAATCCAATGGATGGATATACTCCCTTACCTCCCACGTTAGGAAAATTTTGTTTGGTAAACCCTCACTAAGGTCCACTTCCACGCATATACGGACATAACTTACAAAACCCTTTGTGAATCCATCACTATTCACTTAGATATAGCTACCAATAGAGTCACCAATGTCCTCTAGGATCTATGGCATGATCCATTGAAGAGGCAAGTTCGAGAGCCTAACCCAAATTGGAACAAGCATAGACTTCATAGTTAGAGGATTAAAATTTAGGAACCATGATTGAATTGAAAGACCTACCTGACCCTGAAACCAAGGCCCCAGATCAAAGACCTTCTTCCGATCCTCCAAGTCTTTAAAGTAAACAACGAAGTAACCCTTCGAGAAAAAAGTAGATTTATGTTCTGAGTCCAATTATGGTAAACTCTCTGAGGGAGGATGATGAAGGCCAAAAGCCATTAAAACAACATATAATGGTTTGACTCTAAAAATCTGCTGATTTTTTCTTACTAATGCTCTCGTTCACCTCTAATGTTGGGATATTCAACAAATGTTCCACCACAAAAGTCAAGTAGAAAGTTCCATTGCAATACGAGGATTTGGGTCTAGCTTTAGGGCTTCTTTGAAGGACATGGAACCTCCTCGCAAACTTGCAACAAGGGAGATAGTCATGTCTTGTTTAATACCAGAGGCTTTTAAATCAATTTCCAACATCATCATCCTCCCTTCGAAGAGGAGTTTGAATGCTTCCACAAGTATGCATGTACATTGTTGAATGTAGGCGATAACATAAGCTATCAAATGCTTGGCTTTTATCTTAAAACACATATAATATCCAGTCATGGATCTAACAAAGATGGAGAACATTTGGAGATCCTCGACCCTCACACCCCTTGGCAAACTCTCTAGTTGGAGGTTTTCATCAAACATATTGCAACCCTAACCAAACCCCAAATTGACTCGTTTATTTGAAGATTCAAAAAACACTTTATCCTTCCCATAATCAAAATATTTACACAACAATCCATCCATAAATGGTCTAAGAAGCACTCTGTTAATGACTAACAGAAGCAATATTCCAAAAAAGTTGCACTTTATCCATACTCCACAATAAGAATCCCTTCCACAAATTTTGACAAACATATTGTAGGAAACCATCATGCCTATATGCTTGATTAGTCTAGGTACACTCAGAAGCACATATGAAACTCTAGCTTGAACCTCTTCAAGCCTCAGGCTCCCATTAAGACTAGAAGAGGACAACCTAACAAGACATGTATTGAAAATTCCTCTAGTCGCATAAGTGCAAGCTCCTTTGTCTAGGTTGCTAATCTCGGCATACTTCGCGATAGCTAGGACATAGGCAATGGACCGTGGAGGAGAAAGAGCCTTCCTCCTCACTAGTAGTCAATTTTGTAGAATAGAATCGAAATATCCGTTAAAACCTGTAACATAAACCCTACATATGGTGTTCGCCATGAGATGTAAAAATTCACATATGCTTTATTCACCTTTAAAATAAATCCCTTTTCTAGAGTATCGTTAAACCTATAACATAAACCCTCCATAAGATATAAAAATTCACACATGCTTCATTCACCTTAAAAACAAATCCTTAGCAAATTACAAAATAGATGAAAATTCTTTATTAGATTTTATTAATGAAATTATATTAATGAATATAGATGTGGGATATTAATTAGAAGTGAAATTATAAAAAAATAATAATTGTGGTAAAAAGTTAAATGGTTTAGAATAAATCAATTTTATAATTAAATATTTTTTTATCATAGAGTTCATAAAAATTTCTATAAAATTATAAAATTATAAGTGAGTAGAATTTCATCATAATTTAATATTGTGTGTAGTGAAAAAATGTTTTATATGTTTTTTTTACGTTGGATTATTTTTTTACACGTTTCGTTTAATTTTAAATGTGTTTAAAATTTAAGAAGTGATTTTATATATCATTAAATTTTTATAAACAAGGGGAAAGTGAATTTCAAAATATCTTATTAGTATTTTTTTTTGAACTAATTTGTTCCATTAAACATGTGAGAAATCTCATTATTTATGAAAGGAAAGGTTAAACGTCCTCCCTCATACACACAAGGGCTCTACACTAGTCATGGTTTGAATATAGTTTGTTTGCATGGTAACACTTCATAGATTGTTTGCATGGTAGAACCTCACCCAAATAATAATGTCATAGCGTGATGGATGCACTGATGTTCCCCCTTGATCATCATCTTTCTAAGCAATGTGTGCAAGCTAATGATGGTGTTTTTGTGTTTAGATTTAAGGTTTTCCATGGGTTCTTATCATTTCCCTAAAAGTTAGTATAATTCAATGATTATCTATTTCCACATATAAAATTGATATAGGATATTTCCACATATAAAATTGATATAGGATATTTGTTATGAACCTTGCACCATAAAAATGATGATAAACCCATAATTATAATCTTCTTTTAAGGGAGAGACCTCTGTTTACAATGAATACAAGGTACAAGACAATATTTGATGATTCTAAGATTAGGTCTCCTTGGTATATGTATATAGGAGACAAATGATACAATTATAATAAAATAGTATCATGAGAGTTTCTAGTCTACATAACAATATGATAATAGAAATGTAATCACTCAATATATAGGGTTTAATAAAGGGTTTTAGGGTTAACATGGGACTTATATAAGACTTAACAATGTTTATTATACAAAACCGTCTTAAAAACCCTAGCTAGTATTAGTAAAAATAATTAGACATCAAGTGCATTCCCCTTTTTAATATAAAACTTATCTCCTTGCCAAACTGTAACAAAAAAAAATGTCAATCAAAATAGATTAAAATATTTGTTCTTTAAAGTTTTCATACTCAATTTGAGAAAATTTTATATTAAAAAATTAATTCACACAAAAATATTAAATAAGAATTGATCTTTGTTTTTTAATAAATTTCATAACTATAAAATTATTTTCTAAATAAATTCCCACTAAATATTGTAAAAAAAAATAAATTATTACTTCTAATTTTCTGAAATAACAATCTTTCATAATCACCTCTAATTTTCTTTCCTCTCACAATCTTAGCCGAAGAACGTCTCTATAGGATTTTGTTAAAGGGCAATCTTAGCCGAAGAACATCTCTATAGGATTTTGTTAAAGCGGTTTCTTGAAAGGGGATTGTAGTCTCCTTTCAAGTTGTATCTTGATAAAGAATAGGTTATAGCATGTTGAGGTAGGAGCCTCCTATGGATTATAACATGTAGAAAACTTATGGGATTTGGAGCTTCTTTGCATGTTGTAGCTTGCAGAAGAAATTAACGTAGCAACCTCTTGTAGGTTGGAGCCTATAGAAAATCATATGTAATAAGGGAGTAGGATCTTGCCTTTTCATCACAACATTAATAAATTGTGGTTTTATCCCTTTATGATTTTCCACTTATATATGGTGTCCATATGTGTTGTTGTTATGTGCTTTTGTGATGTTTTAGTTTACATATTACTTGTTGGTCACATATTAAATATGTTGTTCACAATGTGTTAAGTTTCTCATTTAATAGTTTAGTTAACCATTGTAATGAAAAGTAATTTATTTCTATGAATTTACTATATTGATTTACCCTACCCTCTTAGTTTAGTCTAGTTTCCAACAATTGGTATCAAAACTAGTTCCTTTTGTGTAAGTGTTAGGTAAAATTAACTCGGGGTTTGAGTCAAGGTTGACCTGGTTAAAAAGTAGTGGTTTTGGGCACATGGTATAGTGTACCCATGGTATTATGGACCATGGTATTTCATGTAATGGAGCCTATGTAATGGAGGTGAGTGTTGAAGGCTCACTTGGCGAGATTGGCCAGGGTTTTGGCCAATGCTAATGAGATCTCATTGGGTTGGGTTTTTCCCTGGATTTGGGGTTTTCCTAGATAAATATTATGTGTACAATATTTATGTGTATTGTTGCTGGTTATTTTATTATTCCTCTCTGTAAATCTCGGTAAATCTCAGTAATAATTTATCTCTCAGCTGTAAATTTCTTAACAACTGGTATCAAAGCTAAGTTGGCAACAACTGGTATCAGAGCTAAGTTGGCTTCAGAAAGAGGTTTTTTTTGCCAAGGGTTTGTATTGGCCTAGTAGACAGAGAGATAATTAAGTTTTCCTTGCAAATTTGGATCAAAAGCCATAGATTGTGAAGCAAAGTTGCACATTATTGGGTCATGAGAGATTCAGTGGATGAGGAGGATATGTGCACGTGGATTAATTAATTGATGAACCATGTACCTGAAAAAAATGCTTAGATAACTAGAGATTACAATGGGTGGTGAACCATGTAATTCGGTAGATGGGTTCTTTTTATATGGACATTGATGTCATATGTACAAATAAAACAACAAGGTTAAACAAAAAAATAAATTATTATAATGGAGTGAAATTTTTGATTTGCATGTAAATGGGCATACTGTTGTAAGACCTGGTAAGGCATGCGGACCCTTGGGTAATTACCCGTAAATTATGGGTTAGACCTAGGTAATAGGGGGATGTCGGGTTGGCAAATCCCAGGTAAAAGCTTCGAAGGGGGTAAGAGCTAGAGTGAGTGGGATTGTCTCACTTAGCAGGTTGGATGGATTTAACCCAAGTCAAGTTTAAGGGGGGAATTATTAGGTAAAATTGACTTGGGGTTTGAGTCAAGGTTGACTGGTTAAATAGTAGTGGTTTTGGGCACATGGTATAGTGTACCCATTGTATTATGGACAGTGGTATTGCATGTAATGGATCCTATAAAACGCTGGGAATACTTCATTTTAATGTAGGCCTAGAGGTGAGTGTTGAAGGCTCACTTGGCAGGATTGGGTTTTGGCCAATGCTAATGAGATCTCATTGGGTTGGGTTTTTACCGGATTTGGGGTTTTCGTGGATAAATATTATGTGTAAAATATTTATGTGCATTGTTGTTGGTTATTTTATTATTCATCTCTATAAGTCTCGGTAAATTTCAGTAATAATTTATCTCTTTGCGATAAATTTCTTAATAGTAAGCCTAGCAGTTGGAAGGTAGATTTGGTTGAGTCATGGACTATCAAAGTTTACATATGCTTAGTACAACAAACTTTTATGAATGGAGAGATTAGGTAAAATAAGAATTGATAGCTTATGGACCTAGTGTATGGAATCTTGTATGTGATGGATATAGTAAAGATAGCCCCCTCTCTACTCAAGAAAAACAGTGGCTTGCTAAAGCAAAATGTGCAATGTATAAAAATATTCCTAATATGGATGTTGAGATAGTTATAGACCTTAAACATGAAAAATAAATATGGGAAGGTTACATCTCATGCATGAAATAGATACTAGTAGCAACAATGCAAAAAAGGACAAGAAAATGAGGAAGAAGAAAAAATCACGCCAAAAGGAAACCATCTAGTCAAATGAGAGCATTGATAATGTGAATAAACCATATTTCCATGAAGAAAAGGTATTTGAATAAAAAACCAATCTTGATGCAACCTTGGTTGAAATAGACAGACTTGTGAATGAGAACAAAGACCAAAATAAGTTGTTGTAGATATGTGATGAAAGAGAGCATGAGCACAAGGAGGAAATTATTATGCTGAGGAGCAGAGGTGATTAGCATTTGATTGAAGCACAGAGACCTAAAATTTGAAAGATTAGAACCTAAGATTGGTTCAGTAAAAAATGAACTAGATGAAAATAATAGATTGTGTAAAAAACTAGAAGAGGAGGTTATTTACATGAAGAACTAAAAAAAGTGCAGTAACTCTAAATCAACTATTAAATAGAATCAACAACATCAAAAAAACATGTAGTAGAAGGGACAAACAATGTGATTATCAAGGAAACAAACAAGGGCAAGCAACATAATTAAAATGAAAAGAATGAGTTTTAAAAAATTATCTTTGCAAGAAAGTCATTTTCTCCTAGAGATGAGCTGAGAAAATTTGGAAGATCCCAAAGGATATTCTTTGCTCCCTTAAAGGATATCAAGTTTTTTTCTTTCCATGAACCTGTACATGTAACCGTTGAATGTAAGAGCAATCAAATGAAGACTAATCAACAAAGGGTACACAATACAATGAAGTTTTCTCAATCAATCAAATAGAGAAGACAACCATCAACCAAGTACACAAATCATTTCTATGGTTAATGTTATTTGTGCAATGGATTTGGACATAAAGTTATTGAATGTAAAATTTACGAAAATAAAATAAAATTTATTCAAGAAGATATAAACCATTTATGTTGTTTCTTGTTCATATAAAGCATTATTTATGTTGGCCACAAAGCCACATATTGCAAGATTCCAAATACTCTAAAGAACTCTAAACAGATGATGGAAGCAAATCAAAATAGTCCATACAATGAGTCAAGAAGAAAAGCAGATAAAAGAAGGAAACCCATTAAAGTGTGGAAGAGGAAGAAAAAGGGGTAGCATGTGACTTCAATGACAAAATGAAGTCAACGTGGCCTCGGGGGAGTTTCTCACGAAAGCAATTAAGAATTTTGTTAATAATAGTGTTAGAGAAGAAATATATTAGGGGGAGAGCATCCTCAATAGTTACTTGATAATATAATACATATGTTGGAATGTCTTCACAATAAAACTTTAACAAAAAGGAATAAGAAAGTAACAATAACTATTTATGTTATTCATGAACATGATACAATAAGGAGTATTACATATTGCATATGTTCATTGAGCTGATAGTATTGTAGAGCTTATGCAAGTCAAGCCAAGAATGACTCGACTCTATTTTGACCATTCTCTTCTAGTACTCTTGAGAATGCAATCAACTAAATGTCTCACAAGACACAGGTTCATTCTCGTATGGCAGTAACATACACAAAATGTGTTCAGTATATGTGATCATTTGGGCTTGAAACAATGAGAAATGGGAGCCTTCAGACTGTGACGATATCCCCATATACCTAACACATCTCAACCTGAGATCAAAGGTGTCACCTCAAACTACAATGAATTCCTGTAGCAGCTTATTTCGAGAACAATGAGAGGTTTGATTGGACAAAAGATAGATGACTAGAAAAGGTGCATAAACAGAATGAAAGGTAAACCTATAATATTTCCTCCTTCTATCAGAGTAAGGTCATTGGTGGTTAATGGAATAAGAGACATGAAGCCCTTAAAATTGCAGCCACGAGCTCTAATGGATAACTCCTGAATCTAGTAATAAGGGTCTAAAGATCAAAATTTTGATAAAAAAGGACGAGGAAGATGATGTTGATACAATTGAGAAAGGCATTCAGAATAGTTACAAAGTGAAAACCTTCTATGTATTACAATTGGAGCATACTTTCATGAAGAATTTGAAGTGTAATGACTATGTGGTAAGATGGACATATGCATGATACTAGATTACAGAGTAGCTAGAAGGTTCAATATGAGTATTAATCCATATGTGACGATGAAAAGTTACTTAGACCATCTGGAGCGAGTTGGTATGACTCAACGAGCTCATGAATTAATTAATTCTTCCATGTAATATAATGCGTTATTACCAATGAATTATGAGTTGTTGCAGGTGAATTACATAATCAATGTGATTGTTGGATTATATTCTTATATATGGTGCTAGTTATATTCCTTAATATATGTTGCTGGTTATACGGTGATAGTTCTACATATATATATATATATATATATATATATATATATATATATATATATATATTTGTTGTTGGTTAATATACATTGCTGGTTATATATGGTGCTAGTTATACATTGCATTAATATATGGTGTTGTTTATATTCCTTTCCAATCTCAATCAAAGTTTATTTAGTGTCTTCCAAATTCTAAGATATTCTTCTTATCATATTTGACGTGCAAGATTGGGGTAAATAAGGATTTTCATATACATGTGAAAAAAATCATTGAAAGCGAACATCTGGAATCCTTCTCTCCTTCGCTACAATTTTGTTGTGTGTACTAGTGATTTAAATAAATCAGCCAAGAACATCGATACTGTGATGAAGATCCATTTAATGTTAGTTGCTCCTCCAAATTTTTACCAGAAAGGTGATTAATATGGTGTCACCTGATATATATTATATAGAAGATATTTGTAATGTATAAATGAAGACTTAAACGAGAAGAAGGGGTAAATTCTTGATTAACTTACAATTTTATTTTGTGACTCAACACAAACACAAACACCTTCATTTAGCTTAAGTCGGTTTGCTCTTAAATCAAACCATTGAAGTTGCTTCTGCATTTTCGTCCCCTTGTGAAATCCAACTACAAATTTGGAAGACAGATTTCTTCATGTTGAGTAACCAATAACAAGAAATATCGTTAAAGTTTCTTTGCCCTGTATGGAACCAGAATGTGAACAAAATGTGGACTCGACGTAAACTAGAGTTTTATGCCCTATTTAATAGTTGGACTGCATTCGATAGGTGTGCTAAGATACAATTTTTAGTCTTCCATTTTTCATAATGGTTTCTTTATTTATGGTAAGAGTCCTATTTTTCATATTATGTTTGAGATCAAAATACTCAACATTGCTTTAGAAGTGAATTTGGATTTAACTACAACATAGAGACACAATTTGAACCAACTTAATGAATTGGATGAAATGTGCTTGATTTCCATATAATGAACCATTATTATCCAACAACAACGCTCCAAGTGGCATAACAAGCTTATCAAGAAGAAGGTGTTAGAAAGGTGAATTGGCACTACTATGTGACTCCAAGTTTAAGGACTTCAGAGGGAAGCTTCACACCAGCTGGCTAGGTCCTTATGAAGTAGACACAGTCTTCGACAATGGGACTATTAAATTGACAACCATCAAAAAATCATGATCCTCTTTTCTTGCCAATGGACACCATCTTAGGCTCTATCAAAAACCACTTTCTAAGTATTCAATCTCTCATATTGTCTCAAATTTAGATCTTGAGATTGTTGGGACATGGAAACATCTTCACACATTGCCAACTTCTTAGTTTATTTTGTTTTTTAATATATATATATGAAAATCTTGTTGGGGCATGGTTTGAAATATATCAATTGAAACTGGCTTGTTGGTGGTTTATACCACTTTCCTTTGCATTTATATTATTTTTCCTAATAGTAACAACTCTCACATGCATATTTTTGATACACTGACGTTGTTATTTTTGTATGTTGTTAAATGCTGCTACTATTATAACCACACAACTAAACTTTGAAATTTTCACCAAAGGGGCCCACTGATGCTGCTTTACATGAACTTTACTAGTACTAAACTTTTTTCCAAGTCAACATCACATCATAATCATCACACTATACCGACTGTTAGATCACACCATACGATAAGTGTCTAAAATGTACGTCTTTTTCATTTTCTTGCATCACTATGATTTGAGTGGCATGACCCACCCGCCACCTGATTCAAGTTAGGCAGGGTTTACATCATATTATTGTATGATACATCATGTGCCACGACACCAATACCATAGGGTACATCATGAATTTGCATGCCACATATCAATTCTCAAAATTTGCATCATTATGCGGGATACCACCATTTATTTCTTTTTTGTCGTTGTTACTCTAATCCAATCTCTCATAATCCTTATGTATATCCTTGAATTTCTTGCCAATTATAACAACCCACCACTACCAACTTTGCCAATTTTTGGAAACTTAACAATATTCTCCCTAACTAGAAAGGCATACCACATCTATTGTAATTGTAACAATGTCTGCAGCTACATAGAACCATATGAGGAGTTGTTGTGCATCACGAAACAAGCTCAACTGACTTACTGCATAATTACCAAACAATTTACAATAATTTTCAAAATCTTAGGCGACTAGCATAATTTTAGAAGTTGAAGGGATTTAACAAATCCATCTCTCAAATTTGCACAAAATTTGACAGAATAGAGCTCGAATGTAAAAGGAATAGAAATTACAGTTATAGAAGAAGTAATTTCCTGAGTAACAAGTTTACCTTGGATAGGATTAAGTTGGTTCAGAAGGAAAACATATGTTCCAATAACAAAGGCTATTTTTCTAAGAGAGGGTGAACAAATAAAGAACAAGGACAAAGTTGTAGAAAGAGCTTTACTGCCACACCTATGGGAGGATGTAGCATACCTTGAGCAAAAATATATTACTTGTGAAGGCTAAGTTTGGATAGTTTTCAACTATCATTTCATGTTGTTGGCCCATATCCATCATGGGAAATTGATCAACATGCAGGCTTACTTCTTATTGGAATCATTGACGCATATGGCCAATGTTGTTCGTTGGGAAAGGTACCCATAAACCTGCATAACAAAGTATGGGTTGATTAAGCTTGTCATTATTGATGCATTTGAGAAACAAGGAAGAAAATGATAGGATTGGTGGCCTCTATCACAGGTTCAGCTTAAGGAGTTGGAAGAGAAGAATCATAGGAGTAAAATAGAAAAAGAAACGAAGGAACAATGCAAGGATGTTGGAATGGAAGACACAAGACTGAGCAGAGGGGATAGTACTTACATGGAAGGTTATTTTTCCAAAGGCTCTCATGCTGACACTCTTGTTGAGGGCCTCCATGTTGATGTTCTAGTTGATATAAGTAGTGGACAATCGGGAAGCTCAAAATTTGAAGTTGTTGTTATTGAAGAAGAGAAACCCCTAAGGACAAGATTCAAGAAAAAATTGTTGAAGAAGCTTATGGGTGGTATATTTCCAAAGGAAGGGTCAACTCTTATATGGTAGCATCACTAGCCCAATTATCCAAAATGTTGGTCAATATTGAGAAGCTAAAGGAGAACACCACTGTAGAGAATGAGAAAGAGCTTAAACAAAAAAAGGTTGACAATCCTCCTAAATTGACCCTTTGTCTCAACAGGTTGCTAGTTTAAAGGAAGAAAATGCTAAATTAAGATAAAAACTTGCAATTTTAAGAGATAAAAATCAGAGTGAAGAACCCTCAGGACTAAAGACCCTCGACAAGGCTGTTAAAATGATGGGTGAATCATGCTCCCCATCTAAAATAAAAAATACTAAAAAATATTGTGTGAAGTTTTTAGGGAGATTTTTAGTGAGGCTGAGTATGCACGAGATGATATACATGTCAGAGGTTGTCTCAATTGGAGTAGAAATAGAACCTAAAGGGAAAGACATGGTAATTCTAGAAAATGATGTTAAAAATTTTATACTACAAAGCAATGGAACACATAAAATATTGCAGAAAAAACAAGAGAGACACAAATATACGTGGTTCACCTAATTTGGGCTATGTCCAAGGAGAAACAACCAGTCCTTATTTTATATTATCCAGTAAAATAAAGAGATACAACCTACAACAGATTCATTGTAATTTCCTCTTCGCTCTCACACAATATCCTCGCTCTTTCTCGTTTAGAATAATAATACATAGTCACAATACAATTCCCTCATATAAACTGAGGGTTTCCTTCTAGGGAGAAAAACCCCTAAACTAATATAACTTCTACCATCATAACATCCACTTAATGAACGACTCAAATTGACTACGAAATTACAATATTTTACAAGGCAAAATTTCATCTATTTTTAGCTTCAGAGGGGGCTCATAAAATCATCATTTCCCCCCCTTGGACCCCCATGACGGCGATTAAACGAGCGGCATTTCCACCCCATTAGGAACTGGGGTCCAACATGGTGATACCTCCGAATAAATAAGATAATCAGGCTCCACACCCAACAATCTCCCACTTGGAGACTGATTATTGCAACTCCATTGTTGTTTCATTTGTTGGACAAGGCTACACTATGGACTTGGTTGTTTCTCATCATCATCATCATTTTAGTTTCTCCTTGGTTACAACTTTTGTTAACATATCTACAAGATTCTGGCTAGTGTGTATCTTTTCCAACTTCAACTACGCATCTTCCAACACTGACCGTATGAAATGGTACTTGAGATGTATATGTTTAGTCTTTGAATGAAAAGTTGAGTTCTTTGCGAGATGAATAACACTCTAGTTGTCACTATATAACCTGCCCATCTCTTGCTTCTTACCTAGTTCATCCATAAATATTTGCAACCAAATAAATTATTTACTAACCTCTGTAGCAACAACATACTCTGCTTCCATCATTGAAAGTGCAACAACACTTTTCATTTTTGAAACCCAACTAACAGTTGTTCCACCTACAATAAACACATACCCTATGGTGCTTCTCCTGTTATGCTTATCACCTGCCATATCTTCATCAACATATCCCTATAGAGCAATGTTTGAACCACCAAAGCATAATTCTTGATTTGTGGTACCTCTCAAATACCTGAAAATCCATTTCACTGCCATCTAATGTTCTTTTCCTAGACTTTTCATGTATCTACTTACAACTCCCACTGTATAGGTAATATCAAGTCTTGTGTAGACCATTGCATACATTAAGCTTCCAACTTCTGATGCATATGGAACTGTAGACATATATTGCATCTCTTCTTGAGTCTTGGGACACATCTCCTTACTTAGTTTGAAATGGATAACTAAAGGTGTAGTAACTGGGTTTTCATTCTATATTTTAAATCTTTCCAACACCTTTTGTATGTACTCACTGTGAGACAATGTTACTTTGGGATTTTTCCTGTATCTAGTTATTCTCATACCAAGGATTTGTTTTGTAGCACCCAAATCCTTCATTGCAAAGAAATTTTCCAATTTTCCTTTGACAAAATTTATTTCTTGCATGTTAGACCCTGCAACAAGCATGCCATATACATACAATAAAAATATAATATAGCTTCCATCATTTTTCCTTTTGAGATAAACCAATGATCATACATACACCTACCAAATTTTAGATCCGCATCAAGAAAAGTTGTCTTTACATCTAACTACTCAAGATGCAAATATTCAGCTGCTACTATACTTAAAATAGTTATGATTGAAGTCATTTTAACAACAGGAGAAAATATTTCATCAAAGTCTATACCTTTTTTTTGTGCAAACCCCTTCACCACAAGTCTAGATTTATAATTTTTTCAACCTCCATCTTCTTCCTTCAACTTATAAAGCCATTTATTCTCTAATGTTGTTTTACCTGCAGGCAACCTGAATAAGTCCCAAGTATGGTTATGTACCAAGAAGTCCATATCTTCTTTCATGGATAGCTCCTACTTCATCTTGATTACTACCTACATTTCTTCTTCATAACATCTTGGTTCACTAGAAACAGTCAACAATACATAATATAATTAAGGAGAGTATCGTTCAGGGGGTCTACTTATCCTGGTAGATCTTCTGACACCACTTTCAAGTGTTTGAGGTGTATGCTATTGTTTTGATAGCTATTTTTGTTGTGGTTGTTGATCATTATGATTTTTAGGCACCTTTATTTTTCTGTGATCTCATCAAGCATAGTGTATTCCCTATTTTTTTTTTCTTGTTTCTTTCCCTACATCTGATCCTTATACAAAACCTTTTAATTGAATATGACATCTCTGCTCCCAACGATTTTGTGATTTTCATAATCATATAAGAGATAACCAAAATGATTAACACCATATCCAATAAAGGTACATTTCTTTGATTTTTCCTCAAGCTTTGTTCTATTTTCTTTATTAAAGTGGATAAAGGCTTCACAACCTAAAGTCTTTAAAAATGGGTAGTTTACCTTTTTACCTATCCATGCCTCCTCTGGAAAACCACCATCGAAATAACTTGGAGGCCCTTTATTTATTAGATAAACAAAAATGTCTACAACATCTACCCAAAATTGTAAAAACAATCTTGCATGCAATCTCATGCACCTTTCACACTCCAGATTGTCCTTTTCATCCTTTCTGACACACCATTTTCCTATGATGATCCTAGAACTATCTTCTCTCTTCGAATTCCATGCTCTGAACAATACTTATCAAACTCTTTGTTGCAATATTCTCTTCCATTGTTTGATCTAAGACACTTCAACTTCTTTCATGTCTCATTCTTAGCCAAATATTTCCATTTCTTGAAAGTATCAAATACATTAGATTTATTTTGAATGCAATAAATCCAAATTTTCCTAGTTGCATCATCAATAAAAGTAATGTAATAGCGAGAGACATCAAGAGATGATACCTGAGAAGGTGCCCATACATCTGTATGCACAATCACTAATTTTTCACTTTTCTTTTCCTTCCCAACTCTAAGAAATCTAACTCTCTTATATTTTCCATAAACACAATTTTCATAGAAATCCAAATCAACATGCCTCAAACCTAGCAAAAATTTCTTGAGTGAAGAATCTGCATCCCCCTCTCCCTCATTTGCAGAGCCTATGATGCCACAATGTTGGATTTTCTCCCATGGACGTTAAAGCATTAACATAATTAGAAATACCAATGCATAAATACATTGTACCAACCTTTTCTCCTTTTTCTATTACCAAGGCTCCTTTATTGACCTTCTCGGTTTTATTTGTAAAAGTAGTCACAAAAACTTCACCACCTAACTACCCTATTGAAATTATATTTTTATTTAGATATGGAACATGTCTTACCTCTTTTAATAGCCACTAGTTTCTATTCTGTTGTTTTATAAAAACCTTACCAATTCCAATGATTTTATAGGGTTTATCATCACTTAGACGAACCTGTCCAAAATATCCTTGAACATAATCATGAAAATGTTTCCTATTAGGTGTGGCATGGAATGAGGCCCTTGAATCTACCACCTAGGAATCAATAATATTTTCTCATGAAAGAATCAAAACGTCTTACAACACATCACCTATCACATTCGCTTCATGATTGTTTTCTTGTTATGTGTCTCCTTTTCCCTTCCAAGACTTACAATCTTTCTTCAGGTTTCCTTTCTTCCTATATTTCTAGCACATTATCCCCAATCTAGACTTGGATTTGCCTTTCCTTGACTTACTAAGATATCGCGGGCTCTTTCCTCTTTCAATTTTTCTTCCCCTAGTCTCTATAGCCAATCATTATTTGATGTCTCACATGAGAGTTTTTTCGCATTTCTTCACTAAGGATGGCACCGACAACATCATCAAATTTTAAAGCACTAGATCTAGAGGCAGAGTTACTAATGGCCATAACTAAACCATTCTAAATTTCTGGCAATGAACACAGAAATAACAGAGCCTAAATTCATCATCAAAATTTACCCCTATAGAACTTAACTGACTGGTAATCGTATTAAATTCATTTAAATGATCAACAACAAATCCACCTTCTAAAATATTCATAGTAAATAAACCTTTGATAAGAAATACCTTGTTTGAGGCCGAGGATATTTCATATAGTTTGGCCAATGTCATCATTAAGCCCTTTATTGTTGTTTCCTTTTAAATATTAAAGGCTACCGCCACCGCCAGGCACAGTCATATTGTTCCAAATGCCTTTCTGTCAAGAATCTCCCATACTGCATTTGTCATACTCGTTAGATTCTTTGTTTTTCTGCTCAATGGTATGTACAGATCTTTCTAATACATATAATCTTCCATCTGCATCTTCCACATATGATATTTTTGGCCAATGAATTTCTCAACCCTAAACCTACCATCATTTGCCATTACTCCCACTTGAACCAAGAGCCCTCCTTTCCTGCGAGTTTCTCAGCCAAATAGACCTTTGGCTTTAATACCAATTGTTAGAAAATTATATATTACAGAGCAATGGAACACATAAAATATTGCAGAGACACAAATACAGAAAACACATAAAACAAGAGAGACACAAATATACGTAGTTCACCCAATTTGGGCTACATCCACTAAGAAACAACTAGTCCTTAATCTATATTATCTAGAAAAATGAAGAGATGCAACCTACAACAAATATGTTGTAATTTCCTCTTCACCCTCACACAACCTCCTCTCTCTTTCTCACTCAAAATAATAATACACAACCACAATACAATTCCCTCATATAAACCAAGGGTTGCCTTCTAGGAAAAAAACCTAAATTAACATAATTTCTATTGTCAAATCATCCACCTAATGAACAACCCAGATTGACTATGAAATTAAAATATTTTACAAGGCAATTTTTCATCTAATTTTATCTTTGAGGATGTTGCCCCCGAATCCCCGCCAGGGGGGGGGTGGGCTCATAAAATCGTTGCCACACCTCTGCCTTCCCCCCCCCCCCCCCCCCAAGACCCTTTGACAACGATTAAAGGGGTAGTGTTTATTCCCCATTAGGAATTGGGGTCCAATGCAGCGATACCTCTAAATAAATAATATAATTAGGCTCCACACCCAATAGAGGAAGCACTGGATGGTACACAAGAACCTATCGACAATGCTACTACCACATAAGAACTAATAGTTGAGGCAGAAAATCCTATGGAAAACCAATTGGATGGTACAAAAGAACCTGCCAATGGTGGTGTTGTCACACAAGAACCAATAGTTGAGTCAATACAACTTGAAAAAGAAGAGAAGAAATATATCTAAGAGAATTCACAAAAATCTGTTGATGGAACTGTTGCAATAATAGTTGATACAATATGACCAAAATTTGAGAAGGATAACAAATTTTATTCAGGTAATTTATTTGTTGAAATAAATAAACAAAAACAATTATCTTTGTCATTGTAGGAAGATGCAATATGAACATAATAAAATCATACACTATCTTAAGCAGGATTGGGTAAAAGAGTTAAATGTTCTAGAGGCCTAGATAGAATGAAATGAAGGAGGAATGGAAGAAGGAACATAAATAAGTGCAGGAACTCCAATAACATGTTAGGAGCTACATAAGGAAAATGAGTAGATGTAAAATCTCATACACTAATTATTGCATTGTAGAAAGCGTCCCCCTCCTACCCCTTATTTCTTCATGAGCAATTCATTCTTTTTCAATTAGTAGGAATCATAGAAAATAGGCCATATGAAATGACTACAACCATGAATTTTCTAGAGACCTTCAATTAGAGTAATTTTGTTGAGCAACATTTTTTGTGAGAGTTGTGCCTCCATGAACTTATCTACTGATGAGAGTTGACTCAACTCCTGGATTTAACCAAGATCTTTTACTTTCGTGATGTGATTAGAATTGCATTTAAAATAGCATAAAGGAACATAAATGCATGCTGTAAAGAAGAAGAATCATGACAATCATCAACAACATGAAAATAACAAGACATTGATAATGGAGTTCGTCCAGGAGGGACTATGTCTCTGGGCCATGGTGTCAAGATGGTGTAGGCCGCTGCATTAAGTGTTGTCAATAGTGATGATGTACATAGGTGGTGACATCGCTATCATACAAGCAAAATGCCCTCATGCAGAAATGGCTCCAAGAGATGTTCCACTACAGGAACTCTCATTCAAAAAGGACTCTTATCCATATTACCTAAACTCATGCATGATGATAATGAGCATCCCACCAACATGGCACAAAAGGGATCTCAATGCAAACATACAACGTGACACATGAGTATCCCATCAAGATAACAACAAAGGGATCTCAAATAAAACATGATGAATCATGACAACAAGTGCATCCCACCAATGACTCTGCGTCACATCAAGCAAGAATCATGAAACAGGTAAGAATATATGATCCCACATCAAACAAAAAACAGGGATCTATGCAACACAATGCATCTCACAACAAAAGAAGTACATGAACATACTGCATATACCTCACATCTTGGGGCCATTTGAAGAAAAGGATGTCAAACTGCTGAAGCTGGCTATCCCATCAATCTCGCTACGTCGAATCTCATGGAATGACTGCTCGCACATTGAATGCTAACACCTGCACTCCACTTTGAAAAGTGGCCGAAAAATGAAATGATAAAATGGAAAATCTGAATACACCATCAGATTTGTGGCATCGAATAGTGCAAAATCGACTGTCAAATTTCTGAATTCTAAGAAAGTGGAAATCTGGGCTTAAAGAATCTTTTAGATTCCCTCTAGATGTTCTCAAAGATTCCCTCGTCCAGGTCATCTCAAGATCTGTTGCTTAGATCAAAATTCTGACTGTGCCATCAAGTTCGTGTCACTGAGAGGTGTAAGATCGACATAAAATTTGTCCAATTTGGACAATGGAAAAATATCGCCCTCCTGAAGGTTGGCTCAGTCATGGTTCTGCCTGCCTCTTCTCTAGATCATGGTTCCACCTACAAATTAATTAATTAAAAAAACATGCCTCGATCTGATTGCGCGATCCTCCATGCTTGGTGCACTTAAGAAAATGAGGGTTTAAATATAATTTTGTCGGCGGAGTATTCCAAGCACCGGGCTCATGGCGCAATGGTGGCGGAGATTGTTAAGTTGGTAAAGATCCGGGTTTGAATCCCCGTAATGGCGAATAACGTTTTTTTTTTCTATTTAATTAGAGCAAGTTATTATTTTTGGGCTCATTTGGTTTAACCCGTTACATAAATTGGGCACGTTATTTATTGCGTTGTGGTTGGCATGTTAAGTGGGATAGTTGGTTAATTGTATGCCACCATATAGGGCAGCCCGGTGGGGGCCGGCCCACGTGGGCTGGGTGGGTTCGATCCCCGCTGGCCTCACATTAATGTATAGAATATTAATAGTGGGTTGGTTTGGGTGTGTGGGCTAGGTCCACTGGAGGTGGCCAGCGCACCCCATATAGTTTAATGTTGTTTGGTGTCGGTTAGACCAACGGGGGTCATGGCCTGTTGGCCCTTTAATAATTGAATTTTTTGTAATATAGTTTGGGGTGGTGGGGATGGTGGCTCGCCACCTCATATATATATATATATGGCCATTTTTTGATTTTGTCTAACATAAGGGTTATTAGATAAATTAAAGAGGCAACAATTTCGCCCACTTTTAGGAGCTAGGTTTCATGCCCCGGGGTCGGTCAAATTGTAGAACACTTAAACCTGACCCATAGTCTAACTTTGACCAAAAATTTGACTGGCTCGTTCTCCCTCATACAAGCTCGGATTGACGAACCGTTTGAACCGTTGTGATTAGGACGCCAAGATCTATGCTTTGGTCCTAGTTCGAAAGGATTCTAATCACTTTGATTTTCGAGCTTTCATAAGCCCTCTTTGTCCTGTGTGTGTCCCTGGAGCCACCTGGATCAATCCTCCCCACTGAGGATATTTTGATCCTCCAAAAGCATGAGAAATAATTTGCAACGTCTCTATACCTTGTCTGCATCATGAGCATCCTAAAAAGGTCTTGCTTCCATATCCTTCACCTTTGTTCTTCGGAGCCTTAAGTGATGAGCTGACACTTGCCACTTTTGCAACCTATAGTACATTGTTTTTGCAAATTACATGTTTGTCTTACATGACCAACTAATGACCCAAGCATCTCATACTTGCCACGATTTTATAACACATACTCGGTGGTCAAGTTTACATCAAGATGGAAACAATACCCCAGCTATGAAAACAAGGCCAACATATCATTGTTGCTTCAACAAGTGATGACAAACACATCATCACTACAACACATGATGTACAAAGATAAGGCCAAACACTATTTTTTCTTTGACAAGTGACAGAAACATAACATCACTTTCATTGTTGCTTAACAAGTGATGGAAACATGTCATCACTTTTACATTTTGAAATGAAACAAAGGATTTACAAAAGCATGACCATGACAAGCTAACATATCTAGAAACCATTTTCACTTATCGCTATGAAAGTGTTATCCCCCTATGGTGGTTTTGCTTGTCGAGCAATCTTTTCACCTGGTTCATGCATCGACACTTTTTCTTTCAGGCGCTGCTCTAGATGGAGCCTCCAACAAGTGGCTCTTTGATGGTCACCTTTGTTGCAACGATTGCAACACATTTTCTTCCTCCAGATCTTCTTACCATGTTTCTTTACTTGCTGTTGAGAGGGTCTTTCATGCTTCCTCCTTTTGGGTGCTGCTATTCTTTTCCAACACTAAGAAAATGTATGGTTATGCAATCCACAAAAGGTACATGTTTTTTGATGCCATGTTTTATGCTCATCATTAACAAAACGATTATAATCAAAATAAACATTCGAATATCGAAACTGGTCATACCTTTCCTTGCCGTCTCTGGTGTCATTATGGCGATGATATCTTGCCTCAGCTCTTTCCCTGCAATGGAAACTGCCTTGGGATGATGGGGATGTGTTCCCATCATTCTCTTTCCTCAACAATTTCGATGATGTCTTGGAAGAATCCGACACCTTCGAGCATTCCCCCTCGGTGTATCTCAAGCCTGCAAATTAAGGTCTCTACACAACCTCCAATGGTTGAGTTATGCCTTGGTTATTAACACCAATTTATTCTTCCTCTTCGTGCCTCATCCTGGCAAGGAGCCTCATGTTTTTCCCTGTAATTGGGATCTCCAAATCTCCAATAGAAATCATACTATGTGAAGACGAAACTGAAAGGAAATCAACATCTTGAGTAGCCAACAACAAAAAATATCAAATTTGGAAGACGAATTTCTTCATGTTGAGTAGCCAACAACAAGAAATATCGTTAAAATTTCTTTTCCATGGATGGAACCAAAAATGTGAGCAAAACGTGGACTTGACGTAAATTAGAGTTTTATGCCCTAATTAATAGTTTGACTGCATTCGATAGGTGTGCCAAGATACGGTTTTTAGTCTTCCATTTTTCATAATGGTTTCTTTATGTATGGTAAGAGTCCTATTTTCCATATTATGTTTGAGACCAAAATACTCAACATTGCTTTAGAAGTGAATTTGGATTTAACTACAACATAGAGACACAATTCAAACCAACTTAATGAATTGGATGAAATGTCCCTGATTTCCATATAATGAACCATTATTATCCAACAACAATGCTCCAAGTGGCATGACAAGCTTATCAAGAAGAAGGTGTCAGAAAGGTGAATTGGCACTACTATGTGACTCCAGTTTTAAGGACTTCAAAGGGAAGCTTCACACCAGGTGGCTAGGTCCTTATGAAGTAGACACACTCTTCGACAATGGGACTATTAAATTGACAACCATCGACAAATCACAATCCTCTTTGCTTGCCAATGGACACCATCTTCGGCTCTATCACAAACCACTTTCTAAGGATTCATTCTCTCATATTGTCTCAAATTTAGATCTTGAGATTGTTGGAACATGGAAACATCTTCACACATTGCCAACTTCTTAGTTTTAATAATATATATTTTGGTTTTTAATATATATATATGAAAACCTTGTTGGGGCATGGTTTGAAATATATCACTTGAAACTGGCTTGTTGGTGGTTTATACCACTTTCCTTTGCATTTATATTATTTTTCCTAATAGTAACAACTCTCACATGCATATTTTTATATGTTGCTCCAGTTGTGGTACGTCAATTGTTGATACACTGATGTTATCATTTTCGTATGTTGTTACTAAGTGCTGCTACTATTATAACCACACAACTAAACCTTGAAATTTTCACCAAAGGGGCCCACTAATGCTTCTTTCCATGAATTTTACCAGTACTAAACTTTTTTCCAAGTCAACATCACATCATAACCATCATACTGTACCAACTATTAGGTCACATCATACGATAAGTGTCTAAAATGTACGTCTTTTTCATTTTCTTACATCACTATGATTTGAGTGACATGACCCACCTGCCACTTGATTCAAGTAAGGTAGGGTTTATATCATATTATTGTATGATACATCATGTGCCACGACATCAATACCATAGGGTACATCATGAATTCGCATGCCACATATCAATTCTCAAAATTTGCATCATTATACCGGATACCACCATTTATTTCCTTTCTGTTGTTGTTACTCTAACCCAATCTCTCATGATCCTTATGTATATCCTTGAATTTCTTTCCAATTATAACAACCCACCACTACCAACTTTGCCAAATTTTGGAAACTTAACAATATTCTCCCTAACTAGAAAGGCATACCACATCTATTGTAACTGTAACAATGTTTGCAGCTACATAGAACCATGGGAGGAGTTGTTGTGCATCACGAAACAAACTCAACTGACTTACTACATAATTACCAAAGAGTTTACAATAATTTTCAAAATCTTAGGTGACTAGCATAATTTTAGAAGTTGAAGGGATTAACAAATCCATTTCTCTTAAATTTGGACAAAATTTGACAGATTAGAGTTCGAATGTAAAAGGAATAGAAATTACAGTTATAGAAGAAGTAATTTCTTGAGTAACAAGTTTACCTTCGATAGGATTAAGTTGGCTCAGAAGGAAAACATATATTCCAATAGCAAAGGCTATTTTTCTAAGAAAGGGTGAACAAATAAAGAATAAGGACAAAGTTATAGAAAGAGCTTTACTGCCACACCCATGGGAGGACGTAGCATAACTTGAGAAAAAATATATTACTTGTGAAGGCTAAGTTTGGATAGTTTTCAACTATCATTTCATGTTTTTGGCCCATATCCATCATGGGAAATTGATCAACATGCAGGCTTACTTCTTATTGGAATCATTGACGCATATGGCCAATGTTGTTCACTAGGAAAGGTACCCATAAACCTGCATAACAAAGTATGGGTTGATTAAGCTTGTCATTATTGATGCATTTGAGAAACAAGGAAGAAAATGATAGGATTGGTGGCCTCTGTCGTAGGTTCAGCTTAAGGAGTTGGAAGAGAAGAATCATAGGAGTAAAATAGAAAAAGAAATGAAGGAACAATGCAAGGATGTTGGAATGGAAGACATAAGACTGAGCAAAGGGGATAGTACTTACATGGAAGGTTATTTTTCCAAAGGCTCTCATGCTGACAATCTTGTTGAGGGCCTCCATGTTGATGCTCTAGTTGATATAAGTAGTGGACAATTGGGAAGCTCAAAATTTGAAGTTGTTGTTATTGAAGAAGAGAAACCCCTAAGGACAAGAATCAAGAAAAAATTGTTGAAGAAGCTTATGGGTGGGAAACATATATTGCATCTCTTCCTGAGTCTTGGGACACATCTCCTTACTTAGTTTGAAATGGATAGCCAAAGGTGTAGTAACTGGGTTTTCATTCTGTATATTAAATCTTTCCAACACCTTTTGTATGTACTCACTGTGAGACAATGTTACTTTGGGATTTTTCCTGTCTTTAGTTATTCTCATACCAAGGATTTGTTTTGTAGCACCCAAATCCTTCATTGCAAAGAAATTTTCCAATTTTCCTTTGACAAAATTTATTTCTTGCATGTTAGACCCTGCAACAAGCATGCCATATACATACAATTATAATATCATAAAGCTTCCATCATTTTTCCTTTTGAGATAAACCAATGATCATACATACACCTACTAAATTTTAGATACCACTGCCTTAGAGCCTGTTTTAGGCCATACAAGCTCTTCTTGAACCTACACACTAGTTTCTCCTTACCTTTGAACTCATACCCTTGTGGCTGTTGCATATAGATCTCTTCTTCCAAATCCACGTCAAGAAAAGTTTTCTTTACATCTAACTGCTCAAAATGCAAATATTCAGCTCCTACTATACTTAAAATAGTTATGATTGAAGTTATTTTAACAACAAGAGAAAATGTTCCATCAAATTCTATACCTTTTTTCTGTGCAAACTCCTTCACCACAAGTCTAGATTTATAATTTTGTCAACCTCCATCTTCTTTCTTCAACCTGTAAATCCATTTATTCTCCAATGTTGTTTTACCTGCAGGCAACCTGAATAAGTCCCAAGTATGGTTATGTACCAAGGAATCCATCTCTTCTTTCATGGCTAGCTCCCACTTCTTCTTGGTTACTACCTAGATTTCTTCTTCATAACATCTTGGTTCACCAGAAACAGTCAACAATACATAATATAATTAAGGAGAGTATCATTCAAGAGGTCTACTTATCCTAGTAGATCTTCTGACACCACTTTCAAGTGTTTGAGGTGTATGTTGTTGTTTTGGTAGCTATTTTTGTTGTGGTTGTTGATCATTATGCTTTTTAGGCACCTTTATTTTTCTGTGATCTCATCAAGCACGACGTATTCCCTATTTTCTTTTTCCTATTTCTTTTCCTACGTCTGATCCTTATACAAAATCTTTTAATTGAATATGACATATCTGCTCCTAATGATTTTGTTATTTTCGCAATCATATAAGAGATAACCAAATTGATTAACACCATATCCAATAAAGGTACATTTCTTTGATTTTTCCTCAAGCTTTGTTCTATTTTCTTTATTAAAGTGGACAAAAGCTTCACAACCTAAAGTCTTTAAAAATGGTAGTTTACCTTTTTACCTATCCATGCCTCCTCTGGAATACCACCATCCAAAGAACTTGAAGGCTCTCTGTTTATTAGATAAACAAAAATATCTACAATAACTCCCAAAATTGTAAAGGCAATTTTGCATGCAATCTCATGCACCTTTCACACTCCATGATTCTCCTTCTCATCCTTTCTGACACACCATTTTCCTATGGTGATCCTAGAACTGTCTTCTCTCTGCGAATTCCATGCTCTGAACAATACTTATCAAATTCTTTGTTGCAATATTATCCTCCATTGTTTGATCTACGACACTTCAACTTCTTTCATGTCTCATTCTTAGCCAAATATTTCCATTTCTTGAAAGTATCAAATACATTAGATTTATTCTGAATACAATAAATCCAATTTTTCCTAGTTGCATCATCAATAAAAGTAACGTAATAGCGAGAGACATCGAGAGATGATACCTGAGAAGGTCCCCATACATCTGTATGCACAAGCACTAATTTTTCACTTTTCTTTTCTTTCCCAACTCTAAGAAATCTTACTCTCTTCTATTTTCCATAAACACAATTCTCATAGAAATCCAAATCAACATGCTTCAAACCTAGCAAAAAATTTCTTGAGTGAAGAATCTACATCCCCTTCTCCCTCATGTGCATGAGCCTATGATGCCACAATGTTGTATTTTCTCCTGTGGAGGTTAAAGCATTAACATAATTAGAAATACTATTGCATAAATACAATGTACCAACTTTTTCTCCTTTTTCTATTACCAGGGCTCCTTTAGTGACCTTCTTGGTTTTATTTGTAAAAGTAGTCACACAAACAAACCGCCTAACCACCCCATTGAAATTATATTTTTATTTAGATATGGAACATGTCTTACCTCCTTTAATTGCCATTGGTTTCTATTCTGTTGCTTTATAAAAACCTTACCAATTCCAATGATTTTATAGGGTTTATCATCACTTAGACAAACTTGTCCAAAATATCCTTGAACATAATCATGAAAATGTTTCCTATCAGGTGTGGCATGGAATTAGGCCCTTGAATCTACCACCTAGGAATCAATAATATTTTCTAATGAAAGAATGAAAGAATCTTGCAACACATCACCTATCACATTCGCTTCATGATTGTTTTCTTGTTGTGCGTCTCCTTTTCCCTTCTAAGAATTACAATATTTCTTCAGGTTTTCTTTCTTTCTACATTTCTAGCACACTATCCCCGATCTAGACTTCAATATGCCTTTCCTTGACTTACTAAGATATCCCGGGCTCTTTCCTCTTTCCATTTTTCTTCCCCTAGTCTCTGCATCCAATCATTACTTGATGTCTCACCAAAGCTTTTTTTCGCATTTCCTCACTAAGGATGGCACCGACAACATCATCAAATTTTAAAGCACTAGATCCAGAGGAAGAGTTACTAATGGCCATAAATAAACCATTCCAAATTTCTAGCAACGAGCACAGAAATAACAGAGCCCAAATTCATCATCAAAATTTACCCCTACAGAACTTAATGTTGGAAATAATACTCAGAGGGGGGTGAATCAGTATTAGCAAGTCTATAATTTTTCATTTTCATAATCAGATTCATATACGCTACTTTAGTTAATGGAACTTGCGTGTATACGCAACTGTATTTAAGGCAACTAGCGTATATCCTGCAAACTTATGATTTAGTTAATTCATCATATGTTGATCTTTAATCAGTGCGTCAAAACCATATAAATAGAACATACAATCACACACATGAACACAAGATATAAGGTGGAAACCCAATGTGGGTGAAAACCACTTGCTGTAATTGTCTCTATCTTCTTTTTAATAAGAAGCTTCTTTTCACAATTTTTGTACTGGTGCAGTCTTATACCAACACACAGGCTTCTACCTACAGAAAGCTACAACCTTCTCTCGTTCTCCAACTTCTCTTGGAAGAGAGCTACAACCCCCTAGCTCTTTTACTAGCTGATATGTTTACTAGTACGTAGGTGTCGGCCTACAAAAGGCTACAACCTTCTCTTTTCTTCCAGGGATCACATTTCATAGATTTTCAGACTGGATCCATCAATAACATCATTTAAACATCAAATATATTTGCATCAACCAATCTCCTTTGTACCAACCACAACCGAATCAATTAATCACTTTTCAGAATGTTGTAACCAGAATACAGTAACCAGAACCCAGAACACTACAACAGCAAACAAAAGCAGTTAAAACATATTTTATGAGGTATATGCTACTTCCATGAGTTGAACCTGCGTGCATATGCTCTTTTCTCAAGGTGAACCTGCATATAGATCCGCAAAACAAATTTAAGATGTATACGTTGTTTTGATATGTAGAACAAGTGTGTATACACGCCTTTTCTAAAGTGAACCTGCGTACAGATTTGTAAATAATGATTTAAACTTTACAACAATTCCAGACTTCAGTTATACCCAGATCATCATATTTACAGACTACAACATGTGCCAGTTAATCGGATAAATGATAAAAGCCACACAAAGATACTTCACTTCAAGCCTTAAGATCTTGGCCCATCATTAGATCTATCCTTCATCAAGCGCTAAGGTTCATCCTTGGTTCAGATCCAGCTATGCACCATAACCCAATAACCTGTATATTAGATCTTTCTCTTCATCCGATATTCAATACTTGAGTACCTTTGCCTAATGATCTTCTTCTCCTTTTAGAGTTTTAGGCCTTACTCAATACCATGGACCAAAACCATTTAGGACCAATACCTTGGACCAAATACCCGGGGTCAACACTTCGGTTCAGATACCTTGGACCAATACCATGGATCAAAATACCATGGACCAAATACCACGGACCAAAACTTAGTTTTATAACATGTACACGCCTTTCCTTCTGTGAAAATGCGTGTGTATGTTATACGCTCCTTTTGGTCTGCTAACCTGCGTCTACACGTATCTTGGTCAATGGGGAACCAGCGTATACCTCTCTTTCTTCATTCTGTGAGTCTGAACTGTGATCTGTCATCTGAGTGAGTTTCCATCAAGGACAACACCTATGTCATAGTGCCAAATCTGTGTCAAAATGCCAACAATCTCCCCCTTTGGACTTGATGGCAACCCCAAGTCACTCTCCCCCTTTGTCATCAAGGGCAAAAGGATTATTCTCCCCCTGAGTACATGATGAATTCTCTGATATGCTATGGTGTGTTGATTGAGCTCCATGATCGAACCCATGCTCCCCCTGGATATAAGCAAGGTCTGTAAAAATATGTTCTAAAAGAAGAACATGACTCTATACATATATCATAAATGACCTTCCTATCACCAATGACTCATACATACATCCATCTCCCAATCAAGCGGGGATATACCAAGTTTGACTCATCCAACCAACCAAGTGGGGATATACCAATTGTTTATACATGTTGAAACAAGAACATTACATCATCCATCCCATGCATAGTGAGGTAACAAAATAGGTCTTTTCATGACCTTTACATTAAAATATATACATGACATAAATAACAGAGACCAAATCAGCGACTTTCATCAGCAGCATCTGTCAATCAGCATCCAGACTAGCAACCATGTTCTCCCCTTGAACCTGTTCCACCTGAATAAAAAAAAACTGTGTGAATTTGTACCAAGATCTTCTAAGATAATGTCAACAATGCATTATTAGAAGTATATGCTCCCCCTGAACCTGTGCCAGATGATCACTGTCAGATCTGATCATTTCATATAGTAGAAGAGTTATCAAGGCATCATCATCAATCAGATATACATCAAGTTATCAACAACTTATGAGAGCCAACATATTTCCACATGTCATCCACAGACTGTAACCATCATCAAGTAGAACAATTAATTCACTTAACCATATCAGACTCCTTTCATCCTGAGTCTAGACCACTGCTTTTCCTCAAACTAAAATATACGCGACTATATCCACAAAAACCAGCATATTTACGCAACTACGCTTCATAAAAAGCGCGTATAACCACCTTTCTCTGAAACAGATAAGTTTTAATAGCAGGATGATGCATCAACTACTCCCATCTTCTGTCTGGGATATTCAAATGTCTCTCTGGGCAGTGGTTTGGTGAATATATCAGCAACCTGTTCTTTGGAGGGAACATACTCCAATTTGACCTTTTGTTCAAGCACTTGTTCACATAGAAAATGATATTTGATGGGTATGTTCTTGGTCTTGGAATGCATGACTGGATTCTTTGAAATATTGATGGCACTTGTATTATCACATAGAATGGATATGGGTGGAGTACATGTGATCTAAATTTCTTGCAATGTTTGCATTGTCCAAAGGAGTTGCGTGCAGCAAGATGCAGCAGCCACATATTCTGCTTCAGCTGTAGATAATGCAATTGAAATTTGTTTCTTTCTGAACCAAGACACTAATCTGGAACCCATATATAATGAACCACCACTAGTTCTTTTTCTGTCATTAATGCTTCCTGCCCAATCTGCATCTGTATATGCATGAAGTGTAAGATCTGTATCTCTAGGATACCATAAACCAAAATTCTGTGTTCCTTGAAGATATTTGAAAATCCTTTTGACTACCTGAAGGTGTGATTCCTTTGGATTTGCTTGGAATCTTCCAACTATTCCTACTGCATGCATGATGTCTGGTCGGGTACCTGTTAGATAAAGCAGACTGCCAATCATGGATCTATAGGTTGGTTGATGTACTGCTGTTGATTCATCATTTGAGTTGAGACTGCATCCTATTACCATTGGGGTACATACTGGTTTAGAATCTTCCATGCCGTATTTTTTCAAGATCTGCTTGAGATATTTGGTTTGTGACAGAAAAATACCATCTTTATTTTGTTGAACTTGTAGACCAAGAAAATATGTAAGCTCACCAAGCAGGGACATTTCAAATTCTTGCTGCATTATCGAAGCAAAATTCCAACTCATGGCTTTTTCACTGCTACCAAAAATGATATCATCAACATACACAATAAGTATTAGCAATTTATTATTGTCAATCTTTGTATATAGATTGCTATCAGTTGATCCTTTTGAAAAACCTTGTTGATGGAGATATTTTTCAAGACGGTAATACCAGGCCCTTGCAGCTTGTTTTAAACCATAGAGAGCCTTTCTGAGTCTGCATACAAGTTTTGCATCATTTCCAAGAATTAATCTGTCTGGTTGCTCAATATAGACTTCTTCTTCTAAGTCTCCATTAAGAAAGGCAAATTTTACATCCATTTGGTATACTTTGAATTTCTGAAAACTAGAAAGAGCAAGGAACATTCTTATGGCTTCAAGTCTAGCAACAGGTGCACAAGTTTCTTCAAAATTTATACCTTCTTGTTGACCATATCCTTTACAAACAAGTCTGGCCTTGTTTCTAATAACTTTTCCATTTTCATTCAGCTTGTTTTAGAATATCCATTTAGTTCCTATGATATTCTTATGATGAGGTCTAGTAACTAATTCCCAAGTATTATTCTTTTCAATTTGCTCAAGTTCTTCATTCATAGCCTTGACCCAACATTCATCTTTGCATGCTTCATTTACATTTTTAGGTTCGGTGGAGGATAGCAATGCTAGATAGCTTGAAGCTTCTGTAATAGTTCTTCTTGTCTACACACCTGCCTCTTTCTGTCCCAAAATTTGAGTCTCTGGATTATTTTTCTGAACATACCTGGACAAAGTCTTTTCTTCTACTGTTATTTCTTCTTCTGGTGCTTCATTGGTTTCTTCTTTAGAATTAGTCTGATTTGATGTGGGAGGATAATCCTCATCTTCTTCACAATCTTCAGTTTTTATATGCTTTGGATTTTTGCTTTCTTCATCAACCACAACATCAATACTTTCAATAATTTTCCCAAGTCTTTTGTTATAGCATTTATATCCTTTACTTCGGGAAGAGTAACCAAGGAGAATACTTTCATCTGCTCTGGGTTCAAACTTACCAAGTTTTTCATCAGTCCTTTTGATGTAGAATTTTCTTCCAAAAACTTTGAAGTATTTTATAGTAGGAGTCTTACCATACCAAAGTTCATGTGGAGTTTGAGTGTTGTTTACCCAAACATTTGCTTGGTTGAGAATAGTGACGGCAGCGAATGCAGCTTCACCCCAGAAGGTTGCAGGAGTTCCAGACTCATCTAGCATAGCACAAGCCATTTGTTGAACAGTTATGTTCATCCTTTCTACCACTCCATTTTGCTGAGGAGTCCTTGCAGTAGAGAATTGCCCTTTTATTCCATGTTCTTCACAAAAGTTAAAGAATTCATCCGAGGTAAATGCCCCTCCTCGATTAGATCTGAGGCATTTGATTTTGCGATCTGATTCATTTTCAACCAAAGCTTTGAAGGCTTTGAATTTTTCAAATGCTTCATCTTTATGCTTTAGAAGTCCTATCCAACACATTCATGAAAAATAATCAATGAATAATATAAAGTATTCTTCTCCACGAGGTGAATTTTTCCTTGATGGTCCACATAAATCAGTATGAAAAAGTTCAAGAGGCTCACTAGCTGATCCTTCCTTTTCAGGGAAGTGCAATCTGGTTTGCTTACCAAATTGACATGATTTACATATAGTATTTTCTGGAATGCTGATATCAGGAAGATCACGAACAACTTGGAATCTGCATGCTTTTCTTATTTGAGAGAAGCTTAGATGCCCCAACCTTCTGTGCCATAGCCAGTGTTCATCATTTTTGCTTAGATAGCATTGTTGTTTTCCTCCCTTGAGTATGTATAAGTTCTTTGGAGTTCTTATACCTTTGATCACGGTTTCTCCTATATCAAGCTCATGAACAACACATCCATTTGATCCGAATACTACTTCATTTCCTTGATCACACATTTGACTGACACTCAACAGGTTATGCTTTAGACCATCAACATACATAACATTCCCAGCTTTAACCTTTTCTTTCAAGAGAACAGAGCCTTTACCTTTTATGACAACAGGAGTGTCATTTCCAAATGAGACCTTCTTTTCCTTTTCTAAGGAATTATATGGCTAAAGTTTTTCTTTGCCACCTGTCATATGTTTTGAGCATTCGCTGTCGATATACCACTGATTTTCTTGTCCTTCTGCATACAAGACTATACCACATTTTTCTGTTTGCGGTTCTTTCTTTCTCCATATTTTGGGATTCAATGGAGCTTGCTCCTTCTGATATGTTTGCCAAAATTTACTCCTGCATTTAGATTCTTCATGATCGAAGTTGTTGCAGATAGAGCATTCTATTTCATTTTCAAGAAGAGAAAAGTTATTGTAGGTCCGTTTCATGATCCCTGTCACATTCCTTTGATTTTGTGCTTCTCTAGTCATGATGGTCTTGTAAGCAACACATTGAGCAGCTTTGTGTCCAAAGTTATGACATGAAAAACATTGGCCATTAAAGAAATTCCTGCGATTATCGAATCTACTGACTTGGTGATTGTAGTTTCTATTGATATTCATTCTTGAAACATATTGAGTATGATTTACCTGAGGTTGGTTGTAGCTTCTGTTCATCCTTGAAGTAAATTGAGCTTGATTTACCTGGTGATCTGTTTTATTCCTTTGTTGGTGTTTGTCAAACTGTTCACTGCTCTTTGCTACATCAAGATAGCTTTTAGTGGAGGTAGACGGCTTCTGTGCTTGAGATGCTTCTTCAGTATATCCAAGACCTATCTTTATCAAAGGAGAACGCTGTAATTTGATAATTTCATTTAAGGTTTCTAAGCCTTTAGCAAATCTAAGATTGAGAGCTTTTGTTTTCTCAATATCCTTTCTTAGACCCACAATTTCACATTCTAGTTTTTCATTGTGTTTTTATCTTTTAGCAAGTTGGAATGTCAAAGTATCTATAATCATATTCTTTTCTTCTAAATAGATTTTGAGTTTAGAGATTTCTTCATAAAGGTCATCTTCATCTAAAGCATCCAAGAAATCATCATCTTCAAAAGCCATCGGAAGTCTATAGTCATTACTATTTTCATCTTCGTCACTAATTGATAAACCATCAAGATCTTCATGCGTATAATAGTTCTTCTTACTTACACTTTGTTTTCTATTCCATTTTGTTGATTCCTTACCTTTATCAAGCTTATCTTTATGAGGACATTTGGTAGCATAATGACCAACTCTTCCACAAGCAAAACATTTGAAAGGTAGTTTACCTCTAAATCTTCTGGAACCCTGTTGAAGGTTCTTGACAAAGTTTGCTTCTTCTTCTCCTTCTGAAATATGTCCTGATTCATTGAGTTTTTCTCTCCTTGAAGCTTTAAATGCGACTTCTCTCATATCTTACAGACCTCCTTTTCTCATCTCGAAAGCAGTTAAGATTCTGTGCAACTGTGTCATAGTAATAGTCTGAAGATCCTGCTTTTCTTCTATGGCAGATACTTTTGATTCAAACTTAGCAAACAAGGATCTTAAAACCTTTTCAACTAAAGTAACTTCTTTTATCTCTTCACCCAAATTCTTCATGTAATTAACAATCTCATCTATACATAAGAAGTAACTAGCTATACTTTCATCATTGTGCATTTTGAGAGTTTCATATTGAATTATGAGAGTTTGTAGTTTTGCATGTTTTACCTAAGAGTCTCCTTCATAGCTTAGAATGATTTTGTCCCATATTTCTTTGGTGGATTTGAGCTGCATAACTTTGACAAATTCTGATTGTGACAGACTTCCCAATAATGTATTGACATCCTTGGCATTGGTTTCGTACTGCTTTTTACCTGCTGCATCTGTAGGAATTGCTGATGGAAATGTATATCCTCCTTACGCGATTTCCCAGACATATGTTCCAAGAGATTGAAGATAAGATGTGGTTCTTACCTTCCAATAAAGGAAGTTGCTTCCATCAAAGATTGGTGGTCTGATGGATCCCTCTCTTTCTTGATTACTCATGATGATGGATCTTCCTTCAAGTGATCAAGCTTCTTCTGAAGGACCTCCTCTGATACCAATTGTTGGAAATAACACTGAGAGGGGGGGTGAATCAATATTAGCAAGTCAATAATTTTTCATTTCCATAATCAGATTCATATACGCTACTTCAGTTAAAGGAACTTACGTGTACACGCAACTGTATTTAAGGCAACTAGCGTATATCCTACAAACTTATGATTTATTTAATTCATCATATGTTGATCTTTAATCAATGCATCATAACCATATAAACGGAACAAACAATCACACACATGAACACAAGATATAAGGTGGAAATCCAATGTGAGTGAAAACCACCTGCTGCAATCGTCTCTATCTTCTTTTTAATAAGAAACTTCTTTCTACAATTTTTGTACCAGTATGCAGGCTTCTACCTGTAGAAGGCTACAACCTTCTCTCGTTCTCCAGCTTCTCCTAGAAGGGAGCTACAACCCCCTATCTTTTGTACTAGCTGATATGTTTACTAGTACGTAGGTGCTGGCCTACAGAAGGCTACAACCTTCTCTTTTCTTCCAGGGACCACGTTTCATAGATTTTCAGACTGGATCCATCAATAACATCATTTAAACATCAAATATATCTGCGTCAACCAATCTCCTTTGTACCAACCACAACTGAATCAATCAATCACTTTTCAGAATGATGTAACCAGAATATAGTAACCAGAACCCAAGCCAGAACCCAGAACAATACAACAACAAATAGAAGCAGTTAAAACATATTTTATGAGGTATACGCTACTTCCATGAGTTGAACCTACGTGCATAGGCTCTTTTCTCAAGGCGAACCTGCGTATAGATCTGTAAAACAAATTTAAGATGTATATGCTGTTTTGAGATGCATAACCAACGTGTATATGTGCCTTTTCTAAAGTGAACCTGCGTACAGATCCGTAAATGATGATTTAAACTTTACAAAAATTCCAGACTTTAGTTATTACCCAGATCATCATATTTAAAGACTACAACATGCGTCAGTTAATCAGATAAATGATCAAAACCACACAAAGATACTTCACTTCAAGCCTTAAGTTCTTGGTCCATCATTAGATCTTATCCTTCATAAAGTGCTAAGGTTCATCCTTGGTTCAGATCCAGCTATGCACCATAACCCAATAACATGTATATTAGATCTTGCTCTTCATCAGATATTCAATACTTGAGTACCTTTGCCTAATGATCTTCTCCTCCTTTTATAGTCTTAGGCCTTACTCAATACCATGGACCAAAACCACTTAGGACCAATACTTTGGACCAAATACCTTGGGTCAAAACTTCGGACCAGATACCTTGGACCAATACCATGGATCAAAATACCATGGACCAAATATCATGGACCAAAACTTAGTTTTCCAACATGTACGCGCCTTTCCTTCTATGAAAGTGCGTGTGTACATTATACGCTCCTTTTGGTCTGCTAACCCACGTGTACACGTGGCTTGGTCAATAGGGAACCTACGTATACCTCTCTTTCTTCATTTTGTGAGTCTGAACTGTGATCTATTATCTGAGTGAGTTTCCATCAAGGACAACACCTGTGTCATAGTGCCAAATCTGTGTCAAAATGCTAACACTTAATTGACTGGTAATCGTATTAAATTCATTTAAATGATCAACAACAGATCCACCTTCTCACATCTTCATATTAAATAAACTTTTCATAAGAAATACCTTGTTTGAGGTTGAGGATTTTTCATATAGTTTGGCTAATGTCCTCATTAAACCCTTTGTTATCATTTCCTTTGAAATATTAAAGGCTACCGCCGCCGCCAGGCACAGTCATATTGTTCCAAGTGCCTTTCTGTCAAGAATCTCCCATACTGTGTCTGTCATACTTGTCGGATTCTTTGTTTTTCCGCTCAATGGTATGTACAAATCTTTCTGATACATATAATCTTCCATCTGCATCTTCCACAAATGATAGTTTTGGCCATTGAATTTCTCAACCCTAAACCTACCATCATCTTCCATTACTCCCACTTGAACCAAGAACCATTCTTTCCTACTAGTTTCTCAGCCAAATATACCTTTGGCTCTAATACTAGTCATTAGAAAATTATATATTACAGAGAAATGGAACACATAAAATATTGCAAAAACACAAACATAGAAAACACATAAAACGAGAGAGACACAAATATACGTATTTCACCCAATTTGGGCTACATATAGTAAAAAACAACTAAAAAAATGAAGAGATGCAACCTACAACAAATCTGTTGTAATTTCCTCTTCACCCTTACACAATCTCCTCTCTCTTTCTCACTCAAAATAATAATACACAACCACAATACAATTCCTTCATATAAATCGAGGGTTGCCTCCTAGGAAAAAAAAACCTAAATTAACATCATTTCTAGTGTCAAATCATCCACCTAATGAACGACCCAGATTGAATACGAAATTAAAGTATTTTACAAGGAAATTTTTCATCTAGTTTTAGCTTTGAGGGCGTTGCCCCCGAATCCTCGACCGGGGGGGGGGGGGGGGGGGCTCATAAAATCGTTGTTCCCCCCCCCCCCACCAATAGCTTCGAGGGCGCTGCCCCCGAATCCTCGACCGGGGGGGGGGGCGCTCATAAAATCGTTGTCCCCCCCCCACCCCTCCCACCAAGACCCCCTGACAATGATTAAAGGGGTAGTGTTGCTGCTCCATTAAGAACTGGGGTCTAGCGCAGCAATGCCTCTAAATAAATAATATAATTAGGCTCCACACCCAATAGAGGAAGCACTAGATGGTACACAACAACCTATCGACGATGCTACTAACCCATAAGAACTAATAGTTGACGCAAACAATCCTATGGAAAACCAATTGGATGGTACACAAGAACCTGCCAAAGGTGTTGTTGTCACACAAGAACCAATAGTTGAGCCAATACAACTTGAAAAAGAATAGAAGAAATACATCTAGGAGAATTCACAAAAATCTGTTGATGGAACTGTTGTAATAATAGTTGATACAATATGACCAAAATTTGAGAAGGATAACAACTTTTATTCAGGAACTTTATTTGTTGAATTAAATAAACAAAAACAATTAGCTTTGTCATTGTAGGAAGATGCAATCTCACTAAATGAACATAATAAAATCATACAATATCTTAAGCAAGATCGGGTAAAAGAGTTAAATGTTCTAGAGGCCTAGATGGAATGAAGTGAAGGAGGAATGGAAGAAGGAACATAAACAAGTGTAGGAACTCCAATAATATGTTAGGAGCTACAGAAGGAAAATGAGTAGATGTAAAATCTCATACACTAATTATTGAATTATAGAAAGCCTCCCCCTTCCTAACCCTTATTTCTTCATGAGCAACTCATTCTTTTTCAATTAGTAGGAATTACGGAAAATAGGCCATATGAAATGACTACAACCATGAATTTTCTAGAGACCTTCAATTAGAGTAAGTTTGTTGAGAAACATTTTTTATGAGAGTTGTACCTCCATGAACTTATCTAGTGATCAGAGTTGACTCAACTCCCGAATTTAACCAAGATCTTTTACTTTCATGATGTGATTAGAATTGCATTTAAAATAGCATAAAGGAACATAAATGCATGTTGTAAAGAAGAAGGAACATGACAATCAACAACGACATGAAAATAACAAGACGTTGATAATGGAGTTCGTCTAGTAGGGACTACGTTTATGGGCCACAGTGTCAAGATGGTGTAGGCCACTGCATTAAGTGTTGTCAATAGTGATGATGTACATAGGTGGTGACATCGCTATCATACAAGGAAAATGCCCTCATGCAGGAGTGGCTCCAAGAGATGTTCCGCTGTAGGAACTCTCATTCAAAAATGACTCCTATCTATATAACCTAAACTCATGCATGATGATAATGAGCATCCCACCAACATGGCACAAAAGGGATCTCAATGCAAACATACATGGTGACACATGAGTATCCCATCAACATAACAATAAAGGGATCTCAAATAAAACATGACGAATCATGACAACAAGTACATCCCACCAAAGACTCTGCGTCACATCAAGCAAGAATCATGAAACAAGTAAGAAAACAAGATCCCACATCAAAAACAAATAGGGACCTATGCAACACAATGCATCTCATAGCAAAAGAAGTACATGAACATAATGCATATACCTTACAGCCTGGGGCCATCTGAAGAAAAGGATGTCAAACTGCTGAAGCTGGCTGTCCCATCACTCTCGCTACGTCGAATCTCATGGAATGATTGTTCGCATATTGAATGCTGACACTTGCACTCCACTTTGAAAAGTGGCCGAAAAATGAAATGATCAAATGGAAAATCTGAATACACCATCAAATTTGTGGCATCAAATAGAGCAAAATCGATTGTCAAATTTATGAATTCTGAGAAGTGGAAATTTGGGGCATAAGGAATCTTTTAGATTCCCTCTAGATGTCCTCAAAGATTCCCTCATCTGGGTCATCTGAAGATCTGCTGCTCAGATCAAAATTTTGACAGTGCCATCAGGTTCCTGTCAGTGAGAGGTGTAAGATCGACATAAAATTTGTCCAATTTGGAAAATGGCAAAATCTCGCCCTCCTGAAGATTGGCTCAGTCATGGTTCCGCCTGCCTCTTCTCTGGATCATGGTTCCACTTGCAAATTAATTAATTAAGAAAATCACGCCTCGATCCGTGTGTGTGCTCCTCTGCTCCTCCATGCTTGGCGCACTTAAGAAAATGAGGGTTTAAATATAATTTCGCCGGCGAAGTATTCCAAGCACCAGGCTCATGGCGCAATGGTGGCAGAGATTGTTAAGTTGGCAAAGATCTGGGTTCGAATCCCTGTAATGGCACATAACGTTTTGTTTTTCTATGTAATTAGAGCACATTATTATTTTTGGGCACATTTGGTTTAACATGTTACATAAATTGGGCACGTTATTTATTGTGTTGTGGTTGGCGTGTTAAGTGGGATAGTTGGTTGGTTGTATGCCACCATATGGGGCCGCCCGGTGGGGGCTGGCCCACGTGGGCCAGGGGGGTTCAATCCCTGCCGGCCTCACATTAACATATGGAATATTAATAGTGGGTTGGTTTGGGGGTGTGGGCTGGGTCCACCGGAGGTGGCTCACGCACCCCATATAGTTTAATGTTGTTAGGTGTGGGTTGGACTGGCAGGGGTCATGGCCCGTCGGCCCTTTAATAATTGAATTTTTTGTAATATAGTTTGGGGTGGTGGGGGTGGTGGCCCGCCACCTCATCTCTCTCTCTCTCTCTCTCTCTCTCTATATCTATATATATATATATATATATATATATAGATATATATATATATATATATATATATAGATATATATATATATATATATATATATGGGCCATTTTTTTATTTTGTCTAACATAAGGGTTATTAGACAAATTAAAGAGGCAACAATTTCGCCCACTTTTGGGAGCTAGGTTTCATGCCCCGGGGTCGGTCAAATTGTAGGACACTTAAACCTAGCCCACAGTCCAACTTTGACCAAAAAATTTATTGGCTCGTTCTCCCTCATACAAGCTCAGATTGATGAACCGTTCAAATCGTTGCAATCAAGACGACAAGATCTACGCTCTGGTCCTAGTTCGAAAGGATTCTGATCACTTTGATTTTCAAGCTTCCATAAGCCCTCTCTGTCCTGTGTGTGTCTCTGGAGCCACCTGGATCAATCCTCCCCACTAAGGATCTTTTGGTCCTCCAAAAGCATGAAAAATAATCTGCAACTTCTTTGTACCTTGTCTGCATCACAAGCGTCCTGAAAAGGTCTTGCTTCCATCTCCTTCACCTTTGTTCTTTGGAGCCTTAAGTGATGAGCCGACACTTGCCACCTCTGCAACCTATAGTACATTATTTTTGCAAATTACATGCTTGTCTTACATGACCAACTAATGACCCAAGCATCTCATACTTGCCACGAGTTTATAACACGTACTTGGTGGTCAAGTTTACATCAAGATGGAAACAATACCCCAACTACGAAAACAAGGCCAACATATCATTGTTGCTCCAAAAAGTGATGGTAAACACATCATCACTGCAACACATGATTTACAAAGATAAGGCCAAACACTATTTTTGCTTTGACAAGTGATGGAAGCACAACATCACTTTCAGAGTGTAAAATGCAACACAAAATAAGACCAGACACCATTGTTGCTTAACAAGTGATGGAAACACGTCATCACTTTTACATTTTGAAATGCAACAAAGGATATACAAAAGCATGACCATGATAAGCTAACATATCTAGAAACCATTTTTCACTTATCGTTGTGAAAGGGTCATCCCCCTGTGGTGGTTTTGCTTATCAAGCAATCGTTTCACCTGGTTCATGCATCGACATGTTTTCTTTCAGGCATTGCTTTGGATGGAGCCTTCAAAAAGTGGCTCTTTTATGGCCACCTTTGTCGCAATGGCTGCAATACATATTCTTCCTCTAGATCTACTTACCATGTTTCTTTACCCACTGTTGAGAGGGTCTTTCATGCCTCCTCCTTTTGGGTGTTGCTATTCTTTTCCAACACTTAGAAAATGTATGGTTATGTAATCCACAAAAGGTACATGTTTTTCAATGCCATGTTTTACACTCATCATTAACAACATGATTATAATCGAAATGAACATTCGAATATCGAAATTGTTTATACCTTTCCTTGTCGTTTCTGGTGTCATTGTGGCGATGAGATCTTGCCTCAGCTCTTTCCCTACAATGGAAACTGCCATGGGATGATGGGGATGTGTTCCCATCATTCTCTTTCCTCGACAATTTCGACGATGTCTCGGAAGAATCCAACACCTCCGATCATTCTCCCTCTATATATCTCAAGCCTACAAATTGATGTCTCTACACAACCTCCAATGGTTGAGTTATGCCTTGGTTATTAACACCAAGTTCTTCTTCCTCCTCGTGCCTCATCTTGGTAAGGAGCCTCATGTTTGTCCCTGTAATTTGGATCTCAAAATCTCCAACAGAAATCATACTATGTGAAGATGAAACTGAAAGGAAATCAACATCTTTTACCTCCTCTGTCGATTTGGAAAGAATTGATAAGGGTTTATCATCATATGTTGTTGGTGGTTCGCTAGTTGTCGTGGCACATTTCCCAACTTCCTTTCCAACATACCAAAGTCCTGCTTGATGGGGTAACTCTTCTACTATGACGGGGTTAACAATGCCTTGGCCATTAATGCCCAAGCCTTTTCCTTCATAACCCATTTTCTTCAATAGTTTGGAGCCAATTCCTGTGGTATGATTTTCAAAAATAGAGAAATCGTCATCAGAAAACATACATGAATTCAGAGAACTACTTTTTACCTCACATGGGTCACGCTGCAGCTTTTCCAAGACTTCGTCCTTAGCTTGCAACTATTGTATCAAACTTTGTTTTTCCTGTTTCTCTTCTTGTAGAAGCATCTTTAATTCATCGTTCTTTGCTTGAAGATTCTGGTTGTTGTGCTTCATTTCTTCTAGGGCCTCTTTCGTGGCTCGCAACTGAAGTTGTAATCGCTCCTTTTCCTCTATCTCTTTTTGTAGAGCTTCATACATTTTTTCCACCCTTTGGGAAATTTTGAGCATGGTCTCGTAAATCGCTTTTTCATCCTTTGTTGCTACACGTTCCATTGTTCACTCTTGCAATTCACATCCATGCAAAGACCGCTCTGATACCAAACTTAATCCAAGTTGACTCAACTCCTGGATTTAACCAAGATCTTTTACTTTCGTGATGTGATTAGAATTTATTTTAAAATGGCATAAAGGAACATAAATGCATGCTCTAAAGAAGAAGGAACATGACAATCATTAGCAACATGAAAATAACAAGACGTTGATAACAGAGTTTGTCCAGGAGGGACTATGTCTCTGAGCCCCGATGTCAAGATGGTGTAGGCCGCTGCATTAAGTGTTGTCAATAGTGATGATGTACATAGGTGGTGACGTCGCTATCATACAAGGAAAATTCCCTCACGTAGGATAGGCTCCAAGAGATGTTCCACTGCAGGGACTCTCATTCAAAAAGGACTCCTATCCATATGACCTAAACTCATGCATGATGATAATGAGCATCCTATCAACATGGCACAAAAGGGATCTCAATGCAAACATACATGGCGACACATGAGTATCCCATTAACATAACAACAAAGGGATCTCAAATAAAACATGACGAATCATGACAAGAAGTACATCCCACCAATGATTTCACGTCACATCAAGGAGGAATCATAAAACAAGTAAGAAAACAAGATCCCACATCAAACAACAAACAAGGATCTATGCAGCACAATGCATCTCATAGCAAAATAAGTGCATGAACATACTGCATATACCTCACATCTTGGGGCCATATGAAGAAAAGGATGTCAAATTGCTGAAGCTGGTTGTCCCATCAATCTCACTGCGTCGAATCTCATGGAATGACTGCTCGCACGTTGAACGCTGACACTTTCACTGCACTTTGAAAATTGACCGAAAAATGAAATGATCAAATGGAAAATCTGAATACACCATCATATTTGTGGCGTCGAATAGTGCAAAATCGACTGTCAAATTTCTGAATTCTAGGAAAGTGGAAATCTGGGGCTTAAGGAATATTTTAGATTCCCTTTAAATCTCCTCAAAGATTCCCTCCTCTGGGTCATCTGAAGATCTGCTGCTCAGATCGAAATTCTGATTGTGCCATCAGGTTCGTGTTGCTGAGAGGTGTAAGATCGACATAAATTTTTTCTAATTTGGACAATGGCAAAATCTCGCCCTCTTGAAGATTGGCTCAATCATGGTTCTGCCTACCTCTTCTCTAGATCATGGTTCCACCTGCAAATTAACTAATTAAAAAAAACATGCCTCAATCCGCGTGCACGCTCCTCCGCTCCTCCATGCTTGGTGCACTTAAGAAAATTATGGTTTAAATATAATTTCGTCAGCGGAGTATTCCAAGCACTGAGCCCATGGCACAATGTTGGTGGAGATCTAGGTTCGAATCCCCGTAATGGCACATAACGTTTTGTTTTTCTATGTAATTAGAGCACGTTACTATTTTTTGGCGCATTTTGTTTAACCTGTTACATAAATTGGGCACGTTATTTATTGCGTTGTGGTTGGCGTGTTAAGTGGGATAGTTGGTTGGTTTTATGCCACCATATGGGGCCTCCCGGTGGGGGCCGGCCCATGTGGGCCGGGCGGGTTCGATCCCCGCCGACCTCACATTAACGTATGGCATATTAATAGTGGGTTGGTTTGGGAGTATGGGCCAGGTCCACCGGAGGTGGCTTGCCCACCCCATATAGTTTAATGTTGTTTGGTATGGCTTGGACTGGCGGGGGTCGTGGCTTGTCGGTTCTTTTGGTTTTTGATGCGGTTTGGCTGGCTGGGGTCATGGCCCATTGGTACTTTTGGTTTGTGATGTGGTTGGGCCGGCAGGGGTCATGGCCCGTCGGTGCTTTTGGTTTGTGATGCGGTTGGGCCGACGGGGGTCATGGCCCGTCAGCTCTTTTGGTTTGTGATGTGGTTGGGCCGACGGAGGTCATGGCCTGTCGGCCCTTTAATAATTGAATTTTATGTAATATGGTTTGGGGTGGCGGGGGTGGTGGCCGGCCACCTCATTTAAATTTTTTATTATTATTATTAAAATAGGTCCATTTTTTTTTTGTCTAACATAAGGGTTATTAGACAAATTAAAGAGGTAACAATTTCACCCACTTTCGGGAGCTAGGTTTTATGCCCCAGGGTCAGTCAAATTATAAGACACTTAAACCTGTCCCACAGTCCAACTTTGACCAAAACTTTGACTGTCTCGTTCTCCCTCACATGATCTCGGATTGATGAACCATTTGCACTGTTGATATCAGGACGACAAGATCTACACTCTGGTGCTAGTTCGAAAGGATTTTGATCACTTTGATTTTCGAGCTTCCATAAGCCCTCTTTTTCCTATGTGTGTCCCTGGAGCCACCTGGATCATCTAGTATGGAGAGAAGAGTTTTAATCTCTCGCCCTATGTTGTGGGCATACAATTAAGATCATTTAGTTCATTTCTTCAAAATGAAATAAATTGGAAATTGACCTATGAGACTATAACACGAAACCAATAAAAAATGCACTGTGGATCCAAGGGGAGGTTGGACCTATTGCAACAGTGGTTAGAACGTATGGAAAATTAGGCCTCTAGAGTGGATGAGTAATGCGTATGATGTCTGTAGAGGAATCCTAGACCTTTGTTCTAGAAATATTGTGCAACTAAAATATGGTACATTGGAAGGTAGTATATTAAGGTGGGAAGCATCTAATAAGGGACTGAAGGATAAAGATCCATACTGCTACCCAAATTTTGTACATACCTTTCGATAGTACCAATATATGTCAAGTATCTCAAGCATTGTGGGCCTAGATGGCTTGGATTGATGTTTTGATTTCCTTTTATTTGGTTCCAAATGCATAAGTATCAACATTATTATCAATTCAAGCTTGGAGATGCGGAAATATGGTGGTGAGAGTTGATTCTTTCTGAGGTGTTCAGGGATATCACAAAGGATCTTGTACATTCTTATTATTTCATTAAGCTACACTCACAACATACACTAAAGGATGACTGATGAATCTGCATGGGGATAAGTAGTTGCTTTAGTTGGGGGGAGATGTCAGCCTCAAGAATTGGCATCCTTTTCACCACCTTTTCCTTACCTTTTTTAACATTTTTCCTTCCATAATCACATCCTTTTATCTAATCATTTATATTTTTTTATCAAAGGTATGCCACTTTCTCCTATCACTCTGACTTATGCAATTTTACTTGAATTTGATGAGAGAGTAGTTATTTTGGGTGTTTTCACTGACAAAATGTTGATGAAGAATGTTTACAAGATGCCCAATTGGCTAGGACATTGTTACTCATTTGCTCCAAATTCTATGACATTGTTTTTTCAATATTATGTGATGTTACACCATGCCAATAAAATCTAGCTCTATTGTTATTTCAATCTTGATACTTCGTTCTATGCCAATACAATTGTTAGTGGTATCTTCGAGTGTTGATGCATACATTGTTACTTGTAAGGGTTAACTTGGACCATGTTTCCAATGGGTAATTTAATTTTCTTGACAACGTGGTCAATTTGGTTGTGACATTTATGATTCTCAACATTCTAGTTACTCGTTAAAATGAGGCAATTGTTGTGGCATCTACCTTATTTGCAATTAATTTGTTGTAATTCTCTTTAAAAATGCCTCCATTTTCCTATTACTCAAACAATCTAAGAAGTGAAAGATTCTTGTGGTTTTTCATTAATATTTGTGCCAAGATTGTACTACACAAGCAAAATTATAAATTTTCCCCAAAAAGGGAGATGGAATTATTGCTTTGAATTGTGTATATGTACATCTTATTTCTCAGAATTAGTGCAATCCTCAGCGAGTTTTTGGTTCACCTTATGATTTGTTGTGATAGCTTGTGGGATGTAAGCTTTTTCATCTCTTTTTCAAGGAAGAAGGGCCCTCCTCTTTAGCAGGGATCATTGTATGTACATAAAGTTAGCATAATTACTTTGTTTATTTTCTTGTAGGTTGTTGTTTTGATTCATGTAATTGTGTTTTAATGTTGTTATATATTTATTGCTATATTGAGGCATTGATGTTACTCTTTTGTTATGATAGCTTGCAGAAGGGTTGAATAATATAATGTTAACATTCAGCCATAACAATTGAAGAATCAATCTTCATCATTCATATGTTACTACTGTTATACATTACTATGAATTACCTCTATTACAAAGTGTTGATTAGTTTCTATTAGATACTATTATGATTTATTCTTGTTACAAATTTCATTTATTATTTCCAACCCTCTCTCATTGATGCCATCTCAGTAGTAGCATTTATGTTAAAATAGTAGTTTTGTTGTTACATGATTTCATTTCTAAGTTGGTAGCATAAGAACTAGTGATTGTGTTATTGTGGTTGAGTTATTTCATGCAAATGAGGACTTGATTTCTATGAGCGTTATTTCCTTTCTACAAGAGTGGTTTAGAGTACCCGAGTGATCTTTTATTTATGCAAGTGTGATTTCCATTTTCAAAACAATGTGAAAATTTTGTTATTTTATACAATTATGAAGTTTGACAAGGAGACCTTTATTCAAAACAATGGAGTTAATTTTGATTCCTGCAAGTGTGAATAGTCAGACTCACACTGGGCTTTGATTGAGGGATGAGTTTTTGTTGTTGAAGCTTCAAGTGTATTAGGAAATAGTTAGTGCTAGTTAATGAATGTTTCCTACATATATTGTTAACAACCTTGAAATAAACAAACTTACCATGGTTGAAAATTTATGTTAATGAGGTTTTGTGAAGACAATAAAAATGCCCAACATTTTGGCGTCATTTCTGGGGACGTTATTAAAGGTGAAAATATTTAGCTAACATTGTTCCTTTTTATATATTAAAGAAAGCATATATAATATGCATGAATAGAAAATAAGGGAAATGTAGTGCCCCCAAAAATACTAACCCCATAGGAAGAAGAGGTCATGGAAGAAAGAACCAAGACTTGGGACAAACTACATTCATTTAGGAATAAATCTCAAAAGTGGAAGCAAAATCATCTAACTCTAGAGAAATTTATCTAAGAACAAGGCCCTGCAGGTCATTTACCTTGACAACAAACTTTTAGGGGATGGATTCCCAAGGATCAACTCTTTGGAGGTAGAAGTTCCCCATGACACATCGAAGGCAACTGCACATATCTCTTCTCATTTTGAAACATCTGTATCAACAACAAACGTTGAATATCAAGACTTGTTAGAATAATAAGGAGGAAAAAAAGGCAAAATTCATAACAAGAATATCTAAGTTTGGAGGGTGAGCAACCCCTTGATAAATATGTTCTGAATTTGGGAGTGTTTTAAGGAACTCTGGGTAGTCATCAGGGAAACCTTTGTAGTAGGGGAGACTTGTTGGTGGAAAACAAGTATCTAAGGAAGTATTGTAACATCTTTAGATTTTACTACAAAACTAGATAGCAAACATGGATGCAAAGGACATAATTTCCACTTTTGAATTCCCTATTGGGAATATTACTGAACAAGCTCCTACATAAATATTCCTCTTTCATCTCTTCTAAATTTTCATGGCTTAACCAATGAGGAACCGACACCTTCCTCTATGTCAAAGTTATGATTATAATACGAATTCCCAGAAGTTGAAATTGTTCCCTACCACATTAAAGGGAGAAATGTTAAGATGGTTTATGGCCCTTAGTGGTGAGTCCATTTCTTCTTGGGACATAATTAAAAAGAATTTCTTGGGTAAGTATTAAGACTACTGCAAAACCAAATATCAAAGGGAAGAATTTTTCAAGATGACCTAAAAAGAAGATGAGATGTTGGAAGACTATGTTGAGGACTTACAATTTAATTTATAAATGTAAAAGCACAATGATTTGGATATGGATGTTCAGAAGACTATTCTTATTCAAGGAATGTGAGATGGTTGTGTGGATATGATGAATCCCATGAGGAAAGAAGAAATTTTGAAGGAACCTTTTGATGGAATAGTGGCACTTTGTTTGAGGATTTCGTGAAGATCATCAAGGAAAAAATCATTGGCCCAAGATGCTTATGCCATAATACAAAAGTTAGTCAATAGAGGAGTTACACCTAGAGTAGAAATTGGTAACTTATTTGGAATTCTTAAAAATGATATCATCAAATCTTTGTATTCACAATATTTTGTAGGCAAAGCAAAATTGGCCCAAAAATGAGAAAGAATTGTTAGTGTTATGCTCAAAGTGTTGGAAGAAGCATCCTCTCAGAGAATTCCCACTTAACAATGTAGAAGCTTATGGAATTTGTGAGTAGTCATATGGAAAATATTTGCCCATCACTTCTGCGATTAAACATAATTTTTAAATAATTTCCTAAGGATACTAAGCCAACATTCTTTATTGGCTCCAAAAATCCATGGCAAGTTCGATCAACAAGTATAGCCCAAGATCCATCATCTTCCTTCAATTGTACTAACATGTATAACTCTCAACAAGTACTACAAAAAATACAATACCCTACATCTCCATGGTAGAACCCTCCTCCAACTCAATATCCCACACCATGGCCACAATGGTCTTCTCCTCAAAACCAAACATTCTCATGGCCTCAAGGATGGTGTGGAGCCTTTTTCCCGGAACAGTTTTTTGTGCTTACACAATGTCCTGTGCAACAATAATAGCTGCAACCCTCTTATAATGCACAACTTAGAAATCCTCCCCTACAACCCTATCTACCTATGCAATTTAACCTAAACCCAAAAAATAAGGCAGTGCAACAAGTTAAAGATATCGTGCTCCCTACTTACTGCATCTCCTTTGGTGAATGTAATGATATACACTTGAGATCAAGAGAGGTAGTAAATTAGGGAGATTCCCTTGTCATTAGAGCACATGACGAAGAAAATTCACATTGGGAAGAAGTTTCAATTCAGGAGTCATTAAAAGAACAACATGCTAAAACTCTTGTAGTAGTTGATGTTGTTACTCGAAGAACATCCGATGAAAATTTTGTAGCAGTTGATGTTGTCATTACTAATAATTTTTTTTTGAATATAACCTATCCAGAGTGATTGGCTATAGTCTGATTTCTTAAAAGAGTTGAAAAACCTGCAAGTCAAGATTGCACTGTTACAAGCTTTTAAAGACGTTCTGATTTATGTAAAAATAGAAGGGAATTATGCGTTAAAAGATATAGTAGGAAACCCTGAGATATTCCCATTGTTTATGTTGTGGGAAAAATGACATAATTAATGTTGGAAAGGACTTCGACTACTAAATATGTTGATCCTAGGAATCCGACAATAATTATTCATATTGGAAAAACAATTATCCTAAATGCATCGGTTGATACGGGCATTGCAATAAATGTGATGAACAGAGAAACCCTTGATTTTCTCAAATTTACCAATTTAAGACCAACCCTTATTGTGTTAGAACTGGCTGATCGATCAAAAATTCAATCAGAAGGAATCCTAGAAGATGTTGTCATTTATGTGGATTCTTTGGAATGCCCTACTAACATTTTAGTGATGTAGTGCAAGACTTGCCTAGGAGGATACATTGATTCTGAAAAGACCTTGATTAGCCATTTCTGATGAATTTATCAACTACAGGTCAAGATTTATGATGATATCTGATGGGAATACAACAAAATCTCGTCCTTTACCCCCTAGCCAAATCAAGAATTGACTATGAAATTTCCTTGTGCGTTGAGTTTTAGCTAAAATAAGATGGTGTGCAACCACTTCTCAAAATTGATAAGGCTCTTTGATTTAAAAATGAACAGAGCACAACACTATTGATGGTTTCATTAGTGATCCTTATGTTGTTACACAACCAACCTTTCAACTTCTGAATACCATAATGAATGAACCCAATCAAGACATTCCTAGTGACGATTTTGTTACAGAATAGATAACAATTACCCCAAACCCTAAGAGCATCCTAGGTGAGGTTGAACATGGAAATTCCCTAACTATGAATCAAAATCTATATCCCATAGAATCAAATCAACTGATATAGATGTTGTGAGGAAAAAAAGAGGCTTTTTTCTTGGGATTACACGAAAATGAAGGGCATACACCTGGATTTGTGCACCCCTCATATTTATATCAAGGATAATTTTCATCCTATTAGTCAGCCACAACATTGAATGGACGTAACATTGAAGGACATTGTTAAAGATGATCTTCAAAAAATGTTAAATGCGAATTTCATCTACCCAATCTCTAACAGTTAGTGGGTATCCCCGTTGATCGTTATGCCAAAGAAGAAAGACAAGTGGAGTATCTGTGTTAATTATAAGGAACTAAATAAGGACACACATAAACCACTTCCCATTACCTTTTACCAACCAGGTTATTGCACCCTCTCTAGTAAGAATTGTTTCTCATTCCTTGATGGATTTAGTGGGTGCAACCAAATCCATATCGTCCCTAAATATCAAGATAAAACTACATTTACATTCCCTTGGGGAACATTTTCGTACTGAGTCCTTCCTTTTAGACTTTATAATGCACCTACTACCTTCCAACAGGTTGTGAACTTAGGGATATTTTAGAATTTGGTTAATAAATTTGTTGAGACTACATGGATGACTTTACTTCTTGTGGAAATATTTTCATGTAGCATTAGCTAATCTTGAAAAAGTGCTAACCTAGTGTAGACAAACTAATATTTCCTTAAGCACTGAGAAATGCCATATGCTAATGAATGAAGAAGTTGTACTTGGACACTATGTTTCTTCTGCAAAAATATGAGTTGATCTGGGGAAATTTGAGGTAATATTTAAAATTCCCCCTCCAAAAACACAAAAATAGGTACACATCTTATTAAGACATGCAGGTTATTGTAGGTGTTTCATTGACAATTTTTCTAAACTTGCATCTCCATTATTTGTGTTACTTGTGAATATTGTAGAATTTATATGGAATGATACATGTCAAAATGCTTTGCTCTAAAAAGGTGCATGTCCAAAGCTCCTATCATGCGCGGAGATGATTGGGCCTTGTCATTCCATATTTCTATAGATGCCTCTAATACCATTGTTGGAGCCGTATTGGGACAATAGGGAAAATGAAAACCTTATGCCATCTACTACATAAACAAGAACTTAATCTCCACACAATTAAGCTATATGGTAATTGAAAAGTAATTTCTTGTTGTTCGCATGCTTTCAATAAGTTTTAGCATTATATTACAGGATATCATGTTTTTGTACATATTAACCACTCTACTATTTGATTTTTAATGAATAAGCATACATTAATGGTAGAGTTACTAGGTGGTTACTTTTGTTCCAAGAATTTGACATAGATATTATAGATAGGAAGGATAATTTCATTGTTGACTTTCTTTCTAGGCTTACCAATAGTAGGATTTCCAGACAAACATTTTTGCAGTACCCACTCATCTCACCTTGGTATGCAGGTATTGCTAATTATCTTGTTGCAAGAAGTCTCATGTGCCACCTCTCTCCTCGAGAAAAATGAAAGATAATTCAATAAAGTGTCTGATATTACTCAGTGGATAACTATCTCTTTCATATTGAGCTTGATATTGAAATATGGCAACGTGTGAGGGAAGATGAAATCCATGATATATTAAATGTTTGCAATGATGAGCCTTGTGGTAGAAACTTTGTTGATAGGAGAACATGTCATAAATAATCTGTATGGGCTACTTTTGGCCCACCATATTCCAAGACATAAGGAAATCTAAATGAGGGTGTGACATATGTCAAAGGAAGGGTCAACCTATCTAATAAGATGGTATGTCATTACAAACTCATTTGGTTATCGAGCCTTTTGAAAAATGGGCTCTTGATTTTATGGGGCCTATTAATTCCCCATCTCATCAGAAGTCCTATATTCTAGTTTGTACAAATTATGTAACCAAATGGGTTGAGGCCCAAACAGTCACCAAAGCCACTGAGCAAGTTGTTTCAAAATTCTTGTTCGAGGACATCTTTGTTGCTCATCGAGTGCTAAGAGAGATAGTTATAGATGGAGGGTCACAATTTACTTCTCAAATGATTGAGAAGTTCATCAAGAAGTAAAATATTCACCACAGGATTACCTCACTGTACCACCCACAGGTTAATGGAAAAGTGGAGAGTACTAATAGTAATTGAGGCTATCCTTATTAATATTGTGGCTAGTCATCGTTGAGATTGGGGTGAGAGACTTCGAGAGGCTCTTTGGGCCCACAAGACTACATGGTGGAACACCTTTGGTTTCTCTCCATATGAGCTTGTGTATGGTAAGAGTCTTATTTTTCCTACTGAGTTTGAGATCAAGACACTAAGGACTACTTTAGAAGTAAATTTAGATTTAGCTACAACATATAAACATTGTTTGAACCAACTTAATGAATGGGATGAAATGTGCTTGGATGCCATACAATGCACCACTATTATTCAATAACAACACGCCAAGTGGCATGACAATTTTATCAAGAACAAGGTTTTCCAGAAAGGTGACTAGGAACTACTATATGACTCTAGGTTCAAGGAATTCAAAGGAATATTCACACCAGATGGCTAGGTCCTTATGAAGTAGACATAGTCTTCGACAATGGAACTATTAAATTGACAACCATCGATGAATGAAAAACCTGTTTTCTTGCTAATGGACATCGTCTTCCATTGTATCATAAACCACTTTCTAAGGATTCATTTTCTCACATGATCTCAAATTCAAATCTCAATATTTTTGGGACAAGTAAGCATTTTCTCGTGCCGCAAACTTCTTAATCTATTTTGGTTAATACATACATACATACATATACATATAGACAGACACACACACACACAACAATGAAAACTCATTTGTGGCATGGTTAGAAATGTATCAACTAAAAACTAGCTTGTTGGCGGTTGATACCACTTGCCTTTTCATTATATCATTTTTCCTATAGAAATAACACTCACATGCATATTTTTAGATGTTATTACAGTTTCGTTACACTAATTGCTGAGACACTGACGCTAATACTGTGGGCACTGTTATTTCCTACATTGTTACTGAACATTGTTGCTGATTTAACCACACAATTAAACCTTGAAATGTTTTTCCAAAGGGGCTCATTGATGCCACTCACCATGAAATTTTCCACTATTGTACTTTCTGCCAAGTCAACATCATCACATCATATCCATCACATTGTACCAGTTGTCAGGTCACATCATGCAGTAAGCGTCTAATACATACATCTCTTTTTCATTTGCTTGCATCACTACAATTCGAGTGACATGACCCACCTTCCACCCGATTCATGTTGGGGGGATTTACATCGTACTATTATATGATACATCATTTTCCATGACACCAATACCATGACATACATCATGAGCTGGCATGCCACATATCAATTCTCAAGATGTGCATCACTACTTTCAATACAACCATTTATTGTCTCCGTTTTGTTGTAAATCTGACCAAATCTATTGTAATACGTTAGTATATGACACCCTACCACTACCAATCTTACCAATTTTTGAAAACTTAACATTCTTCCACTCAACAAAAATTGCATGTTTCGTATATTATAGTTGTAACTATTCTTGTGGCTACACAAAACCATGATATGAGTTTTTGTGTGTCACGAACTAGACTCAAATAACTTTCTACATAATTATTCGAGCATACACATGAATTTTGAAAATTTTGGGTGCTTGACGTAGTTCAAGAAGTTGAAGAGATTTGACGAAGCCATTTCTCTCAAATTCGCACATAATTTGATAGAAAATAGCTCAACTATAAGATAAATAGAAATTGTAGTTACAGAAGAAGTGATCACCTGAGTAATAGGTTTACCTTGAACAAGAGTAAGCTGGTTCAGTAGGAAAACATTTGTTCTAATAGTAAAGGCCAATTTTCTAAGAAAGGGTGAACAAATTAAGAACAAGGATGGAGGTATAGAAGGAGCTTCACTAACACACCCACGAGAGGATGTAGTATATATTATGCAGAAATATATTACTTGTGAAAACTGATTTGGGATAGTTTTCAACTATCACTTCATGATGTTAGCCGACCTCTATCATGGTAAATTGATCAATATGTATTAATTCTTGTTGGAATCGTTGAAGCACATGGCCAATGTTGTTTGGAAAGAAAAGGCACCTAGAAACCTACATAAAAAATCATGGGTTGGTTCGTCATTATTGATGTATTAGAGCAACAAGGAAGAACATGGAAATGATTAGTCACCTTTGTCGCAAGATCAACTCAAGGAGTTAGTAGAGAAAAATTGAGGAGTGAATTAGAAGAAACAATGAAATAAAACAAGGATGAAACAAGGATGTTAGAATGGAAGATGCAGAACCAAGAAGAAGGGATGATACCAGATTTTCTCTTGCCAAAGATTCTCATGCTGACACTCTTGTTGAGGGAATCCGTGATGATACACGAGTTGATATAACCAATGGAAATTCAAGAATCTCATAATTTGAAGCCTTCCTTATTGAATAAGAGAAACACCTAAATACAAGAATAAGGAAATGATCATTGAAAAATCCTATGAGTGACAGATTTCCAGAAAAAAAGGGTTAGGTCTTCTATGGAAACATCACTAGCCAAATCATATAAAATCTTTGTTGATATTGAGAAGCCAATGGAGAAGGCCACCATAGAGAAGAACATGGCACTCAAACAGAAAAAGGTTGAAAAAGCTCCTCCCTATAAGTCCAAACTTAACCCTCTATCTCTGCGACTTGCTAGTTTAAAGGAATAAAATGCTAAATTAAGAGAACAACTAGCAATTTTAAGAAAGAAAACTTAGAGTGAATAACCCTCAACACTAGAGACCCTCATTGAGGTTGTTAAAATGATGGGTGCATCCTCCTCCCCCTCTGAAACTAAAAAGAATGAAAATTTGTTGTGTGAACCTTGTGGGGAGATTTTTTGTGAGGCTAAGTATGCATGAGATGATATATAGAGGTCAAAATCTATCTCGGTTCGAGTAAAAATACAACCTAAAGGGGAACACATGGAAATTATGGAAGAGGAAGCACAATATGGTACACGAGAACTTGTCGACAATGCTATTGTCACTCAACAACCAGTACTTGAGGCAAAGTAGCCCGTGGAAAACCAATTGGTCGGTGCATAAGAACTTGCCAACGATGTTGCTTCCACACAAGAACTAGTAGTTGAGGTAGTACAACTTAAAGAGGATGAGAAGAAAGAAATCTGGGAGAAATTGCAAAAAAATGTTGATGGAACTATTCTAACAACAACTAATACAGTATGATGCAAATTTGAGAAGGATAAGAACTTTTATTCAGGAATTTTATTTGTTGAATTAAATAAATGGATACAGTTATCTCTATCACTATAGGAAGATGCAGTCCCACAAAATGAACATATGAAAATCATCCACAATCTTAAGCAACCTTGGGTAGAATAGATAATGTTCCAAAGGTCTAGATGGGATGAAGTGAAGGAGGAAAGGAAGAAGGAACATAAATAAGAGCAAGATCTCCAAGAGGATGTTCAGGAGCTATAGAAGGAAAGAATGTTGGAAACAAATTTTAATATTGAGATGGGGGGGTGAATCAACATTAAGGATAATTTAAAATTTTATGCCAATTTTTACTTTTGCATTCAAACTTGGCATTCATTATGTGAGAAAAAACTACATAGCATGTGCAACAAATGAAACCATCTCATAAACATACACAACAAAAGCATGAGAAGCAAACAGGTAGAACACAGAGGATTTGACATGGAAACCAAAAAGGGAAAAACCACCTATCTCATTTTGTGATGTAAATATGAGCTCCTACTCTATTACATCAATTTTTTTGTGATCCACCACTCATAGGAAGCACCAACTCCCTTAGATTATTTGCTATCACCCACTAGCAAGAAGCACCAATTGCCTTCCTCCGTAGACACCTGATTAGCTTACTAGAAGCACAAACCTCTGGAATTTGTTGCAAATACCAACTTGCAACTTCATGGATTTACCCAAGCACCCACTTATAGGAGGCACCAACCCCCAAGCTCTCTTCAAATATCAACTATATGGAAGCTCCAACTTCCTATTTTGTAGGCTCCAACACACACTCAATAAGGAAATCAATACTCTATGTTCTTGGAACTCACTCTGCCTTGTTCCAACTCTGCACTCATTAATTTGATCGTCTTTTCACTTCAGTAAAAACCACATCAGTTTTCTCTATGTTCTTAGCCTTCTATTCCTGATACACACTTAACAATACTCCGCCCACAACCTTCAACACTTCAACAAAATACTCAACACTTTTTTCTATGCTCTCAGCGCTCATCACGACCTTTTTTGTTCCACAGGCTCTCTCGGCCTCTCACAACAGTGCACTTTAACTCACATAGATGTCCACATAACTCTCAACAATGCTAGATTCTCCCATTGTACACAACCTCCATCCATGGTTTTGTTCCTCTACTACAGAGGGCATGATGTTGTGTCTGTCAACTTATCACTCTTCCCGAGAGACTACTAAAACATGGCTTACCATTATGTTGTTCCATCAAATTACCAAGCCTCTACAGCTGAATTAATATGAAAATGAGCTTCTGAGTCTTTTTTCATTATGAAAATTAAATCTTATTCTTCATGCACCCTCTAAGAGCTCCTCCATTAAATACTACTTGAATATACAACATGGCTCTCCAACGCTCGAGATGTACTTTGGTATAGCACTTTGAGCTTTTGGTCAAATCTTCTGCACCCAACACTCTTTTCCATTTAATTATTCATAGCATGCAAGGAAGCTCAGAGGTGGCTTATGTTTTATTTGAGACAAGATCCATTAAGTTACTTTTGTGCATCGCATTCCTTGTTGCCTTGAATCAATGCTTATTGAAAATCGTCATTGACTTCAATTCTCAATTATAGTTGTCGACCCGTTCAATGTCTGTCACCCCACTCTGGTAGACTTCCACAAATGGTGGACTCTGCCAAATAGAATGCAACATGCATTCCGACTGATTCAAGATCCGTTAACCACAAATGTGGCACAATGCCACATATGGCACACTTGCCAAATATAATGCAAATAGTCATTGACGCGTTCGTATCATAGGAGCTAATCTCACAACACTAATTTGTTTTACATAATCCTAAAGGGCATTGGTCACAAAAAAATTGATAACATGGCATAACCAATATTTGGGTGCTCTTTTAATCTATTAGCAGAACCATCAACAGTAAAAAAATATCTCTATCCCCTAGATCCGTTACCTTGACTTTATTTCTCGACGCGAATTTGTTTTCATCAGGGGCAAGCCTTTTGGGCTTACGTGTTGTGGTGGGTCCTCCATAGTAAATATAATCCAAACAAATAGCATTCGATATTACTTGTCAATGCCAAATCGCATTCCTATGTGTCTTGCTTCTCTATCAACCTGATCCTTTACTTGTGTGTCATAACAGAAACCTCTTGGGGAATGACTTTCGGGATTACATGTCATGTGGGACCATTCTTTACACACACTGACCAATAGGGAAATTTCTAGGGTGATGTTCCTATTCACTTGTTCTTTCCATCATGTCTTGGAGCCTCATCAAACTAGAGCTTTCTCCTTTGCTCCCTTTTATTTCCTTCTGGGGCGGCACCTCCAGGGTGATATGTGTTGACTACTTTCTAATTGGTTCTTAGCTCTGCTCCATATTCCACTGTGTATTCAACCTGTCTCGATGCTTAGTCAGCCCAAAGCTCCCTCTCCTGCACTCTTTTAAAACCTTTTGGGACTCCGGTCCAAGATGATGTGTCCCAGTGGGACCTCTGCTGAGCACTCAGACCAATCACATATTAGTCAAGGTGATTTGTTGCACCACCACAATGCCTTTTGTGTCCCGATGGTTAGTTGGCACGGATGTCTTTTGTTGCTCACCTTTCTAAACCTTCTTGGGTGACTTCATGCTTACTTCAACAATGCCACGTGTTGCCTTCTGTGTGGTGATACATTTCACCTAGATTTGGCCCACTAGACAACCTGAAAATGTCGAAAAAACATGCCTTGTGTCACCCATGTACCAAGGTCATGCTGACATCATCATGATCTAGTAAAATGCTACCACACATAACCATTTGATTTGTTTATGCTATCCTGAGTATGGAGGCAAAAGCGGTCCTAGGTCTTTGTTTTACAATGTATTCCTTTATTAAATTTTAAGGTTTCGGGCCTTATTTCTTTGCTGCATTGACTACCAAGTTTCCCAAAGCCAGGTCATCCTAGTTATTCTCAACTATGCCTACCTTTGGATTTTCTAACGAAGGACCTTTGGGATGAGTTGTTGCATATAAGTGTGCTGCAAATCCTCTATGCCAATAAAATCTTACTGTCGTCTTCCGGACTCCCCTATCATCTCGGGATATCACCCTTGCATGCTCCTTTGGTTCTTTTTCGGAATCCCTCCTAGGGTGATGTGGCTATGGGACCTCCCCACGTTGCAACTCTACCAATCAACGCTATTTCCACCTATTGACTCCTCTCGGGCTCATGTCATCCTGGGCACTCCCTTTGTGTGCAACTTTTGTAACCATCTAGGAACCTCCAGTCGGGATTACGTGTAATGGGCTCCCTTGTCGACCAATCACCATATGATCTACTTAAATAATTTTCCATGTTTAGTAAAAATGAAAAAATTGGTCACCAATTTATCCCTTCTCCAATTTAACTCTACAATATTTGACCTTTTGGGGCACTTACCTTTGACTAGCAATAACTTCTGATCTAGGAGGCCATTTGTAGTCTTCAATATACTGTTAGAAATATATTTTTTAGCACTATCAAAATATGCCACTTCTAGGACCATATGAGCTAATCTCCTGAGGAAAAAAATCCTTCAAAGTGTATGACTCCTAACCATCATAGTTATAGTATTATAGCTTCTTCAATTATCTTGCTAAGAGTCTTCTTCAATTATCTTGCTAAGAGTCCTATACTATAACTATGATTTTCATGTTCCTAATTAATCTCATAATCTTTTACCAATTATGTTTATGAAAACAATATTGCTAGGCATAATCAAATTCACAACTTAAATGAAATAAGGGTATTTCAACCAAGATGCAAACATCTCATTTCCTAAGCAGACATTCTTTCTAAGACCAAAGGATGATGCCTGCTTCTTTTAATAAAGTAGCTCCCCCTAAGCCAACGTTCTCTCTCCCATTTTTGATCTTGTTGCCTTTGTCTTCTTGCTTCTGCATGGAAACTGATCCTGTGGACCTAACTTAACTCTAGGCCTATTGTAATTCCACACTTCTACTAGATCCCATCCCTTTATCACACCATAAGGCGTTATGAAATCTCCCCGAAACCATGTTGGCTACACTCTCCTCTCTCTTTCAATGTTGATACATTTGAAATAAATCAATTTATTATTGTAATTGAAAAAGGGGACTCAACCATACATCCAATCATTCAGATGCACCTCTTTGTCTATTCCTTCTTGAAGCCTACATCTGACTTCTTTGGTTTCTCTTGAATCCATTCTCTTCCTTTTAATGAAGAGGAGTTGAGGATCTACTCTCTTTGAGTAGGTTATCCTCCTTTAAATTCCATATCTTCACTTTTTGAGTTGTAATAGGGGCACTACCTTTTAATTTCCTTTTCAGCCTTCTTTGTTTTTCATCTTGGCTGCGTAGGTATGAAATTCACCTCTTCTTGTTATCTTATTTCTTTCTCCATATATTCTTGATTCCTTTTTTCTATATCTACAATGGAAAAATAATAGGGGTTCTACTTCCTTTGATTTGGTGATGCTTACGTTCAATGAAACCAATACTTACAAAGGGATTTTCTACAAGGGTAAGAGGATCATTCTTCTTGATTTTCTTGTGATTTCTTTCTCCTCTTTTCAGCGTGTTGTATCTACTCAGAGAACTGAGGACAAACTCGTATTCCTCTGCTCCTATATTTATTCTCATAATCGAGGATCGTGTTTCTCCTTTGGCATGCATATTATGAGAGGAATGATTTTATTCTAATTTTTGTACTTTGTTGCCTTGTGCCTAGAAATACCACAAGTGGAATTGAAATGGTACAAGAATGGGGCAGAAGGATTTCTATAGGTGATAGCGCTCTTGTCAAATCCACTACTTCTACCAACATGATTATTCTTGGGAATATTATGCCTTCTTGGGTCACTTGCACCCATCACACTTTTTTTTATTTCATTCCATCTACAGTCTATGGCTTTATGTCCAAAATTGTTGCAAGAAAAACAATAACCATAAAATGGATTTTGGGAGCCGAAGATACCTTTTCTTTGATGAGTTTCACTTGAGGGGGAAAAGACCTCTGTTAGTTTTGCATGTTCCTTCCATGGTTGTTTAAGTTGCTACCTCTATCAATTCTACTATGTTGTTGCCTCTTCTCACTATTCATCTCTTTTCCTCGTTGATGTTGCTTAACATTCTATTGTTGCTTGTTCTTCTCTTATTGTTGTTTCTTTCCTCACTGTTATTGTTGTCCAACAACCCCTTCTCCTTTATTTTTGTTGGGACCTTCAACTACTTTTGTTTTTTGGGAGTTTAAATTTTCTTTGAAGCCCAAACTAACCTTGATGAGAGGGGATATTTGCTTAAAACATATCCCATCCAAGGTCTTTGTGCTCTCTTCAAGCTTATGATATTGATAAAGCTCTTTTCTTACCCTTTCTAGGTCGTGTCTCAATGAGACAACTTCAACTTGTAGTCTCTCACGATAGGCTTCTCTTTCATTCAATTGAGTTGTCAACATCCCATTCAATCTGCTAGCCTCTCCTTATTGAGCATAATAATCAACAATTGTTTCTCTCAACTTCTCATTCTCAAGCTAATATTCATCCAACCACTCCTTTTGCTTGAGATTGGATTCAGATAGCTCCCTGATCTCTTTTAGAGAAGAGATGAGATTCTTCCTAAAATAGATCCTTTCATTTAAGATCCTTTTCTTCGTTATCAAAGGTGCTAACATAAACATCACAAATATCTAGATTCCTCTCTAAGTCTAGGGATCTTCCTTAAGCCTACGAAATAGCACTTCTTCATCACTACCATGGATGTTCTTATTATTTGTTACATGATAACACTCATAGGCTATCTCTCTTATTTATTCATGAAGGGTTTCTTCCTCTTCTTCAGAGCTATCCTCATTATTTATTGATACTAAAGTAGATGTATCTTCACAACCACTAGATGTGTGACTCTTTATCCTTAGATGATGTGCAAAAACATCTAGATGATAAATGACCTATTTCTTTGAATTCATCACAAGATAATAGCTTACCTTATGATCAACTTTCCCTCTCATCTGAGTCTTATTCATCTTCATCATTGAAGTGATGATCAACAAATTCCTCGTTGGGAGAAAGATATTCTACCATTTGGGCATCTTTCATCTTCAATGCATTCATCCTCTTTCTCCTTATTTTCTTATCTCTAGTAGAAACTTCTTTAGAATTTGATTCACTACTTGAGTAGAAACATTCATCAACCTTTTCTGATTCTTTGTGCTCTCTTCTCCATATAAACATTGCATTTTTTCAAATGTTTCCTTTTTTGTCTGACAATGCCTCACTTTATTGACATTTGGCTTTGATAGCCCTTTCATGATAATCCTCTTGGCCTTTGTATTGAACTCATTCCTTTTTCCATATTTTATAGACAACCAATTGTCTTCTTTGATAACCACTAAATGGGATACCATTCTAATATTCTAGAGCTTATAGTTAGATCCATTCAAAAATGTAACTTCCTCTGGTGTTAGCCAAACTTTATTAGCCATGTTTTCTTTTATCTACCTTCAATCAGTTAAGATTTCCCTGAAGGAACGTTAACTCTGATACAAATTGTTGGAAACAATGTTTAATACTGAGAGGGGGGGTGAATCAATATTAAGGCTACTTTAAAATTTTAATCCAATTCTTACTTTCAGATTCAAACTCAGCATTCATTACGTGAACAAAAACTATCATAGCATGTACAACAAATGAAACCATCTCATGAACACACACAACAAAATATTTAGAAACAAATAGATAGAATGCAGAGGATTTAAAATGGAAAACCAAAAAGGTAAAACCACCTATCTTGTTTTATGACATAAATATGAGCTCCTACTTTATTACATCAATTTGTTTGTGAGCCACCACCCACTAGTAGGAAGCACCAACTCCCTTAGATTGTTTGCTAGCACCCACTAGTAGGAAGAACCAACTCCCTTATTTTGTAGACACTTGATTAATTTACCAAAAGCACCAACTAAAGCATTGAATTCTTGGACTTGTTGCAAGCATCAACTTGAAACCTCACGTATTTATGCAAGCACCCACTTGTAGGAGGAACCAACCCCCAAGCTCTCTTCATATATCCACTAGATGGAAGCTCCAACTCCCTGTTTTGTAGGCTCCAACCCACAAACAATAAGGAAATCAATACTCTTTGTTCTGGGAACTTTGCCTCTTTTGATATCTGCACTCATCAATTTTGCCCTTTGTTCACTTCAACAACAACCACAACGTTCTACCCTCTAATCTTGGCCTTTTATGCCTGAGACACACTCAACAACGCTCAACCCACAAACTTCAACACTTCAACAACATACTCAACACTCTGTTATCTAATCTTGGTCCCCATATAGTCAACATGATCAACTCACATCCTTTGCTATTCCACAATATCTCTCGGCCTCTCATAGAAACACACTTTAAATCACAAAGCTCTCCACACAACTCTCAACAATGTAGCATTCCCCCACTATGCACAACTGTTATCCATGGTTTTGTTCCTCTTCTACACAACAAATGATGTTTTCTCTGTCAACTCATCACTTTGTATGAGAGTGTACTCTAACATGGCTTATCATTCTTTTGTTTCATCAAATTAACCAGCCTCTACAATTGAATTAAATCTAAGAATGGATTTCTAATTGTTTTTCATTCTGAGAATTAAATATTATTCCTCTTGCACACTCAAAGATATCCTCCATTAAAATATGCTTGAACACACAACATGGCTCTCCAATGCTTGAGATGTAATTTGCTATGGCCCTTTGAGATTTTGGTCAAAGATTTTGCACTCAACACTCTTTTCCATTTAATTCTTCATAGCATTCAAGGAAGATTATGGGTGCCTTGTTTTTTGTTTGAGATAGGCTCCATTAATTTACTTTTGTGCATCGTCATCCTTGTTGCCTTGAATTAATGCTTCTCGAAAATCATCATTGAATCCAATTCTCAATTATAGTTGTCAACCCGTTCAATTCTTTTCAACCTGTTATGGTAGACTTCCACAAATGGTGGAATCTTCCAAATAGAACACAACATAGTTGTTGAACCATTCAAGCTTTGTTAACAACAAATGTGGCATAACAACACATATGGAAAGCCTGCCAAATATAACACAAATAGTTACCGACCCATTATTATCACAATATCTAGGTTCGTGGTGCTAATTCATTGTATGTAAGACTAAATTCCCTTGGTTAGAAAACGCATGAGAACATGGCATAACTGAGACCTGGGTGAAATTTTTGTCTATTGCTGCTAATAGTCGGAAAAATCTTTGTCACCCAGATAGGTTACCTCAGCTTTATTTCCCAGCATGTCTTTGTTTTCCTCTAGGGTAAGCCTTTTGGGCATATGTGTTGATGTGGGTATTCTGCAGTAAATATAAGCCAATCAAATATTAGTCAGGATTACCTATTAATTGTAAATTATATTCCTCCGTGTCTTGTTGCTCACTCATCCCATCCCTTTACTTGTGCGCCATAACAAAGACCTCTCAAGGAAACTATTCTAGGATTACATGTCATGTGGGACCATTCTCCACACACACTGACCAACAGGGAAACTGTTGAGATGATGTGCCTATCCACTTGTGCTTTCCATCGTGTCCCGAAGCCTCGTTAGCCTGAAGCTTTCTCCGTTGCTCCCTTTTGTTTCCTTCCGGGGTTGCGCCTCCGGGATGACATGTCCAAACCACTTTCTAATTGGTTCTCAGCTTTTCTCCATACACCACTGTGTATTCTGTTAGTGTTAGTTGGTTTTTCCTCCCACCAGTGATCAAATGTTCTCTTTCAAAATGTCCATTAGGGTTTAGGGTCAAGTTTTTGTCATTTTACTAGGTCCTCCATTCAAAAACTTTGGTCATCGGTTAGTATGTCTAGGGTTATTTTCACTTTCTCAAGAATTTTCACATGTTAGTCACTTTCATTTCAGCTGAGTGTATCATCATTAAGAGAATATCATCATCATGTTAGTCATCACCATCATGATTTCACTAATTCTAGTGTCTCCAGTAGCTCATTAGGCTTTCAAAGTCACAAACACTTTCATTTCATGCATAAAATCTGGCATAGGATGAGTTCTGATAAGCAAGTATTTTCAATAAATTTTGATTTGATATGTAATTTCATGTTTCTATATGTAATAAGTACATCATAGCTGCAGTTTCAAAATTCCAGAAAGAAGATACACTGTTCAAAAGAAGATACAAAGTCCAGGTTACAAATGTATAAGGCTGCCAGGTTCAAAAGAATGAAAGCCATGTTTAAAAAAGACATGTGGGGCCCATTATCACTCAAAAGAGTGTTATGCTATGTCTATAAAAGCCCAAAGAGATTCATACACATTCCATTTACATTCTTATCTTACGTTGTCATCGAGCTAATTCCTCATTAGGTGAGAAAACAAGAGTTTTTTCAGCCAAATTTGAAAATTTTTCTTGGCGCTGCACTTACAGACAAGGCACTGCATTTCTAGAGGTGGCACTGCACACTAGTGAACTGCACTGCGCATGGGATAGGGTCTCCCAGAAATCACTCAAATATGAGTTTTAAATCCTCTAAATCTAGTATTTTTTAATCCTCTAAGCTTCATAGTAGGTAAGTACACTCCTTTGCATCCCCTACTCCTTTGGCAAAACAAACAAAATGATTGTGAGTTTAGTCCTCTAGGGTTTTCTATGAGTTTCATGTTTTGATCTTGCAAATAATCAGTTGGAGCTATGAAACCATAAAATCACTCTCCATGTGCCTTTATATGCATGCAAATCATCATCCCTATTCACCAACAAACCATTTCCCTTCATTCCACTTCACCTCCCCACAAACCCTAGCCCTAATCTATCAAATTGGGAAGTTTCCCTAGCTAGAATTGTGTTTAAATTTCCTAGCTCATCTCTCTCATTCATTTACCTTCATTTACCTTCATTTTGTAGAATTTCCCACTGTAGATCACCTGATAATGCAATATACTAAAGAAAAATACTTGATATACTTCTACAAACAAACTTGCTGAAGCTTAATCTCTTTTGAGCAAGATCAAATAGAACACATATAACAGAGAATGATAAATCAGTCACACATGAACATAGAAGAATACTCTGGGGAAAGCCTCAGCTAAAAACCCCGATCTCTGTATTATCATACAAGTGGAAATATTTCTGGATTACACAAAGCTTTAGCTCACAAGCTATCCAGCTCTCAGTACAATCCCTCAATGCTGCTCATAGACTGAATAGACACAACATATGCCTTGCTCCAATCCTCCAAGCCTCCTATTTCCTTACGCAGTTTCTCCTGGGTCCTCTGGCTGCTACCTGTGTGAATTCACCTCTCACACAACTCACCAAACTTAGAAGTAACTGCGCAATCTCCAAGGAATGAATTCCTTTTGCATGCAAGAGATATCCTCAATGGAATATTCCTGCAACTGATAGTACACTGTCTTATCATCTGATCTCAACTGGGTCTTTGACTGAACTGACATGCATGAGTTATTTATGAGAGAATATTCAGTTATCCGAAGTGTAGTAGTTACATGCATGCATGCATTAACTAACTGAACTCACAATCAGTTCCACAAACTATTGGAAGTAATCTAACTGGACTTAACTCAGTTAACTAAGCTAACTAATTACCACTAAAAGTACAACTCATCCTGATCACTTTAATTAAGGGATAACTCCCTCAATCAAAGGGAAAGTTTTTGTGTGTCTTCACATAGACTTCATGTTTGATTTTCTCCAACTAATTAACTCAAGATGAATTAATTAATTATTTTTCAAACAGCTGCTAAGATCAAATTTGAATTTTAATTCTCAATTTTAGTTCAGGGACTAACTAAAATTGGAATGTATCCCGAAATGCTATTTATAGCAATGCTATTTTTAGCACTTCTATATTTAACATTTCTTGTTGCTATTTTCAACACTCCCTCTCAACAAGAAAGGGATTATCTGTCACCCCAATCCTATCTCTGTGGAACTCAAATTTGCATTTTGACAATGCCTTAGTCAAAATATTTGCATCCTGTTCCTCGATCGAAATATACAGCAACAACATGATCCTCTTCACCACACAACCTCGAAGATGATGATAACGGATATCGATGTGCTTGGACCTGTCATGAAATACTGGATTCTCAGAGAGTTTGATACAACTCTAATTATCGCAATAGATCACAATTGGATCCATCCTCTGACCAAAAAATCCAACTATAATTTTCCGCATCCAAATGGCCTCACATGCTACCTAATTGGCAGCCATGTATTCAACCTCTATTGAGCTAAGTGCAACTGACCTCTATTTCCTACTATACCAAGAAACTGTAGCTGAACCAAAGTTGAAAATTCCTTCTGAAGTTCTCTTCCGATCAGATGGATTCCTTGCCCAATATGCATTTGTGAAGCCCTGAAGCTTCACTCCCTATGTCCATCTGTACCATAATCCATACTAAGATGTGCCTCTGAGGTATCTCAACACATGCTTCACTGCCTTCCAAAACAGCTTGGTAGTCTGAACCATAGCTTGACTCAGCTGGTTCACCGCAAAGCACAAATCTGGTCGTGTGTTAACTAGATACATCAATGAACCCACAAGCTGCCAATAAACAATAGCAGCTACTACCTCACCTGAAGTAGCATCCTCCTTCCTTCAGCTACCTTCTAGAGGAGTCTGCATGGGCTTGCACTTCTCCATGTGGAATTGCCTTAGTATCTCATTGGCATACTTGCCTTGAGACACAAACACTTCCCCATCCTTTTACCACACTTTCATAAGACCATGTCTTTCATCTAGAACTCTCTTGCAAGGTCCTCCTTGCAAGACTTGATCAACTGATCATCACCTGTCAATATCAGATCATCAACATAAAGAATAATGATCAATGGCTTACCTTCTACCATGATGTGGTAAAGGTTCGCATCTGCTTCACTCTTTGTGAAGCCCAACCCGGTGAAATAGCTATCGATCATAGTGTACCAAGCACGAGGTGCTTGATTTAGCCCATACAAAGCTCTCTTGAGTCAACACACATGCGACTCACTATCGAAGGTCTCAAATCCTTCCGACTGCTCTATGTACACCTCTTCCTTAGTCTTGCCATTGAGGAACGCAGTCTTCACATCCATCCGATGGATCTTCGAACCCATCTGTGTTGATAGTGCCAACATCGATCTGATAGATGAGTACCTTGCTACAGGAGCAAAAGTCTCATCATAGTCGATCCCCTCGACCTGTGAGAAACCACTGGAAACAAACCTTGCCTTATTGTTCTCCACACTACCATCAGCTGCTTGCTTTACCTTGTAAAGCCATCGGGAACTCACCACTGACTTGTCCTCCAGTCTTGGGACAAATTCCCAAACACTGTTCCGAACGATGGAGTCGTACTCCTCCACCATAGCATCAACCCAGACTGGTTGCTGCACTGCTTCCTCGAAGGAAGATGGTTTGGTCTCTACACACTCCCAAACCAACACCATGTAACCAGTGTACCGCTCGAGTGATCTCCTATGTCTACGTTGAGAGGATAGCTATCCCACATTCTCTCTCGCATCCATCACCAATCTATCAGCTTCCCTTGAGCGTTTCCACCCATCTCTGGAAGACTCTGCATGAGTGGATGTCTCCACTCCTAGATCCTCTACATGCGGCTGCTCTGCATCAGTCTGAGGCTCCTCCTCCTTAGGAACCAAAAGTTCCTCCTCTGCATGCAACTTGAGCTCCCTCTCAAGGGACACTCGCATGGCTTTCTACTCGTCGAACTTCAGATCTCTGTGTACCACTGTCCTCTGACTGGTAGGCAAGAACACCTGATAGGTGTGGGGTGTATCAATGTACCCCACAAGTATCCCTAATTCAGCTGTTGGCTCTAGATTCTTCTAGGCATCTTTGGTCACATGGCAATGAACCGATGATCCAAAGATCCTGAAGTGACTCACATCTAGTCTCTTCCCAGAAAAGGCCTCCACTAGTGTCTTCATCCCCAGTATACGATGCGGGCTTCTATTCTACAAGTATACTGATGTATTGCAAGCCTTAGCCCACAAATGAAGTGGTAGGCTTTAGTCATGCAACATCGCCCGAGCTGCTCCCACAATCGATCTGTTCTTTCTTTCCTCCACCCCATTCTCCTGTGGGTTATGGGGTGTCGTCAACTCCCTTTTAATTCCTTTTGCTGCATAGAAGTACTTAAACTATTGGGAGACATACTCTCTACCATTGTCGCTTTGCAAGGCCCTTATTTTATTTCTAGATTCTTTCTCAACCAAGGCTTTGAACTCACAAAACCTTGAGAAGGTTTGATCCTTCTTCTGCATGAAGTAGATCCAACATCTACGAGAAAAATCATCAATAAAAATAACATAGTACCTTTGTTTAGCGGTGGAGGCTGTAGAGAATGGTCCACACACATCTGTATGAACTCGCTCCAGGATTGCTCCAACTCTACTGTCTCAATCCTGAAAGGAAGATTTTGCATACTTACCCAAGGTACAACCTTTGCATGTATCCACTTGCTCCAGTTTTCCCTTGGGAATTCTGATAGAAATCTGCTAAATGATCTTCAAGGCCCCATGGTGCAAGTGGCCCAATATTCTATGCCATGGCTCACCAACATCTTGCCTCTACACAAACTCTGCTTTGGAACTCAATGCAACACAGTTGTCTACGTCCAGCTTGTAGAGATTCTTAACTCAAATCCCAATCCTCTTGGTCTGTCCAATGTCGATATGCCTCAGGAATGCCTTTCCTTAACTAAAGACTACATCATAGCCTTTGTCTTCCGACATAGCGACGGATACAAGGTTCTTCTTCAGACAAGGCACATACTTTACGTCAATCAGAGTGAGAGGAGCTCCATGCTCCCTCTGAAACACAATCGTACCTTCACCTGAAACACGATACTTTCCATCATCGCCCATATCTATGTGCATCTGGAGGTCCTTCTCCTCCAAGGTACTGAATAAACTCTTGTCGTCGGTCATGTGGAATGAGGCTCCACTGTCCAGGTACCAAACACAACCCACCATCGATGAAACCATGCATGCGATGAGGGTGAAATCCAATTTGAACTGTGAGGCCAGTGCCTCACCATCTGATCCTTTCGAGGATCCCTTCTTGGATTTCTTCTATGGACAATTCGTAGCATAATGGCCCACCTCATGACAATGAAAGCATCTCACTTTCGATTTGTCAATCTTCTTCCCACCATGGGAAGAACTCAATTTAGAATGGGAAGTCTTCCCCTTCCCTTTCCTCACCTTACTCGCTAAGGCTATATTTTCTTCATCATCTTGCTTTGATGAAGATCCATCTCTAGTGCTTCTTCTTATCTCCTCCTGCATCAGATCCAACCAAAGTCGTTCCCAATCTGGCAGTTTCTCTCTTCCATTTACTGAGTCTTGGTAGTTATGCCAGCTCTTAGGAAGACCGAGGAGAGCAAGACTCACTATGTCATCATCGGTTGTCGTGATCCCTACACTTCCAAGCTCATCCCTGCAGGTGGTGAGCTTGTTCAGATATGTAGAGATCATGTCGCCCTTTTCACACTTGATTTTCCGAAGCTTGTCTTTCAGCGCCAGCTTCCTCTGATCGCTGCTATTTTGATATAGATCCTTCAATGTTTTCCACATTGAAAACAGTGTCTCCTTCCCATGGAGACTCGAGACAATGTGGTCTCGAACTCCCTCCAGAAGAATCCTCCTTGCTCTAGCCACACATTTCTTCCATTCCGCCAATTCTTGGGCATTAACAGCTGCTGGCTTGGGGACTTCTTGATCAATGAAGTCCTTCAAACCGTTGTGCTCTAATATGACTTCCATGCGATCCTTCAGGCCATATAATTCGAGCTGCCATCCAGGGCATACTTGAGTCTCAACCCGTTGAATGCCATTGGTGAAATTTGAGATGTGATAAGAATTCGATTTCTATAATCATGAACTTCAAACTTTGAACTTCGCCCTTCTTTGTATACTGTTCTTTGCTTTGATCACCTTTTCTCATACCATGTAAACTTTTCCACTTAGATCACCTGATAATGCAATATACTAAAGCAAAATACTTGATCTACTTCTACAAAAAAACTTGCAGAAGCTTAATCGATTTTGAGCAAGATCAAATAGAACACATATAATAGAGAATGAGAAATCAATCACACATGAACACAGAATAATACTTTGGGGAAAGCCTCAGCTAAAAACCCCGATCTTTGTATTATCATACAAGTGGAAATATCTCCAAATTACACAAAGATTTAGCTCACAAGCTATCCAGCTCTCAGTACAATCCCTCAATGTTGCTCATAGACTGAATAAACACAACATATGCCTTCCTCTAGTGCTTCAAGCCTCCTATTTCCTTGCGCAGTTTCTCATGGGTCCTCTGGTTGCCACCTGTGTGAATTCACCTCTCACACAACCCACCAAACTCATAAGTAACTGCGCAATCTCCAAGGAATGAATTCCTTCTGCATGCAAGAGATATCCTCAATGGAATATTCCTGTAATTGATAGTACACTATCCCATCATCTGATCTCAACTGGGTCTCTGACTGAACTGACATGCATGAGTTATTTATGAGAGAATATTCAGTTATCTGAAGTGCAGTAGTTACATGCATACATGCATTAACTAACTGAACTCACAATCAATTCCACAAACTGTTGGAACTAATCTAACTGGACTTAACTCAGTTAATTGAGCTAACTAATTACAACTCAAAGTACAACTCATCCTGATCACTTTAATTAAGGAATAACTTCCCCAATCAAAGGGAAAATTGTTGCATGTCTTCACATAGACTTCATGTTTGATTTTATTCAACTAATTAACTCAAGATGAATTAATTAATTAATTTTCAAACAGCTACTAAGATCAAATTCGATTTTTAATTCTCAATTTTAGTTCAGGGGCTAACTAAAATTGGAATGTATCTCGAAATGCTATTTATAACAATGTTATTTTTATCACTTCTATATTTAGCATTTCTTGTTGCTATTTTCAACACATTTAACTTCCTAAGGATTCCTAAAACCCCTATCCATCTCCCAAAATTTCCCTACTCCCATCTCCCTTCCCTAAACTCCCTCATTTCACCACTTCAATCACTTTTCACTGTTTTTTCCCCTTTCCTATCATCTAGGGTTTCAAAAATGGAAGGAGACTCTTCACCATCAAAGAAAAAAAAACATCATAAAGTGGGGAAGATTCTAAGGTATGAGCCCCAAATTGTAATGAGATCAATTCTTCACCATTCATAAGACAATGCTTTGAAGATGTCAACTGCCTATGATTTTGTCAAAGTGTGGGAGAGGTAAGTTTTCATGAGCAACTCACTGATTTGATTGCTACCAATCTAAAAGGAGAAAATTCCACCATTGCAAGGGTTGATTTCAGATTCTCAGTTGATGCCATCTCTCTTGCTACAGGGATACCAAATCATGGGGAGTATTGGTTCAAAGGCACGAGCCTAGATCTTGAGCAATACAAACCCTTCTTGAAATCATCGAACAAAGAGGCTCATTCACACATCATTCCATTTAGATACTTGTTGGAAAAGTATGCACCATTGATGAAGGTTGTGATGAAGTTTTTCACTTGTGAGGGGAGGTTTTCTAGGTTGTATCAATCTCACATTAGGCTACTCATGCAATTTACAGCTGTGAAACCTCTTAACTTGTGTAACTACTTGTGTAGAAGTGTCATCAAAATATTTGAAAAGGTGCAAATGAAAAACAAAGAGCATTACCCTAGCCTTTTCCACCATAGTTTGATAAGGATTGTGTTGACAGTGCTGGACCCACCAACATGTCAAGGGGATCTCCCTAGTAAGAAGTCCCAGTTAGACCTCAAACTATTTGGTGTAGGAGTCCCATTAGTGGGTAGTAAGGTAATGCCTTGACTGCGATGTCGCATAGAGGCAAGTAAGATAACTCTGTCAGTAGCAAGGGTGTGATTGATGCAATGAGTCAAGGAAGTTGTATGAAAGGTTCCAACACTTTGAAAGGGGGAGGAGGTGAAGGTGAGTTCTAGGTTCAAAGGGATTAGTCCCAACTTGGCTAGGAACACACAACGCAAAGGACATGCACATCTTCCGGCAGAGAAGTCCACTCAGATGTAGCAAACGCATCATACAAGGTAAGATAACACGTACAACACTCACAGATCAATCCGAGACGAGTGTGACAGTTGTTATAGCAAGGTTCAAGTGAAAGGTCTGTCCGATGTCTGACAGAGGAGTCGACATGGACGGTGACAACATTAACAACATATTCAGCAAATTAACAACAAGATTCATATAATTGCATGTGAATCAGTTCATACACAAATACGTAAGTTAAACAACACATATCATTAAAGCAACCGGAGCAGTCCAACTACAATGACAACATATGCATGAAAATGTGTTGACTCTTATTATATAAAGAAGTGTAAGTCACAATCATACAATACATCCATCTAAACCTGCTAGCCCCAACAGTGGAATGTTACATCCACATCCACCTGCTCCTCCAAAGAGATGTACTAGCTCCGTTTAGTGGAGAATCCAAGGCACGTTACAATACTGTCCAAGCCTTCTTCAAGATAGTCTTAGTAGAAGCTTGGCTGACCAAAAGCCTATACAATGAGTTATGAGGGAATATTTATAACAAAGGGTGGGGTGACCCTTGACATTCCCCTTTGTGACAGTTCAACTACCCTCACGACTCTTCACCTACTCTATGAATGTTACGTCCAACTATGGACACTTGAATTACACTTGAAATGACTCAACGTTACAATGCAAATGTACTCATGTGAGACAACATGGCTTGAGCAAGCCAAGCAAGACACCACTACCGCTCAGTCCAGTGTGGTGAGACCAACTCTATGACATGCTTGTGATGGTGAAGGTGGTGAGCTGATGCCAAGCTTGGTCATCCGTGATGGTGTGCATGCACCTCATGGTGACATATTGCTGAAGCAAACTCTTGCCTCCATTGCAAACAGTGCATTGGTTCGGCCCCTTCATCCAACTCGTCTACTAACATGCGCATGGTCTTCTTGGGTATGGTTGAACCAAAAACACACTGATGCATAGTGTCCATGTTGATATTCAAGTGTGTGATGGTGGTCATGCGCATCAACTTGCCGAAGTACCCATTCGGCTATAGTTGGACTTGCTTCTTGTCTTCGCCTTGGTCAGTGTGTTGAATGGGTTGGATTGCATGCGTGCACACAATGAAATGCATGTTGTTGAATCCCTTGCATGCGATCAACCACAATGCTCACCATGTCTGCTCCATGTTAGCTGTTGGGATAGATCTTTAACTTGTTGGGGAGCAATTTCATCCGTGAGCGCATGTTGCACCCACTACTGTTCCTAATCCTACTGCAACTCATTCATCTGCCTGTGTAGCTTCATGTTCTTCCTGAGTCACTAATTCAACACCTGCAACTCCTTCTTTGTTACATCTTCTGCCTTCGTGCGAGCTTCATGTCGTGCCATCACTCCATAGCCGAAGTATCGAAAGTTGCTTTCCTAATCAATGGACCTACTTGAGCTTGCAACCTTGTTCCGCCTCTGTGTTTTCAAAAACCCTCCTCTTGCATTCATTGCATTTGATATGTTGTTTTCAACTGCTATTCATGATGCTGCTCATTGTGATGCTACCGCTTGATGTCCTTGTCTACGAACAACTTGATGTCTTCGTGAGTAGGAAATCTCATATACACTTGATCGACTACATCCCCAAGCATGCTCTGAACAGTGTCCTCATATATGCTCTCCTGGAAACCATTGTACCTATACTGTTGAGAGGTAGATGAACACCTGCGATACCTAGAGACATGGAAACACTCATAGCAAGCAATATGTCAGTCAAAAACCAAAATGAACATGAGAACTGACTTGCAACATACCTGGGTGAATGATCATGAAGGTTGTACACTTTCGGTGGGGAGGTGGGGAGATCAACTGCCAAGACTGCTCAAGGCATAGTCTGGGCTTCTGAGAGACTGGCTGACTGCTGGAACTATGCAATGCACAATCTAGTCTGGTTGCTAACTGCTGGGATTGCACAATGCGCAATTCCCTCTGGGAAGGACTACTGGCCTGGAGACAGATCTCTGCAATTTCTTGGGCCAAGCAGCCATTGTCCTCCAGAAATGCACAAAAAAGTCCTGGAGGCTAGTGTCGGGAATGAATGCACAAATCTAGAGAGGAAGGTGAGCCTTCCTTTCCCAGATTGTGCAATGCAGCCTTGATGAAGGCAGAGCCTGAGCCAAGGTTGGCCTGACTCGTCAACAGGCGATTGAAAGCAAGTAAGTCAGTGAATGCATGGCGACACTAAGTGATAGCAGAAGTGATTGACAGTGCATGCAAAACATGAAGGAAAGATTCAGCAAACAAATCATCATGCATGTGGGTGAGGCAATTCGCCGGTTGGGCAAACATCCTGCAAAGTAATTTCATGCATGCGACAGTAGTGAGATAGCATCAAAAACTAAAATAGAGCTAGGAAAAGCTAGGATATATGTAAATGATAGCAAGCATTCAAAGAAATCAAGCAAACAATACTCCTACAAGTGAAAAGACAAAAATCGACAGAAATGCAGCACAGGGCATAGGAAGTGGGCTTACCCCAAGTCAACTGAGTTGAATGTGCTGACCGCTCCTAGATGTGATGTGGGATGTTAGAGATGAAAGGTTGATGTGAGGGATGAGCTCTGCAACGTCCGTTTGATGAGTTTTGATAACATCGAGGCTGTGACGTGCATGCCACGAATCTAGGGGAAGCAACACTGGGTGGGAAGTTTCAGAATTGCTCCTTGCATCTAACCTCCAACTGCTAAACATAGATCCCTGAAACAAGGGATGCCTTTGCATGTTGCCTTGGGAGAAGCAGCCCATGCATGAAGTTTGTTTTGCTCAGTCTCAGAGGGAACTGGTCAACTCAGCTGCACATGCAAGAGACTGCTGGACTGCTAGAGAAAAATGCGCATTTCTGGCTAGGAGATGGGCTGGCTGCCTAGGAGATTTCTGCAATTTTTGGGCAGATTAGCTGACTGCTACCCAGATTTGTGCAAATCTTGGGCTGAACAACCTGCTACTAGGAAAATTTGTGCAAATCCTGCTGGGAAGGTTGGCTGGCAGGATTGCGCAATCCTGGAGCCCAACAGGCTGTCAGAGAGGATTACACAATTTCTGGAGGGAAGGTTGGTTGCCCTCTAGAAATACGCAATTTTCAAGGGGAAGTTGTTCAGCCTGTAGCTAGACCAAGTCCGGGTGAGCAGCCTATGAAGGGAAAAGATCAAACTGTGATCGATAGGCTGCCTTTGAGAAAGAAAGACACTGAAGCTTCAGGACTTGACAAAGCAAGGCAAGTTGTTGTGAAGGTTGGTAGGGGGGCTCCAAAACAGGCTAGGGAAATATTTTGGAGGGTGGTTGTAGCCACTACAACAGGTTGTAGTCCTCCATAAGTTGGCAGAAAAGAACATAGCATGGGATACCTTTACTGAAGTAGCCTTGCAAAGGCATGAGACTACTTCACCAAGCCAGCACCAAGACACATCAACACAGCCTATGGAGGTAGGGTCATCAAAAAAATCAGAGGAGGTTCCCAAGGCACCTAGACCTGAGGTGACCAAAACATACCAGAGAGGAAAAAGACTTGTGTTTGCTCCTCAAGTTGAGGAAAGGGCCAAGCTTTCTACATCAGCACAACAAGGATCACATTTGTAGGATGAGGAGCTAATTGAGCATGATTTTGACCTAGTTGACTTGGAGGCAGCAGATGAGCATTCAAACTTGCAACAAGCTATCAAAGAGAAGGATTCCCAAATCATGGAGCTCCAGGACAATTTGGCAAGGGCCAAATTTATCATTTCTTTCCTTGAGCAAGAACAAAGTCAACTCAAGGTCAAACAACTAATTGTTGAGTCCCAAACCTACACTTCCCTATATACCCTTTCAGCCTTCTTTTTCCATTTACTTCATCCACCAAGCTGCCAAATCGTTGTATAATAGTCTAAAAAGAGCTTATGGAATGGTTTCCTAACTATGTTTATGATTGTTGTTTGATTTAGATTTTTGTTCAAGCAGCTGCGGAAACTTGTCACTTTCCGCAGCTAGCCCAAGTTTCCGCAGCCATTTTGTTAAAGGCTATGCTACAGGTGTCCAATGGAGAAACCAGCCACATGGGTAAACGGCACGTGATGTGTACATGGGGTGTGTCCCCTCAGATCAGCCAAATCACTCATAAACAGTCACGGTCAACGATGGTCAAAGGAAGGGCCAAATGAGGAATTTTGCGGTGGCACGGCTCTGTTTTTCCCACGTGAAGGTTTGCGTGGCACGATCCTTAGTTTTTGGAGGTACTGGCACACCTGGAGAGCAGCCCGTGAACTGAACCAATCAACCACCACTCCATGAATTCATGACCATCACGCTAGATCTTGGCTCAAGGAGATTTACATGTCTCTTGGCAGCATAAATCTAGGAATTAGTTGCAGCATCTTTTTCTTATAAATAACGTGTTGATATATGCTAAATAGATTAGCATTTTGTATTGTAATTTCGCCTGTTGTCACCCACTGTACTGCATTTCACTTTGCTTTAAATACATGAGAAGACAGTTTTTCTGAATTTGATTTGTGACTAAGTGATTGACTGGCCGAGGTTGCAGAGGGCCCCTGTACACCAGAGCTTTGTATAGTTTCTTACTTGCTTTCATTTACTATTTTTTTAATCATTGCTTGTATATATAGTGTGTTGTTCTGATGTTCATTTGCTGTCTATATTTCCTTTATGTTTCTTTTCTAACTGTTAGTTGATCAGTGCTTCTTTTACAGGTTTTGTTGTAGGTAGCCCGGGCAGATTTACATATTTTTTTGATAACTACTGACATGAGATCATCTTGTCCTTCCTGCTGATTTTCATTTCCTGAAGTTTAATTCCAGCACTGTCATTTTTCAAATTGTGTTTTGCTTATTTATTTTTCTGCTACTTAGACATCATATTACTCATTTGTTTATGATTTCCTTTCTATAGTCAAGTGACTCTATTAGTAAGGAATCAGAATATTACTTATTGTAGTATGATTTAGTTTGCTTTCTTGCAATTTAAATATCATATTGCTCAGCTTGTTCATGATTACTTCCTATAGGCAGATTGAGTTGAAGGGTAAAGGATCAGAACAGGGGTTGAAGTAGTGTGATTAGTTTCCTTTTATGCAATTTAATTTCCTGCAATTTAGATATCATATTACTCAGCTTGTTTATGATTACTTCCCATAAGGAAGATTGAGTTGAAGGGTAAAGGATCAGAACAGGGGTTGAAGTAGTGTGATTTAGTTGCTTTGCTTTCAGTCTTTGAGTTGCTTTAAGTTCAGTTTTTATTTTCTTTTTCATACAACAATAAGGATACTGGGCCATTGTCATTAGTTCACTGTTTGATACATTTACTTCCTCTTGAGAATTGATTTCATTACAGTTAGTTTAGAGCTTTCTTTTTGAACACTTTTAAGTTTTGAAAATCACCGTAGAAATCACCATTACCATCCATACTTAACTTTCAATTTCGCCATCACACACTAGGGAATCCATAAAAGATAAATCCAAAAACAAACTAAAAAACTAAAAAACGACAAAAGACTAAGAAAATGGTTATCTTGTACATATAGTACACTTCACTTCGTCAGTTTACGAATCTCGGATTGACATTTTAATTAGCAATTTAGAACACACTAAATTGACCAAACATTTTGGCGCCGTTGCCAGGGAAGTGAAACTAGGTGCCAATTTCTTAAAAAAAAAAAAAAATTCAAGGAAGGAAAATTAATAACCTCTCAAAGTATGCTCTCCTCTTGCACTTAGCGTGATCTAGAGGATCAGAAAAGAGAAAGTTATTGGTTTAATAGTTTCTTGAGTATGCTCTCTTCTTGCACCTAGAGTGACCTGGAAGATCAGAAAGAGAATTATTAGCCTGACTTGAAGAAAAATAAAAATGATATGCATAGAGAAAGAGATTCTAGGGGAAGGATTTTAGCTAGAGCCAAGAGTTCGATTTTCACAACTCCATCTACTTCAAGGAATAGACAAGAGACACCTCCATCATCTCCAACCTACACTCCTAGCCCTAGGATTCCTAGAATTCAAGAGGCAGTAGTTGAGTTAGGAGACTCTTCCACACCATCCATCGAATCTGAATTAGGAAAAGATCATTTCTTTCCTTCTACAAGGAGACACATTGTAATTGAAGAAGTAGAATCACCTGAGGAAGAAGAGTGAGAAATTCCTCCTCGTTCGCCAGTAGTAGAGGAACCAGAAGACTCTGAAATCTCCGAGGAAACTACCATGACAGAAGAGGGAGTTAACGGATTTGGTAGAGGTAGAGGTAGAGGAGGTGGAGGAGGAAATAATGGAGGAGGTAGAGGTAACAATGGGGGAAATAGGGATGGAGATAACTCATTTGGATTTCCTATAGTCGACGAGGATTCTCGAGCAACAATGAAAAATATTTCACCATCTGTCCTCCCAAACTTTCATGGGTTAAGAAATGAAGATCCTGAAACATTTCTATTTGAGTTTGAGGTCGTGTGTCAAACCTATGATTATCTAGAAGACTCTCAAAAACTCAAACTGTTTCCTTCAACATTGAAAGGAGCTGCTTTGAAATGGTTCATGGGATTACTCACTCAATCCATTAGGACTTGGAATGATATGAAACAAACATTTTTGGATAGATACATGACTATTGTATGCCTACCAACCACAAGGATGAAGTATTTAAAATGGTACAAAGAGAAGATGAAAACTTGGAGGATTTACTTGAAAGATTCCAATACAATCTGAAAAGACAAAAAATGAGTAACTTAGATGAGGAAACCTTGAAAGCCCTTCTATTAAAATCCATTAGAGATGAATGGATAGATATTTTGAACATGATGGGAAAAGGAGACATATCTCAACTTCCACTTCATGATATAGCAGCGCTGTGTGTCCATCTCTCAAGAGGAAAATATAAAACTGGAAAAGGGCCTAGAGATCCTTCTCTCATCAGAGCAAACAAATCTGCAACTGGATCAGTAAGTAGGGCTGAGATTGGAAATATGCTTGATGAATTCAAAACTGATATCTTAGGGAGTCTTAGTGAGCAACTAGACACTCTTAAGATCCACAATAAGCAGAAAGCAGAAGCTGAAGCTTTAGCCATCTTTTGCCCAAAATGTAGAAAAAAACATGCTCTCAGGGAATGTCCCTTGGATGCAAAAGTTGTAGAAACATGTGCAATTTGTCCAGAGAATCATGAGACCAAGGATTGTCCTTCAATTCCTGGGCTCAAAGCTGTCTTCCAAGAAGATCCAAATACAATTGAGTCTCTCTGTTTTGTTGCAAGGAGACCTTGGCAGGGGCAACAAAACCAAGGGTTTAATAACTCTATGAACTTTCAAACCCCACCAAATTGGAATCCTTGGCAACAACCTTGGTCCCAACCTCAAAATCCTTTTCAATCATGGGTACAAGGCATGCAAAATCCTTATGGGAGATTTGCTCAATTTTATCAATATCCTCCATCTTTTCAAAACCAGCAAGCTCCACAACTTCCAAATCAAAATCCACAACTATCATTTCCATTTCAACAACAACAACCCTCTCAACAGAACCCAAATTCTCAACTCTTGCTTCCATTCCAACAGAAGTCAAATCAACTTCCTTCCCAGCCATTGCCAAACCCCAATAATAAAAACCCTCAAAATGCTTACATGGTAGAAGGTCAACAATTTCCTACCTATATGATTGTTCCTCTCAATGATGTACAACTCAGATCTGGTAGAGTTTTAGATAAACCTTCTATACATGCCCAAAAGCAAAGCATTTCTAAGGAAGATTCTCTTGAATCCAATAAGGGTTCTGAAGCATCTCTTCAAAACCCAAGCACTCAAAAAGAAAAAGAAAAAGTGCTAACCCCCACAACTCCTATAGTTGAGCAACCTGCATCTTCATCCACACCTCCTTTTCCTGAAAGATTACAAATTGACAAAGGGGTGGAAAAACAAATCTTGTTGCCTGACTATGATTTTCTAGATGAATTGAAGAATGTCTGTATCAAGATTCCCTTGTTACAAGCCATTAGAGAGATTCCTATTCTAGCAAAAACAATAAAGGAGTTGAGTCTTAAAAGACCAGGAAGGAAACCTAGAGATACAAGAAGAATCCACCTGGTAGGGAAAATTGCAGACATCATGATGGGAAAAAATTACTATGCAGAAGTATGTAGATCCTGGTAGTCTAATTGTCAAAACACATATCAATGGGGTAGAAATTACAAACACTTTGATTGATTTAGGGGCTACTATCAACATTATGAGTAGACAGACTATGGAACAACTGAAACTTCCTAATCTTCTTTTTACACCTACTTTACTGCAACTTGCAGCTCGATCAATTATTAAACCAGATGGTGTATTAGAAGACATTTCAGTCTCCTTAGACTCTTGGTAATATCCAGTAGATTTCATGATTTTAACCCCCAAGAGTAATTTAGGAGAACACCCTCTCATCTTAGGAAGACCTTGGCTAGCCACAGCCGATGCTTTCATCAGTTGTAGGTCTGGGGATATGTATATTTCTGATGGTAATTCGACAAAGAAATTCAATCTGTATCCTCCAGCAAAAGCAATTACAGAAATAGGAGATAATGAGTGGATTGATGATGAAGATGCTATACAACCTGTCTTTACCATTTCTGAAGTTAGTGAAGATAGTCAAATTCTGAACACATTAGAAAACTTTGAAACATCTTCAGAATATGACCACACACAATTTCAGTTAGATTCTGACATTGAGTATCTATCATCTAGACAAATGTCTCTTTTCTCTATGGAAGAGTTTGGTAGTTCCGCCATTGAGATCTTTCCAGGTAAAACATTGAATATCAACAAAAATTTGGAAAGATCACAACAAGAAGAACTAACCAAAATCTTGCAAAAACATTCTACTGCATTTGCATGGGAATATACTGATATGAAAGGTATTGACCCTAAGACTTGCATTCATCACATCTACATTGAGGAAAACAGTAGACCGATCAGACAACCTCAGAGAAGGATGAATCCAAACCTTAGGGAGATAGTGAAAGAAGAGCTCCAAAAACTACTTAATGTAAACTTCATTTATCCAATTTCAGATAGCTGATGGGTTTCTACTTTGGTTATAGTACCTAAAAAGAATGGTAAATGGAGGGTATGCATTGATTACAGGGAATTGAACAAAGCAACTTTGAAGGATCACTTTCCTTTACCCTTTATCAATCAAGTATTAGATACTTTAGCAGGCAAAAAGTATTTTTCATTTTTGGATGGTTTTAGTGGCTACAATCAGATTCAGGTAGCACCTGAAGATTAGGACAAGACCACCTTTACATGTCCATGGGGAACTTTTGCTTACCGAGTACTTCCTTTTGGATTATGTAATGCACCCGCAACATTTCAAAGGGCAGTACTAGGAATCTTTTCTGATCTAATCCATGATTGTGTAGAGGTTTATATGGATGATTTTATAGTTTATGGTAATTCGTTTGAAGAGGCATTAGAGAACTTGGAAAAAGTCCTTATAAGATGTAAAGAAACAAACCTATCATTAAGTCATGAAAAATTCTTTATGATGTTTACTGAAGGGATGTTTTAGGACATCATATTTCAAGGGATGGGATTAAAGTTGATAGATCAAAAGTTGAAGTCATCTCCAAGTTGCCTATTCCAAATTGTCAAAAAGATGTTAGAAGTTTTCTTGGATTTACTGGATACTATAGAAGATTTATTGAAAACTTCACCAAAATAGCATCTCCACTCTTCAAATTACTTACAAAAGACTGTGAATTCAAATGGGATCCTGATTGTCAATCTGCATTTGAAACTTTGAAAACAAGAATATCTGAAGCACCCATTTTGAGAAGGCCAAATTGGAAACTTCCTTTCCATATTTCCACAGATGCTTCAAATACAGCTCTAGGAGCTGTGTTGGGACAAAAGGATTTAGTTCCTTATGCCATTTACTACACCAGTAAAAATTTGACTCCCACCGAGATAAACTATACTGTGACTGAGAAAGAGTTCTTAGCTGTTGTTCATGCAATCAATAAGTTTAGACACTATATAACTGGCTATGAAAATTTTGTCCATATTGATCATTCTGCAATTAGATATCTCATGAATAAACCTGTTACTAATGGCAGAGTTACAAGATGGCTCTTACTTTTACAAGAATTCAATATTACTGTGTTGGATAGACCAGGGAAACAAAATACAGTAGCTGATTTCTTGTCTAGAATCCAAAATACTAATGAAGATTCTCCTGTAGAGGATAAGTTTCCAGATGAGTATTTATTTGCAATAACTACTAAGACTCCTTGGTATGCAGATATTGCTAACTATTTGGTTACAGGAAAGCTACCTCCACATCTATTTCCTAGTGAAAAAAGAAAAATTATTCAGGAGAGTTCAAGTTATTCATGGATTTCTAATGAATTGTTTAAAACAGGGCTAGATTGTGTGATCAGAAGATGTGTTCGGGAAGATGAAATGCCTGACATCCTTAAGGCATGTCATGATGAACCATGCGGTGGACACTTTGCTGACAAAAGGACGGCCTATAAAATACTTTCTTTAGGATATTATTGGCCTTCCCTTTTCAAAGATGCAAAACAATATGTCAGAAGGTGTGACAGCTGCCAAAGAGTTGGGAGACCGACTCTTTCAAATGAAATGCCATTACAACCACAGGTACTCATTGAACCCTTTGAAAAATGGGCTTTAGATTTCATTGGACCTATTAATCCACCATCTAAACAGAAAAAGTATATATTGGTATGCACTGATTATGTCACTAAATGGGTAGAAGCTAAAGCATTGCCTTTTGCCACTGAAAATTCAGTTGTTCAATTTCTTTTTGAGGATATTTTTACTCGTTTTGGTGTCCCAAGAGAAATTGTGACAGATCAGGGAATTCAATTTACATCTAACTTGATGGAGAAGCTGATGGAAGAATACAAAATCAAGCACAGAAAATCTACTCCTTACCATCCACAAGCAAATGGCCAAGTGGAGTCTACAAATAAAGTTCTTGAGAGCATCATCACCAAAATTGTTCATCTACACATAAAAGATTGGGCAGAAAGGCTTCTTGAAGCCTTATGGGCCTACAAAACTACATGGAGGAATACAACAGGACATTCTCCCTATGAACTTGTTTATGGGAAAGAAGTCCTGCTCCCCATTGAGTTTCAAGTCAAGACTTTCAAGATGGCAGTCCAGTTGGGGATGAATCTATCAGAAGCCCAAAAGCACAGAATGGAGCAGCTGAATGAGCTAGATGAGATCAGACAAGAAGCAATTTTAAAGACTGATCTAGTTCAACATCAAAGAGCTAAATGGCATGACAGATACATCAAAGAGAGAAAGTTTCAAGAGGGAGATTGGGCATTACTATTTGATTCCAAGTTCAAAGACTTTAAAGGTAAATTTCAGACCCATTGGCTTGGGCCATATGAAATTGACAAAGTCTTTAATAATGAAGCAGTAAGAGTCAAGACCATTGATGAATTTCAGATTTCTTTTCTTGTGAATGGCCACCGATTCAAAATTTATCATAAGCCACTCTCAAAAGAAGAATTTGTCAAGATGTTCCAAGAGAATTCTGCAATAAGGATGGTGGAGAAGAATCCTTCTTCCCCACCAGCCTAGCCTTTGATTCTTTCAGTTAAAAAAAATAAAAAATTGTATAAGCCTGAAAACCAATCATAGATTGGCAGTCTTATACAGAAAATATGGAGAGAAAATCAAGGACACTTGAAACTCTATATTTTCAAAAAAAAAAAAAAATCTCCTCTCCTTCTCTTTCCATCTTCACTCCACCTCATTTGCCATTCCACTTCATCTCCATCTCATTCACATTTTCTCTTCACTTCACTCCGCTTCATTTTCATTCCATTCCACTCATTTCATTCTCATTTCATCAATAAAAGTTCCTTTCAGAACTATTTTCACTCAGTTAGTTCTTTTCTAACCACATTTGTTCAGGTAAGTGGGTGTTGTCACAGTTTCCGCAGCTGGAAGTAGTTTCCGCAGCCAAAAACAGTTTCCGCAGCCAGAAACGATTTCCGCAGCCACCACCACTCTTTTTTTCAAATTCACTGTCAAAATGTTAGTACAAAAATCATGAAAATGCAGGTGTAAGTGAGCAAATACCATGAAGACATGGAGCATCTCCAAGACATCAAGAAAGAACAGTTGGTTAAAAGCTATGGGCAAGAAATGACAAAGTTTCCAAAGGTATGAGCAAATTTTTTTATCAAATAGCAATTAAAGTCATGATTATGCATAGTTATCAAACCATGAAAAGTTCTACTATGTGCAATGATTCGATATGATAGCTCCATTACCCACTCCTATCCCACGACATTACTCCATACACCAAGCATTCATTTCTTAACGGTCTCATGATGGGTTTTTCGGGTTTAAACTCAAGTTAACTGCACTTTCATTTGCCACCTGCGCTCATGAGATGTGACCAATCTCTTTACGGCTCTTCTTCACCGTATTTTTCGTAGCTATCTATTAAAACGTGTGATCTCCCGTACGCAGCCGTTAATTCAAAAAAAGATCTCGCCTCCACTACCGGTCACTTACCATTTCATTTAAGACCTTCCTTTCATATACACGCACTTCAGTTTGTAAACCCATTCACTACTGTCTATCCTCTGTTCCGCCTATAATCCGAAGCATTCCCGTTACCTGCTATCGATTGCAGCCATTACCTTTTACCATAAACCCTGCAACCGAGCTACTGTCCTCTGCTAAAATCCTCATACGCAATTGTATCCTCAGTTGAAATTTGAAACAGGGAAAGAAATGGTAAAACTACTCAGGGCAAAGCCAGAAGGACCAAAATATCTAGAAGGTTACCCTCAAGCCAAGGATTTACTGAAGAAAGCTAAATGGTTACGGTTCATTCAAAGGTTTAAAGGCTATAACAAAGAAGTAACCAAGGCTTTTGCACAGTCATTTGATGGTCAGAAAGTGGAGATTGGAGATTTGAAGCTCACAGTGACCGAAACAACGGTAGCAGCTGCTACAGGCTTACCTCAGGAGGGTGAGAGATGGTTCAAAAATAAAAGCATGGATGAACAGGCATGGAGAATCATGCTAAGAAACCCAGGTATGGACACCACCGTGTTTACTAAAGGAATTCTTGTTCATGCATTAAAGGAAGAATGGGCTAGCCTACTATTAGTTATCCAAAAATTTGTCACCTGTGAAGGACGTTTCGGTTCGATGTATATGTACCATGCTAGACTGTTGATGAATTTCTTAGAAAATCAGACTCTTAATTTGCATTATTTCTTGCTCTTGAGTTTGAAGAAGATGAGCATTACAATCCAAAAACACATAGGCAATATAGACCCTCATCTATCCATCATGGACTTATAAAAATTCTTATTGAAGACCACTTAAGGAAAAACAAAAATACATGGGAGCAATTCTTGATAACAAACTACTTCCAAGAGCCATCTGCGGCCTCTAAAAGTAGCACACCAAGGACACCAAGAAAAAGTAGGAGGAGAGAAAAGAGCACAACAGTCCAAGACTCCCCTACTATAGAAACTCAAGAAACCAGTCAAAAAGAAGAAGAAGATAGAGCTAAAGACAAGAAACAGAAGAAAGAAAAAGGCAAAAGGACCATCCAAGAAGTCTACCCATCCCCTGAGCAATCCATAGAGGAGGATTATCAACCACTGTCAGAAAGATTAGTACATCTTCAGGCTGCTGCTATAGCAAAGAAAAAGGCAAAAGGAAAACAGAGTATACAAGAAAAGAGTACTAGTCCACCATACTTAAGGAGAAGCACAAGGTTAAGAGGAAAAGGGAGTAAAATGCAAATAAAGCGGCCCCACTTCGTTGACTTGGGTGGAGAGACACCTGAGAAAACTCCAGCTGGCCGTAGTCCACCTCATCCTCAACCAAGCATTGAAATCAGTCCTCCACATGATGAAAGCCCTTCTCGGCCAGAGTTAGAGAGCAGTCCTCCTCCTCCACCAGATTTTGAACTCAGTCCAAAAAAGACACCTGAAGTAGACCCCAATCAACAGGAAGTATATGACTACTTGGAATCATTAGAAAAATCAACTGCAGGTCCAAGTACCACTTTGCCACTAGATGCACGAATTCAGTCCTTAAAACATGAGGTATTTGAATTAGAAGTCCTAAACAGGCATATCAAGCAGGAAAATGAAGCACTCAAAGAACAGAGCAAGGTAGATAAAATTATTCATGATAACACTATGCTCCATTTAGGACTATGGCAAAAGAAAAACAAGAAGCTGAAGAAAAAGTGCAAAAAGTTGAGCAGAGCATTGATTAATCTCAAGTTCAGGTGTCTAATAAGGAAACCAAGAATGGTGGTAGCACCAAAGAAGAAGAAAAGAGGGCTAGATGTCCTAGCAGAAGCATCAGAACATATGGATTAGAAAGGGGTGACTAAATTTTGGTTGCATGAGGACATGCAACACCTTCACAGTGGGGGTATGTTGAGTCCCAAACCTGCACTTCCCTATATACCCTTTCAGCCTTCTTTTTCCATTTACTTCATCCACCAAGCTGTCAAATCGTTGCATAATAGTCTAAAAAGAGCTTATGGAATGGTTTCCTAACTATGTTTATGACTGTTGTTTGATTTAGATTTTTGTTCAAGCAGCTGCGGAAACTTGTCACTTTCCGCAGCCAGCCCAAGTTTCCGCAGCCATTTTGTTAAAGGCTATGCTACAGGTGTCCAATGGAGAAACCAGCCACATGGGTAAACTTCACGTGACGTGTACATGGGGTGTGTCCCCTCAGATCAGCCAAATCACTCATAAACAGTCGCGGTCAACGATGGTCAAAGGAAGGGCCAAATGAGGAATTTTGCGATGGCACGGCTCTGTTTTGCCCATGTGAAGGTTTGTGTGGCACGATCCTTAGTTTTCGGGGGTACTGGCACACCTGGAGAGCAGCCCATGAACTGAACCAAGCAGCCACCACTCCATGAATTCATGACCATCACGCTAGTTCTCGGCTCAAGGAGATTTACGTGTCTCTTGGCAGCATAAATCTAGGAATTAGTTGCAGCATATTTTTCTTATAAATAACGCGTTGATATACCCTGAATAGATTAGCTTTTTGTATTGTAATTTTGACTGTTGTCACCCACTGTACTGCATTTCACTTTGCTTTAAATACATGAGAAGACAATTTCTCTGAATCTGATTTATGATTAAGTGATTGACTGGCCAAGGTTGCAGAGGGCCCCTGTACACCAGAGCTTTGTATAGTTTCTTACTTGATTTCATTTACTGTTTTTTTAATCATTGCTTGTATATATAGTGTGTTGTTCTGATGTTCATTTGTTGTCTATATTTCCTTTATGTTTCTTTTCTAACTGTTAGCTGATCAATGCTTCTTTTACAGGTTTTGTTGTAGGTAGCCCGGGAAGATTTACATATTTTTTTTATAACTACTGACATGAGATCATCTTGTCCTTCCTGTTGATTTTCATTTCCTGAAGTTTAATTCCAGCACTATCATTTTTCAAATTGTGTTTTGCTTATTTATTTTTCTGCTACTTAGACATCATATTACTCATCTGTTTATGATTTCCTTTCTATAGTCAAGTGACTCTATTAGTAAGGAATCAGAATATTACTTATTGTAGTATGATTTAGTTTGCTTTCTTGCAATTTAAATATCATATTGCTTAGCTTGTTCATGATTACTTCCTATAGGCAGATTGAGTTGAAGGGTAAAGGATCAGAACAGGGGTTGAAGTAGTGTGATTAGTTTCCTTTTATGCAATTTAATTTCCTGCAATTTAGATATCATATTACTCAGCTTGTTTATGATTACTTCCCATAAGGCAGATTGAGTTGAAGGGTAAAGGATCAGAACAGGGGTTGAAGTAGTGTGATTTAGTTGCTTTGCTTTCAGTCTTTGAGTTGCTTTAAGTTTAGTTTTTACTTTCTTTTTCATACAGCAGTAAGGATACTGGGCCATTGTCATTAGTTCACTGTTTGATACATTTACTTCCTCTTGAGAATTGATTTCATTACAGTTAGTTTAGAGCTTTCTTTTTGAACACTTTTAAGTTTTGAAAATCACCGTAGAAATCACCATTACCATCCATACTTAACTTTCAATTTCGCCATCACACACTAGGGAATCCATAAAAGATAAATCCAAAAACAAACTAAAAAACTCAAAAATGACAAAAGACTAAGAAAATGGTTATCTTGTAGATATAGTACACTTCACTTCGTCAGTTTGCGAATCCCGGATTGACATTTTAATTAGCAATTTAGAACACACTAAATTGACCAAACACTAATAATGGAAAAAGAGCAATTTAGGATGTTGAGGCAAGAGGTCAAAGGTAATGCAGTGCTAGAGTGTGATAAGCATGATGAACAGGAGAAGCAGGTTCGAAGGACGAGGCCTAGGACAATGGGTCTCAAAAAGGCATTGCAGAAAGAAAGAGACCAAAACCTGCTAGTAAAGGATTTGAGCAGTGAAGACAAAATTGCTATGGAAATCAATGAAGACAAGGGAATATCGGCTAGACAAAGTCAATGACCATCTAGAGAAGCTTCTTGAAAAGCCTAACAGGGATAACCATATGTTGAGGCACATGGCCCACCACTACCAAACCAGAAACAAGATTTGCAACATCAAGGTCAAACAAATGCAAAAGAGGATGAAGGAAACCCTAAAAGGAAAAGATGAGAAGGACAACTTGAAGATGCTTGTTGAGGCATACATGATAGCATAGTACCCCTTTTGCTACGGGTCTGTGGTGGACCTCAAAAACACTGTTTAGGGGGTCAAAACTTCTTCAGAAGTTCAAGACCCGAAAAACTACTAAAAATAGTAAATGATGAAATAAACAAGGAAACAAATGAAACTGACTGGAGGTCTAGGTGGGATAGGTGGGTGGCCACCAATATCCACCTGGATCATTCCTCCCCCCTTAGGAAGAAATGGTCCCCATTGCGTGCAGAGCCTCCATGAGTTGAGGAAATTTTTGTTAAACCGAGTCCCTAGTGAGCCACTTGCCTTGGTGCAAGAGTTGGCCAGCTTTGACAACCGATATAGTTGGATCTTTTTCTGGTGAGTGTTCTTCACCTGTGTGTCCATAATCTAATCAGTTGTGGCCTGTTCCATGTAATATAGCTTTAAATTTGTTGGTGTGAGTTGTTTTGCAATGTCTCATGTGTCCAACAATGGTGGGAAGTGTGGTCGAATCCGGTCCACATTGAACATTAGGTACAGGCCAAGGAATTGGGGAATGTTGATCTCAAAATATTTGTCTCCCATAGCCTTGGTAATGGTGTAAGGACCATATCATAGTGGTTTGAGCTTCTGATGGGCTCCGATAAGGCGTTATATCTGCAAATGCAACTAGACTTTATCGCCCACCTGAAACTTGTGTGGAACCCGATGTTGATCACGTTGCTAATTTACTTGGAATTTGACTTCTCCAGGATGTTGTGAACCTATTGGCAGATGTGTTGGAAGTGTTCAATAAATCTAGTCGCTTTATCAACCTTAGACATTACATGTGTGGATTTTTTCTGCATAGTCGCATGAGGCATGGCAACATCAATCGAACACAATAGTTGAAATCCTAGACCCACTTGAAAGGGACTGCGACCAGTCGAGCTATGGAGAGTTCTATTATAACTATGTTGCACATATGGAAGTCTCTCATCCCAGGTTCGAGGATGCTTGGATTTGTACATGTGGAGTATGTGCACTATCATCCTATTGACGACCTCCGTTTGGCCATCAATCTGGGGATGGAAGGAAGTGGATTTGGTGAGCTTGGTGTTCAATAGTGTCCAGAGGTTTGAGTAGAATGTGCTCAAGAGCCTACTATCCCAATATAATATAATGGTCTACGGGATCCAAAAATGTACCCATACTCATTCAAAGAATATTTTCACAGTGTCCTCTGCTGTGATACTCTCCTTGCAGGCCGCCAATATAGGCATCTTAGAAAAATTTTCCACGACCACAAATACACAGTCATTACTGTTGGGCACCTAATCCTCTATGGGTTGGTGTAGAATGTGAACAACCACGAGAGTCCAAGAGACCTTAGGGTGTGGAACCCAACGGTCACACAAATGTACTATAAATGTATATCATCTCAATAATAATGCATTCAATGTTTATCATCCACCTTTCCTATTTACATTCCATGTGACTTTAACATGGTATCAAAATGGGCGTTTTCCTGTCCTGCTCCATTCTAAGCTACTGATTTTGTGATTTCTATGTGCTTGAAATTGGGCTATCCATCCTGCATTTGATGAATATCTTATCAACTAAATTTTAGTTGCATTCTATGCCTATGTAACTACTCTTTCTGCCATTATTCGTGAAACGCGTTGTCCTGCCTTCAACACTATTGCCATTGGTTGTGAAAAGCATTTCCCTAAGCTTTCTTCAATAGTGCTACCCTAAGTGCTTGCATGGTAACCATTTTTTTAATCTGCCTGTCATTCTACAGATAACATTTCTCATATTATGGAAATATTATGGGCATAACGTTATGGAAGCCAGTGGTAGATGGGGGCACTAATCGTTATTGGTCAAAGTTGCATGGTCCAAGAGAGAAACACACATGAGCCTTTCTGTCATATCGATATTCGTGCAGTCTTGAAGAAGTATACACCTCCTTCTTGGCAGCATTCCCCTGGTCCTGAGCTTGGTACCATTGATTCCTCTGCTTATGGGCAGGCTGAGTCATCGGCGCCTGATTGACCCCATCTCTCTCCTTCACCTTATGTTCGGTCTCTTCCTGGTGTTTCTTCGCAATAAGCCTTAGGGTTTCTTCCTTTTCCCTATTGAGAGCCTCTTCCCGCATAATATTTGCATAAGTCCAGACGACAACATCGGGGGTCTTGTCATCCATGGCGAAGGCATAATTTCTGTCAAGGGAAATAATTCTGTTAAGCCTCCTCTTCTTGTAATCATCTTCTCTATCAATAATCCACTGGTGTTTCTTGAACCCGAAATCATCCTCCTCCTCCGCTACGCCTCTTGGCAAATCCTTCAGCACTGATTTGGGCATATTGTACGAGGCCAATTTCTGAACAACCTCTCTTTCAGTAGGATCTTGACCCTCTTCTTCCCCGTTCAATGGAAAGGAGTGTTCATAAGCCTTGAACTTGTTAATTCCACCATACAAATCTACATCAAAAGTTACAGCCAAAAGCGATGCAAGCTCTTGTTCCTTCTTCTGCCTTTCCTCCTGAATTCTGGAAATATCAACATCGAGAGTATCCATTTCTATGAACAAACACTGGTGACACTATCTAGGGTTTTAAAATAATCAAAACCCTACTTGATGCAAACCCAAAAAAAAAGGAAACCCAAATGTAAAACCTCGATTTCCGACGGTTCAAAGCCCTCCAAGATTGTATCGTTGGTATGTGGACTGAGGGGTATCGGCATCCTTGTTTCTTACTGAGTTATTTATTAGGAGAAGATCAAAGAGGATGTGTTTATTTATGAGCAGAAGAAGTTTTGTAGCAGTGTGGCAGTGAAGGAGGAGGAGTCATTCTTTTGTGCACCCAATTATCACTTGCGGTTCTCCTACAGTTCTAGATTTGTGTGCCTGTTGGATCACTTTTTGTATGCATGTAGCCACCTATACATCAGAGGCCGAGTTGATTTCTTACACCTGTAGGAGATTTTTTTTTAGAGAAAGACGATTTGTTCTCATCTCTGTAGTCGGCTAGCAGCCTATCACTACAGATCTGCATTTCCTATTCCTGCAACAGCTTGTTTGGAATGCCAAGTTGGGTTCAAATAGTCCCAGATCAACCCATTCAATCTTTGTCCATTGGGATAAATTACCAGGTGTCTTCTCTGCATTAGTATTGTAAAAGTTTGGTGTTGATCTCTATGCTGGTATGAAACATTGAAGGTTGCGAATTGAGCTTTATTTATTTTAAATTATTGTTGATGAATTGAGTTGACCTATTGAAGTTTAAAAATGACTCAAATTGGCAATTTATTAGAGATATTAAGAACTCTAATTATGTCAACTACTGAAAGCACAATCAATATTAGCAAGGAAACTCTTTTTGACATTCAAACTTGCTTGCAACATACATAAGAGAAGATTTATTTTTTGCAGCTTGAATCTCAACTTCAGCAAGATGAGTTGCAACAGCATAATAATCATGACATACATCAACAACCAGCAAGTCATGAAGTCAGTAATGTTGAGTTTGATCCCCATCAAGTGCCAATTTCAAGAGAAGTTTCGCATAAAGATGCAAAAATTCAGCCTGCACTTCCCAAACAAATCATCAAACCTTGGGAAGAGCTTGTCCACAACAAGCACATAACAGGTCTTGGATATGATAAGGAGGTGTCCTTTCATATTCCAGACTACTCCAAGCCAATCTAATTTCAAAGTGCTAGATTTCTTCAGGATGGTTCATCTTCACTTGCTCCTCATGACAGTTCACCTTCAACTGTTTCAGATTCTGGTCCTCTTCCACACCAGCCACAACAAATTGTGAAATGCCAACACTGTGACCAAGTTGGCCATATGAAATATCACTATTTTGATCCTCATCCATGTTAGCGTTGTCATAAAATTACCCATTCTTCACACAGATGCTTCAGAAACAAGCTTACTGCAAGAGCAAAGATTCATCTTGGATGGATCGCTTTTTGGCAATGGGCATCAACAACCAAGAATATATTTCAGTCATATGTCTGAACTTGTTCTAGAGTATTGAACAATCTTGCAGTTGAGTTTTCTCCATCATCTCACCTTGTATCTGATAGGGGGAGAAGTGATTGTCATCTACAAGATTCAAAGCCACATCAAGCTATCTTGAGCCACAACCTGCCATACTAGATTCAGAGTTGTAGCCAGAGATAAAGATGCCCCTGAGCATGCCTTCAATTGGTGATGCCTCTTCAAAGAATTGGGGACAATTCCTCTTGCAGAATACTTATGCTTCTTTTCATTTTTGGAAGAGTTCTCGGAATTGCATTAAGCATTCCAGAGCTGTTGGTCATCCTTAAACCATCACAGATTGAGACCTCCCTTTTTAGGTTGAGGTTATCCCTTTTTATGCGGGGTGATACCCCCCTTTCAAGGTTGAAGGTTTCCCTATTCGAAACATGAGGAGCACTTCCTCTAGCAGAAGACCTCGGCTTCATGCCAGACTTGGAAGAGTTTCGCGAACTACACTAAGAATTCCAGTGGTGGTGGTCATCCTTAAACCACCCCCCTTATACCAACATTTCGGAGAGCACATTCAACCTAGTGTTGTCATGCATTTTTTCACATTTTGTATTACAGTTCTCTTCTTGGACTCATACATACCCGTTCGGATTAAGGGGGGAATGTTGGACACCTGATCCTCTATGGGTTGGTGTGGAATGTCAACAACCACGAGAGTCCAAGAGACCTTGGGATGTGGAACCCAACGGTCACACAAATGTACTATAAATGTATATCATGTCAATAATAATGCATTCAATGTTTATCATCCACCTTTCCTATTTACATTCCATGTGACTTTAATAATTACCATGCTTGGTAGAAGAGAGGCGAGACATATAGTCCATGGAGATGGATTCCCATGGTTGGTTTGGAGTAGGCAAAGGAGTGTACAAGCCTTGTTTCTTGATGGTTGGCTTGGTGATGGTGCATGCAGTGCAAGATCTGATATATTTCCCAACATTCATTCATAGTTTGGGCCAATAAAAGTACTTTTGTAGTACAACCACAATTTTCTCCACACCAAAGTGTCCCGTGAACTGACTGTAGTGTGCCTCCCAAATCAACTTCGCACGCTCGCTTGAAGGAACACAAAGGTGGCCCAAGTAGCATAATAATTCATCTTGGAGGTGGAAATCAAGAACTTGCTTGCTAGCTACTAGAATCTGGTATGTTGAGGTGAACTCTGGATCATTTTTGTATAGTTGCGACCATCTAGAGGTCTTGTGAACACAAGAGTTGAGAATAGTAGTCAGTGTTGCAACTAGGGGCCGAGTGAGGCAGTCTGCAACATGATTGGTGTTGCCCTTTTTTTGTTTAATGTTCAAGTGGAATTGTTGCAGATATGTAGACCACTTCTAATGGCGATCCTTCTACAACTTCCCCTGTGTCTATATAAACTAAAGAGGTCATCGATCGGTGTGGATGGCCATCTCCTTCCCCAGAATGTAGTGCTTCCATTGTTGAAAAGCTTGAACGATGGAATACATTTCTTTATCATAGGTGGGGTACTTCCAAATTGTATCAGAAAGTGTCTCACAATGATAGGCCACTGTGTTGGGTTGTGTTATATTCTTTCCATGACTAGCTCACGTAGTTAACAGGGTGGGCGGGGGGTTTGAGGGGGGGCGGAGCCCCCCCTTCGTTGCACCGATTGGGTAGCGGGGAGGTCACATGGGGTTTGAGGGGTGCAGGTAACCCCACTCTATGGGGTCCAAGGCAGCTCCCCGGAAAATTTTGGTTTTGGAACCTATGTTAGGTTGGGTGGACTCACCTATGGTTTTGTGCATGATTTTTGCACATGTTTTTGGATGCGATGGTTTTCGGTCCATGGTTTTGGACGAAATGGTTTTCGGTCCATGGTATTGGATGATTTGGCAGGTATAAATATGTATTGTAACATTGAAATGACAATAATGAAAAATCAAGCTGGTAGTCCTGGTTTTGGGATCCAGGGGAAAATCTATGTGTATATGTAATTTATGTGTTATGCTCTCGCATTGTTTATTTTCTGTGTTTTAGAATTCGTAGGCAGGTAATTTCTGTGTGGGGTTAAAACCTACTTTTGGTATCAGAGCTGTTTTGGCTTCAAGGAGACGCCTTTGTTGCTGAGGGGTTTCGCTCGGGCCTGTGGTAGACCTTGTTCAGTAGGAGATCTGCGGGATCGATTCTGGTAGTGAAAGAAGATGGCGAGTAGTGGAAAGATAGAGATCAAGAAATTTAATGGTTAGAGTTGTGAGTTGTGGAAACTCAAGATGGACGATCTGTTGGTGGATAAAGATCAGCGGATCGTGGTAGATCCAGGTATTAAACCAACAGGAGTGTATGATGAAGAATGGAAGAAGTTGGATCGGAAGGGAAAGAGCACAATACGATTGTGTGTCTCAGATTCAATATTGCTAAATGTATCAAGGGAAGCTACGATGAAGGCTTTGTGGGACAAGTTAGGGACTTTGTACCAATCTAAGTCTCTGGTGAATAAATTGTTCCTACAGAAAAAGCTATATAACCTGAGGATGAAAGATGGAGACTTGGTGGCAGAGCATCTCAATGCGTTTAATACTGTGGTAAGTCAGTTATCGTTTGTTGATATCAAAATTTTAGATGAAGATAAGTGCATTAGTTTGTTGTGTTTTCTACCAGATTCATGGGATATTCTGGTTATTGTAATAGGTAGCAATGCTACTACCTTGCAGTTTGATGAAATAGTCTCATCCTTGCTGAAGGAGGAGATGAGATGGAAAAATATGGAGAGCCAGAATGGTAATGCCTTGTCTGTACGAGGACGGTCCTAGAACAGAAACAAAAATAAGTCATCGAGTGGGATATATAAATCTAGAGGGAGATCTAAATCTCCAGGAAAGCCTGTAAAGGTGGTGTGCTGGAAATGCGGAAAGGAAGGGCACTACAAAATGGATTGTAAATATAAAGCTCTTGACAATGGAAATGGATCTGATGATGCTCCTTCTGCAAAGGCGAAAACCACCTCAGATGAAGATGGAGATGTGTACTTGGCTTCTTCAAGTACACATGTAGATCATGAGGCATGGTTGATTGACTCAGGTGCATCCTTTCACTTCACTCACCATAGAGAGTGGCTTTGTGAGTATGAGAAATACAATGGTGGTGATGTCTTCTTAGGTGTTGATAGGAAGGCTAGAGTCTTTGGTCGATGAAAAGTAAAGTTGAAGTTGCAAGGTGGAAGGGTTAGAACACCTCCGAGTGTTCTACATATTCTTGCATTGGTTAGAAATCTGATTTCTTTAAGAAAGATGGATGATGCTGGTGTAAAAACAGTGTTCGAGAAGGATACCTACAAGATGGTTTGGGGAGCACTGGTATTGATGCGGGGAGTTTGGATTGGAACTCTGTACAAGCTGCAAGATAGTACTATTGTTGATGGGTGCAACAATTCTGTGGTTCCTGAGAGAAGCAGAAAATCTAGTGGTCTCTGGAGAGAAGACCATGTTGTGGCATCAAAGGCTTGGACATATTGGAGAGAAGGGCCTTCAAATACTTCATGGTAAAGGTATGGTAGAAGGTATGAGTAATAGCTCTCTGGATTTTGATTTCTGTGAAAATTGTGTATATTAGAAGTAGAATCGGGTGAGTTTCCCCTCTGGTGGTAAGAGGGCGAAACAGATATTATAGCTTGTGCATAGTGATGTGTTTGGACCTGTGAAGGTTCCATCACTGGGTAAGTCTGTGTACTGTGTATCATTTATAGATGACTTCTCAAGGAATACATGGATATATTTCCTTAAGAAGAAATCTGAAGTCTTTGACAGGTTTAAAGAATTTAAAGCTCTAGTGGAAAACCAAACAGAGAAGAAGATAAAGGTGTTGAGGATTGAGAACGGTGGAGAGTTTTGCAGTAAGGAATTTGAAGAATTTTGTAAGAAGTGTGGTATAGCATGGTAGAAGACTACTCCATATACACCTCAGTAAAATAGAGTTGCAGAAAGAATAAACAAGACGTTGATGGAAAGGGCAAGAAGCATGTTCAGTGGTGCCAGGTTAGGATAGGAATTCTGGGCAGAGGTGGTGGAGACAGCATGTTACCTGGTCAACAGATCACCTTCATCAGCATTGGAGGATAAGACTTCACAAGAGGTATGGACTGGTAAGAAACCCTCTCTTTCACATTTGAGGGTATTTGGATGTAATGCATATGTACATGTTCCAAAGGAGAAACAAACTTAGTTGGATAGTAAATATGGAAAGTGCATCTTTATTGGGTATAAGGATAGTTTAAAGGGTTATAAGCTTTGGAACCCAGTAATAAGGAAGGTTGTGTATAACCAAGATGTGGTGCTCAGAGAGATGAAAAAGGTTATTAAACATGAAGTCTAACCAAAGGAACCTGCGAAGATAGAGTTTGAGCTAAAGGAGGAAGAATCAGACTCTACAGCAGAGGAGGAATCAGAAGATGAAGAGCCACAAACTCCAGGTGTGAGAAGATCAGTTCAAGAAAGAAGGCAGCCAGAAAGGTATAGTCCATCTACTTTCTGTTCAAATTTTGCTTTATCTATTACTGATGATGATCCCAAAACTGTGAAGGAAGCAGTAGATTTAGAGGATGGAAAACTGTGGAAAGAGGCCATGGTTGATGAAATGGCATCTTTGCACAAAAATGAGGCTTGGGATTCGGTGAAGTTGCTGGCTGGAAGGAAACCCATTGGCAGCAAATGGGTGTTCAAGAAGAAGACAAATGCAGAAGGAAAGGTGGAGAAATACAAAGCTCGGTTGGTAGCAAAAGGTTATTCCCAGGTGCCAGGAATTGATTTTGGTGATATTTTTCCTCCTATTTCCAAGGCAACTTCTATTAGATTACTTTTATCTGTTGTTGCTGCTTTTTATTTTGAGGTAGAACAGATGGATGTGAAGACAACATTTCTTCACGGGGATCTGGAAGAGGAGATCTACATGAAGCAACCTGAAGGTTTTGCGGTGAAGGGTAAGAAAGAACTGGTATGCAAGTTAAAGAAGTCTCTATATAAGTTAAAACAGACACCAAGGATGTGGTATCAGAAATTTGATACATTTATACGGGGACTTGGCTTCACCAGAAGCAAAGCGGGTCATTGTGTGTATTTTAAATTAATTGGTGACCGTGTTATTTATCTGGTCTTGTGTGTGTATGATATGTTACTGGTTGGAATTGACAATGAAATTATCCAAGATTTGAAGACCCATTTGTCCTCCAAATTCGACATGAAAGATCTTGGTGCTGCAAACTATATTTTGGGCATGGAAATTAAAAGAGATCGGACAAAGAGGAGGCTTTGGTTAAACAAGAAGAAGTATGTGGAGATAATATTGCAGAGGTTTAATATGCATGATAGTAAACTGGTGAAGGTTCCTATTACTGTAGGTGTAAAGTTATCTACTGAATAGTGTCCCAAGACACAAGAAGAGGAAGAGGACATGTCCTGTGTTCCATATGCAAGTGCAGTCGGTAGCCTGATGTATGCGATGGTCTATACTAGACCAGACATTGCACATGTAGTGGGAGTATTGAGCAGGTTTATGTCGAAACCAGGGAAGGAGCACTTGACAGCAATGAAGCGGGTTTTCAGGTATTTGCATGGCACTAGTGATTATGGTTTGTGCTACCAAGGAAGACTAGGATTGGATAGAGTGTTGGATATTCGTGGCTTTGTTGATGCAGAATGGGTTGGAGATCTGGATCAGAGAATATCTACAAGTGGGTATGTGTTTAACCTATTTTGAGGTGCAGTCAGTTGGATGAGTAATAAACAATATGTAGTGGTACTATCAACTACAGAGGCAGAATACATTGCAGCCACTCATGCAAGCAAGGAAGCAGTTTGGTTGCAGAGATTGTATTCAAGTATGGGGTTAGTACAGGGAGCTATAAGGATAGACTGTGATAGCCAAAGTGGAATTTTCTTGGCAAAGAACCCTGCATATCATTCAAAGACAAAGCACATTGATGCTCAGTATCACTTTGTGAGGGATATGATAGAAGACAAAAAGGTGTTGCTGGTAAAGGTGGACACTTTGAAGAATATTGCAGATGCATTGACAAAATCTATGAGCTTTGAGAAGTTCTCTTGGTGTAGAGAAATAATGGGCATTGCAGGGCTGGATAAATGACTAAGCTCTCCTATGGCCCCCTGTGGAAAGAAAACAAGAAGTGGGAGAATGTTGGGTTGTGTTATATTCTTTCCACGACTAGCCCACGTAGTTAACCGGGGGTTAGAGGGGGGGCGGAGCCCCTCATTTCGTTGTGCTGATTGCGTAGCGGGGGGGTCACAAGGGGTTTGAGGGGTGTAGGTAACCCCACTCTATGGGGTCTGGGACAGCGCCCCGGAAAATTTTTGTTTTGGAACCTATGTTAGGTTGGGCGGACCCACCTATGGTTTTGACCATGATTTTCGCACATGTTTTTGGATGCAATGGTTTTTGGTCCATAGTTTTGGATGCGATGGTTTTCGGTCCATGGTATTGGATGCTTCGGCATGTATAAATATGTATTGTAACATTGAAAGGACAATGATGAAAAATCAAGCTGGTAGTCCCAGTTTTGGGATCCAGGGGAAAATCTCTGTGTATATATGTTTTATGTGTTATGCTCTCGCATTGTTTATTTTCTGTGTTTTAGAATTTGTATGCAGGTAATTTCTATACGGGATTAAAACCTACACACTCGATGCCCGTGCTAGGTGAGGACTACACCAATAGCATATTCTGAGGCACCTGTCTCAATTTCAAATGGTTGTTGCAAGTCTGGCAGTGTGAGTAATGGTGCAGAGCAGAGGCAGTGCTTCAACTCAACAAACGCCTTCTGTTGGGACTCGGACCAAGAAAAAATTTCTTTCACCCCGTCCTTAGTAATCTTACTCAAAGGAAAAGTGATATGGGAGAATCCCAACATGAACCTCCCGTAGAAATTTGCAAGGCTAAAAGAGCTACGAAGCTCCGTTAGAGTGGTCGGGGCTGGCCAATCCCGAATGACTTGGATCTTGGTCGGGTCCACATGCACGCCATGCTCATGTATGATGTAACCCAAGTATTGGACTTGGATCATGCCAAAGGTGCATTTCTCCAAGTTGACACATAGTTTGTGTTGCCGAAGGGTTTGAAGGACCTGTCGAATGTGTTGCAAGTGTTCTTCCCAACTCTTGCTGAAGATGAGGATGTCGTCCAGATAAACCATCATGAAAAAGTTGGTGAAGGACCACAAGATGTCATCCATTAGCCTCATAAAAGTAGCAGGGACATTTGCCAATATGAAGTGAATAACTAACCATTCAAAGAGGCCTTCCTTAGATTTAAATGCAATCTTCCATACATATGTGGGCTCTATTGGAACCTAGTGATAACCAGACTTCAAATCGATCTTGCTGAAATACTTGGCCCCCTTGAGTTGGTCAAGCTAGTCATCAATCTATGGGATTGGATATTGTTCCTGACAATGATTTTGTTTAGTGACCGATAATCAATGCAGAGCCTCTAGGTCCCATCCTTCTTTTATACAAGTATAATCGGGCTCCCACAAGGTGAGGAACTTGGTCGGAGGTGCCCTTTTTGCAGCAACTACTGGATTTGTTGCTTGATCTCTTGATTTTTCAAAATGGAGCAACGATATATTGACTCGTTGGGTAGAGGTGCTCCAGGAGTCAGATTGATTGAATGTTTGACCTGACAATGCAAGGGTACCCCTGTGGGTGAGGAGAAGATGTCCCTGTATTCTTCCATGACCGTATCCACTTGCTTCTGCTGCTTGGAGGAACCCTTCTCGAGGGCCATGGATGTGGCTATGACCTTCCCCTTACTTTGAGAGCGAATCAAAAAGAAAAAAAAAAATCTCAGCCTGGGAGATGACCTTACTGCATTGCTTAGCAGAGATCAAAGAGATGGCGATAGGTGGGGCTACCTATGGTATCCTGTATAACTTAGTACCCAAATAAATAATAACAGAGTGAGGTCTAGATTGATATACAACATGCCGCTTCCATAAGTATGGTTATCTTAATAATACAAAACTTCAAGAGGAGCAAAATCACACAGTACCTCATCTATGAAAGGATTGATGTTGTAGGGAAGGTGACACTGCAGGCTGACACAAAGATCTCTTCCTTGGTGAAGCCACCCAATGGTGTACGACTGCAGATGTGTTGTAGTCGGTAGGCCCAGTTGCTTCACGACCTCTATTAAAATGAGATTCTTTTGGCTCCCACTGTCAACAATGAACTGTAGCGGAGAACCCTTCACCCACATCTGTGAGTGGAATAGGCGCTCCCCCTCTTCTGGATATTTAGGCTCAATATTCTAGATCTTGTTGGTGGCCACAATAGCACTGGGCTCCGCGTCAATGATCTGCTTCCATTTATCATTCCCCTTGTCAGGTTCTAACTCAGATTCGAAACATGCGTCGAACTCAGAAGCCTTCAGCTCGAGCACCAGTGACTTGCTTGGCACGACACTCACTTGTGTTGTTAGTGGAGCTCTTATGGAACTCACACGACTTTCTCGTGTCCTTCTTTGTCTTCGTGGCATTGTTATTTGCTTGTGGCTTTGGTGGGTTATACTGGGTCGTCGAGGACTTGGATTTTCCCTTTGATATGCAGTTTGGGGGCATCTTTCCCTTGCTTCGGATTCGTAAATCCAAAGTCTCGCTTTTTCTGTTTAAGCTTCTGCTCAATCTTGACAGTGTATCGGTACACCATTTCCAAGCGAGGAGATGTCCAAGAACTCCATCTTATCCTGGATGTACCTATGTAGACAACTGTGATACTTGAGTACCAAATGTTTCTCATAATCCTTGATACCCAACTTTGTTGCAAGGGTATGAAAAACATGGGTAAACTCTGGCACGTCTTGGTCCCTTCCCTGTCGCAATGTGGTCCAATTTATGTATTTATCCTCATAGCTCCCGACAGGGTATTACTACTCCTTGATGACATCCCAGAACAAATCCCAAGTGGGTGCAGCCGAAAATAGTGAGGGCATACTTTCATCCTTCTGCTCACAGTTGGTTTCCCACCAGTCCTTAACGTGGGGGGTGGCTTTGAGAAGAGCAAAAGTAATCTTTTCCTGATTGGAAAAATCAAGAACAAAAAAAATATCCTTCTAGCAGATTTAACCATTTATTTACGTCATCCGCATCTATCTGACCCTGAAATATGGGAATGTCAAAGTTAACTTGTACCTTAAAGGGGTGGAGCTTCCAGAGTCGTTGTTGGATGTAGATGTGTCGCCCTTGGGTAACCGCTGAAGGATCTGGAAAAAGTTGTCCATCATCGCATTCCTCTGTTGCTCAAGGGCTTCTTCAAGCAAGATTTTGAAAGGATCTCCTGCCCCCTCGTCTTCCTTTTCTTCCCCCATGGGAGGTCGTAGGGATTTGCAAGGATGGTCTTGCAAAAGTTTGACCAGTTCAAGCCCTAACTCCTTATATCCAACCTCATTGGGGACATGCAAAGAAAAAGCAAACCACTCAAATACCATTGATCCGAATTTAAATAGGAACACAACAAATAATAGATATAACCATGAATACAAAGATGCAACAAAAACAACACTTCATTTCATTTATATCAAATACTGAAATAAGCTTACAAACAAAATGGAAATAAGACTAGCTAGGGCAATGTTAACTTATCTCTGAGAAGAGATGTGGCGGCTACATGCCTTTGAACTGTGTTACAATGAGGATCAAGGGCCTATTTATTATTGAAAAACATGAGAAAATTCTAAACAACCAAAACCCTAACCCTAGGAAATATAACACCAAGAGTTTGTGGGCCCCGTTGGGGTTAGTTGGGTAGCCAACTTCTCGAGGTCATAACTTGGTCATATTATCTCCATTTGGCGCGTATGATACATTTTTGGAAAGGTCTCTCTGAGTAATACAAAATTTTCCAGATGCCCTTGTATTGGACCTCAAAAAAAGTCGTTTAGGGGGTAAAAAATTCTCCGGAAGTTCAGGACACGAAAAAATACTAAAAATAGTAAATGCTTAAATAAACAAGGAAACAAATGAAACTAATTGGAGGTCTAGGTGGGATAGGTGGGTGACCACCAATATCCTCTTGGATCACTATCATCCCAAGGGTTCACCCTTATGCACTCCTTTGGTTCTTATGGGGAAGCCCTCCTTTGGTTCTTATGGGGAAGCCCTCCTAGGGTGATGTGGCTATGGGACCTCATCGCACTAGAACTCCGCCAATCAATGTTATTGCTACCTGCTAACTCCTCAGGCTTACGTCATCATGGGAAATCCCTTTATGCATTAATTTTGTGACCTCTAAAGAACCTCTTGTCGGGATTATGTGTAATAGGCTCCACCATCAACCAATCACCATCTACTCCACTTATATACTTCGCCACATTTGGTGAAAACACCAAACTTGGTCACCAATTTACCCCTTTTCCAATTTAACTCTACAATATTTAACGTTTTGGTGCACTTACCTTTGACTCGTAATAACTTCTGATCGAAGAGGTCATTTTCATACTTCAATATATCATTGGAAATCTATTTCTAAACATTATCTAACTATGCCACTTCCAAGAGCATCTGAGTTGATATTACGAGGCAAAAATTCCTTCAAATCCATGGACTCCCAACCATCATAGTTATAGTATTATAGCTTTTCAATTGTCTAGATACTCTAATGATTCTCTACCAAAGACTACAACAACCATAACAATCCCCTGAGCTTGAAACACCATGCACATCAATGCTAGCCCAATTGACATCAATGCCAACACACTCTATGCCACCAACCAACCTAACAATGCCACAATCCAACAAAGGAGTAGATGTATGATATTTTACATGAATAATTGAGCTTCAAAAAGTATTCCCCTTCCTACCCCTTATTTCTTCATGAGCAACTCATTCTTTTTTTATTAGCAAAAATTGAAGAAAACAAGCCGTATGGAATGACTACCACCATGACTTTTCTAGAGACCTTCAATCATAGTAACTTTGTAGAGAAACATTTGTTGTGTGAGTTATACCTGTAAGAACTTATCTAGTATGGAGAGAAGAGTTTTAATCTTTCACCCTATGTGGGGGACATCTGATTAAGAGCATATACGTCATTTGTTCAAAACCAAATAAACTAGAAATTGGCTTATGAGGCTGTAACAAAAAACCAAGAAAACAAGTTACTGAGGAATCTGTGGGGATCATGGCCCTGTTGCAGTAGTGGTTAGAACTTATGGAAACTTCCTTGGGTCTCCAAAGTGGATGACTATTAGGCATGATTTCCGAAGAGGAATCTAGGACCTTTTTTCTAGAAATATTGAATAGATAAAACAAGGTGCATTAGAAGGTAGTAGATTAAGTTAGGAAGCATATGGTAAGAGACTAAAGGATAAAGATCCATATTGCTAGCCACATTTGTTACATTCCATTTTGAGAGTACCAATATGTGTCCATTGTATCAAGTGTTGTGGGCCTAGATGGCTTGGATTGAAGTTTCAATTTAATCTGATTTGGCTTCTAGTGCCTAAGTATAAACATTATTAATAGTTGAAGCCTAGAGATGCAAAAATATGGTGGGAAGAGCTCATTATTTCTGATGTTTTAGGGCTAATTTGGCCGAGACAATTAGGATTCTCAGCATTCTAACTACTCGCTAAAATGAGGCAATCATTGTGGCATCAATCTTATTTGCAATTAATTTGTTGTAATTCTTCTAAAAAAGACCTCCAATTACTATTATTTTAACATCCTGAGAATTGAAAGATTCACATGGTTGTTCATCAAAATTTGTACCATGATTGGACTACACAAACAAACTTATAAGAACTTGTATCTCTCTGCCCTGAAAAGGGGGTTGACATTATTGCTTTGAACTCTGCAATTGTACATCTTTTTTTTTAGAATTAATGCAATCCTTAGCGATGTCGCGATTCACCTTATGATTTGTTGTTCTCGCTTGTGAGCTATAAGCTTTTCTAGCTCCCTTCTAAGGAGGAATAACCCTCCTCTTTAACAAGGATCATTGTGCGTACATAAAGGTAGCATAATTACTTTGTTTATTTGCTTGCAGGTTGTGGTTTCAATTCCTTTAATTTTGTTTTATCACTATTACAAAATCCTTATTGTATTAAGGCCTCGTTGTTACTGATATGTTACGACAGCTTGCATAAGGGTTGAACAATAGAATATTAACATTCAACCATAGCCATCATAGAATTAATCTTCGTCATTCATATGTTATTGTTGTTGATTTACAGCTATTACAAATTACTATGATTTACCTTTGTTACAAAGTGTTGATTTACTTTTGTTACAGTTTCCCTTTATTGTTTTCAACCCTATGTCATTGATGCCATCTCAAGAGTAGCATTTATGTTAAAAGAGTGGTTGTGTTGTTACATGGATTCCATCTCTAGGTTGGTAGCATAAGAACTAGTGATTGTGTGATTGTGGTTGAGCTATTTCATGCAAGTGGGGACTTGATTTATGTGAGTGTTATTTCCTTTCTGCCAGAGTGGTTTAGAGTAGTTGAGTGCTCTTTTATTTCTGCAAATGTGATTTCCATTCCTAGAACTATGTGCAAAGAGTTTTCTTTTATGCAAGTGTGAAGTTTGACACCGAGATGTTTATTCACAACAATGAAGTTGATTTTCATTCATGCAAGTGTGAATAGCTAGAGTAACATTGGGCTTTGATTGAGAGTTGAGTTCTTCTTGAGGAGCATCATGTGTCTTAGGAAATAGTTAGTTCCAGTTAATGAATGTTGCCTATATATACTATGCCCAATAACCTTGAAATAAATAGACCTACCTTGGTTGACAATTTATGTTAGTGAGGTTGCATTGTGAAGACAATAAAATCCACCAACACCTTACAAAATAAAAGTAGTAGTTAATCTCAAAGAAATATGATGGTGTTTAATTACTAACTCACCAAAAAATTGCAATTGTTGTACATAAAACCATAGCATATTACTTAAACCAAAAAGCTTGCCTTCACTTACAGAAATTTTGATGCATTTGGAAGGGCTTCAATAACTCTGATGTTGTGGATATTCTGTGTGACTTCTAAACCACAAGTTGTGATGCATGTTTGTTATCTAAGAAACAACTAAAATCCATACTACCAACCTAGATACATTTTAACTTTGGAGGTACCAAGCATCAAGAGGGATCAAATCTCTTCACTCCAAAAGTGATTTGCACCTCAAAAGATTTGATCTCTCATGACACTTGGTAGATCTGGAATTAAAATGGATCTAGGCTAGTATTTTATAAATTTCACATCTCTATATATAAAAGTATTCTCATATTTTATTTTATTAAAACCTTGATTTAATCTCTATGGAATATCCACTAAATATTTTTAGTAGGAGGGTATAGAGTTTAGATATATAGCAAAACTATAACCTTTTTTCTTCTAGATTTAATTTAAAAAAAATGTTATAAAATAAGTTAAAATAAAATATTTTGATTGTGATATGAGTTACCATTTTCAGCATGTGAAATTGACAAGTCATAGTATTGGCCCATGGTCCATGGTAAAGTGGGGGTGAATATAAATTTTGTTATGTTGTAAGTTTATCGCAAGTATTAAGTTTTTTGTGCTTATTAATTAAATTTAAATATGGTTTGACTTTAAAAATAGATTTTCTGATTGACCATTATTAATTTATCATTCACCAATTCAACTTATAATGTTTAACTTTGAAAAACAATATTTGGTTTTCAATATCATTAAAAAAAAGTAGTTTTCAAACATTTGATGGAACCATAACTTGAAGGTCTTATTGTAGTTTTTGCATAATATAATCTCATCTAGATAACTACATCACATATTTTAAGTCATAATTTATAGATATGATTCCAATATTCATGCATGAGTTTTAAATATTTGTATCCAAAAATAAAAATAAAAATTCAAAATAACTCACAGTCATGTAAATAACGTATTTACTATAAGTTACTCCCCATCATAATTTAATCAAGTCCTTGCATAAATATGGGTAGAAATAAGATGTAAATAAATATACTTATTAGGAGTCACTTCCCACCATTATTTATGCTTTCCTTGTCACTTTTGTAGGAGTAAAACTATAAATGTACAACTTATTTATTTAACAAAATTTATGCAAGTTCTTGGGCCTCCAGGATCAATTAATTTATCCACTTCACATCTCAATTTATTAGCTTCTTCCAAGGCAAGACTATACGATTGCAACACTTGTTTTAATTTATATGTTAAAATAGATCTTAAAATATAACTAGTATTTATATGTTATATATTTTAATGTGACCATAGTCTAACTTATAGACAAATGATTTTTATTTTTTTTCAGAACATTTTTTTTTTGTTAATTTTAATCAAAATCCAGCAAAGATTTTTAAAAATTTGAATTTAAGTTGTTTAATTTATAAAATTTGAATGTCCCATAAATTTCTCAGAGCTAACTAACATTAAAATATTTATACTCATTTACAGATACTACAATATCTCTCCAGAATCAACATCACACAAAGCTCTATGTCACCTTTATCCTAAATTGTAAAACGCCATTCCAACCGCAAATACATCATAATTTGGAGATGGCCAATTTAGTCAAGTCCTTTCTTAATATCTTTCCTGCCGCATTTTTTGGAATCTCACTTACAAAAGCCAGATGACGAACCTTCTTGTATGGTGCCACCTATGAAGACAAACCCAAACCAGGAAGAAGTATGACATGTTTAATAATGATAGTAGTGACATAATTTGGGAAGCTTGATGAAATAATTAAAAATTTCAAAACTATCCCCCTGCTAGTTAGCAATTTTCAAAACCTCTATTGACAGTCTAAATATACCGTATTTACAACGCAAATTACCTGTTGAGCTACAAAGTTGATTACACTGTTTTGAGATAGTGTGCTTCCCGGTTTCCTTACAATATATGCCATTGGAACCTGGCCAGCTTCTTTGTCTGGAAACCTGAAACCATGCATCATATTTTAAATCTGACTCTTCAACACCATAGAAATCAATGACCAGGTATAATATATTTTGCATAGAGGATTCTTTGTGACTGACACAACTCAGGATTATAATTGTAAACTTTGTACCTTTGACTCTTAGGGGATCGGTCACATCATCAGCGTTGGTGTTTTAGTAACCTACCTTGTATCTACCATAATAACCTAACAGAATACAACATGATGTTGATTTGGGTTGGGTGAAGCACAAGGCCCAAGTATATATAACTCTGTGATGATTAGGCATTCATGATTATTAGGAATCCATGTCTTTACTGTGGCTTGGGAAGTTCATGTCAGCTGGTTATAAATACAACACCTACAGGCATTTTGCACCATTAGATCAAGAGAATTTTGAGATGAAACCTTAGAGTTAAATAACAGAATAGGAAACCTCTCTGAAGTAGTTTCCACGTCAGTTTCTGAACAATGGTCATGGCAAATGAAAATTTAAAAAAGGCAAGAATTACTCAGAACCACATGCTAACAATTGAGTATGAAGAAACATTGTACTTACGGTTTTACTGCAACATCTGTAATCTCAGGGTGAGAATGTAGAAGTGATTCTAAGTCAGCAGGAGCAACCTACAATGCCATGTCCAGGAAAAATTAAAAATTATGTTATGGTTGAGGTTAAGTATTGAATCATTTGCAAAATTTGGACATCAACAAGTTAAGAGACTTCTCAAAGAGAAGCAGATTATACTTGGTAACCCTTATATTTGATCAACTCTTTCAATCTGTCCACTACAAAGATGTAGCCTTCATGATCAATGTAACAGAGGTCACCTGTTCGTAGCCAACCATCCGAATCCAGAGTTGAACTAGTCGCTTCCGGATTGCTGAAATAACCTGCAATAGAGTAAAACTGATTTTTTTAAATCTTTAAATCTGACCTTTAAAAGATCTGTTTATTTAAGGCAACGATACATATCCACGATCCTCATCTGCCAGAGTTTCCTTTTCCAAAAGATGTAATTTTCTCAGGGTTAAGCGAAAAAGTCAAGTTCAAGGGCTTGCTTCACAACAGCTAATTGAGAACCTCCAGAGAATTGGATTGGAATTCTTTCTACTTGCATAACTCTATTCCACCATCTTAAAATTTTGTTTGTTGGTATAAAACTTCGATGAAATACTTCCTCTGTAGAGCAGGTTTTGAACTATGCATTGTATTTAAGGTTGTCTCTTGTTCAATATCTTTATTATGAACAAAAGAAAGTTTCAGAAAGAGAACATACCTTTCATGACATATGGACCACGAAGCCACAGTTCTCCTTTCTGGTTTGGGGGCAGAGGAGCTCCTGAAACAGGACCAACTATTTTTGCTTCAGTATTTGGAGACAACAAGCCAGCTGTTCCATAGTGTCTACTTTCTTCTTGACTGTCTGTGGATGCCCCCATTCCCAGTGTTTCCGTTAGCCCATAGCACTGCAAAATATCATGCAACCTTACTTGAGAAAAAGCATAGCCTAGGTGTAAGCTTACCGAGATAGTTGTAAGGTCATGGCTCTAATACCTTGGTAGCAAGCAAAAAAATGGCAGAAACTGTCTTAGTTGTTGATGATTAGTCAGAGATATTCAATGCTCAATGCAAGCCCCTGTACTTGTTAGATGCTTGTGTGTAAGCATGGCTAGGCATATACACGCTGGCTAAGAAGACCCCATAGGTGTGATGTTGCTAATATCTGCGATCCACCATCCAGGATATACTTCAAATTACCTCTAAATGCTTTCTATGTTTGGTACACGTGCCCCTGGGCTCTAGAGTATCATATGGGTGGGAAAAAGCTATCAGTCAAACCTCTGTGCAGGCCAAGAAAAGGCTGATCCTACCCATACAATCATCTGCTCAGTAGGCTTCAAGTTTGTGACTAGCTATTTTTTAATCCCAGATGCCTAGTCACCCAAGCTATAGCAATTTGGTCCCAAAGACAAACACCACTACTGTGCACAGATTTAGCCAGACTACACAACCTGGTTTGTTAAGAGGAAGGAAATCTGCCTAACATCGAAGCCGGAATATAGTCTAATGAACTCTACTTTTCCTTGAGGTAAGTGATTCTTGAATGCAGATTCTTGGTTTTAAAAACTTGAAAAAAGTCCGTGGATTTTAATCCTGACTTTGTTATAGCTAACTAGAAGGAAAAGTTATTACTTATTAGTTCAATTCCAAAATACTTTTCTCTGATCCATAGCTAGGGCCAGATGCATTTCAACAATAGATTCCAAATCTGGCTGGTAAAAGCTCTGTTGTATAGGTACTGAAAGGTCAATCCTGTGTTTAAAGGTAAAGATAGAAGGCCCCTTTGTGCCCTCATTTTCCCTTACAGGAAGACCACTGCACTAGGCTAAAAATGAATGAGGCACACTTAACCTACCTAATAAAGACGGATAGTAACTTAATATACCCTCCTGAGTGGTTGGAGAGAGTGATTATCTAGTCAGTGTCCATATCTTTAAATTATGTAGAAGAAAGCAAAGTTAGTGTTCTAGTATTTGTACTTCTATAGTAAGTAGACCAGCATGGCAGAAAAGAAGAAAACAACTTTACTTGTCTTATTGTGACTCCAGGGAACCAAGAAATAAACTCCTCTGTAGACTCTTTGCTCAGGGGAGCTCCACCACATATAACAGTGTGCAAAGAACTCAAATCATATTTCTTTGCAATATCGACTTTGTTCATAGCCAACAGGATGGGAGGCACAAGAGGCAAATAGGTGATTCTGTACTTCTGAATCAACCGAAGCATGTCCACGAGATCAAACTTAGACAGCACAACAATGGTGGATCCGGAACCAAGCAACGTACAAGCAAAAGCCGCAAGCCCATATATATGAAACATGGGCACCATAGCCAGGAAAGAATCAGTCTGATTCCGGGTACTATTCTCAGGAGTGAATCCCAAGCGCTTCAGCACAATGCAAACCATAGCAATCAGATTTCTGTGTGGGTGGAAATGACCCCTTTGCTCATTCCAGTAGTCCCGGAGGAATAGAGCAGTGTGGCAGTATCGTCTTGCCGGATTTTAACAACAGGGGCATGGGCAGGATTCGAAGTCAGGAGCTTATCTAGAGTAGAGATGTAATTTTGGTCATTCTGGGAGGCTAATTCAGATGAAGAAGAAGAAATGAGCACAATGGCCAATTTGGTGGCTGCCAATTTGACAGCCAAAGATGGCGTGGCGAAGGCCAACACGGCTGCCGAGTCTCTGGCTTGCTTCGCTATCTCAGCCGCGGTATTTAGCGGATTGGTGGTCGTAACGATGGCTCCAATGGACAAGACAGCCACGCAGATATGGGGAAATGGATTGAATTCGGCGAGAGGATGAGTACAACGTCGGATTTTCTGATGCCAAGGCCGGCTAAACCAGCGGCAAGTGACTTTACGCTCTGCCATAGTTGGGGAAATGTGGTGGTTTCCCCAGTGGCAGAGTCGATTCTTAATCATGGAGATTCACTCTTATTTTATCATGGAGATTCTTGTAAATAGGTTTTGTTACAATATAATGAGCCAATACCATGACTACAACTCATTTCATATAACATGTTTTTAATTAATCAATTATATTAAATGGAAAAAAAGGTATAATTATTTTAGAGATAAATTTTAACATGGATTATTATTAAAAATATTCTAGAATATTCTATGGAAGCTAAATCTCTATAATTCACCTAATAATTATTATGTCGATAGACATGCCTATTTCAATATAGGCCTTCCAAATTTCTAATATAATTATCAATGATTATTAGGTGGATGGTTTGTAGAAATATGATGTAAAATTGCAACTGCTCAAGAAGTTTTATCTAAAATCAAGAGACACAATCCTACTCTACTGATTTGTGGAATTTAATTTACAATTTAGAACAATAATCTCAAATATGCAATAAGAAATAACACACATGCACAATATTTTTCCAAGGGAAAGCAACTGCTAAAAACTCCTTAAGCCTACTTGCATTAATCAGATGAATAGGGATGTATCACAATTGCTTGCTCACTCTAAGCACAACTTGCAAGTGAATAACATATTTGTGCTCAATGAGAAGCTCTGACCGAGACTTAGTCAAATTCCGCCTTAGCTTAAGCCCCTATTTCCTTACACAATTCCTAGAGAATTAGGCCTTATTTTTTAGGATTTGTTCTCCAAATTGATTGTGTGATTCTTAAGGTTGATCATATGGTTGCATGCAACACATGTACACTCTGAACTAGTCTACATTTGATGTTACACTTCCTTGGAGTCTCCACCATAGCTGGGGAACGCAAATTCTCTACATGCACTAGTTATTTTGGGTTGATTGATCAATTAACTGGATGATCACTAAGTTAGATTGTTGTCCCACTACACCACTGGCCTTCCACTAGTTCCTCCAACTGTTAGAACTAGTTTAAATGAATACAACTTGAAATAACTAACCTTGATTGCTACAAATGAACAATCACACATGCTTAACTGAACTCCAAGCCCTCTAACTCGAATTTACAGAGTAAACTGAGTGACAAAGCCATGTCACACAAGTTAACTGCATACAATTTGTCGGATGATGTGGAAATTGAAATTTTCTCAATTTGACCAAGGAAAAATCAAATTGAGACTTTCTTGTTGCACTTCTCAACACTCCCTCTCAGCAAGAAAGGGATTATCAACCACCCCTATCCTGCACCTGTGGAACTCGAACTTCCCTCTTGACAATGTCTTTGTCAAGATGTCAGCATCTTGTTCCTCTATTAGAATTTATTGTAGCAACATTATCCACCTCTGCACACAATCTCGTAAATGATGATATCGAATATCTATATGCTTGGATTGATCGTGAAATACCTGATTCTCAGAGAGCTTAATGAAACTATAATTATCACAATAGATCATTGTTGGATTCATCATCTAATGAAACAGTCCCACAAGTGTCTTTCTTGTCCAGATCCCCTCACATGTTGCTTGACTTGCAACCATGTATTATGTTTCTATAGAGCTGACAGCCACAAATCTTTGCTTCCCACTATACCAGGAAACTGTTGTGGACCCAATACTGAAAATTCCACCTAATCTACTCTTTCAGTCAGATGGACTCCCTATCCAATCTGCATCTGTGAAGTCACACAGCTTCACTCCCTCTGTACATTTGTACCATAATCCATATTGGGTAGTGCCTCTGAGGTACCGTAAAACATGCTTCACTGCCTTCCAATACAATTTGGTTGGCCTAACCATAGCTTTTTTTAGTTCGTTGATTGCATAACACATATATGGTCGTGTGTTCACAAGATACATTAGTGAATCCACTAATTGTTGGTAAATTCTAGCATCCACCTCTTCACCTAGAGTGGCATTCTCCTTCCTCTAGTTGATCTCTAGAGGTGTCTCCATGGGCTTACAACTCTCCATGTGAAATCTCTACAGTACCTCATTTTCATACTTGCCTTGAGACACAAACAATTCTCCATCACCTTGTCATACTTCTAGCCTTAGGAAGTAGTGCATGAGACCCATTTCCTTCATTTCAAATTTCCTTGCAAGATCCTCCTTGCAAGCATTAATCAGCTTCTCATCACCTATCAATATTAAATCATCAACATATAAAACAATGATAAGCAATTTACCTTCTACCAAAATATGATAAAGGTTCGCATTTGCTTCACTTTTGGTGAATCCCAAACCAGTGAGATAATTGTCGATTCTGGTGTTCCAAGCAGGGGGTGCGCGTTTGACACCGTACAATGCTCGCTTGAATCTGCACACATGAGACTCCCAATCAAATGTCTCAAAACCTTCTAGTTGCTCGATATACACCTCCTCCTCAATAACACCATTAAGAAATGTTGTTTTTACATCCATCTAGTGATCTTCCAACCCATATGTGCATCCAATGCAATAATTGATCTAATGGATGAATACCTTACTACAAGAGAAAAGATTTCCTCATACTCAATTCCCTTAACTTGAGAGAATCCATTGGCCACAAATCTGGTCTTATACTTCTCTATGTTTATGTTTTTTGCATGCTTAACTTTGAAGATCCATCTCGAACCCACAACTGAAATATCTACCGACGTTGGGAGCACTTCCAAAACACTATTCTTCATGATGGATTCATATTATTCCACCATTGCATCAACCCAAACAAATTTCTCAACTTCTTCCTCAAAAGAGGATGGCTTAGTCTCTACAAGCCCAGTCATTAGAGCCATGTAACCAATGTACCTCTCAAGTGACCTCCTTTGCCTACACAAGTTTGAAGGAACTCATACATTCTTCCTTGCATCGTGCACCAATATATCAGCTCCCCTGGTTTTTTTTCTCTCTTCTTTGGATGGTTCTACTTGAGTGGATGTCTCCACTCTGCCTCCTCTTTGTTCCTCCATTTGTGGTTGCTCCACAACTTTATGAGGCTCCTTCTTTGGAGCTAAAATATCCTCTTCTAGTGAGATATGAAGCTCCCTCTCAAGAGAGCACCACATCACTTTTTCCTCATCAAAATTTACCTCTCTTCGCACAATTAACATTCCTAGGGAAGGTAAATATACATGGTAATTGTGTGGAGTTTCAATGTAACCCACAAAAACTCCCAAATCTATTGTTGGCTCAACCTTCTTCCTCGAATATTTGGAGACATGGTAGTAAACGGAGGCTCCAAAAATTCTGAAGTGAGACACATCTGACTTTCTCCCCGAGAAAGCTTCCTCTGGTGTAATCATACCAAGAATCCAACGAGGACTCCAATTTTGCAAGTAGATTGTTGCGTTACATGCCTCAGCCCATAAATGCAGTGGTATGCCTTGGTCATGTAACATAGCTCTTGCAACTCCAACAACGCTATGGTTATTTCTCTCAGCTACCCCATTTTGCTGCGGGTTTTGGGTTGTTGTCATCTGTCTTCAAATGTCTTCTTTCACACAGAAATCCTTGAATTCATTAGAAAGATAATCACCTTCATTGTCGCTCCTATGAGCCTTCACCTTCTTGTCAGTCTCTTTCTCAACTAGTGCCTTGAATTCTACAAAATTTGAATGTCTCATCCTTCTTCCACATGAAGAAGATACAACACTTCCTTGAGAAATCATCAATAAAATAACAAAATACTTATGTCTAGGAGTGAAGGTTGTTGAGAAAGGTCCACAAACATCAGTGTGGAGTCTTTCCAAAACTGCATGTGCTTTGTTGTCTCAATCATGGAATGTGGATTACACATACTTCCCCAAGGTACAACCTTTTCATACGTCTTTCTGCTCAAGTACTTCTTTTGAGAGGCCAGTGGTTATTTGCTGCATAATTTTTAGGGTGCCATGATGCAAATGGCCCAATATCTTGTGCTAGAGTTCATCGACATCGCGGCTCTGCACTTTCTCTGCCTTACTGCTTATTGCAATACAATCTTCCACATCCAAATTGTACACGTTCTTCACCCGAACCCCTATTTGCTTCACCTGTCTAGTGGCTATGTGTCTCAGGAATGATTTTCCTTAGTTGAAGATCACATCATAACCACAGTCTTCCAAAACTGCAATAGAGATGAGATTCTTCTTTAGGCATGGACAAACATGACATCTTTAAGGCGAAGAGGGGATCTTGATTCCCTCTAAAAGGTGCCTATACCAATCCTGGTAGCATTGTACCTTTCGTCTTCCCCTAGCTTAATATGCATCTGGAAATATTTCTCCTCTAGATCACTGAAAAAATATGTACACCCTGTCATGTGGAACGAGACACCGAAATCCAAGTACCACACACTCCCCATCACAGAGTTGGCCATGCATGCGATAAGGGTGAAGTCTAGCTCAAACTATGAAGACAATGCCTCACCTGTTTCTCCTCATGAGTTATTCTTGCTAGACTTTGTGTGGACACTTTGTAACATAGTGCCCAAATTAATGACAATTGAAGTAATTTATTTTGGATAAGTCTTTCTTCTTTCCCCCTTGGCTAGATTCAGGTTTGGTTTGAGATTTCTTCCCTTTGCCCTTCTTTCCCCCTTAGCTAGATTCAGGTTTGGTTTGAGATTTCTTCCCTTTGCCCTTATTTCCCTTTCCTACCAATGCAAAATTTTCTTCATCCTCTACTTTAGATGGAGTTCCATCCTAGTTATTTCTCTTGAACTCTTATTGTACCATGTCAAACTACAACCTTTCCCACTTTGGTAAATTTTCCCTTCCATTCATTGAGTCCTGGTAGTTGTGCCATGATTTTGGATGTCCTAGAAGATGTAGGCTCACCAAGTCCTCTTCTGCAACAGTCACACAACACCTCCAATTTCATCTCGAACTTGTGTAAATTTGGTGAGATACTGCAAAATAGTATCATTCTTCTACATCTTAATGTTTCGAAGTTTGTCTTTGAGGGCCAGTTTTATATGATCACTGCTATTCTCAAACAGCTTTGTCAATTCCTTCCACACACGAAAGGAGTTTCTTTTCCATGGATATTTGAGACAATGTGGTCTCACAATCCCTCCAAGATTGTTCTCCTGGACTTGGCTAATCTTTCTTCCAATGGGATCAGTTCTATGCATCAAACGCCTGTGGTTTTGAAATATTTGTCTTGACATATTCTAGCAATCCATTGTCATCAAGAACTGCCTCCATGAGATCCTTCCATGCAATGAAATTCGAGTTTTCTTCCAAGGCATACTATAATCTCAGCTTGTTGAATATCATCTTCCCAATCCTAAAGAAATACTACTACACTGAAGCTGTAAATTTGAACCTCCTGAGGAACAACTTTGAAATTCCAATTTTAATGTGAATCATGCTCTGATACCATGTAGAAATATGATGTATAATTGCAACTGCTCAATCATTTTTATTTAAAATCAAGAGACGCAATCCTACTATACTGATCTGGGGAATTTAATTCACAATTTAGGACAACAATATCATACATGCAATACGAAATAACACACATGCACAATATTTTTCCAGGGGAAAGCAACTGCTAAAAAAACCTTTAGCCATCTTGCATTAATCAGATGAATAGAGATTTATTACAATTGCTTGCTCGCTCTGAGCACAACCTGAAAGTGAATAACCTATCTCTCTACTCAATGAGAAGCTTTGATCGAGACTTTGTAAAATTTTACCTCAACCTGAGTCCCTATTTCCTTGTGCAATTCTTAGAGAATTAGGCCCTATTTTTTAAAAATTATTCTCCAAATTGATTGTACAATTCCCAAGGTTGATCATCTGGTTGCATGCAACACCTGTACACTTAGAACTAATCTACAATTGATGTTACATTGCCTTGGAATTTCCACCACAACTAAGGAACTCAAATTCTCTCCACGCACTAACTATTTTGCACCGAATAATCAGTTAACTAGATGATCATTGATTTAGAATGTTGTCCCACTGCACAATTGACCTTCCACTAGTTCCTCCAACTATTGGAACTAGTTTAACTGAACAAAACTTGAAATCACTGACCTTGATTGCTACAAATTAGAAATCACACATGCTTAATTGAATTCCAAGCCCTCTAACTCGAATTTATTGAGTAAATTAAGAAACACAAGTCATGTCACACAAGTTAACTACGTCCACGTTGTCTGCTAATGTGGAAATTTAGATTTTCTCAATTTTACCAAGGCAAAATCAAATTGAGACTTTCTTGTTGCACTTCTCAATAGGTATAGATTGGAACTCTATGAAATACACTGAAATTTTCATAGTAGTTTCACAAATCAAGGGTTCATATTTATCTCCAAATTAGTTATGCTCTTTTAATTAATTTATCTCAAATGAATTAATTTAAAAAATGTCATATCAAGAACTCTCATATTGAGTACATGGCATTGACAAGTCACAATATTGGCCCATGATATTATAATAAAATCTATTCACAAATTAATAATTTCCATGGTAAAATGAGGGTGAATTTTCATGATTAAGAATATTGTTTAACTCATATATTAATTCTTTTAATAATAATAATAAGAATAAAGTTTTAGTTATTTTTTTTTTTTTTTAACTTAACAATGTGAGATGTATCGTGGTCGTTTAATTTATATGGTTACACCAATTAACAGTTAAATTAAAATTCCAAAATAAATCTATAGTGTTCCAAAATAAACATGTCTATCAACATAACTATATATATATATATATATATATATATATATATATATATATATATATATATATAAAATTGGTGTAAATTAAATTTATTCACAGTGAAATATTATTATTAAGTATAATTTTTACATATGGTTTTAATGTTTAACATTTATCAATAATTTTTTAGCTTAAACTTTGATAATCATTAAATTATATATATATATATATATAAAAGTAAGTTTAAGTTAAAGGAGTCTTTAGGTTGCATGGGAAGTTTAAGTCTATATACTAAAATAGTGGTAGTTGTTTTATCTCGTGAAATAGTGACAATGGTATATACAAAATTACTAATTCTACTGAATAAAATGTACTCATTTCTATTAAAAAAGAAAAGGGAAAAATGTATTAATTAAATGTGTTATATTAATTAAAATAAAATTATAAAAAAAAATTAGATTTATTATAAAAAGGCTAAATTATTTAAAATAAATTATATATATATAATTTAAATAAATTATATATATATAATTTTTAAATAAAGTAGAATTTCATTATAAGTCAAAATCATATGTAGAGTGAATATTGTTTTTAATATTTTATATAATTTTAAATGTGTTTAATTTTTTTTGATATTTTATTGAATTCTAAATGTATTTAAATTTTTAAAAGTAGCTTATGTATTATTGTTTTTAATATTTTATTTAATTTTAAATGTGTTTAATTTTTTTATATATTTTTTTTAATTCTAAAGGTTTAAATTTTTAAAAATTATTGATGTATTATTAGATTTAAATTTTGATAACTATAACAAAGGTTATTACAAGAATATATGATTTTTAAAATATCTTATTAGTATCTAGATTAACTTGGTCTATCAAATATGTATTAAACTCCATTATTGATGAAAGGAAAGGTCAAACACCTTACTTCACATGCACATAATGGTTCTATATTCATGTTTGAACATTATTTTTTTTGCATGGAAATACCTCACCCCAATAACTAATAGCATGATAGATGCACCTATGTTTTCACCTTTAATCATCATATTTTCAAGTAATATGTGCAAGTTAATGATAGCTTTTTTTGTTTATAGCTTAAGGTTTGTCATTAGTGCTTATTGTTTACCCAAAAGTTAGAATAAATTAAAAATCATCCATTACCACATATGGAATAGACAATATATTTATACAAAACATCTTAAGAACCCTAGATGAAAATAGTTATACACCAACCCATAGTGCATTCCCCATTTTGATGTGGTACTCATCTCCTCATCAAAATGTAGACAAAAAATAACTTTAATCATAATGAATTAGGATATTTGTTCTTTAACATTTCCATACTCAATTGCACTACATCACATCTCTTGATTTAAAACTCAATAATAAATTTTTTCTAAGATTTATATACAATTTTCAATTCCAATTAATATCTATATGTGTGTGTGTGGGGTAAGCTTAGCAACACTTTTCATTCATTCATCTATAAACAAGCAGGTTACAATTATATAAGTTGTTTGGTGGTCTTAACCTACCTAGTGGGAAACCAAGTTTGTTGGCCACTGAATCACATTATAAGCCATCCAAAACATAAATAGTTTGGGTCTATTTAACCAAGCCTTATAAAGCTGATAGTGTGGAAACCAATTAGTAAGCATAACACTAAAAACATAAATGCTACTCGACATATACAACCAAAATTTACAGACATAACTTCGACCAACTAATCATCTGATGATTCCACCAGTACAAGATCTTTAACACTTGATCTTGACAATTTAGATTGCAACAGACATGGGATATACCGCTCAATACGACTCAAGCAAGCGTTCTGATTTTGCAACCGAAATTAAATAAACTAGAGTTTTTTTGAGTGTCTCATAAACCCAACTGAGAAATTTTAATATTTAAAAAAATTATATAGTAATTTTTTTTTTTTTCCAAAACATATCAAATAAAAATTAATATTTAATTTTAAACAAATTTCATAACTATAACTATAAAAATACATTCTAAATAAAAAATTTTAAGTAACATTTTCTACCCTAAAATGTTTATAAAATAACCAACTTTCATAATCTCCTCTAATTTTCCTTCTCTCACAATCTTACCCATAGAACGTTTGTATAGGATTTCGTTAAGAGGAGGTTTCTTAAAGCCTCTTGAATTCAGGGAGTGAATCATTTGCTCATCCTTTAATCATGTGAATATCGACTTCCAGGAATTAATGACGGATTGACTTCTTCGTAACCTTTTTAGATGTTTATTAATGATTTATTTATTTAAATGTTTCAAAGTCTTTCATATTGGTTCAAATTTTTTTTAATAATATAATAATATATGTGTCTCTATGTTTTTATGATATATTAATTTTTTTAATGATATATTGTTTTTGGCCTCCCTTTTTTTCTTTTAATAAGTTATAAAGAGGATTGAAATTTGGTTAGTCACCTATTTAAAAAGTCTTGCGGAAAGTTCTTCTGTATAATGGAATTTAAAGGTAGTCATACAAAGAATTGATATTGGATATAAAGGAGAGGGATGGGATATAAAGGAGAGTAGGTGGGAAAGGAAAATAAAGAGTGAGTTTTAATATAGAAAAAAGAAAGAGAATATGATAAATAAAAATTTTATTGATATTGTATTATTTATGGAATTGAAAGATAGTTAAACAAGAAATTGATATTGATGGGAAAGAGTAAGCGAGGAAAGAAAAATGGGTGAGTACAAGAATTACAAGAGAGAAGAAAATTATAAATATTTAATGAGAGAAGATTGAAGAGATTTTATGAGACTAAAATTTAATGTTTTGTTATCCATGTCTATGTTTATCTAGATAATTAGTTTTTTAATGTATTTTGAGACGTTTGGGATTGATGATATTATCATTTTCAATATGATGTCATTTCAATTTGATTATATTAAGTATATATTTTTGCATAATATAGAAGGTTATACATTTAAATTTAAATTTAAAATATAAGAGATTAATACTCAAAACAATAACTTGAAGATTGCATTCCAAATACTACAATTTATAGACAAAATATGTTGGAGATTTAACAATGAATCCACCAACTATCAATGACTCCTGCTGATTATTAATTACAAACTTTCTACCCCTTGTATTTTTTCGACTAGGGAACAATTGTCGTGATCAATCGCCTATACTTCACCGACATGTGAACAGTCATGATTATTTTGAAACCTCCCCTTAATCACGACCTCTATGTTAACTCGCTTGCTAGTCTAAGTCTTAGCTACGCTTACAACATAATTTGGATTTTCTACAACACACAAAGGTTGCTTCTACAAATTTAAAATTTAGCCTTTCCAATAGGCTTGGTGAATATGTTAGCCACATTTTCATCTGTATTAAGATATGTTAAGTCAAATTCTTTTGATTCCACTTTTTCTCTTACAAAATGATGTGTTTCTATATGTTTTGACACTGCATGACATACATGGTTTCTTGCCAATTTGATAGTGCTTTGATTGTCACATCTGATTGTTGTAGGTTCTTGTTGTATTTCTCCAATATCTTCAAGTATCCTTCTAAGCCATATTGCTTCACAGGTACGATTGTTTAATGCTTTATACTCGGCTTCATTGGATGACAAGAAAAAAATTGGTTGTTTCTTACTGCTCCATTATATCGCTCTTGAACCTATATTGAATACGTATCCAGTAATAGATTTCCTGTCATCTAGATTTCCAGTCTAGTCAAAATCAGAATAACCTGCCAACTCAACATCAAATTCATCAATATACAAAATACCAAAATTAAGTGCTCCTTTCACATATTGGACTTTCTTTGTTGTTTTCCAGTGGCTTTCACAAGGCTTAGCCATGAGCTGACTAAGTATGTTGATAGAATATGTTATATCTGGCCTGGGAGTGGTGAGGTAGTTCAAACTTCCCACCAATTTACAATACAAGGTTCCATTCACCTCTTTGGTTCCATCTCCACTATAAATTCATCATTCTTTTCTAAAGGAGTAGATACTTCTTTGCATTCAATCATATTGAACCTTTTACAGGTTTCTCTTATATATTTACTTTGTGTGATTAATGTCTTACCAGGTTCCCTCTAAACTTTAAGACCTAAACAATAATGCAATTCACCAAGGTCTTTCATCTCAAATACCTGTGACAACTAACTTTTAATTTCTTCAATCAACTTGGACGCATTGCTTGTAATGATAAGATCGTCAACATATACAAATATCAAAGCAATATTCCCATATTCATCTTTCTTGATGTATAGATTAGGATCATTTTTGCTTTTCATAAAACCTTTCTCATAGAAGAAAGAATCAATTTTCAGATACCAATATCTTGGTGCTTGTTTCAAACCATATAAATCTTTCTTTAAACTGCAAACAAGGTGCTCGTGTCCCTATTTTACAAACCCTTTAGGCTAAACCAAATAAACTTCTTCTTTTAACTCACCCTTCAAAAGAACAGATTTGACATCTAATTGATGCATTTTCCAATTATGTTTTGTAGCTAATGCAATCATGATTCTAGTTGTGTTCAACTTAGCTACAAGTGCACATGTATATTCATAATAAATTCCCTCTTTTTGTGAATAACTTTTTGCAACCAATCTAGCTTTATATTTATCAATACTTCCATCAATATTAAAGTTGGATTTATACAACCATGTGCGTCCTATGTGAACTTTATTTTTACGCAATTCTGTTAATTCCCATGTATCATTATTCATTAGAGTTATATTCTTCATTGGTTACATCTCTCCATTCTTTATATTCTTTAGATTCTTCATAACTTGAAGGATCTACAACATTCATTACAAGAGATTTAATGCACAATCTTCATATCTTATATGTGTTTGAATTTGACGTGATGACCTTCTTGGAGTTTTACTGCGTTCATCTTTCTTTCTTCTTTTTGGAGTCTCCTCTCCTCTTGTTGGAGTGTCATGACTGCTTGATTCTCCTTGATCTTGAACCTGTAATTGTTCATGTTCTTGTTCTTGTTCTTTTTCAACACTTGTATCTATTTTGACATAATCATCAATATCTTGCCATACACTAGTATTATTCATTTTTTCACCTTCATCTGCATTCTCATGAAACACCACATCCCTACTTGCAAGCAATATATGAGAACTAGGATCAAACAACTTGTATGTTTTTTTATCACCACAATAACCAATAAATGTGCACTTGATTAACTTTGCATCAAGTTTTCCTCTTTCATCTTTTGGAATATGAGCAAATCCCTTGCATCCAAAAACTCTTAAATGACTCACTTTTGGTTTATACCCATAAAATGCCTCAAAAGGTGTTTTAAGATCTAAAATTTATGGTTGGACTCTGATTTTTCAAATAAACTGCAGTATTAATGGCTTTAGCCCAAAAACCATTAGAAACATTTTTACCTTGAAGCATACTATGTGCACATTCTACTAGTGTCATGTTTTTCCTTTTAGCAACTCCATTTTTCTGAGGTGTAGGTGGCACTGTAAATTATTGTAGAATCCCATGGTTTTTACAATATTGATTAAATTCTCCACCTTGATCAAATATGAGAATTTTGATGCACTTGTGAGTTTGTTTTTGCACCATATTTTTGAGCTCTTTAAAGTACTAAAAAACACCACTCTTCTTTCTTATGAAATATACCCATGTATATCTAGATCTATCATCAACAAAAATAAGAAAATACCATGCTCCACCAATATATCTAGTTTTCATAGGCCCACATACATCAATATGAATTAATTCAAGTATTTTTCCTCTTTCAACTCCAACAATTCTACGGTTCTTTTTCTCAGCTACCCCATTCTATTGTGGGTTGTGGGGTGTTGTCAGTTCCATTCGATTTCCTTCTTTCACACAAAAATCCTTGAAGTCATTGAAACATACTCACCTCCATTGTCACTCCTCAGATCCTTCACCTTCTTGTTAGTCTCTTTCTCAACTAGTGTCTTGAATTCCACAAAATTTGAGAATGTCTCATCCTTCTTCCATATGAACAAGGTCCAAGACTTCCTTGAGAAATCATCAATAAAAATAAAAAACTACTTATGTCTGGTAGTGGAGGCTATTGAGAAAGGTCCACAAACATCAGGGTGGATTCTTTCCAAGGAATGTGGATTTCACATACTTCCCCAAGGTACAACCTTTGCAAACATCATGTTGCTGAAGTGCTCCTTTCAGGAGGCCAGTGGTTATTTGTTGCATAATTTCCAAGGCACCATGATGCAAATGTCTCAATCTCATATGCCAAATTTCACTGATGTTGCAACTCTGCACTTTATCTGCCTTAGTGCCTAATGCAACAGAATATTCCACATCCAACTTGTACAGGTTCTTCACCTGAACCTCGATCTGCTTCACCTATCTAGTGGCTATGTGTCTCAATAATGCTTTCCCTTTGCTGAAGATCACATCATAACCACGGTCTTCAAAAACTGCAACAGGGATGAGATTATTCTTTAGGCATGGAAAAAACATGACATCTTTGAGGTGAAGAGGGGATCTCAGCTCCCTCTGAAAGGTGACTGTACCAATCCCGGTATCAATGTGCCTTCCATCATCCCCCAACTCAATATGCATATGGAGATCTTTCTCCTCCAGGTCACTGAAAAATTCTCTACACCCTGTCATGTGGAACGAGGCACCTTAATCCAAGTACCACGCACTCCCCATCATAGAGTTGCCCATGCATGTGATAAGGGTGAAGTTTGGATCAAACTATGAAGCCAATGCCTCACCTGCTCCTCCTCCTGATTTCTTCTCACTCAACTTTGTGTGGACACTTTGTAGCATAATGCCAAAATTCATGACAATTGAAGCTTTTTATTTTAGACAAGTCTTTCTTCATTCCCCTAGACTAGATTCAGGTTGGTTTGATATTTCTTCCCTTTTCCCTTCTTTCCATTTCCAACCAATGCAAAATTTTCTTCATCCTCTACTTTGGATGAAGTTCCATCCAGATTATTTCTCTTGAACTCTTCTTGTACCAAGTCGGACCACAACCTTTCCCACTTTAGTAAATTTTCCCTTCCATTTACAGAATCCTGGTATTTGTGCCAAGATTTTGGAAGGCCTAGAAGAGCTAGGCTCACCAAGCCCTCTTCTACAAAAATCACACCAACCCCTCCAAGCTTATCCCAAACTTGTGTAAATTTGGTGAAATATTGTGGAATAATATCATTCTTTTGCATCTTAATGTTTTGAAGTTTCTCTTTGAGGGCCAGTTTTCTATGATCACTTCTATTGTTGAACAACTCTGTTAGTGACTTCCACATTGTGAAAGGAGTTGCTTTTCCATGGATATTTGAGACAATGTGGTCTCGCACTCCCTCCAAGATTATTCTCCTCGCCTTGGATACATCTTTCTTCCAATGAGAGAGGTTATGTGCATCAGATGCATGTGATTTTGCAATATCTACCTTTACATATTCTGGCAATCCATTGTCATCAAGCACCACCTCCATGTGATCCTTACATGTAATTAAATTTGAGCTACCTTCCAAGGCATACTCTAAGCTCAGCTCGTTGAAGGTCATCTTCCCGATCCTGAAGAAATTCTGCTACACTAAAATTGGAAATTCAAACCTCCTGAGCAACAACTTCTAAATTCTCGTTCTAATGTAAATCTTGCTCTGATACCTAGTAGAAAAATGATGTAGAATTGCAACTTCTCAAGAAGTTTTATCTAAAATCAAGAGACACAATCCTACTCTACTGATCTGTGGAATTTAATTCACAATTTAGAACAACAATTTGATACATGCAATAAGAAATAACACACATGCACAATATTTTTCTAGGGGAAAACAACTACTAAAAATGATCTGAATTTAAATAGGAACGCAACACATTACAGATATAACCATAAATACAGAGATGTAGCATAAATAACACTTCCTTTGACTAATATCAAATAATGAAATATGCTTACAAACAATATGGAAATAAGACAAGCTCGATGATGGTAACTTATCTCTGAGAAAAGATGTGGTGGCTACATGCCTATGAACTGCGTTACAATGAGGCTCAAGGGCCTTTTTATTATTGAACAATAAGAGCAAACCCTAAACAGCCAAAACCCTAACCTGAGGAGATGTAACACCAAGAGTTTATGGGCCTCGTTGGGGTTAGCTGGACAACCAATTTCCCGGGGTTGTGACTTGGTCATATTATCTCCATTTGATGCACATAATACCTCGTTGGAAAGATCTATCTGAGCACTACGGCAAAAAAGATGATTTTATCAAAAAACCATTGGTGGTAGATTGCCCCGAAAAAAGTTGTTTAGGGCCTCAAAATGGCTCTGGAAGTTTAGGACTTGAAAAATTGCTAAAAATAGTAAACTATGCTACAATTAAGGAAATTGAAAACTAAAAGAAACAATGTTGGGGTTCCAAGTGGAATTGGCGAGTGGCTACCAATATCCACCTGGATCAAAAAATCCTTTAAGCATGTTTGCATTAATCAGATGAATAAAGATATATTACAATTGCTTGCTCGCTCTGAGCACAACCCATAAGTGAATAACCTATCTCTCTACTCATTGAGAAGTTCTAATCGAGACTTAGTCAAATTTTGACTAAGCTTGAGCTGTTATTTCCTTGCACAATTCCTAGAGAATTAGGCCCTATTTTTTAGGAATTATTCTCCAAATTGATTGTGCAATTCCCAAGGTTGATCATCTGGTTGCATGCAACACCTGTACACTAAGAACTAGTCTACAATTGATGTTACATTGCCTTGGAATCTCCACCACAACTGAGGAACTTGAATTCTCTATATGAACTAGCTATTTTGGGTTGCTTGATCAATTAATTGGATGATCATTGAGTTAGATTGTTGTCCCACTACACAACTACCTTCCACTAGTTCCTACAACTGTTAGAACTAGTTTAATTGAACACAACTTGAAATAAATGACCTTGATTGCTACAAATTAGCAATCACGCATGCTTAACTAAACTCCAAGCCCTCTAACTCGAATTTACTAAGTAAACTAAGTGACATAAGCCATGTCACATAAGTTAAATGCATCCAAGTTGTATATTGATGTGGAAATTCATATTTTCTCAATTTGACCAAGGATAAATCAACTTGAGACTTTCTTGTTGCACTTCTCAATAGGTAGAGATTGAATCTCTATGGAACATACTAGAATTTTCATAGTAGTATTCACAAAGCAAGGGTTCATATTTATCTCCAAATTAGTTATGATCTTTTAATTAATTTATCTCAAATGAATTAATTTAAAAAATGTAGTATCAAGAACTCTCATATTGATTACATGGCATTGATAAGTCAAGGTATTGGCCCATGATATTATAATAAAACATATTCACAAATTAATCATTTCCTTGGTAAAGTGAGGGTGAATCTTCATGATTAAGAATATTGTTTAACTCATATTAATTATTTTTATAATTAATAATGCTAATACTAATTTAAAAAAAAGTTTTACTTAATTTTTAAGATATTTTTTTAACTTGAACAATGTTTGATGTATCGTGGCCATTTATTTATATAGTTACACTAGTTAACAATTAAATTAAAATTCCAAAACAAACATGTTTTATTCCAAAATAAACATGTCTATCAACATAACTATTTATTTATATATAATTGAGTGTAAATTAAATTTATTCATAGTGGAATATTATTAGAAGTATACTTTTTACATATGGATTTTATGTTTAATATCTATTAATAAAATTATAGCTTAAACTTTGATAATCACTAAATTATATATATATAAAATTATAATTTCACCAGGTAAAACAACTACAACTATATATTATTTCTCGAGTAAGCTAATCTTGGAAATAGTTGTTCTATGTGCTAAAATAGTGGTAGTTATTTTACCTCATGAAATAATAACAGTGGTATGTATATACCGTTATTACTAATTCTACTAAATAAAATGTATTTTTTGTTAAAAAAAGAGAAAAAATAAAAATAAAATGTATTAATTAGATGTGTTATATTAGTTAAAAATAAAACTATAAAAAAATAGAATTATTATAAAAAAAGTTAAATTATATATCTATATATATATATATATATAGATATGTATATATATATATATATATATATATATATATATATATTATTTCACCAGGTAAAATAATTACCACTATATGTTATTTGTCCAATAAGGTAATCTTGGAAATAGTTGTTCTATGTGCTAAAATAGTGGTAGTTACTAGTTTTACTAAATAAAATGTAATTTCTGTCTAAAAAGAAAAAAGAAAAAAAATGTATTATTTAGATGTGTTATATTAATTAAAAATAAAATTATAAAAAAATAGAATTATTATAAAAAAGGTTAAATTATATATATATATATATATAATTTCACCGGGTAAAATACACTATATATTATTTCTCAAGTAAGGTAATGTTGGAAATTAAATTATTTAAAATAAATTATATATATATATATGTAATGACCCCGTAAAACTTGTAATTATGAAAGTTACCATGGTAAGAAATTAGTGTGAACTGCTAATTACTATTGTTAAAAGATATTATTTTATTTATGAAATGGAAGATATTTTGGATAAATGCTGGCAGTCTCCTAAGGGAGGATTTGAAAAAAGAAAAAGAAACAGTTATAAAACTGAAAAGGAAACTAACCCCTTAGCCAGGAAAGGTCCTGGGAGGGAAACTCCCTGGTCTGTGGTGACAGAGAGGGAGAGGAAAATTTGAGAAAAAGAGGAAAAGAAAAGAGAAAGGGTTAAGTCTGGTGAGGACCAGATAACCCAAGCACTGAGGTGCTGGAGTCTTGTTGAGGGCTGTAGGCCTGCAAGGCAGCTCGGGGGGAGAATCCAGTGAACTGATGGATCTCATGGCTGGGTGGTTAAGAGCAAACATGTAAGGTGCAGGTGAACTTCTGGAGCATTAACTCTTGTAGCTGGTAGACCAGGTACGAGTTATTCACCATTATTCACCATTATTCACCAGATTTATATCTCTGTATCAGTTTACTGGGTGTTCAGGAGGAAAATACAGTAAATCTAAGTCTCTGTTGTTATTAGATGCAAGAATATATATCATGTTCGAAACAGTTCTTATTAACACCTGAACTGGTTATTTAAACAGAAAGAATAGAGATTATCTGTCGTATATATATATCGCTTGTTAACAGAATGGAAAGTGCTGTATAGTATCTATATAGAATAGAGACAAATCATTTATATGCAAATTGTACAACCAATACATGTTGTCTATATAGAGAACGGAAATATATTTCTTTGCAAACTGATAACCAAAGCACATTATCGATATAGAGATAAAGATCTGTTATTCAAATGCAAACCGTATAACTAGAGCATGTAGTCTATATAAAAGCAGAGACACTCTAGTTATAATCAAACTGTATCCGAATCCGGAAATAGAGACCCTAGTGGTATGCGAGAAATGAAGTGTATATTAGAACAATACAGCACGCTGCATTTAGTAGAATAAGTTAAATGAAAAACAGAACTGCAAGACAGTATTGTGATGCGACGGAAGACAAAGCACACGGTGGAACAGTGTCATTGTCCTCAAGCATATTATAAGACTATAACAAGAACGTAACAGACCCTGCACTGAGGGTTAGATAACATTATGTTCAAACCTACTGCAAAAGAAATCACAGTGGCATATTATTATGCTCGGAACTTATGCGAAAGAAAAACCATAGTGGTATCGTTAAACATTTCCAACTGGTATAAAGAACAGAGTAAGCCGTTAATGGTGAGAGGTTGACACGAGGTCACCGGGCAACCAAACCCTGTATAAGGGACGGCCAGGTACTGCCATGGAATAGTCGCATGTAACCAGTGAGTACGCGACTAAAACCCTCAACTAAATAAATCAAAAACTCTGTGGTCATTGAATAACAGTGAACCTGTACAAATGTCGAGCATTATACCTTCGTAAATCAACATTATATGTGGTAAAGTAAAACAGAATGCCAGAATAAACGAAATCCATTGATAAACATATGCAAGGTATTCCATAGCAATTTCTTAAAATTATTATAACAGGAAACCCGGTTGGGTATAAGAGCAGTATAAAAGTCCAAATGTCCAGAGTACTGAAGGAGGCTCTCGGCCGTCCTAAATTCATACAAAAACTTGGAAATTTAAATAGAAACCCTCATGTCAAATAACAATAGTAAACGTGCGGAGGTCTTAATACATTTGGGTATTATGGTTCCGGCAGAGGGCCGTAAACTCTCAATCATGTAATACATGAAACCTGGCAGAATGCTGAATGGATAGTTATTCACAAACTGTATAATCAAAGATGGAAAGGCCGTCCACGATTTGAGCCAGGGTTGATCGAATGATAGAACCCTGAGCCATTTAAATAGACCGCCATGAGGAACACCTCAGGCTGGAAGAAATCACCATAAGATAAGCCGTAACAATAAACCTTTCTATTAAGTTTAACCATGATTCCGGCTGGAAAAACGTAATGGGTAAATACCTGTGAGTGCAGTGGCTGCATAATGACCCTTCGCGCGGTATTGAACCCCGAATCAAATACCTGTAAGCAGAATAGCAAGCAAGGTAAGCTCAGAACAATAGGAACTCCAGAGTATAAATAAGACACTGTAAGCATAAACATATATGAATTTATCAGTGCAGAAGACCTGTATATGGCGCGTAATGGAGGTCAAAGCACCTGGAATGGCGTTGCAAGTTTGCTCACCGGTGCATGGAGGGCTGCCGAGCGGAGCAGAATGCGGCCCTCTTCCAAACAGATGCAAATGAACCTGAAAACCACGGCTCGGTGGTTTATAAAACCCTTAAAACCCTTGAACCATCGTGAGCCCTTGGATCCAGTTATGTGATCTGGGCCGTTCATCCAAATGAAGATCTGGCGCGCTAAACCCCGCGAAGTTACCGAGGCTTCACATGGCCTCTGCACGGTGCTAGCCACCTGGCAGAGGTAGGTGAAGATATTAACCACGCATTCACCACTTGGCACCAGGTTTGGTCGGGTAGTAAAGCCGAAATGTGTCACCTTTGACTTAGCTCATCGTATATTCACCAATGATTTTTAATCAAACAGGTTGATACGCTATGGAAGTAAAGATTATATTTGTATGAGTTAATATATAGCCATGGTTGCAGTAATTAAAGGAAAATTGTATTTACGCACATGGGTAATCCATGCTGATTATATATGGGCGGATGTTAGGCCTAGACTATACAATTAATTTTTATTTTTTTTTTGGTATAATTGTCGTGGAGTCGTGACAATGTGGTATCAGAGCAGAGGTTCCAAAACTGTGGCCTCTGGAGCAGTAAGATCCAGCTGCATGGAAATTATCATATAGTATATGTATGAGAAAGAATTAAATTCCGCTAATTGGTTTCTGTTTATTAATTAGGGAACAAATACAGAAACAACAAACCGATAACAGCCAACAGTAAAGATGGAGGGAATGCAGGGAGCGGACGGCGTTCCTCGGGAAAATCCAGAACTGTGGATACAGCTTGGTGCAGAGACACGCAGTACCAATCTGGCGATACTGCAAACTGTTCAAGAACTGAAAGATGAAATGGCGCGTCTGCGAGAAGACAACGCGCGATTGACAGTGGAACAGGAAAGAATATTGAAGAGTCTGTCGGAAAGACAAAATCCACCATTAGCCAATCCCAGTGCGGAACAGCAAAGGGCAACTGAAGAACGAAATTATGCACCTGAAATTTCAGAGGAGAAGGAAGATCATTCTGACAATGTAGTGGAACAGCAGACGCCAAAGAGACAGAGAATGGAATTACAGGGAGAATTCCGGAAAATTAAACCTCCACATTTTGACGGAGAGCAGGAGGAAGCGGCAGAGGCTTGGTTAATTAACATTAACAAGTATTTCCAGCTGTATGAGTATGATCAGAATCTGAAGGCGCGGCTGGCCATCTTCCAGCTACAGGGCAAAGCAACCCTGTGGTGGGAAGAAATCAAAATTGTAAAAGGAGTAAGTGAGCAGAACATAACCTGGGAAAAGTTTCAGAAGTACTTCAAGGAGAGATATCTAACTGAGCGTTTCTACGATGAGAAGGCACGGGAGTTCCATGATTTACGACTGGGACAGCAGTCCATGGACGAGTTCATTAACCGCTTCACCTCCCTGCTTCGCTATGTACCATATATCAAGGAGGAGAAGGCCAAGGTGCAGAGATTTGTGAGCAGTTTACCAGCCTATATAAGAGAACGTATTGAGTTTGATAATCCTAGGACAATGGATGAGGCGATTCGTAAGGCAAGAATCTGTTATCAGCAAAACAAGTAGAAAGGAGACACTTCAAATAAAAGGTGGAATGAAAGAAAAAGCAACAGAATTGCTGGTAATAGCAAGGGAAGTCGTGGTAATGGCAGCAAGGTTGCTGGTAAAGGACAGATTGGCAGAAATGTAGCAAAGAGTACCTTTCGGACTAAGCCAAGTGAGAGCAGAATCAGTGAACCACCTGCCAGGTCAGACCTTGAGGGGATGACCAGACCTCCAGTCCAATGTTGGGGTTGTGGAGGCCCACACTACGTGAAGAATTGCCCTTAGCGTAAAGGAGTGGATCAAATATCTCAGATCCAAGAAGCATCAACTGTTGGAGAAGTGGCGCGCAGCATGCCAAGAATTAACGCAGCTCTGGAGGACCGTCAAGCGGAATACCAGCCGAGCATGGTGGAGTTTGAAGGTAAAATTTCTAATCTTTCTATAGCTGTTCTTATTGACCCAGGAGCTACTTTAAGTTATGTTAGCCCAAAAGTAGTAGAACAGTGTAAGCTATCTTCTGAAAAGTTCAGGAACCCATGGCTGGTACAGCTAGCCACAGGAGCTAAAAGAAGAGTCTTAGCCAAAATTAATAACTGTTCTTTCAACATAGCTGGACAGCCAATTACAGCAGACCTGAATGTGCTTCCATTGGGGTCCTATGACATCCTGATTGGTATGGATTGGCTGGAAAAGCATTGGTCGTTGGTGAACTGCAAGACCAAAACCATTTATTACAAGGATGACTTGGGACAACAGCAAGAATTACAGGGAATTAAACACCCTGTACAGATCCGGCCTATCACTGCCTCCCAGCTAGCTAAATGTCTCAGGAAGAAGTGTCAGATTTATGCTATTCAAGTTGGTTATGCAGACCAGAAGAACAAGACATCTGCATTGGATAATATTCTGGTAGTGCAAGAATTTGTGGATGTTTTTCCTGAAGAAGTACCAGGATTGCCCCCGAAACGAGATATAGATTTCACTATAGAATTGACACCAGGGGCAGCACCGGTGTCACGAGCACCGTACCGGATGAGTGTACCTGAGTTGACAGAATTGAAAATGCAACTACAAGAGTTGTTGGATAAGAATTATATCCGCCCCAGCGTGTCACCGTGGGGAGCTCCAGTACTATTTGTCAAAAAGAAAGATGGGACTCTCCGTATGTGTATAGACTATCGTCAGCTGAACAAGCTCACGATCAAGAACAAGTACCCCCTGCCTCGGATTGACGAACTCTTCGATCAAGTGAAGGGAGCAAAGGTATTTTCTAAGATCGATTTGCGATCTGGTTATCATCAGATCAGAATTAAAGAAGAAGACATTGCCAAAACCGCTTTCAGAACACGCTACGGGCATTACGAATTTGTGGTGCTGCCCTTTGGCTTGACCAACGCACCCGCCACCTTTATGTGTTTAATGAACAACGTGTTTCACAGGTTTTTGGACAAATTCGTGCTGATATTTATAGATGACATTCTGATATATTCTCGTTCCCATGAGGAACACAAAGAACATCTCCGGATGGTGCTGCAAACTCTTCGGGAACATCAGCTGTATGCCAAATTTAGTAAGTGTGACTTTTTCAAGGAGGAAATCCAATATTTGGGCCATGTGATTACTAAAGAAGGAATAGCAGTAGATCCGGAGAAGATAAGGACTATTATGGAATGGCCCATACCCAAGGATGTAGCTGATATCAGATCCTTTATGGGACTAGCAGGCTACTATCGAAGATTTGTGGAAGGGTTCTCAAGGATAGCCTATCCTATCACGTCCTTGCAGAAAAAGGGAAAGGTATTTAAGTGGACACCAGAATGTCAGCAGAGCTTTGATCGGTTGAAGCATTTACTCACTACTGCACCCATCTTGAGTATAGCAGATCCTAATAAGGATTACGTGGTATGCACTGATGCAAGTAAAGAGGGGGTGGGAGGAGTATTAATGCAAGAAGGAAAAGTAATTGCGTATGAATCAAGGAAACTAAAGGATCATGAGCAGAAATACTCCGCTTACGATTTAGAGTTAACAGCAGTGATCCATGCTCTGAAAATGTGGCGACATTACCTCTTGGGGAGGAAATTTCTGTTGTTAACAGATCACCACAGTTTGACCAATTACTTCAGCCAACCTACCTTGAATGCAAGACAAGGACGTTGGGCAGATTTCCTAAGTGGTTTCGATTTCGAGATTAAGCATTTAAAGGGCAAAGAGAATCGGGTGGCTGATGCATTGAGTCGAAAGGTGCAGTGTTTGTGTGAACTTTCAGTCAGCAAGTGGCGGAACTCTCTGTTTGAGCAGATCAAATCAGCAGCAAATCAGGATGCTGAATACCAGCAGTTAAAACAGCAGGTACAACAATCAGTTAATGAAAGATTGCAGCAAGGTTATACATTGGACAATGCTGGCATGCTGTACTTTAATAAGAAGTTATATGTACCTGATTCAGATGACCTTAAGAACCTGATTTTGGACGAGTTCCATACCAACCACTATACTGGCCATCCAGGGTACCAAAAGATGGTCACTGCATTAAGGAAGGAATACTTCTGGCCTAGAATGAAGAAGAAAGTGGTTGAGTACTTGGAAAAATGCTTAGAGTGCCAGCAGATTAAGGCAGAACATCAGCATCCGGCCGGGCTGTTACAACCTTTGCCTATTCCGGAATGGAAATGGGAAACCATTTCCATGGATTTTATAACTGGGTTGCCTCGAACAAGGAAAAACCATGATTCCATCATGGTAGTGGTAGATAAGTTGAGTAAAGCGGCACACTTCATACCCGTGCAGTCCACCTATAAAGCGGTGCAAATTGCTCACCTTTTTATGCAAAATGTGTTCAGATTGCATGGACTACCAAAGGTAATCATTTCAGATCGGGATGTAAAGTTCACATCCACCTTTTGGAGGACGTTGTTCGCTGAGTTGGGAACACAGCTGAACTTTAGCACAGCATATCACCCGCAGACCGATGGTCAAACCGAGCGAGTAAATCAAGTGTTGGAAGATATGTTGAGGGCGTATGTGATGATGAAACCAAACCAATGGGAAGAATATTTGCACCTGGTTGAATTCGCATATAACAATGGATATCATACCTCGACACAATTAAGCCCTTTTGAGGTTCTGTATGGGCGAAAATGCCGCACACCCTCAAGTTGGGGTGGGCCTGAGGATAAGTTGAGTTTGGGTCCGGAAATGCTTAAAGAGATGGAAGACATGGTGAAAAAAGTGCGTGCCAATTTGAAGGCTGCACAGGACCGGCAGAAAAGCTTTGCAGACAGAAAAAGAAGGTTTAAGGAATATCAGGTTGGTGACCACGTGTTTGTGAGGATCCAAGCCAGAAGGAGCACACTGCAATGGAGCGGATGCGCCAAGCTGGCTCCTCGGTACTTTGGTCCTTTTCAGATCTTGGCTAGAGTGGGGCCGGTGGCTTACCAACTCGCCTTGCCAAGCCATATTAGAATTCACAACGTGTTCCACGTCTCTGTTCTAAAGAAATATGTATACGATCCCAAACATGTGATCCAATGGCAAGATGTTCGGGTAAGAATTAACCTCGTTGTTTGAACATGTGAATATACTTAATGGAAACTGATTAAGGATATTGATTGTCTGCAGGTCGAACCGGAAGGCGAGGTTCTGGTCGAACCACAGAGCATTCTCGACCGGAGAGAAGTGCGGCTGCGGAAACGGGTTATTACCCAAATTAAAGTGTTGTGGCAGCACTATGGGCCTGAGGAGGCTACTTGGGAAGACGAGGAGCTTATGAGGAAAGTGTACCCAGACTTATTTAAAGGGAATAGACATCGGGACGATGTCCAATCCCAGGGGGGGAAGATGTAATGACCCCGTAAAACTTGTAATTATGAAAGTTACCATGGTAAGAAATTAGTGTGAACTGCTAATTACTATTGTTAAAAGATATTATTTTATTTATGAAATGGAAGATATTTTGGATAAATGCTGGCAGTCTCCTAAGGGAGGATTTGAAAAAAGAAAAAGAAACAGTTATAAAACTGAAAAGGAAACTAACCCCTCAGCCAGGAAAAGTCCTGGGAGGGAAAATCCCTGGTCTGTGGTGACAGAGAGGGAGAGGAAAATCTGAGAAAAAGAGGAAAAGAAAAGAGAAAGGGTTAAGTCTGGTGAGGACCAGATAACCCAAGCACTGAGGTGCTGGAGTCTTGTTGAGGGCTGCAGGCCTGCAAGACAGCTCGGGGGGAGAATCCAGTGAACTGATGGATCTCATGGCTGGGTGGTTAAGAGCAAACATGTAAGGTGCAGGTGAACTTCTGGAGCATTAACTCTTGTAGCTGGTAGACCAGGTACGAGTTATTCACCATTATTCACCAGATTTATATCTCTGTATCAGTTTACTGGGTGTTCAGGAGGAAAATACAGTAAATCTAAGTCTCTGTTGTTATTAGATGCAAGAATATATATCATGTTCGAAACAGTTCTTATTAACACCTGAACTGGTTATTTAAACAGAAAGAATAGAGATTATCTGTCGTATATATATATCGCTTGTTAACAGAATGGAAAGTGCTGTATAGTATCTATATAGAACAGAGACAAATCATTTATATGCAAATTGTACAACCAATACATGTTGTCTATATAGAGAACGGAAATATATTTCTTTGCAAACTGATAACCAAAGCACGTTATCGATATAGAGATAAAGATCTGTTATTCAAATGCAAACCGTATAACTAGAGCATGTAGTCTATATAAAAGCAGAGACACTCTGGTTATAATCAAACTGTATCCGAATCCGGAAATAGAGACCCTAGTGGTATGCGAGAAATGAAGTGTATATTAGAACAATACAACACGCTGCATTTAGTAGAATAAGTTAAATGAAAAACAGAACTGCAAGACAGTATTGTGATGCGACGGAAGACAAAGCACACGGTGGAACAGTGTCATTGTCCTCAAGCATATTATAAGACTATAACAAGAACGTAACAGACCCTGCACTGAGGGTTAGATAACATTATGTTCAAACCTACTGCAAAAGAAATCACAGCGGCATATTATTATGCTCGGAACTTATGCGAAAGAAAAACCATAGTGGTATCGTTAAACATTTCCAACTGGTATAAAGAACAGAGTAAGCCGTTAATGGTGCGAGGTTGACACGAGGTCACCGGGCAACCAAACCCTGTATAAGGGACGGCCAGGTACTGCCATGGAATAGTCGCATGTAACCAGTGAGTACGCGACTAAAACCCTCAACTAAATAAATCAAAAACTCTGTGGTCATTGAATAACAGTGAACCTGTACAAATGTCGAGCATTATACCTTCGTAAATCAACATTATATGTGGTAAAGTAAAACAGAATGCCAGAATAAACAAAATCCATTGATAAACATATGCAAGGTATTCCATAGCAATTTCTTAAAATTATTATAACAGGAAACCCGGTTGGGTATAAGAGCAGTATAAAAGTCCAAATGTCCAGAGTACTGAAGGAGGCTCTCGGCCGTCCTAAATTCATACAAAAACTTGGAAATTTAAATAGAAACCCTCATGTCAAATAACAACAGTAAACGTGCGGAGGTCTTAATACATTTGGGTATTATGGTTCCGGCAGAGGGCCGTAAACTCTCAATCATGTAATACATGAAACCTGGCAGAATGCTGAATGGATAGTTATTCACAAACTGTATAATCAAAGATGGAAAGGCTGTCCACGATTTGAGCCAGGGTTGATCGAATGACAGAACCCTGAGCCATTTAAATAGACCGCCATGAGGAACACCTCAGGCTGGAAGAAATCACCATAAGATAAGCCGTAACAATAAACCTTTCTATTAAGTTTAACCATGATTCCGGCTGGAAAAACGTAATGGGTAAATACCTGTGAGTGCAGTGGCTGCATAATGACCCTTCGCGCGGTATTGAACCCCGAATCAAATACCTGTAAGCAGAATAGCAAGCAAGGTAAGCTCAGAACAATAGGAACTCCAGAGTATAAATAAGACACCGTAAGCATAAACATATATGAATTTATCAGTGCAGAAGACCTGTATATGGTGCGTAATGGAGGTCAAAGCACCTGGAATGGCGTTGCAAGTTTGCTCACCGGTGCATGGAGGGCTGCCGAGCGGAGCAGAATGCGGCCCTCTTCCAAACAGATGCAAATGAACCCGAAAACCACGGCTCGGTGGTTTATAAAACCCTTAAAACCCTTGAACCATCGTGAGCCCTTGGATCCAGTTATGTGATCTGGGCCGTTCATCCAAATGAAGATCTGGCGCGCTAAACCCCGCGAAGTTACCGAGGCTTCACATGGCCTCTGCACGGTGCTAGCCACCTGGCAGAGGTAGGTGAAGATATTAACCACGCATTCACCACTTGGCACCAGGTTTGGTCGGGTAGTAAAGCCGAAATGTGTCACCTTTGACTTAGCTCATCGTATATTCACCAATGATTTTTAATCAAACAGGTTGATACGCTATGGAAGTAAAGATTATATTTGTATGAGTTAATATATAGCCATGGTTGCAGTAATTAAAGGAAAATTGTATTTACGCACATGGGTAATCCATGCTGATTATATATGGGCGGATGTTAGGCCTAGACTATACAATTAATTTTTTTTTTTTTTTTTGGTATAATTGTCGTGGAGTCGTGACAATATATATATATCTATATATATATATATATATATATATAGATATATATATATATATATAGATATATATATATATATATATATATATATATAATTTTTAAATATGATTAGAATTTCATTATAATTCAAAATCATATTTACATTAAATATTGTTTTTAAATATTTATTTAATTTTAAATATGTTTATATTTTTAAAAGTTACTTATGTATTATTATATTTAGATTTTATAATCATAATAAAGGTTGTTACAAGAATATATGATTTTTAAAATATCCTATTAGTATCTACATTAATTTGATTCATCAAACATGTGTTAAACTTCATTATTGATGGAAAGAAAGGTTAAACAACTTACCTCATATGCATATAAGGGCTCTACACTCATGAGTATTTGAACATGGTTTTTTTACATGGAATTACCTCACCTTAACAACTATGTGATGGTTTTTTTACATGGAAATACCTCACCCCAACAACTATGTGATTGCATGATACATACACCCATGTTTCCATTTTTAATCATCTTATTTTCAAGCAATCTGTGCAAGTTAATGATAACTTTTTTTGTCTATAGGTTAAAGTCGGTCTATTGTTTACCCAAAAGTTAGAATAATTTAAAAATTATCCATTATCACATATGAAATAGACAAAATATCTATACAAAACATCTTAAAAACTCTAGTTGATATTGATGAAAATAGTTATACACCAAACCATAGTGCATTCCCCCATTTTAACGTGAAACTCATCCCCTCACCCAGAATGTAGACAAAAAAAAAATAACTTTAATCATAATGGATTAGGACATTTGTTATTTAATGTTTCCATACTCAATTGTAGATCAGATCCTTTGATTATCAACCTTAACATTTAAAACTTAATAATATTTATTTCCAGAAATTTATATAAAATTTTTAATTTCAATTAGTATTTAAAAAAAAATTATATATTAATTTTTTTCCCAAAACATATCAAATAAAAATTAATATTTAATTTTAAACAAATTCCATAACCATAAAAATACATTCTAAATAAAAATTATAAAATAGAATTTTCAACCCTAAAATTTTAATAAAATAACCAACTTTCATAATCACGTCTAATTTTCAGTCTCTCACAATCTTAGCCATAGAACGTGTGTATAGGATTTCGTTAAGAGGAGGTTTCTTAAAGCCTCTTGAATTCAGGGAGTGAATCATCGACTTGGATTGACTTCTTCCGAACCTTTTTAGATGTTTATTAATGATTTATTTTTTAAATGTTTCAAAGCCTTTCATAGTGCTTCAAAGTCTTTCTTAACTAAGTTTTTAATAATATAATAATATATTTCCTTTTATGTTTTTATGATACATCAGTTTTTTAATTATATATTGTATTTAGCTTTTCTTAAGTTATAAAGAGGATTGAAATTTGGTTAGTGTATCACCTATTTAGAAAGTCTTGTTGAAAGTTCTATACAATGGAATTTAAAGGCAGTCCTATAAAGGAGAGAGATGGGATATAAAGGAAAGAGTAAGTGAGGAAAGAAATAGAGAGGAATTATAAGAAAGAAGAAAACTATAAATACTAAATTGAGTTTATGAGAGGAAAATTGAAAACATTTCGTGAGAGTACAATTTAATGTCAATTTAATGTTTTTGTTATCAAAGGCCATGTTTTTTTAAGTAGTTAGTTCTTTAATGTACTTTGAGATGTTTTGGATTGGTGATATTATCATTTTCAATATGATGTCATTTCAATTTCATTATAATATATATTTTTGCATATTATAGAAAGTTATAAATTTAAATTTAAATTTGAACTTAAACTTAAATATCAGAGATTAATATTCAAAATAATAGCTTGAAGATTGCATTCCAAATATTGCAATTTATATACAAAGTTTGTTGGAGATTCAACAATGAATCCACCAACTACCAATGGCTCCCGCTGACTTTTAATTACAAACTTTCTACCGCTTGTATTTTTCCAACTAGGGAACAATCATTGTAATCAACCACCTATACTTCACCGACATGTGAACAATCATGCTTATTTTGAAACCTCCCCTTAATCATGATCTCTATGTTAACTCGCCTGTTAGTCTAAGTCTCAGCTAGGCTTACAACATAATTTGGATTTTCTTCAACACACAAAGTTTAGTTCTACAAATTTCAAATTCAGTCTTTCCAAGAGGCTTGGTGAATATGTCAGCGACATTTTCATCTGTATTACAATATGTTAAGTCAAATTATTTTGATTCCCCTTTTTCTCATACAAAATGATGTATTTCTATATGCTTTGACCCTGCATGATATACATGATAGCTTGCCAATTGGATAGCTTTGATTATCACATCTGATTACTATAGGTTCTTGTTGTATTTCTCCAACATCTTCAAGTATCCTTCTAAGCCATATTGCTTCGCAGGTAGCACTGCTTAATGCTTTATACTCAACTTTAGTGGATGGCAAGGAAATGATTGGTTTTTTCTTATTGCTCCATGACCACACTCCTCAACCTATATTGAACACGTATCCAGTAGTAAATTTCCTATCATCTGGATTTCCAGCCCAGTCAAAATCAGAATAACATGCGAACTCAACCTCCAATTAATCAGTATACATAATACCAAAATTAAGTGCTCCTTTCAGATATCAAAGGAAATTCTTTACTTCTTTTTAGTGGCTTTCACAAGGCTTATCCATGAACTAACTAAGTATGCTGACAAAATATGCTATATCTGGCCTGATAGTGGTGACATAGTTCAAACTTCCCACCAGTTGACGATACAAGGTTCCATTCACCTCTTTGGTTCCATCATCACTATACAATTCAACATTATATTCTAAAGGAGTAGATACTGCCTTGCATTCAATCATATTGAATATTTTAAGGATTTCCCTTATATATTTGCTTTGTGTGATTAGTGTCTTAGTAGATTCCCTGTAAACTTCAAGACCTAAACAATAATGCAATTCACCAAGGTCCTTCATCTCAAATACATGTGAAAAATGAATTTTAATTTCTTCAATCAACTTGGATGCATTGCTTCTTATGATAATATCATCAACATATACATATATCAAAGAAACATTCCCATATTCAACTTTCTTGGTGTATACATTAGGATCATTTTTTCTTCTCATAAAATCTTTCTCATAGAAGAAACAATCAATTTTCACATACCGAAATCTTGTTTCTTGTTTCAAACCATATAAATCTTTCTTTAACCTGCAGACAAGATGCTTCTGCTCCTGTTTTAGAAACCCTTTAGGCTAAACCAAATAAACTTCTTCTTTTAACTCACCATTAAAAAAAGAAAATTTGACATCTAAGTAATGCATTTTCCAATTATGTTTTGTAGCTAAAGAAATCATGATTCTTATTGTGTTCAAATTAGCTACAGGTGCAAAAGTATCTTCATAATCAATTACCTCTTTTTGTGAATAACCTTTTGCAACCAATCTAGCTTTATATTTATCAATAGTTCCATCAACATTAAACTTGGATCTATACAATCATTTGCAGCTCATGGGAACTTTATTTTTTAAGCAATTCTGTTAATTCCCATGCATCGTTCTTCATTATATATTTATATTCTTCATTCACTGCATCTCTCCATTCTTTATATTCTTTAGATTCTTCATAACTTGAAGGTTCAACAACATTCATTGCAAGAGACATTAATGCACAATATTTATATCTTATAGGTGTCTGAATTTGACGTGATGAAATTAGTGGAATTTTACTGCTTTCATATTTCTTTCTACTTTGTAGAGTCTCCTCTCCTCTTGTTGGAGTGTCATGACTGCTTGATTCTCCTTGCTCTTGAACTTGTACATGTTCCTGCGCTTGTTCTTATTCTTGTTCAACACTTGTATATATTTTGACATAATCATCATTATCATGCAATACACTAGTATTATTCATTTTATCACCTTCATCTACATTCTCATGAAACACCACATCCCTACTTGAAAGCAATCTATAGGAACTAGGATCAAACAACTTGTATGCTTTTTTATCATCACAATAACCAATAAATGTGCACTTGATTGAATTTGCATCAAATTTTCTTTTTTCATCTTTTGGAATATGAGCAAATGCCTTGCATCCAAAAACTCTTAAATGACTCACTTTTGGTTTATACCCATAAAATGCTTCAAAAGGTGTTTTAAGATCTAAACTTTTGGTTGGATTCCTATTTTTCAAATAAACTGTAGTATTAATTGCTTCAGCCCAAAAACCATTAGAAACATTTTTACCTAAAGCATACTATGTGCACATTCTACTAGTGTTCTATTTTTCCTCTCAACAACTCCATTTTGCTGAGGTGTATGTGGCACTGTAAATTATTGTAGAATCTCATTATTTTTACAATATTGATTAAATTCTATTTATTTATATTCTCCACCTTAATTAGATATGAGAATTTTGATGCACTTGTTAGTTTTTTTTTTCCACCATATTTTTGAACTCTTTAAAGTACTCAAAAACATCACTCTTCTTTCTTATGAAATAGACCCATGTATATCTAGATCTATCATAAAAAAAAATAAGAAAATACCATGCTCCACCAAGAGATCTAGTTTGCATAGGTCCACATACATCAATATGAATTAATTCAAGTATTTTTCCTCTATCTTTTTGCTTTATGTACAGGAAATTCCTCTCTATGTTGCTTTCCAAGTGCACATGATTCACATAAAACATGATCATTCTTCATAATAGGAAGACCTTCAACCATTCTTTTATTTTGAAGTAACATTAAATCATTGTGATTTAAATTCCCATACCTTTGTTTCCATAACTCTACTGTTGAATTGTTGTAGATGCCAACCCTTGATGACCTGTCCTGGTCACATCTAGCTTATATAAACCTCCAAGTCTAGTACCTATGGGAATAAAATTGTAGTGATATTGAATGTCTTTATTTAACAAATTTCACCTTCAAATCTTGCTCAACAACAACAATAATAATAATAATAATAAACTTTTTGATACCGAGAACATACATCACATTATGGATCTGTTTCTATTGTTTATTAGTAAAATTCACACCTATTACTCCATAACCTTGAACTTTAAGTGATTTGTTATCTCCTAGATAAACATATGTTACATTAATGTTCTCATAATATTCATCAAACAAATCCTTATTATGAGCCATATGGAGTGATGCATTAGAATCAATGAACCAAACTTCGCATCATCAATTTCCGTAGACAATGCTGCATGAGAAACAAACAATCTAAGATTTTGAAATCCATCACTAATTGAGGTGTCTTTATCCACAAAATTTCCATTATGCCTTATGTTTCTTTGTTTAGACTCATTATATTTTATTTTATAGCAATCTTTAGAGTGATGACCAAGTTTTCCACAATAATAACAATCATCATTTCTCTTATCATGAGTTGGAAATTTAGATTGTGCCATACCTTTATGTTTTCACTGAAACTTGCTTCCTTTGTTCTTTTCCCATGGATTTAATTATATGGTTTTTTACCCTTGGCTACCAATGCCAAATATGAAATACTAGATCCCAAATTAAAGGTATTCATCCTCTCTTCCTCTTCTAGAAGAATTCGTGTCAATTCATCAATTGTAGGGGGATTATCTCTAGCTAAAAGAGTTGAAACAAAAGTTTGATAATGTTGCACTAAGCCATTTAATGTGATGGTAACCAAGTAAGTACTTGACACCTTTTCACCAATATCTCCTAACTTATCACTTAAATCTTTGATAAAAGACATGAAATTGCTTATATTTTCATTTTCTTCCATTTTTATATACAAAATCTTACTCTTCGAAAATAAGATTCAGTTTGTATTTGTTGTTTCATACAAAAATTTTGAGCATATCCCATGTTTCTTTGGATGTTTTTCAATCTCCAATGTGAGGAATAATGTTGTCCTTTACGAACATTCACAACAACACCTTAGATTTCGTCTCTTGTTTCTCCAATCTAGAACAAAAGCTGCAACAGTGGGTTTGTGTTCATCCCCACTCACAATTGACCACAAATTATAACCCTCAACAATTATCAACAACTTGAATTTTTAATTCACATAATTTCCTCCATCAAGTTTAGTGGATTCATTCAAATAAGTATTAGCCAAAAGATTTGACATTTTTAAATTTCCCAAAAAATTACACCAAAACTAGGATAAATTCCAAATACCCAATACCAAATAATCATAGATCCAAACACCAAATATAAGAAATACTTTCACCACACACTTTTACCGCATCATAAAAATTTCTACCAACAACCTTTTTTATTTATTTAAAAATCCTTTCACCACTTAAAAAAAGGCAAATATTTTAAAAATCCCTCCCTCTCCTTTAAACTCAAGCAATTTACCTTCCATTAAAAAACAAACTCAAATAAATTCTTTTCACCGTTAGCAAAGCACTCGACCCATTTGTTTTTAAATAGCATCACCTCACAATTTGGGCTTTTTTAATACCAATATAATTCCTTCTCAATAAGTAAAACCTTATATTAAAGCAAAAAACTTACTCCACAAGTTCATACCGAGTTTTGATGTTAGAAATAAAAATCTCTCTTCACTAATGGACTTGTCTCCTTCAACGATGTCCAAAACCCATATACTTTCTTCATTCCAATGAACAGTGGCTATGGCTACCCAATCAGTTTGCACTTTATCACTGTATCACACTCAAATTTCAAACTTTTCAAATTTTGACCAGTCAAGACAGACAGTCAGTGATTTGCAGACAACGACTCCCTGACAACGACAATGGCTCTGTAAAACTTCACCAAACCTCCCACGTCATTCTCACACAACAACTTCACACAAGAATCTATGTTGCTTTCACACAACAACATCTACCACAGGTCTCACACTCTCTGCACATTGATTCAGCAAACCTCCCACGCAGTTCTTTGACTCCACAAAGGTTTCAAAACCTTGTTTTGATATTGTATCAGAGATGAACACTCAAAACAACAGCTTGAAGATTGCATTTCCAATACTGCAATTTATTCACGAAGTTCGTGGGAGATTTGACAATGAATCCACTTATCAGTGTCTCTCGCCAACTATTAATTACAGAGTTGTTTTTAGTGCGATTTTTTAGAAGTTTTTTCCATAGATTTTCTGTTCTAATTTCTTTTAAATCTGACATAAATTCATTGAAATAACAAGATTGATGGGTAAGTCTTGCACAATAGAAGTGCCCTAGGGGTTTTTCATGGTGCCGAATCCATATATACAGTAAACAAAACTAGTTTAAATAACAAAAATTAAGATTTCACCTAGCACCAGAAACTCCAAAAAATCGCATTATAGACAACTCCATTAATTACAAGCATTCTACTCTGTATTTTGCTAACTAGAAAACAATCGTCATGATTAACTGCATGTACTTCATTGACATGTGTACAGTCGTAATTATTCGGACATTAAATTTAAAAAAGCTAATGTTATAAGTTTTAAGTAATTTTTATTTTTTTATTTTTTTTATATATATATTTTTAATTAAATTTTTATTTTTATTTATAAAAAAAATATATAAACATTTTTTTTATTAAACTAAAATTATTAAGTAATTTCAACAAATTGTTTTTGTTATACAATTCATATCAATAACCATCATTTCACAATATAAAAGTTGTGAAGATAAATATTAATGATAATAAACTGAATTGGTTACATATATAGTCAAATTCATTATTATTTTATAAATTCAAAGACTTGTTTTATTTTTTTGGATTGGCTGATCCAAGGGTTTGAACCCAAAACCTCATAAGACATAACTTCTCGTTCTCAAGATGAATTTAGATCGAGCAATTCATATGAATTTAAAAAACTTTTAATTTAAAATGCTAAAATAAATATCTACTATGCAATTATGTTTTATTATTATTTTCTCAATAAATTTTTACGTATTTCTTATCGTTTTGTAATATGCATATAATGTCCTTGTATTAAAGCAAAATAACGACATATGTTAAAAAAACTAAATTCAACCATTTTCTATCTGTTTTAATAGTGTCCAATTCAACTTTATCCTTTCCATGTATTTCATTTGTAAACATTGAATTGTGCCATCATGTAGCTAATCCCTATTAAAGTAGGGAATATATTGTTTTATTTGCAAGTCAAAAAGTGCTTTTAATTTTGCTTCTTATTCTTATTGATAGGTGAAAAAGAATCACCAATGCACAATATAATATATATTTTTGATATTTAATTTATTTTTAAAATATATAAATAAATTCCCAATGGGGTGTAATAACCCCAATAATCGAGGTCATTATTTAAGAATGGGGTTTTCATATATCACTTGTTCGTTACAGAAAATGATGTAGCACATGGAGGCCAGCGTACATGATCGAGAGGTCAGCTCACATGCCTTGGCCAACTTTCATCCTTGGATTTCAAATACTCGCATGTTGTTACAATCTGGGTGGAAAAGTGTAGTGGCACAGAGAGGAGAGGGTGAGGCATTCTCCTCCCCTCGCACCCTTGGATTTCTTGTTATGTTTATTGATGTTTGGCTTACAGTGGAGGGTAAGGTTCTTACTTATCATTGTGGTGGTATTGACAATTTGTGGTCGGAGGTCTCGAGGGTGGTGAGTCTACTTTTTGCAGCGACAACCAGTGGTTTTTCATTCCAAGACTTGAGGGTGGTGAGTTTACACTTGGTGTTGAGGATGTTTTTCTCATGGAAGGGCTTCATTATGTTGTGGATGGTGGAGAGTATATCTCAACATGCCTTGTATATCAGTTAAATGTTCTTCATTCTTGCATAATTATGAACATGGCCCAAACTTTTCACTGGTGGTCATCCTTTCAACTTCGACACCCTTAGTTCTTAACTCGATAAGTATTTCATTCGTCTATCTCGTCTTGGTTTGTGGGTGTTGGTACCTTGGAAACTTTTCCATCTAGTATTAGGGTTAAGATTTATGAATTAGTTTTCAGTTATCCTGTCCCTTGTAAATCTGTGTTATTTCAGATTTGGGAATATTGGGCTTGTGCTAGTTTTGTTGCTATCTGTTTCAGTATGTTTTCAATTTTTGTCACATGGTCACTTCATCCACTACAAATCCTTATGGTTCTCATCTTCGGGTTCGTTTAAGTTTTCGGGAAGTAAGGGTTGATGCTATCTTGTTGTTCACTGTTGTCAATAGTTATCCTCAATTGTATTCAGGCCCTAATTTTTTTGTGGTGTGTTAGGTGGACGACTTGATCATATTTGGTATGTCTAGTTCCATTCCTTGGATTCCTCTCTCTATTTCTCCGGTTAGTCTCACTCCTATACTCGGAGGTATTTTATTCCCATATACCATGGCCCCCCTGCCAACAATAACCCAACTGTCGAGGTTGGTCTAGTTCGGTTCATTTGCAACCCCGACGACTTTTCACCTGGGAATCAATCACTACATATTTTGATTTAGTGCCTCCAGAATTAAGAAAAGAATTTTTTTATATGGAATCTCAAGTATTTGGAGAACGACCCTATTTTTCTGATTCTGAAATTGGTGATAAGGGCCTTCAATGGATCCCAATATCGGGAAGGTGAAAAACTTATAGGCTATACTTTCTTCATTCTTTGTCAGTCCACCATCAATTGGAAACTTTTCTCTGAATGATTTTAAGAGACAAACAGGTGGATAAATACACGCTTTTTGTTGGCTAGAAGGATATCTAACGGATCCTCCAAAATCGCAGGTATTCTTTGGATGAAATCAATGCTCGGTCAGTAGTGGTGGAAAGTTATGTGATCTCTGAATCTTCCTCGGAAGACTCGTCTGATCCCCTTGGTGGTTCCATGATTCCTTCAATTGATAATCCACATAATCTCACAATCATTTCTTCTGACTAGCTTTGTCAAAGGTTATCGAATTAATATTTTTCTTTCACATGTTATATGGATACTGTTGTTTATGGTTTTTTCTCATCACAGTTTCCAGTCGCTACTAAGAGACATCCTCTTTCGGTAATAGTTTCACGGTTTCAATTTGTTGTCCTGGCATGGTTTATTGCACACTTTCAGTCTTTCTTGAATTGTTATGGTGTGGCATATAAAGCATCCAAATGTTTGTTGGGCTCTTATTTTACTGCATGTTCCTCTCATTCAGGTACCAACACTTATGGCTTGCCTGGTTTTGTTCCTTGGCTTATGCGCAAAAAGCTATATCTCCAAAGCCTCTACTATTTTTGTTGGTCGTTGGATGTTGATGCTCTGATCTTCGTTTATGATTAATATGTTTGTATGGAGTTTACGTTTTTAAAAGTCATAAAATGGTTTATGTGGTTTCTATCTATACTGGTACAATGGTGTTGTCATTTCTCCATTGGGTTAATGGCCTTGAAAACTCTGAGGTGTCAAACTCTGCCTATGTTTTACTCATGACCTCACAGTCTATCAGATGTATTTGCAATCCTTTTGTATATTAATAGAAATCCTTCATACTAGCTTATATATATATATATATAAACAAAAAGCAAAAAAAAAAATGTTTAAGGATTTTTAAAATTGTTATGTAGTAACTATATTATTGTTGATTTTTGTTTCTTACATATATATAAAAGAGAGCGAAAAATATCATTTACATATAGTGTTTTGATTTTAAAGTAATTAATTTTATATGATTTATTTCAATGTTTTTATGAAGATATTCCTTGATTGATTGAGAAATTATATATATATATATATCTATATATATATATATATATATATATAGATATATATAGATATATATATATATATATATATATATATATATATATATATATATATATAGATATAATTTTTTTCTAATTTACTTTATGTGTTTCTCTATTCATTTTAAAACTTATTTATTTTCTCCCCTGATCGGGGTGTGAGATAGCTAGAGGCTTCCTTGGGCTTGATTGATATGACAAAGATTTTATTGTTTTGGGACGGTGGGTGGTATCCCCCACGCCCTCACATGCGTATTCAGTGTGATAATATGCAACATTGCAAATCTTAGCAGATCTACGATGTGAAGGTTGGTAATCGTTGGCGCTTATAGGTAGTGGGAGCGAAGGTGGAGTTAAGACCATATATCCAACGTATAAACTTGGGTCCTCGGCTTCTTAAGGAGCCTATGTTTGTTGGTTACAGGTTCGTGACACTAGGAATGCGAGAGGAATACCTAGCTACTGCCTATCTCTACTCGAGTTTGGCGTATAAAGTCTTCTATGTTATAATGCTATTTTTGTATCCTGGGTAGGGGGAAGCTCTTAGGATAAACTTCACGCCAGAGGCGGAAACAAAACACTACTTAAATTAGCAGTTTCTATGACTAGCAATATAGGCCTTCTCGATTATGTAATTTCGATTTCCATATTCTTTGGAAATATTCTTTCTCACATGGGCATGTTAACTGGTTTCAAAATTTTTATCATGATGTTTTCTCTGCATGTTGATAATTGGGTTTCCCTATTTAAGCTTGAATTGTCGGGACAAGCCCTCTGGAGAGCAAGGGTTTTGGAAAATGATCAGGGCCAAGTCTAAGGACACAAGACTTAGGGGGGCATGGGGGACACCGTTCTTATTCTGGTGATACCTCCTGTCTCCAGAGGGTTATTAATTATATATGTTTACTATCTCGGGTGGTGGAATTTTGAAGGGACGCAGTGTTGTCCGATGTTGCATTTGTTTTTCTAGCCATTCATTAAATTAATGCTTGTTTTTTGGGTGGTTCTCTATACAAATTATATTATAGGTCCATTTATGCTGTCTTCATTTCTGACCTTTATACAGTGGGTTGGGTCACAAGTGCGGGAAAGTGGGAGAAGGGTGAAGAAAGTGGGCCTAACCTTGACAGATATGGTGAAGTATCAACCTTGCGGTGGAGCCCCGGGTCGAGGCGGAAGAGGCAGAAGGCACCAGGAAGATAAAGAAAAAGATAAAGATCCATCTTTCAATCAGACTGAGTGGTAGAGGACTGGGCGACAGAGGATTGAGCGATGGGAGACTATGCAGCAGGGGACGACGTGGAGGGGGACTGTGTGGCAGGGGACTGTGTGGCAGGGAACAACGCACCAAGGAACTCCGTGACAAGGGATTGCATGACATATGGGTTGAAAAAAAAACACTAAGAATCCTCAGGCCATGGTCCAGGCTTACTACAAAGGGATCCCGACGCAGGTGAAACAATTGATAGCGAACTGGGAAGCAAAGTTGAATTCACAAGCTGAACTTGAACTGCCTACTGAAGACTGGGGGGAACTAATCACGAAACTTGGGTACACACTTGGTCGTCTCACCCTGTTCAGACAATCCATTCATCTTTACTGGTTAATGAAGTTCATAGTGGCCAAAGCAATGGTTGCGACCACCGACACAATGGTGCATAGTGAGGCCAAGTTGGGACTACAAGACATTCAAAATGAGCTCCAACTTATCAAACAATAGTTGTAGAATCAAATCGCTCATTTGGGCCACATCGAGCGGCATATCCCATGTCTGCTGCAATTTGAATTATTAGGATCAAGTGCTAAAGATCCTGCTTGGGTCCAATCGTCAGATGATTAGTGGGTCGAAGCTATGACTGTTAATTTTGGCTTAATTTTGGATGTTTATATCAGGTAGCATTTATGTTTTCAATATGATGTTTACTAGTTTGTTTCCAGACTATCAACGTTATAAGGCTTGGCTAAAAATACTCAAACTATTTATGTTTTGGATGGCTTATAATGTGATTTGGTGGCCAACAAATTTGGCTTCCCACTAGGTGAGTTGAGGCCACCGAATGACTCATATATTTGTAACTTGCCTGTTTATAGATGAATGAATGAAAGGTACTGCTAAGCTTACAAAAAAAACTTATTTATTTTCTCAATTTTATATTTGAGAAAGTCTAACGACTTTGGCTTTGACCTGACTTGGTGAGGCAGTTGGAACCCTAGCTGCCTCGACCCTAGTTCGTGTCGTTTGTTGCCTCCTGTGGCTCATTTCCATTGCGGTGTTCCTCATCGCTGGTGTGGCTACAGTTTGTGGTGGCATTTCTGCACATTTTGGTACGTGCTATTGTTCGTTGGGGTCTTTTTGTATCACAAAGACTGCTCTAAGGTCTGCTTCTAGGGTTTCTATTTCATCAACAGAGGAATTTAGAGTCTAGAGGGAGTGGAGGTTTCTATTTCATTTTGAATTGTAGAAACCTCAGCCTTGGTTCAAGTTGTCGATTACCTCCCATGGCTCATTTTTGCCATGGTGTTCCCCTTTATTGGTGTTGCTATAGTTCGTGGTGACCTTTCTGCATATTTTGGTGCATGTTGGTCTTCATCAAGGTCTTTTTGTTTCATAGATGTTGCTCTTGGGCTTGCTTCTCTGGTTTCTATACATTATTGTCATTTTCCATCTGTCATTGTTTTGTTGGATACCTATTGTGTCTGCGTTCATTGTCGTTGGGGACGTCATTGGGGGTTATGAGCCTTGAAACCCTATTTTCTTGTCATGAAATAGCTTTATACTAGCTTCCATAAGCAATGAGGCGGCCTTCTAAAGCATCTCTAGGCATTTATTTCTAGTCAGAGTATCTTTCAGTGTTTACTTTCTTTCCTATCAAAGTATCTTCTTGCTATGCTTTTCTTGTAGTTCAGAGTATCTTTCGGTGTGGCCAGGGTGCCCTTTTTCATCTCTAGGTGCACCCAATATGTTCAGAGCATCTTCCGATGATCTGAAAATGGAATTTACTTGTTTAAGGGTGCAAGGTATCCATTTCCGATAATTGCAAATGTGAGCTATACACTCCAAGTGACCTCTGAAAATGTGAAAACTTCTTATTTCTTATATAGAGATAGACTGTAGGGGCATTCACTGGACATGTCACCTCTAAAGAGAGGATGAGTTCCAGAGGCTACCTGGCCCTCTACAGGCTCTGCCTAAAGAAATAACGAAGTAAACACTTCGAAGTCTTTGACATACACATACTTGAAGTTTGATGTCTTGCGGAATAAGACAAATAACTTTCTGCAGCTGAATAGGTGATTATGTGTGTATGCAAGTTATGTGTATTTGATTTTTAACACTTTATATCAGTTTTGTTTAGCATATCATCTTCAGCAAATAAAGACATCAAAATGATAAAGCAATTCACCCCCCTCTGGGCTACATCTGCTGGACCAAACCTCTCCAACTAGCCTTGTCCTCTTGTATTAAAAATGCTACAAAGGCTAATGCAAGAATATGAGTGTCTCAAAAGACAGATCTAACTGTAAATACAGAATCAAAAGATAGGAATTAGCTAAACATGCTCTTTCCCAAATACTAAACAGTGAAATTGTACCTTATACAGTACTTTCCCCAATTGGCCCTAGTGGCCCTTTAAACTTGCATGGAGAATTTTGAGGTGAAGATGACCTCAATTGGTTCTGAAACCTCTGCCATTAGACTCAGAAGGTCGAAAATAACATACATAGGCTTTTGAATCACCAAAAATGGATGAACATAGCCCCCAAACAGCTCAAGCACTGAAATGGCCCTCGTGGCCCTGAAAGCTTCCCTGAAGCTAAACAGTGAGAAAAATGCCTCAACAGGAAAAATGAGATGTAGAAATGGATTCAGAATGATAAAAACCTTTAGGAATGACCTTGCTTCCACTTTCAATGGTTGCACACATCCCAATGCAGCTCCCAAACTGATTTGGCCCTGGTGGCTCCTGGAACTTCCACGAAGCTAAAACACCTACAAATGACTTCAGATGGCCATGAAACCTATTCCCATGGCTTCAAAAGGTCGAAGAGACCCAAAAAAAAATAAAAATCGTCCAAAACGGACTTTCCTAGCCAAAGTTATGGCTCATTAAAGATTCCCTCCAGTTTGGCCTAAAAAAACTCCAGCTAACTGTAGTGGAAGTCCAGTTAGCGCCGCCAATTATGGCGGGACCGCCCAAATTTGGTGGTCTGCCAAGAATCCCGCCAAACAAGCCGCGTGTTTAACTGACTGTTTTAATGGCGCATGTGAACGGTTTTAACAGCTGGCAGTTTTTCTTGGATTGCACGCCGGCGGTTTAGGGGGTATAGCCCACGGTTCAATGGCGGAGGTCATATGAAATGGGCGCTGGCCGTTAGGGGCTGGCCCCGTTCATTTCCCGCCCAAACAAATTTTAACGTTCAAATATCACTTCTCCGCACTTCTTAACAAGCACTGCTGCATGGTGCAACGGTAAGGCATTTGGTTTGTGGTTATGAGGTTGCAGGTTCAATCCTCCGTGCTTACAATCAAATTTTAATATGCGCCCAACATAATGCTGATGTCACCTTGGGCCACGTGGTGCCTCCGGGCTTGCCACGTGGCAGCTTCTGATTCGCTGCCCAAAAAGAATATTCCAAGGAATATTCCGTGGAATATTCTTTTTTTAATTTTTTTGAAAAAATTCAAAAATTAAGGGTTATTGGGCGATTTTGTTTTTGGCATAACTTTCTCATACGACGACCGTTTTTTGAACCGTTTGTGGTGTCGAAATCAGGAGGACGAGCTCTATCTGGTCGTTCAGGTTTGAACCAGTTCTGAGTGCTTTAATTTTTGACCATTTTACGACACTTGGTCCTGAGCTCTTGATCACACCTCCCAAATGAGAAGGATTTTGGTCCCCAAAAGCTTACTGAATCTCTGAACTAAACTGTACAGCACTTGAGGAACATAAATATCCTCTTCCATTCAGCCAAAAGAGCATACTGATACCAAAATGTCCTGCCTTGCCAACTGTCGTCATGGCAACATTTTGCTGCATAAGCCAAGTACTTGTCGAATCCCGACCAAGTTCTTTCGCCGGACAAATCTGAAATTGCAAGAAACAACAATGAAACTTGCTGATATATGAGATGAAATATTCCCCTGAACATGTGGGCTTGCCAGCTGTCACGATGCCCATCCACGGCACCTCCGCTCCAAAAGAAGAGCTGCCTCCCAAATGAGAAGGCTTTTACAAAGATGAAACACTTCATCATTTCTCCTCTTTACAATCTTTGAGATCAAATTAACTTTTTCCAAGTCAATATTACATTACATACATGGTTAAAGACAAAGTAATCAACCCTTCAAGTTAATCACACATACATGTTTAAAATACAAGGAAATCATCATGATCCCCGTGCTCATGCATCTCATTCTCATGCATGCAGTTTATCCTTCAATTTTCTCTTAAATACAATCATAAGTACAAGATCCTCAATCACATGTACATGTACTTTCAAAGCTGAAATGAATATAACTTTCGCTGCGATAGAGTGAGTCTCATACTCAACTTTTCCATCCTGCAACTTGTATTCCCTTAACAAAGAAATGCATTCAATCAAAAGACATGCAACTTTAATTGGATAAGAATTCTAACCATTTCTTACCAATCCATTTCAAAGGCGCTTCCTTTAACTGCACATCAATATCAGCATGTGTATCATCCTGACACATATCAATGATGGAAACTTCCTTCCCATTCTTACCATACTCTTTCTCCAATTTCTTCAACTTTCGTGGAAGCATTGTTGGATTCGGAGTCCAACACCTTTCAGCAGTATGTCCATGCTTATGGCCATAATTGCAACATATGTTCATCTTCTCGACATCATGATTTGCATTGTTCAATGGAACTTTGGCTTCTTGCCTCCTTTCCTTCAAAAGTTTCCTATATGTTACCATTCTTTTCCAACATCTAGAAACATTATGGTTAACCAAACCAAAAAAAGAACATTAAATTATTTTCCAATGCTTATGTGGAAATTTTCCATGCTTTACATGATCAAAGGAAGTGTGATGGAAATCAGATTTATACCTTTCTCTTTCACCTTCATTACCTTCATGAGGAGGTGAATCAAATGAAGAAGAAGCTCCTTTTGGAACACCATCAATCCATTCGATGGTTTTAGAGCTTTCACAATTCTCTTGTTCAAGTGCATTCTTAGGCACACCTTCTTCCTGCAAAGCATGTTTCAAACTATTGCATTCCTCAAGGATACAACCTTTACAACCTTGAGATAGAGAACCTGAAATGAAACTCCTTCTAGGAACTGTTTCAATTGCCTTCATGGCTACTTTGGAACTTTCTTCATAAGATTGTCCATAGCCAAGACCCAAATTCTTAGGCCTTACCTCAACCATTATTGGCTCAACTATACCTTGTGCATGTTTGCCCAATCCTTTTCCTTCATATCCCATTTTGGACATCAACTTGGACCCTATTCCTCTGGTATGTTTCTCAAAAGAACCAACATCAACATTCTTATAAGAATTTGAAGACAAACTAGAATTGTTTACCTCTTCTTCAAGTTGATACTTGGCTAAGGCTTCTTTGGCAATAAAGAGTTGTGTCTCCAACTCATGCATCCTTTGCAGATTCATGTTTGGAATATGAAGTTGGCCTTCCATTTCCTGCAATTTGTCAGAAAGTAACTGCTTCTCTTCCCTCATGGAATTCAATTTCTCTTGAAGTCTAGAGCTCTTTCTTTCATCCCCATACATTTCTTTCACCATATTCATCATGATGAAAAATTCTTGCTTCAAGCCTTCATCAAAAAATCTTGTGAAGGAGGACGATTTTGAGAACTCACTTATGGAAGTTGTCATTATAAAAATGAACAAAAGAGCTTCAGCAAACTCAAACAACAAGTAGTTTGCAGAATAATAAAGCAGTCAATCTTCAACACTGCTTAAGACACCTTTCAAGCTACACAATCAAGCTAGTGATGTCAGTCAAGCAAACCTAGTGCTCTGATACCATCTGATCTGAAAATGGAATGTACTTGTTTAAGGGTGCAAGGTATCTATTTCGCATAATTGCAAATGTGAGCTATACACTCCAAGTGACCTCTGAAAATGTGAAAACTTCTTATTTCTTATACAGAGATAGACTGTAGGGGCATTCACCGGACATGTCACCTCTAAAGAGAGGATGAGTTCCAGAGGCTACCTGGCCCTCTACAGGCTCTGCCTAAAGAAATAACGAAGTGAACACTTCGAAGTCTTTGACATACACATACTTGAAGTTTGATGTCTTGCGGAATAAGACAAATAACTTTATGCAGCTGAATAGGTGATTATGTGTGTATGCAAGTTATGTGTATTTGCTGTTTAACACTTTATATCAGTTTTTTTTAGCATATCATCTTCAGCAAATAAAGACATCAAAATGATAAAGCAGTTCACCCCCCCTCTGGGCTACATCTGCTGGACCAAACCTCTCCAACTAGGCTTGTCCTCTTGTATTAAAAATGCTACAAAGGCTAATACAAGAATATGAGTGTCTCAAAAGACAGATCTGACTGTAAATACAGAATCAGAAGATAGGAATTAGCTAAACATTCTCTTTCCCAAACACTAAACAGTGAAATTGTACCTTATACAATACTTTCCCCAATTGGCCCTAGTGGCCCTTTAAACTTGCATGGAGAATTTCGAGGTGAAGATGACCTCAATTGGTTCTAAAACCTCTTCCATTAGACTCAGAAGGTCGAAAATAGCAGACATAGGCTTTTGAATCACCAAAAATGGATGAACATAGCCCCCAAACAGCTCAAGCACTGAAATGGCCCTCGTGGCCCTGAAAGCTTCCCTGAAGCTAAACAGTGAGAAGAATGCCTCAACAGGAAAAACGAGTTGTATAAATGGATTCAAAATGCTGAAAACCTTCAGGAATGACCTTCGTTCCACTTTCAATGGCTGCACACATCCCAATGCAGCTCCCAAACTGATTTGGCCCTAGTGGCTCCTGGAACTTCCACGGAGCTAAAACACCTGCAAATGACCTCAGATGGCTGTGAAACCTATGCCAATGACTTCAGAAGGTCAAAGAGACCAAAAAAAAAAAAATTCGTTCAAAACGGACTTTCCTAGCCAAAGTTATGGCTCATTAAAGATTCCCTCCAGTTTGGCCTAAAAAAACTCCAGCTAACTGTAGTGGAAGCCCAGTTAGCGCCGCCAATTATGGCGGGACCGCCCAAATTTGGCGGTCTGCCAAGAATCCCGCCAAATAAGCCGCGTGTTTAACTGACTGTTTTAATGGCGCATGTGAATGGTTTTAACAGCTGGCAATTTTTCTTGGATTGCGCGCCGGCGGTTTAGGGGGTATAGCCCACGGTTCAATGGCGGAGGTCATATGAAATGGGGGCTGGCCGTTAGGGGATGGCCCCATTCATTTTCCGCCCAAACAAAGTTTAACGTTCAAATATCACTTCTCCGCACTTCTTAACAAGCACTGCTGCATGGTGCAACGGTAAGGCATTAGGTTTGTGGTTATGAGGTTGCGGGTTCAATCCTCCGCGCTTACAATCAAATTTTAATATGCTGCCCAACATAATGCTGATGTCACCTTGGGCCACGTGGTGCCCTGCGGGCTTGCCATGTGGCAGCTTCTGATTTGCTGCCCAAAAAGAATATTCTTTGGAATATTCCGTGGAATATTTTTTTTAATTTTTTTGAAAAATTTCAAAAATTAAGGGTTATTGGGCGATTTTGTTTTTGGCATAACTTTCTCATACGGCGACCGTTTTTCGAACTGTTTCGGCGCCGAAATCAGGAGGATGAGCACTATCCGGTCGTTCAAGTTCGAACTAGTTCTAAGCACTTTCATTTTTGACCATTTTACGACACTTGGTCCTGAGCTCCTGATCATCCGACTATTTTATGCATGTACATGTGATGAGGCCTGTCGGAGCATCTCCAGGTGCATGCTGGTCAAAGCATTTTCCAACTATTTTTTTGCATGCCTTATACCCTTTTTTCTTTTAGATTTATGTTGGGGTTCTGTTGACCAGCATTGTAATGATTCACTTCCCTTTTGTTTAGGTTATATCTGGTGCTCGCTATGGGGTATTTTGGTGAGCATGCATGCGCTGCTATCATGTTTCTTTCACAAATTATGTTAACAATTCCATTTTAATGAAAATTGTTGGTTTTTCCTTCTGGAAGAAACTCTAACCACTTTGTGGCATGTTCATTTGTTTAGAAGAAAAATGTATTTTTTATTTCGCAATTTGTTAAACATGAGACTAAACTGTCATATTTCATAAAGGAAGATTGTCCAACCCACAATGTAAGAATGTGATCCAAGTTCAAAAATCTCCATATAAATTTGAAACCATTAAAATTTGAACACCATTCAAATTCATAGATGCATGTAAATAAATAATGTAGCATAAATTAACATGATAAAACTCATTAAAGCTGCATATCCATTTTATTCACAAAATTAATATAATCTTAGGTTGTAAAATTATAAATAGAGATTAAAGACCAAAAAAATATAAGTAGACATTTAATAGCCCCATTCCCTTCCTTTTATCTTCTCCTACGGTGGACTCATTGCTCCTCACATGCTCTCCACAACCATTTTTGGCCTTTACATTAGTTTTTAACAAAATATTTACATATCTTGAAGCATGGAAAGCTTACCTAATAGTATATGAACATTGTACTTATTGCAAATTGTAATTACATGCATAACTATTCACTAATGAAGATTTGGCATTGATTTCAACACTAATAATTCATGCAACATATTTCGTCATAGCATTCCTATTTCGACCCGAGGTGGGTGGGGTGGCCTTGACTTTACTTTTTAATTTAATTCGATGGGTGAGATTTAACTTCAGCGAATATACCTAAAATATGCTTCGTCTCCATCTCACATCCACCACTGTGTTGTGAGGGACAATGAAGTGATGGAAAACAAATTATTTAATTTTGCGGTGGTGAAATTTTGTTGGCAGCGGTGGCAGTGACACTCATCGCTCATCTCCCTGCAAAACGAACCATCTCCCTGTGAAAGTAATGGATTGAGCATTGCTTGTGAAGGATTGTTGGTCAGAAATCATCATTATTCATCCTGACAGCGACACTTCATCTGATTATGATTTTAAAAGTATTCAAGCTTGTTATATTTAAAATTATTTTTTTAGATTTATTTTATTTTTTTATAAAATAGTTAATATATTAAAAAAAATACATTTATACAAATAATATTTTTTAATATTATTATAATAGGTCTTTTAAATATAATTAAAAAATAATAATTAAGAATCAAAATTTATTTTTGGAATCAAAATTTTTTATGACCCTCCCCTTGGTATCAAGAAGGTAGATATGGGTATTAAGATTTGGTGTTGGAAAAGAAAAAGATTTAGCTAAACTCCAAGCAGAATATCTAAAGTGGGGCTCAAAGATCCTTGCACCTCACATTACAAAAATTTTCAACAACATCATACAACAGGGGCTCCCCACATTTTGGACAAATAGTCTGACAAAACCTCTTTTCAAGAGTGGTCACGTCAATAATCCCTCCAATTATAGGACCATCATGAAAAACCCTTTGTTTGCAAAGCTATTTAGAAACATGCTAGAAAATAAAATTAGCAAGTGGGAAGAAGAAAGAGATAAGTGTGCTAAAGGGCAAGCAGGTTTTATACCTAAATATTCTGCAGTTGATCATTGTATAACTTTAAGGCACATCATTGAAAACATTTGGGAGAAAAAGGAAGAAGTCTTTTGTTGCTTTGTTGATTTCAGAAAAGTGTTTGACTCGGTTCCTAGGGATAAGCTTTGGCACAGAATGGAGGAACTTGGGGTTCCTAAACATTTGAGAGCAGTTGTGCATAGGCTGTATGAAGAGGTGAAAGTCAAAATTAGAAATTTAGCAGGAATTTCTAAAAGTTTTAGAAGCGATATCAGGGTCAAGTGAGGTTGCCCACTATCTCCTACACTTTTTGGTTTATATATCGACAATCTTGAGGAGTGATTAAATTCACAAGGTGTTGATGGTCATGTTATGGTATCTATTTGGACAAGTTTGTTATAAGGCTTCTTTTGTATGCATATGACCTTCTTCTGAATGCTAAATCGACTCTTGGTTTGCAAGAGCACTTACTATCCCTTGAGCATTTTCATAGAAGTGTGGGGATGCAAGTAAATATCAGCAAAACGAAAGTAGTGGTTTTCTGTAAGAAAAAAAAACATAACTAGCATAAGTTCTACTTTGAAGACAACATTATGGAAGAAGTTGTGGATTACAAATACCTCAGAATTGACTTCAACAAAAATCTAAGTTGGGATGGTTGTAGAAAGAAAAGAACTTTGGGGGGTTGGACAACATTTTATGCTTTTCAAAATAGGTGTAGAGAGGTAGAGTTATGGGACTCAAAACCACTCAAACTATTTTTGGGCTTCTAGTGATTCTCTATAGTTGTGAACTATGGGTCAGCAGTACAATCGACAAGCAGTGGAAACAAATTGAGAAAATTCAGAAGCGTTTGATTACAAACAAATTCAAGATTAAAAGCGCGGTTCCTTATGCTATCTTGTTAAGTGAAATAGGGGCTGCTCCTATTGAAGCAATTGCTATGGTGCGAGTCATAAGGTATTTAAAAAAATTGAGAAAATGGAAGAGGGTAGATGGCCTAAGGTTGTTTTTAATGACAAATTGTGCAACAAAAAAAGACTTGGATGCAGAAAAATAATAAATGGTTTAGTAAATGGGGTTTTTTCTTGAACGTGTGTCCCATAAACAACAAACAGATACAAGATTTTGTTATGGAAAAGTTCCACAAGCATACTTGGAATAAGGAGCTAGGAAGAAAGAAAAAGTACTATATTGAAGTGTTTAATCCCACTCATAGTCATCAACCAAAATCATACATAGAGGCCAATATCTCTTGGAGAGCCAAAATTCTTATTGCTCAGTTAAGGACTAATTCTCATCAACTCTGTTGTGAAACAGGGCATTGGAAAATGCCAAAAGAAATGTGAGAGGAAAGAGTATGCATTTTTTGTTCTTCCGGAAAGGTGGAAACATAAAAATATTTCATTTTAGAATGTGAGGCCTTCAAAGACAATAGGGAAAGTTATGCAGATATGCTGGCAGCTAGATCTTGGGATAATCTATTCAGCGAGGGGTTTGTCGAGAAGATCAGAGCATTTATTATGAAGCTTCACAGAAAAAGGACCGAATACATCAAGCAAATGAAGAAGCAATATTTCCCATAAGCTATCTTTAGCCTCGTGGATGTTAAAATATTTTCTTTATTCTTTCTTTACAAATAATAATTAACAATAAATATATGTATTACTAAATAACAAATAAATTTGTAGTATCCTTAAAATGCTTATGGAGATTTTAACTTATTTGTTATTTTTAATTTTCTATTTATAATTGTCATTTTTATTATATTTACACTTTAGCATTGTTATGGCTTAGAATTTATGAAATATTATATTTTTCCTAAGATTCATGAATTATTTTCATTATTATTATTTAAAATATTTGTTATTTTAGCTATTATTATTTAAGATTTTAGTTATTTTATTTAAAAAATATTTTGTTCTTTAATTTTTATTTCATATTTTCATTAAAATATTAATAATAAGATAATTAAAATAATGTAATTTAATATATTCTAAAACCTCCTATGTCATGGAAATAGACACTTTTAATTCACATAGTTTTACTATTATTAATTATTTTATTTCTTTATAAAGGCTGGATCAACTATTTTATTGCTAGAAAAAAAATTATTATTATTATTTAGTAGACCCTTGAGTTTATCAATCCCTTGGGTGTATTAAACTAAGGGTTCATATTCTTAAGGTATAATATGATTCATATGGTTTAATATAAATCCCCTTAGTTTATAATCATGGTCAACCATGGTCCAACGCCACATTGTGACAAAGATTTCATCACTATGAAAATCAACCATGTTCAATCATGGAGAACCATAGTCCACCATGGTCCAACGTCGCATTGTGACAAATATTGTGTCAATCTTAAAATCAATCATGATCAACCATGGCCTATCATGGTCAATCATGGTCAGACATGGTCCACCATGGTCCAACATCACATTGTGAGAAATATTGTTCTATATGAACATCAACCTTATGTGAACCATCATCAACCATAGTCAACCATGGTCAATGATGGTTAACCATCATCAACCATTGTCAACCATGGTCTAACGTCACATTTTGACAAAGATTATCTCAATATGAAAATCAGCCATGGTCATCCATGGTCGTAATGTTGGTGACATTGTGTCGGTCAACAGGTCAACCATGTTCAATCATGATCAACCATGGTCCACCATGGTCCAATGTCACATTGTGACAAAGATTATCTCAATCTTAAAATCAATCATGGTCAACCATGGTCTATCATGGCCAATATGAAATCAACCACGGTCAATCATGTTTAGTCATGGTCAACCATGGTCCAATGTCATAGTGTGACAAATGTTGTCTTAATATGAACATAAATCGTATGTGAACCATGGTCAACCATCATCAACCATTGTCAACCATGGTCGAACGTTGCATTTTCAAAAATATTGTCTCAATATGAAAATCAATCATGGTCAATAACCATGGTAACATTGTGTCAAAGGTTGTCTCATGGTCTAACGCCACATTGTGACAACCATGGTCCACCTTGGTCCAACGTCACATTCTAATAAAGATTGTCTCAATGTGAAAATAGACCAAGGTCAACTAGGGTCCAATGTCGCATTTTGAGAAAGATTTTCTCAATATGAAAATCGATCATGGTCAATGATGGTCCAACAACGCATTGTGACAAAGATTGTCTCAATATGAAAATAAACCATGGTCAACCATGTTTATTTTAGGGTTTATGATATTTATCTTAGGGTTTATATAGCTTGGGTTTATAATATTAATCCCTTGGGTTTATTAGTGCCTTGAGTTTATTAATATAAGGGTTTATCAATCCCTTTGGTTTATTAATCTAAGGGTTCATATTCTTAGGGTATAATATTATTGATAGGGTTTATAATCTTAAAATCAATCATGGTCAACCATGGTCTATCATGGTCAATCATGGTCAATATGAAAATTAACCATGGTCCAACATCACATTGTGACAAATATTGTCTCAATATGAACATCAACCTTATGTGAACCATTGTCAACCAGGGTCAATGATGGTCAACCATCATCAACCATTGTTAACCATGGTCAAACGTCACATTTTGACAAATATTGTCTCAATATGAAAATCAACCATGGTCACATTATGTCAGTCAACCATGGGCCAACATCGCATTCTGACAAATATTGTCTCAATCTTAAAATCAATCATGGTCAATATGAAAATCAACCATGGTCAATCATGGTCAGTCATGGTCAACCATGGGCCAATGTGACATTGTGACAAATGCTGTCCTAATATCAACATCAACCGTATGTGAACCATGGTCAACGATTGTCAATGATGGTCAACCATCATCAACCATTGTCAACCATGGTCGAATGTCACATTTCAACAAAGATTGTCTTAATATGAAAATCAGCCATGGTCAACCATGGTGAATAACCATGGTCACATTGTGTTAAAGATTGTCTCATGGTCCAACGTCACATTGTGACAACCATGGTCAACCTTGGTCCAACGTCACATTTTGACAAAGATTGTCTCAATATGAAAATCAACCATGGTCAACCATCGTCAATCATGGTCAACCAAGGTCCAATGTCGCATTGTGAGAAAGATTCTCTCAATATGAAAATTGATCATGGTCAACCATGGTCAATGATGGTCCAACAATGCATTGTGACAAAGATTGTCTCAATATGAAAATCAACCATGGTCAACCGTGGTCAACCATGTTTGTTTTAGGGTTTATAATATTTATCTTAGGGTTTATATAGCTTGGGTTTACAATATTAATCCCTTGGTTTTATTAGTGCCTTGGGTTTATTAATTTAAGGGTTTATCAATCCCTTGGGCTTATTAATCTAAGGGTTCATATTCCTAGGGTATAATATTATTGATAGGGTTTATAATCTTAAAATAAATCATGGTCAATCACAGTCAATATGAAAATCAACCATGTTCAGTCATGGTCAACCATAGTCCAACATCACATTGTGACAAATATTATCTCAATATCAACATCAACCTTATGTGAACCATCATCAATAATGGTCAACCATCATCAACCATTGTTAACCATGGTCCAACATCACATTTTAACAAAGATTGTCTCAATATGAAAATCAACCATAGTCATTCATGGCCAATAACCATGGTCACATTGTGCCAGTCAACCATGTTCAACCATGGTCCAACGTCACATTCTTACAAATATTGTCTCAATCTTAAAATCAATCATGGTCAACCATGGTTTATCATGGTCAATATGAAAATCAACCATGGTCAATCATGATCATTCATGGACAACCATGGGCCAATGTCACATTGTGACAAATGTTGTCTCAATATGAACATCAACCTTATGTGAACCATGGTCAATGATGGTCAACCATTGTCAACCATGGTAGAACTTCACATTTCGACAAAGATTGTCTCAATATGAAAATCATTCATGGTCAACCATCGTTAATAACCTCGGTCACATTGTGTCAAAGATTGTCTCATGGTCCAACATCACATTGTGACAACCATGGTCAACCTTGGTCCAACGTTGCATTTTGACAAGGATTGTATGAATATGAAAATCAACCATGGTCAACCATTGTAAATCATGGTCAACTAGGGTCCAATATCATGGTCAACCATGGTCAACAATGGTCCAACAACGCATTGTGACAAAGATTATCTCAATATGAAAATCAATCATGCTCAAACATGTTTGTTTTAGGGTTTATAATATTTATCTTAGGGTTTATATGGCTTGGGTTTACAATATTAATCCCTTGGGTTTATTAGTGCCTTGGGTTTATAATATCAATCCCTTGGGTTTATTAATCTAAGTTTTCATATTCCTAGGGTATAATGTAGGGATTTACAGGGTAAGTTCCTGAGACAGAACACCAAAGGGCACCGCTCAAAAACAGATCACAGATCAATACACCAATATTCTTGACATGGTTAAAACCCTCAAAGTGGGAAACAATTCACGGCCTGAGCCAACGCGGCCACTTCAGGCAATTTATTAATAAAAGAAATAAAATTTACATAGGCTTCTCTCATGAACGGTCACCCTACAAATGACCCTCCATGCTATTTAAATAGATACCATGGACCAATTGGGTGTTAAGCCATGAATAAAGTGTTGGTAATACCGAGGAGAGAATGAACCGTCAGATCACTTCATGTCTAGAACATATCATGACCGTCAGATTGTAAGTTACAAATGTACATAGTAAAGAAGCACACTTTACCTAACTCTACATTAGACCAAATTATACTTAACTATTTCCTGTGTGTCTGAATATCCTAACGCCCTCCCTTAAGAACAACTTGGGATAGGATTGAAGGATCATGTACAAATATGACACAATAGGAGAAGGAAGGAGGCATTAGAGCCTATACCCCCTTAGTGACAACTTCCTGAACTCCAACCATAAATCAAAGTTTAGTAAACTTTTCCTCTGTGAGAGCCTTTATAAAGATGTCTGCAACTTGATCATCTGTTGAACAATATTGCACTTCAAGAACATGGTCATGAAATGATATTTCTGATGAAGTGAATGTGTAGTTCAATGTGTTTGTTGTGCTGATGTTGGACTGGATATTTGCATTATTGAATGACACTTTGATTATCACACCAAATTGTGGTCGGATGCTGTTGCTGAAAGCCAAACTCGGACAGGATCCGACGAAGCCACAAGGCTTCCTTACTAGCTTATTTGACACCGTGATACTCTGCTTCTGATGAAGAAAGAGAAATGGCACTTTGTTTCTTGCAAGCCCATGTAATAGGTCCAGAACCAAGAGTGAACACATAACTTGTAGTAGACTTCCGATCATCAAGGTCACTAGCCCAATCGGAATCAATGAAACCAACCAATAGAGGATATTATTCTACAATGTAATGAATCTCAAACTGAACTGTACCTCGAACATAATGAAGTATTCTTTTAGCTACTTTCCAATGACTTTTATGTGGGTTTTTCATAAACCAAGCAATAAGGCCAACAACAAAGGAAAGGTCAGGACAAGTATGGGTCAGATACAAAAGTTTTCCTACAAGATGACGGTATAAGGTAGGATCAACTTCAGGGGAAGTACAAGTGATTGAAAGTTTGGCTCCAGACTGAAAGGGAGAAGGGGCTGGCTTACAGTCTTCCATGTGAAACTGGAGTAGAAGATCACAAGCATACTTGGATTGGGAAAGGGAAATACCTTCCTTGGTTTGCAAGACTTGAAGACCAAGAAACTAATGCAAGTGTCCTAAGTCTGTCATTTCAAACTTCTTTTTAAGGCTAGACTTCACATGGTTTATAAGGCTGGGATCACTACCAGTAAGGATAATATCATCAACCTAATGAACAAGAATGATAAGAGACTTACCCACTTTCTTGGTGCAGACAGTATTGTCAGAATGACACCTAGAAAAGCCAATATCTATTAGAAAGCTGTCCATTTTGGCATACCAAGCTTGAGGGGCTTGCTTGAGACCATAAAGGGATTTCTTAAGCAGACATAAAAGGCTGGAGTCTATTTGTATATAGCCAGGAGGTTATTCCATATAGATTTTGTCATGCAAGTCCCCATGCAAGAAGGCATATTTAACATCCATCTGATGGACTTCCCATTTGAAAGAGGCAGCAAGGGAAAGAATAAGGTGGATAGAGTTCATTTTGGCAACAAGGGAGAAGGTTTTAGTATAGTCAATGCCTTCAACTTGTGAAAAACCCTTAGCAACAAGACGAGCTTTATGTCTATTAACTTTTCCATCTAGTCCAAACTTGGCTCTGTAAACCCATTTGCATCTAACAAGATTTCGTCCCTTTGCAAGAGTAACAAGATCCTATGTATCATTTGCCAATAATGAACAATATTCTTCATTCATAGTTGCATCCCAATCTAGATTGCCTGAAGCTTCTGCAAAGGTGTTAGGATCATAATTCGTTGAAGCTTGAGCCAGTAAGAAAGAGGCTCTATCGAACTGAGAACGTATACGTCACTGATTTGTAGGATCACCTGATGCATCCAAAGTAGAACGGACCAATTTTGAAATCTGAGGAGCTGAAGGAGGATCTTGAGAAGGTGGGGGAGGATTGTCATCCTCGCTGTCATCATCTGAAGAAGAAATATTTTCAGAAGTAGAAGGGATAGAGAGAGGTGGCACATCCATCGAACTAGGCTTGTAGGCAGATATATTTTTAGCAAACTTTACATCTCTTCTAATGATAACATTTAAAGACTTAGGTGGAATAAGTCTATATCCTTTGACATCTTCAGAATATCCAAAAAAAAAATAGATTTTTCACTCTTAGGTTCTAAAGCTTTATATTTCTCATCTTGAATATGGGCCCATGCTTCACTTCCAAAAACACGAAAGTGACTTACATCTGGTTTAATTGAGCTCCATGCTTCTTCTGGAGTGATATTCTTTAAAACCTTCATAGGAGTGTGATTTACTATGTAATTTGCACAATTAATTGCTTCTGCCCAAAACTTAAGACTAAGTCCTTTAGATTAAAGCATACAATTAGCCATTTCCTTTAAGGTGCAATTCTTCCTTTCAGCTACACCATTTTGTTGTGGAGTATATGGAACAATATGTTGCATTTGAATTCCATGCTCAGTGCAAAATTTGATGAATTTGTTGTTAACATATTCTCTGCCATTATCTGATCTTAGCTTAAGAATTCGATGTCCAGATTATTTCTCAAAAAAGGCCTTAAATGCCAAGAACATGTTAAAGAATTCACTCTTGAGTTTTAAGAAGTATACCCAAGTGTGTCTGGAGAAATCATCAATGAAAGTTAATAAATACTTGTAACCAGAGAATGAAACAACTGGAAGTGGACCACATAAATCACTATGCACAAGCTATAAAGGGGTTGAGGCGTGCCAAGAGGCATGTTTTTCAAAACTATCCCAATGATGTTTTTCGAGTAGACATCTAGAACAAACACCATCTCTACAAGATACCATAGGGAGACCTGTCACCATATTTTCTTTACATAGATTTTGAAGGGAGCGATAGTTTAAGTGACCAAATCACTCATGCTAAAGTTTGGTCACTTCATCATTATGAGCAACAAATACCGAGGGAAGAGTCGATGACCCAAAGTTGTTAAACTTATACAGCCTTGTAGAATCATCAGCAATGCTAGTAGCTAAAATCTGTCTAGGATCTCTTAGGTCCTTAATTACAACATCGTGAGGTGAAAATTCAATGATTTTACCTTCACCTGAATGAGTTATCTGATATACAGATAGAAGGTTGCAGGATAAGGTTGGAACACATAATACATCATTAAATTGACCATTGTCTAGATGAACAGTTCCAGTCCCTACAACACTAAGAGATTTATCATCACCAACATATATATTTTTGGTGTTACAATCATTTAAAGAAGAAAACATGGCTTTGTTTTTGGCCATGTGATAAGAAGCTCCATAATCAATGAGCTACTCATGAGAATCAGAAAAAGAAGATACATTTAGTGCATAACCAGACCAAGATGCTTGACAACCACATGCGGAAAGTGTTATTATTGAAGATAAAGTTGAAGTTGAAAAGTGCTCCAAATGGATGTTATGCTTCTTCATTGTTGCTTCCAAGGCTCCCATCTTCTTAAAGCAATTGGATTCTAAGTGGCCATCTCGATTACAAAAGTTGCAATTTCTATCAGTCTTCTTCCCTTTGTTTTTATTTTCCTTATCATTTTTTTAAAATGATTTTTCATTTTGAGACTGAAATTGCTTAGGACCCTTGTTTGGCTTATGACCATTCTTTTTAGGATACTTCTTCTTAGGATTATTTGAATTTGGTTGTTGTTGGGCGACTAAGGCTTTCTTAGAAGAGTTTCCAAGATTAAGAACACCAAGATGTAAGAGTTTTTTTGTTCTCTTATTAAAGAATCACAAAAGGCATCAAAGGAAGGGGACTTGTCATCTTGTCCTTGAGAAATAAAGGCTTCTCTTGTAGAATGGAAGGTGGAAACAAACACAGAGTAGGTTGGTACCAACTTAGTAAGAATAGAATAGATAAGGATACCATCTTATTTCTTAACCTTAACACCTTCCAAGAGAAGCCTAAGGGTGTTGAACTTGGACAAAAAAGTCTTCAATGGAAGAAAAATTATTGGGGTCTAATGTAAGCAACTCGTTTTCAAGTTGATGGGCTCTAATTTCATTTTCAATTCCAAAAACTTTAGTGAGTTGTTTCATTGCTTCATTAGGGGTATCAAATTCTGCGATATGGAATCTAAGGTCTGGAGAAATAGAAATCCCTATCAACCCACATGCTTGACCCTGCCTATTTTCCCATTTGGCTACCTTATCTTCATCTTTAGGTTTAGTTTCTTGGCCTGAGGCTAGTCTGTAAAGACCTTTACTTCTAAGTAAATCCACAATGTAGGAGCACCATTGGAAGTAGTTGGTGTTGTCAAGAATAACTTGGCATGGAATTTCCATTTTAACATAAATTGAAGCTGTAGATACTAAAACTAAGTGTTCCAATGGAAAGATCTTGAAAAATTAGGCCGATTAAAAAAAAACGGCTCTGAAAATGACTTCTGGATGAAAAAGTTATGCTTTTTTGAAGAAAAGTTGTTGAAGATGCCGACGAAGTGCGTGAATGTGCGGAAGCGAATGATAATGTTATATTTAAAAAAATCCTATCCCTTTTCAAAATTAATCTAATTAGCTCACTTTGAAAAAAATATTTTATGTGACTCACTTTTATAAATAAGTGAAAGTCACTTTTACAATGGTACTTTATAAGCTACCCACTAAATTGTAACTTAAATAAAATATAAAGAGACTTTAGAATTATAAGTGACTCACTTTTTATAATGGGTGAGAACACTTTTACATAAAGTAACTTTAAAACATAAGTTACATATGCTTTTTGAAAAAGTAACTCAACAAAAAGAAAGGCTTGAACCCAAGACCTCTATTCTCATAAAGTAACTTTAGACCAAGTGAGCTAGTTTAAAAGGTTAGTAATTTTCGGAAAAGAGGAAAGGGTTTTTTGTTTTTTTAATCACCGGAGCTTTGGGGTGCGTGCTTACTTGAAAAAACTCTTTTTTCCTACAAAACAAACAACCACACAAGCTAACACGGACATGCAAAAAAAACCAAACCTTATGGCCTCAAGTTAGCTTTCCCCGAAAACTAAATATTTTCCTCAAATTTTTTGATTTTCCAAGATCACACTAAGGCACGATAGAAAATAGCATAAGCATGAGAAAAATCCTTCCTTTCTGTTTCTGATTTGCCCAGATTGCATAGAGTCGCAAGGAAAAGAGCATACATAGAAATGAAAGGTATAGATCCGATAATAAAAAACAGAGAGATAAATAAACCGAAATAAATAGAGAGATGAATAGCTAAAACTGCAAATAAAGACTGTATACCTCCAGATCTTAAAAATGACATAACTAGGGCTACTAGAAACCTTTTCGCATGAAATGAAAGGGGTTCCTCACTGTAACAAATGCTCCTAACACAATAGAGCATTCCTCTTGGCCCAAAAGCGATCAGAAACAATAGATCTAGGAAACGACAGTCGGATGCAGTTGTACCGGCTTCCGATTTGGATCACCAACGGATGCGACCCTCAAATAGCTCTGATACCATGTAGGAATTTATAGGGTAAGTTCCTTAGATAGAACACCAAAGGACACTGCTCACAAACAAATCATAGATCAATACACCAATATTCTTAATGTGGTTAAAACCCTCAAAGAGGGAAACAGTCCACGGCTTGAGCCAACACGACCACTTCAGGAAATTTATTAATAAAAGAAATAAAATTTACATAAGCTTCTCTCATGAATGGTCACCCTACAAATGACCCTCCTTGCTCTTTAAATAGAGATCATGGAACAATCAGGTGTTAAGCCACGTATCAAATGTCAGTAATACCGAGGAGAGAATGAACTGTCGGATCACTTCATGTCTAGAGCATATTGTGACCATCGGATTGTAAGTTACACATGTACATAGTAAAGAAACACACTTTACCTAACTCTACACTAGACCAAGTTATACTTAACTATTTTCTATGCGTTGGAATATCCTAACATATAATAATATTGCTAGGGTTTAATATAAATCCATTATGTTTATAACATAAATTCATTGGGTTTATTTTATAATAATGCCAATATGGGTTTGTGACAAAGATTTTCTCAATATGGAAAGCAATCATTGTCAACATGGCCAACCAAGGTCAATCCTGGTTAGCCATGGTCAATCATGGTCTACATTTCTCAAGCATGTTTGACCATGGTCAGTTATGGTCTACCATAGTCCTACACCACAATGTGATAAATATTCTCTCAACATGAATATCAACCATGGTCAAACATGGTCAACCAAGGTCCAACATCGTATTGTGAGAGAGATTTTCTCAATATGGAAATCAGTCATGGTCAACCATGGTTAATAAGCATGGTCACATTGTGACAAAGATTATCTCACGATCTGATGTCACATTTTGACAACCATGGTCAACTATGGTCAAGCATGGTCTAGCGTCGCATTGTGACAAAAATTGTATCGATATGAAAATCAATCATGGTCAACCATGCTTATTTTAGGGTTTATAATATTTATCTTAAGATTTATATATCTTGGTTTATAATATTTATCCCTTAATATTATTCCCTTGGGTTTATAATACCTTGGGGTTTTAGAATTAATCCCTTGGGTTTTTAATATCAATCATGGCCAACCGTGGTCCAACGTCACATTGTGACAAAGATTTTCTCAATATGAAAAGAAACCAATGTTGCATTGTGACAATGATTGTCTCAATATGAAAATCAACCATGGTCAACTATGTTACAATGTTGCATTGTGTCAAAGATTATCTCAATATGAAAATCAACCATGGTCAATAACGATGGTGACATTGTAACAAAGATTGTCTCTTGGTCCAACGTCACATTGTGACAACCATGGTCAACCACGATCCAACGTCACATTGTGACAAACATTATCTCAATATGAATATTAACCATGGTCAACCATGCCCAGCCATTATTCAACATTACATTGTGCCAAAGGTTGTCTCAATATGAAAACTAATCATGGTCAACCATAGTCCAATGTCACATTATGCCAAAGATCGTGTCAATATGAAAATCATCTATGGTTAACCATGTTTATTTTAGGGTTTATAAAATTAATAGTAGGGTTTATATATCTTGGGTTTATAATATTTATTCCTTGGGTTTAATATTATTCCCTTGAGTTTATAATCCCTTGGGTTTATATTATTTATCTTAGGGTTTATAATATAAATCCCTTGGGTTTAATATTATTCTCTTGGGTTTATGAGTCTAGTGTTCATATCCATTTGGTTTATCAACCCCTTGGTCCATCGTCACATTCTAACAACCATGGCCGCCCATAGTCAACCATAGTCCAATCTATTTATTTTTAATAAATAAACAAAACTACTACTACTACTAATAATAATAATAATAATAATTTTATTAATATTATTATTATTTATTAATTAATTATTAATAATTAACAAATTAATTAACAATAATAAACAAATTAATTATTTACTAATTAATTAATAATTAAATAAATTTATTAAATAATTCACAATATTTATATTAATAAACATAATTAACAATACTAATAACAATATGAATATATTAATTTAGCATATTAGATTTATAATATTATATTAATATTAAATCTAATATTGATATTGATATTAATATATCACTAATATTAATATTAATATATTAGTTTAGCATATTAAATTGATAATATAACATATATTAAGTTAATATTTATAACATGTATTAATTACATTTATTAATTTGGTTATGTTAGTTATATTATTTATACATAAAATTATTTATTTAAATTAATATAGCTTAACATTATAAATATAACATATTTATATTATTTACACATAAAATCATTTATTTAAATTAATATAAATTAAATTCCTTCCTTATAAATACTTGTTTAAAAATTATGAATAACCTTGATATGATACATCCAAAGAATCCAAACTATGTTATGAAAACCAACTTGCAATTTAAACAATCCACTTTACCTTGGTCAAAAATATATTTTTCATAGCGCTTGAAACATCTACAAACCTAAATATCTTAATATCTTAAGACTAAATAGAAAATTAATAAATATTATTATATGAAATTTATAGTAGAATTATTTCAAAAAAATTATGCATACCAATCATTTATTGGTTGGTGGCCCTTGCTCAAATATGCTAGCTTTCCATTTGTCTCTTGCTTTGATAACTTGATCAATAAATCGTGTTCCAACACAAACCTTTTTAGAAACATTTTATTATCAACACATATTTGACATATAGTTGATTAAACATTGTAATGGATAAGAAAAGAATTTCAATATTAAAAATATTGAACCATTATTAAGGTGGGTTTGAGTTTGTTTTTTTTTAATATAAACAAAATTTCTATCGATAGTTGGTAGTATTATATATGATGTTATTACGGGAATTTTTTCAAAACTTTAGGATATCTAACTATTAATGTTTACATTATATTTCACTATTAAAGTTTACATCATGGTGAGATCATAAAAATCAAAACCAATTATCAAAACTTATCATATTACCAATTGAATTATAAAAATCAAAACCAATTTATAAATTTTTTTCAGAAGAAGTTACATTGAAGATTTGGGTCAACGCGTTTCGAACGAACAAGTGTGGTTCATCTTCAAGACACTTAAATAGTAAATTTACCTTTTCTAAGTTAGAATTTGCATTACAATTCATAGACTTGTCTTTCTTGAGTTAGAATGTGGCATTAAATAGTAAGTTTACCTTTTCTAAGTTAGAATCTGCATTACAATTCAGAGACTTGCCTTTCCTGAGTTAGAATGTGGCATAATATTAAGTTTACCTTTTTTGAATTAGAATCTGCATTACATTTTAGAGACTTGCTTTTCCAATTATCAAAACTTATCATATTACCAATTAGGTTCAAGCTACTATTATATCGCTAACAACATAAGAAATTCACACCAATGTATGTTTTCTAGTGTTGTGATCATTTCTTTTGTTGTTGAGGAAACCTAATCCTTCTCTTCCCATGAATTCTTGTATTTGGGACCCTCGTCATAACAATGTTAGCTATTCCCATATCACCCCTAAAATAGTATCTTCCCAAACTTCGTTGGTCTTTTTATGGGGTCACTAGTTGACTCCCATAAAATTGCTTTATGGGAAAATAGTATAGGTTTCTACTCCAATATATTAAAAAAAATGAGTATATCTTCCTTTTCCGTATCATCTTTATTTTGGATTTCTACGAAAATTTTATATAAGCTTAAATTCGATTAAAAAAAACAACAACCTTTCTCTTCTCTTTCTCTCATCATTATAGATAGATATATCACTCACTCTTTTCTTTCTCTCATCATTATAAATAGATTTATCACAATGAAGATAACCAACTTTGTCATAAAAAAAAATTTATATTTGTTTTTTTAGAAATCTACTTTAACTTATTTTAAATTAATAATGTCTTTATATAAGAGTAAGAGTGGGAAAAAATGTTGGATAAATACTATTTATTGTAAGGAAATATAATTTATGATTAATATTATTTACCAATATCGCTTCCATCTAAAAAAATAATAATTCAATACTTTAAACATTAACTTTATAATCCCCTTTTCAAAATTCTTTAAATAATCCTTTTCCTTCTTGTATACATGAGAAGAGAAATTTGGTGATGGACCACTACTTTTCTACATTTTTGGAGATGGGACTAGGGAAAAATGGCATTATGTGGTTTCTGCAATCCGGGAGGTCTCTCTATTTTAACTGCAAAGGTCTAAGTCTACGATTGCAGACACTCGTTTTGAGGTCTTTGCAGCATGGTTTTTCTGTCACTTTTCACTCTCAGGTATATTCTGCAGCACGAAGGATATTTTGCTAGGGTTTTTAAGCTTTTACAAATATGGAAATTCAAGGCATGAACAAGCTTGTTGATTTTTCCCTAGGTCTCGAGGATCTTGTCTCCCTGGATGCCAACATGCTAGCTCACCCATCTTATCCTAAAGGAAACTGGATGGCAAGATTAGTAGATTTAGATGGCAGTTTACCTCAATGAGTTTTTCTAAAACCTTGAATGTGGTTTCCAAGGCACCTCAACTCTCCTCATCGGCTGCCACTGGGGTCTTTGCTCCATTGTTGGTAGAGCAAGTCCTACCGGAATATGTCGGTCACAGAAAAACCCTTTCTCATCAAAGGTTAGCTCTCATGAGATGACCCCTCTCTGGTTATTTTCGATGAAGGTTCTCCAAGGTATAAGCCTCCCCTGATGTATTGTTTGACAAGGTCAATTTCTCGCAAGTAGAGGAGTTTTCGTGTCGGCGAGATTGACAAGTTTAAACTAGTCAGAAGTTTCCTGTGGCCCTGAAGTGTACAAGCCCAAGTAAACTCCACAATGAAAGAACATTGTATTAATGATAAAATTACTTATTTATACATGTGCAATATAGGTATGAGACAATTGTGTCTAGATAACTTATTAACCGTAAAAATGGAATGTAAAACTAACTACATATTATACAATAACAATCCTGAAGGATTAGTTAACATTTCCCCCTTAATCTGAATGTGACATTTTACATGCCGAGTAACATTCTAAACTTTTCACGTCCCAGTGGCTTTGTAAATATGTTTGTGATCTGCTCTAAAGTAGGACAATGTGTCAGATGAATAACTTTGGCCTCTACATAATGTCGAATCAAGTGATATTTGGTGTTAATATGCTTGCTTCGATCATGAAACTTGGGATTCTTGGCCAACTGAATTGCAGAAGAGTTGTTGATGAGTAGTGGATTTGAAGCCTTTTGTTTCTCCTGCAAGTATTCAAGTATTTTGTAAAGCCAAATGATTTCTTTTGTAGCTTGAGTTGTTGCAACATATTCGGCTTCGGTGGTAGAATCAACAAGAACAGATTGCTTGTGTGATCTCCAACTGATGGTTGTTGATCCAAGACTCATCAAATAACTAGAAGTAGAGACTCCATTCTCCTTATCTCCATCAAAATTAGAATCTGAATAGCCGGTGAGATGGAAATCTGCAACTTTGGAATATTTGATGCCATATGTTCAAGTGCCTTTCAAATACTTGAGCACCTGCTTTTTTCATTGCAAAGACCTTCACATGGCTTATGCATGAACCTGGAAAGTATCCCTACAACAAAAGCTATGCCAAGTCGAGTAGTAGTTAGAAAATTCAAACTTCCAACAAGTTGCTTGTACTTTGTTGGATCTTCAAACATACTTCCTTCAATGGAAGTAAGCTTCAAATTCTGCTCCATAGGAGTAGCGACAGGATTACAATCCTGCATCCCAAATCTGTCCAATAGCTGTCCAATATACTTTTTCTGAGAAATGAAAATATATTTGGGTTTTTGATCAACTTCAATCCCTAAATAATAATGTAATAAACCCAAATCTGTCATGTCAAAAATTTCAATAATTCTCTTTTAACGGATGCTATATAGTCATCATTGTTTCCTGTGATCATCAAATCATCTACATACACAACCAAATATACAACCGACTTTCCAAATTTCTTAACAAAAAATGTTGCATCATCTAGATCAAATAACTTATAATTCAACTTGAGAAGGTGTTCAGTTAATTTTTCATACCATGCACGAGATGCTTGTTTCAGTCCATACAAAGCCTTCACTAACTTACATACCTTTTTCTCTTTTCCTTTGACAACAAAACCTTCTGGCTAAAACATATAAACATCCTCCTTCAAATTACCATTCAAAAAAGTTGTTTTAACATCCATATGGTGTATCTTCCAGCTATTCTGAGTTGCAAGAGAAAATAAAGTTCTAATTGTGCCCCATTTTGTTGTAGGAGAAAATGTCTCTGTGTAATCAACACCTTCCTTCTAAGCGTAGCCTTTTTCTACAAGTATCTCCTTGTATTTATCAAGTGAACCATCTGATTTGTATTTGATATTATACACCCATTTGCAACCAATGGGTTTGACATCTGCAGGAGGATCCACTAACCTCCAAGTTCCATTCTTAATAAGTGCATCATATTCATTTTGCATTGCATGCTTCCATTCATCACAATTAGCAGCTTCTTTAAAATAATTAGGTTCACTAATTGTACAATGATTGAATTCACAGTCATGAGAAACATTACCTAAATTGCCTTTAGAAGACATTCATGTTTCAAAATCATCATACTTGCTTGGAACTTTTCGAGCACATGTAGATATTCGTAAATTTTGTTTAAGTGGTTGTGATGGTTGTTCATCCTGAAGTACAAGTTCTTATGGAACACTTTCTGACCCTGTAGAAACAACACTATCCTCCAAGTTTTCTTTAGCAGAAACATCCTCATGAGTCAAAGATAGAAAAACCACAGACTGATCCAGAATGGGAACCCCCCCTTTAGTGTGTGGAACATCATTATTAGATTCAAAATAGAACTTCTTAGATGAAAATTTCTCCAAATGAGCTAGTTTCCTATCAACAGTGGAATTATTCTTATCTAATTCAAGGAAAATAACATCTCTGGAAAGAATGAATTTTTTATTTTCTTCATCATACAACCTATATGCTTTGGAAGTGGTAGAATATCTCAAGAAAATACATTTGCGACTCCTAGAACCCAACTTGTTGCGCTGATGTTTAGGAATTAATGCATAGCATAGAGAACCAAAGACTCTAAAATGTTGAATAACAAGAAGACGATTATACAAATTTCATAAGGATATTTATTATTGATGACAGGAGAAGGACAAAGATTGCGAATATAAGCTACACAAAGCACCGCTTCTCACCAAACATCAACTTAACATTCTTAAATAACATCATAGATCTATCCATATTAAGCAAAGTTCTATTCCTACATTTTGCAATGCCATTCTGTTGTGGATTATAAAGTATGGTAGTTTGATGTTTGATTCCGTTGTCCTCCAAATATTGTTCAAAAAAACGAGAAGTATAATCACCACCATTATCAGTTTTGAGAATGCCTATATTCTGTTGAGTTTCATTTTTAATCATCAAATGAAAAGTTTTAAAAACTTCAAACACCTGTGACTTATTCTTCAATAAATACACCCAACACATTCTCGAGTAATCGTCAATAAATGTTAGCACATATTTATTTCCATTGGAATTTTCAATATGCATAGATCCACATAAATCTGAATGTATAAGACCTAATTTTCGTGAAGCTCTAAAAGAAGAACTATGAAAAGGTTGTTTATAATGTTTTCCAAAAATACAAGCATCACAAGGTGTAATCTTTCTTGGAACTTTCAGAAGACCTTTAATACCTTGTTTTTTCATAATTTTGATGCTACCATAATTGATGTGACCAAATTGAGCATGCCACAACAAGCTGGGAGACATGCTACCACTTTGCTGCACCAAAAAGGTAGAAATTTCCTGAGAATTAGTAGATGAAGTACCATTTAACTTTAAAAGTGTACCTTCTTCCACACCGTTCATAATAACTGCGTGACCAAATTCTCTTCTTATCTTGATGATTCCATCAAATATATGAATAGAATGTCCCTGCTGCCGAATATGGATAAGAGACATCAAATTTCACTGAAACTATGGAATATAAAGTACATCCTGTAGAACATAATATGAAATATTCGGTATCTTCAAATGAATAGACCCAATGCCATATGGTTTAATTTGAGACTTGTTAGCAAAGTAAATAACACCATCAATATCATCACTGAATGTTTCAAAAATATCTCTCCTAAATGTCATATGACAAGTGGCTTCTGAATCCAAAATCCAACTATCTCGCCATGAAGAAAATGTAGTGTTGAAAATATCATTAATATTAAAATTACAATGAGCAACAATGTAATGTGTAGACTCTGATGATTTTCCCTTATCTGGTGGTGGCTGATCTTTCTTTTCATTCAACTGTTCTCTCCTTTCACTGACTTTCTCCCAAGGGATTTTATAGTTAGTAGCAGTATGACCAATTTTACCACATCTAAAACATTTGATAGCTGGTCTATCATTAAAATTCCTTTGTTGTCTTTCATTTTGTGATCTGCCTCCCTGATTATTCCTCCCCCCCACCTCTACAATTTATCCTACCACGACCTCTACTACTTTTATCACCTCTAGAAGTTTCGGTATGAGACTTCTGATCCTTTTGTGCAAGGCACAAAGTTTATACATTAGAGTTAGGTGGAGCCTCTTTCTTCCCAAAGGCTTTTTCTCTCTCAACTATTTTGCTTATTAGTTTGTCGAATGTAATGTCTTTTAACTTCCCACTAGCTTGGAGAGATTCCAAATAATGTGAATAGGCAGGGTGAAGGACTTTTATAAAAGTTGTAAGTTGTAAATATACTTTAATTCTAGTGGCTTCTGTGTCATGAAAATTGGCTTTTATTTCGGAGGCACTCTTTAAAGGATCATTATCCTTCATCTCCAAATTAAACAACTTTAATAATAACTGAATAATTTCGAGTTCTGAGTGTGAACCATACAATTATTTCAACTTCTTTAATACTTCGAATGCAGTACCACAAGAAACAATATATCGGCTTACCTCTTCTATCACTGATGCAATTATTAATGCATATTCCTTGTTGTCTTTTGTCTCCCAAATTTCACGTTGTTTCTCATTATCAGGCGGTTTCGGTGCAATTTATTTTCCATCATTATCCTTCTTTCCTTGACAAACTTCCCACAAATCGTTAAAAGCAAGGGAAATTTAAGATTTCTAAACCACTCTTGATATTTTTACTTTCCATTAAGAACAACTCCAACTATGGAAATGATTGAAGTCAATATTGTTATGCAGTCAAATATTCTTCAAATCCTTTCAAATTCAAAATATATGCAATACTTTTGAAAAGATATAAATTCGTTTCTCCACTTGTTTCAAACAAAGTTGGCTTTGTGGTTTAATGGTAAGGTTCAAAAATAGCCTAGCAATGAGCCAGGTACAACCCTTATTAGCCTCCAAATATTTCATTTTACCAATGGCCTCTTAAAAAAATATGTATTTCAAATCACCATAAAATTGACCACTCTTCAATTAAAAATTTAATTCAAACCACCAAAAAATATATATCCTTCATTTTAAGAATCCTTCAGAAATCCTTTAGTAAAAGAATTGTATCCTTCAGAAATCTTTCAGTGAATGCAAATACTATCCTTCAGAATTTTTACTGTGATTAAACTTTTGTTTATTGCAATAAATGAAAATAAAGCCTCCCAAAATTAAAATAACAAGCGGCCCTTGGATGTATGGAACTTAGACTTTTAGCAAATAATCCAACAATTATTGGTATTAGACCCAGTATTGACAATTTTTATTGAGAACAACAAGCACTCAAAACTCCAACATTCTTTCTAACTTCCAAGGATATGTTAAAAAAACATCATACCACTGAATTTCTCCAATTGTATTTCATTATGATGGAAAGTTATAAGACTTACAAAGAGTCAATGGTTTGGGTCTCCCACTGGGCTAACCTTTTGTTGCATTCAGCTATCCTCACGACCTTCATGCTCCGTGTCTCGTTTATGCCATAGACTTAAAATACATGGAGTTTAGAAACAACTCAACCAGGGCTCTGATACCAATGGACAAGAACAAATAAACTCCACAATGAAAGAGCATCATAATCATGATAAAATTACTTATTTATACATGTGCATTCTAGGTACGAGATAGTTTTGTCTCGGTAACTTATTAGCCGTAAAAACGGAATGTAAAACAAATTACATATTATACAATAACAATCATGAAGGATTAGTTAACATGAAGGATGATAAATTGTCCTAGAAGGGTTAAACCCTATCCACCAGGTTTGATTTTACTCGGTTGTTTTTCACCAATGGTCAAGAAGGTCTAGATATTTTGGGAACAAATAATGGTGTGGAGGGGTCTCTCATCCCCCCTCTTGGTGGAGAATCTCAAGCCATGGCTAATCCCGAAGAGGCAAATAGAGAATTTGAGGGAAAATGGCTAGAATGCGAAACCCTAGCCCCAAATAATGAGAAACTGGGGAATCCTGTGGTGAAAAAGAAGGGCATGAAGAGGAAGAGCATTCAATCAAATCCAGGTGTGGTAGATTTTATGTTTAGAGAGGATGTTCATATGGGGGAGGTTGTAGAGACTGTAGAGAGGATTGTTGTTGTTTGAGCCCAAGGCAGGTTTTTCTAGACATATTTAATTAAGGTTAACATCAAACAAATATGGGGTTTGGATATCTCTAAGGAGCCAAAGGTAAATAATTTGTTGAAAGGATAGTTTATGTTAGTTTTTCCCTCAACATAGGCAACAGACGAGGAAATCAAAAAGCCGAGGTTCATCCAATGGACACCTTTATTTGATGCGAAGAAGGAGAAAATTGGGATTTCTACCATATGGGCTAGGCTGCCACATTTACCTCCTCATTTATGGTCTTTGGATTCTTTCAAGCACACTGGAAGCAATCTGGGAACATTTGTGTTGACTTTTCATTTGAGGTCTTAGAGCGCATGGTTGTTGCTTAAATCGTGCTTAATATCAATACTTGTGAATGTCTCCTTCCAAAGATGAAGCTTACTTACTAGAGGATAATGCATTCTTAGTCATTAGAATAGGAGGGAGTCCCATTTAGGTGCTGACGGCATAATGATTTGGGCCATTTTCTGGAGGATTTCCCATTGCCATTCCAGAAGTAAAGATTCTCGGCTCCATTGGATGGAAGTCTGGTTTCAAAGGTGGAAAGGTTAGGAGTAATTGGTAATGGAAAAGGGTCAAACTCCTTAATAGATCTTATTCAAGGGTTTATAGTTTCTCGAGCTGAGCGGTGGATGCTTATGGAGGACGCTTTAAGGGGTGCATGATCAAATGGTCTCCTTCCAGAATCTGCTCCCACCTCTTCTAGTGATGGACATTTGTGTACTCCTTTCCCCCCTGTGAAACTCCTAATATATATGATGTTATCATTTTACCTGTTATATCTAAAAATATCCATTAAATCTTGCCTCATTCTTCATTTTCTTTAGGTCAACATGTTAAACATATATCTTGTCCTCTCTCCTTTGTTCCCCCATTCATACCCCTCTTATCTTCTTTTCGTCACGCAATGGTACCTCGACATCCTCCACCTCACATTCCTGGTATTTACTTCACTCTTCATCAAAGTTGTCTGGCTCGCTTCCTATAGGAGAGCTTGGGCCTATATCCCCTACAAACATATGTCGAGGAAGAGGTTGTATCTCCAATATCTCAAAGGCTAAGTAGAAGGCTAGCCTTGATGTTGTTGCTGGCTTTAAACAAACCATTGATGGGGTACTTAGAGCTTCAATGACCCTTGTTGTCCATCCAAAATGATATGTATGTCTCTAAATTGTTGAGGTTTAGTTAGTACATCCAAGAAACTAGCTGATCAGCTACTCAAAATTAGGCTCAAAAATCGAAGTGTCAGAATCTTGATAAAATTAACTTTAGATCGAAGAGCTCGTCATTCTGATTCCAACGATGTGAACAACATTCGAATCTGAGATGGTATGAAGAAGTTAGAGAAAGTCAAAGTTCAGGTTTGACTTGGACAGATGGCAAGAAAAAATGATGTGGCAAGGCCCTTCAACAAATGGGGAGGCACCAAGTGGTAGGCTACCATTTCTCCTCGCATATCACAAATCACATGTCGCAGGTGGATCGTGTTAAAAATTGGCCACATAACAGGTAGGCCTTTGATGCGAGAAATCACAATTGCACTTCGCAAAAGACAGGTGGAAAGGTGTTAAAGGATCGACCCCGGAGTTGCGATGCGATAGATCATCCTGGAGTTGTGATGTGATGGATCGCACATCGTAATTGCATTTTACAGAAAGCAGAGTTCCGCAATATATTACCCACTGGTTCTCCACCAATTGCAAAATGTGATAGGTTCCCAGATGCGATGCGACTATAGGTTCCCATTAATTGTTTTGTCGGGTCCGCCAGATTGCAATTGCACATAGCCCCACTGCGATCACAGACTATAAAACCATTGGTTTCCTCTCCGATTGCGATTTGTGATAAGATACTTGACTGACAGATTATGGCTCGCCGCAAGGTGAAATTTTCACCCAGTTAGCGCGTGTTTGGGGCTAATTTGTAGGATCATGTCGGAAATGGGGAAATTTGTGTAGTGAATATTGGGAGAACTAGGAGAAGTCATAACTTCTTTAGTTTTCCACCAAAGTGGATCCAAAAATAGGCTAGATGACCATTTTTGAGTATTCTAGACTGATTGGAGTAGGTTGCATAAGCATTTGAGCATTGAAAACACATACTTTTACACTTTTGAGCATAATAGAAAGGTCCAAGCCATTGGAATTTGGATCAAGGAGACGTAGCCCAGGAGGGGTGAACTCCTTTATCATGTGCTTGTTGTAATGTGTTTTTTTGATGATGTTTTATACATGTTTATGCTAGTGTTCAGTTTCTTATTTATGTTAAATTTCTCATAAAATTAACATAAAAAAAGAAACTTTTCCTTTCACTTGCAAAAATGAATGAATCCTTAAGAACAATGAAAGAATTTTGTTTCTAATCTAAGGAGGATCTTAGCACAACAATCTAATATTCTAATTTAGATCACTAGCCCTCAAATGGCTAGTGGGATCACTCCCCCCTTGGTGTAATTTTCCTATAAGAAACCTTAGGTGACTATGAGACTATTGTTCGTGCACTTGAAGGCCTCCTTCCTAGATGGTGTTTTTTCCAAAGGTTTAGCCATAGGGTTAAATTCAAAATCCCTTAACCCCTCTAGCTCCCGAGGTTTCAACCTAGGCCTGAGGGCCGATGTCTTTTCAACTGATCTCGGTATAAATGTTCATATCATCAACATATATGGGCCTCATTTAGACTGTGCCACCTTCTGGGACTCTCTTTTTAACAAAACTCTTATGAAAGAAGGAAATATGGTAATAGGAGGAGATCTTAAATTCTCTTTGGGTGTCTCTAAAATCTGGGGACCGAGTGCCCACCTTGCCCCTTAGCATAATTTTTTATCCACATATTGGAGGAATCCCATTTCTGTGATGTCGAGTTGAGAAAATCCCTCCCAACATCGAGAAATAAAAGGACATGAAATGATCGTGCGACCAGGAGGATCAATAGATTTCTACTTCTTGAGAGATTGTTGGACCAAATTCCCTTGTTTTTTCAGTGGATTGGGTTGGGGGAAAAGTCAGACCATGCCCACATTTTCCTAGAAATGAAGAGAGATCTTTCTAAGCCAGGGATCCCTTTCAAACACAATTCAGTGTGGCTCAAGGATCCTTCTTTCGGGAACCTGGTGGCTGAAATTTGGGATTCAAACCATCGAGAGGGAAAGCGAGAGGTAGTAATATTCGTAAAAATCTAAAGAACGTAAAGAAATCATGATTGAGTGGGTCAAGTTGAAACAAAAAAAAGAAGAGGAGAAATTAAGGGCTCTTGAAGTTGAGTTATAATAGATGGATGTGCTTAATGGGATTGGTTACCTAAATGATAAAGGAAAGAAAAGAATGGTCTATATCGAAAGATTAAAATGGAAGACCTTGGTCGAGATGGAAGAACAATGGAGGTTGAAAAGTCAAGCGATCTAGCTGAAAAGTGGTGATGATAACACCAGGTTCTTCCAATAGTTTTTCAAAGGTAGAAAAATTCGATACATCGTATGGTCCTTGGAATCCCTTGAGGGAGTCCAAGCCTCCTCTTTTGGGGAATTAATGGGATTTGTTGTAAATCATTTTATAATTCTCTTCAATTCCCCCCCACCCCCGATGTGACCATCCCTGAAGTTGTAGCCCTGGCCTAGTTCTTCCCATGTTTCATTCATCACGAATTGAATCATGACCCGATGGAGCTGATTTCAGAAGAAAAACTTTAGAAAACCCTGGGTATTCCTATGGCTACAACCATATAAACAAATTTCCCTCAAGCAAGCTAAGAAGGATGATAAATTATCACCAAAGTACTATGGTCTGTACAAGGTGTTGCAAAAGATTGGTACTATGGCATACAAATTGGAGCTTCCTGCATCTTCCCAAGTGCACCCAGTTTTCCCTGTTTCATGTTTAAAGAAGGTTATAGGTGACAAGCTCCCAGTTCAAACATTATTTCCAGAACTTGACGAGGAAGGAAAAATCATATTGGAACTGGAAGAAGTCATAGAAACAAGAACTCGATAGTTACGAAATCAATCAATTTCAGAGTATCTCATCAAGTGGAAGAATTTATCCGCTGAAGATTCCACATGGGAGGATGAGAATTTTATACAAAAGCATTCGAAACTATTCAAGCATCGAGGAAAATGATTTTCGGAAGGAGAGGGGCATGTTAGGTCCCTATAATACTAGTGATTCCCCCATTACTATTGTCATTTTAGCCCTTATTGTTATTATTGTGCCCCTATTGTCCCCATATTGTTATTAGTGTGCCCCATAGAAACCCACTATTGTTATTGTTGTGCCCTTATGTTATTACTGTTATGTTGGCTTGATTATATTGTGACCCCTTAGACTCCTATATATAGAAGGGAGGTTTAGTCATTTATATCATCCAAGAATTGTTCATTTGTGTAATATAAAGGAGGTTTCCCCCTCGAAGAGGCTGAATTACATGTGTCTTGGGACTTTTAATTAATAACATAAGCCTTCATGGCCAACACATTCTTCATGCATGGATTATGAATATTTGTAAGACTATTTTGTGGATGTTTGTATTTCATGTTTACTTCCATCTGTGCTAAAGGAGTTGAACTATTTCAGTTATTTTAGTACTTATGTTATTGAGAATGTGCTATAATGGTTGTTATCATTGTCCCATCCTTGTGGACTATTCTGCAGGACACTAGACAAATTTTTCTCTTTGATTAGTTGTAATGACTGTTGCATCCCTTGTGGACTATTCAGCTAGATGTTAAACGGATCCTTCCTGGTTGTGTGTGTCTCTACGAGGGTGATACTATTACCTCTCTCTTAGAGGCTCACTTTACTCTTTCCCTCCGCAGTAGAAGAACTTTGACACACCTACAAACGAACACTCACCAAACACACATTCTTGCTTTTCAAAGGCACCATTGCACTCCTCTGTCTTTCTGACAATTAGATTCAAGACAAATCTTTAAGAATTCGACAACCGGGCCATATTTTGGATGGAGTTCCTATCCCAAAAGATGTGAGCTTTTATTGGGACCATATATCAGGGAGACCCCTTGAATATTGGCGGGTCCAACACCGTCAACATTTTTGGTGCTATAAGGAGGGAAACTAGGTTTTTATGGTAGATAACATCACCAAATCCAATCTTACATCTTCTGGCCAAGGCAGTAACATTCCCAGGACCTCCCCTACTCACATTCTAGAAGTTGGTGAATCTTCTCAGCTCGAGCTTGTATAAACTTGTGAAATCTCTTATGATCAGATACAGGCCATCCATTCTATAACCCATAAATTTGCAAAGGATATTGGATTAATTCCAGGAGTACACAACCTTCCTTATTTTCCAAAGAAAAACCCAACCACCCGTACTAGGATAATGGTTTCTATGATTGAATATTTGGTTTTCACCACCCTGGAAGAATTAGCCGATTTTGTGGAAAATACTGAGAAGTTAGAAAAACCTCCACCATACAATGATGGTGATGGAGATAACATTGTACTCTCAGACAACTCTTTCTGCGGGTTGGGTGGTGAAGAAGAAGAAGAAGAAGAAGAAGAAGAGCCATCAGATTTTGACAAAGAGGAGGAGGACAATGATGAAGATATGGCATACCAAGATCTGGATTGGATGTCTATGGGACCACTTGCAATACCGAGTATTCTACATAAGATGCCAAGACATTTGGAGAAGCTTTTAACGAAGTATGACCCTAACAAAGCAATGAAAGCGAAAGACCATATGGAAAACTTCTACCTACATCTACAAATTCTAGAGCTATGTTACAATGATGTTGCATGAAAACTTTTTCTGTGCACCTTAGATGGCATATCAACTGTATGGTATCATAGTCTTCCTCTAAATTAGAATGGGTTTAAGAAGTTTTTTCTTGAAAAATTTGTTGATGACAAAACCCTGCCATGTTGTTGAAAGAGTTAGGAAATCCTAAGATGGAGCACAAAGAAAAGGTAAAATATTTTAATCAGAGGTTTAACCATATTTTGAATAAATTCCCAACAAATAAAAAACCCCACGACTCCATTACAATCAATTACTACACATCTGCCTTGCCAACAAGCATTGCGCAGTTCGTGAAGATAAATGTGAAAGAAACTCTTGCAAAAAACTATGAAGATGCAATCGCAGTTGAAAAGGAATTGCATGCGATTGGGGTCATAGATGATGAATTGGCTAAAGACTCCAAAGACACGGGTAAAAAGTCTCAGGCCTCCATAAACAAGGGCAAGGAGAAATAAGCTATCGATCTTGAGATCTTGAATCACACCATCAAGACTCTACCAAATGAGTGGGAAGAATTGAAACAAAGGTCAAGAGAGACCACCGTGATCAGAAAGCCTCCTAAGCTTAACTTTCTCAGAAGGACTACCAACTCTGACAACAACAGTAACCAATTGGTCAAGTCTGTGAAAATCACAAATGTTGTGTAGAATGTTGAGAGTATAGGCATGGACTAGTACTATTCATTTCATCAATAATATCATTTAGAAAAGACATGCCCACAATGGAACTAAAACATGAATGCTCTTTCTATGCATTTTATTGAAATAATACTTTTTGATGAGTAGACCAAGCCTGAGGAAGAAAAGGAAGAAGCGGCTCCAACCAAAGAAACTCCAAGCATAGGGCATGTAGTGAACACATTCAATTGCATACTCACAGCTGAAAAGAGCATCATTGAAAAGTAGCCGTTGAGTGATGGCCCGAGATAGAAGTATAACAATCGGTATAATTTGAGAAGCCAAGGGCCAACCAGCAAACAAGAGTTGATGAAGCAGAAATTGAAAGAGAATTTTTTAAGGAAGATTAGTTCGCCCGTAAACTCAACCCAAAACACTCAGAGCAAGCCTGGAAATATAGTTACAAAAAAAGTACTTTCGCAAGCAGTAAAAGAAAGTCCATCACTCTAGAAGTCGTGAACCAAGTTTCTCCTCCAAAGACTTCGACAATCTCCCCTACACTCAATTACAACATATTTGAAGAGATGAAGAAAGCTTGCACGAATACTTCACTTTTTGAACTGATGAAGATTGTGAGAAGTGGGACATTCTCCTATGCACAATCGGATAGTCCTCCTTAGGTAATGACACTTCTTCGTAGAAGGGAACTGGTAAGTCCTATGGTCCCCTCGAATATGTACTTAATGCTTTAATGATGGATGCAAACACACTCTACCCTCTGTTTCTATTAACATTTGAAATTTTCAATTATAATGTACACAATTTCTTAGTTGATTCAGGTGCATCGGTGAATGTAATTCCATTATCTGTCATAAACAAAATCAACACAAAATGGGATAAAACAGATGCACATATCATTCAGCTAGATAGGACCCTTGTCCATGCAATTGGTGAACTCAGAAATGTTCTTATTATCTCATCATCTGATCACCTAGTTCATCAATGTATAAATATAGTAATTGTGGACATCCCAGAAGCATATAGTGTATTGTTGAGCAGGGATTGGTCCAACAAGCTACAGGGGTATTTTTCTACAGACTGGTCACATTATGGCTTCCATAGAAGGGCAAAACTAATAAGATCTAGGTGAACTCAGAGAAGTACATGAAACACACTATTACTCCCTTCGATGGTAAGATTGAACTAATGTATTTCATAAATATTATCTTTGGAAATTGTTTCTTATAAATTGATATGGTGTACTATCTTGCTAAGACATCCCCAGTTCCACCAGACACATAGTTGGAACTCCTTCCTGGTCCAACTAATGCAAATGACATTTGTACAGTTAGTAGTTGTAGTAATATTAGTACTAGTGTAGTACATAGTCCTTATACATATAATGTTTGGAAATTATATTTTGATGGTTCCAAAACACAGGAGGGCTCTAGAACTGGTTGTGTTTTAGTATACCCATGAAAGAGGAAACATCTGATCTCCAACTGCTTGGAATTCGAGTTCACGAACATCACCGCAAACTATGAAGAACTAATTTTGGGTTTACAAAGATCCATTGACCTCAATGTTGTAGTCCTCAAAACAATGGGTGACTCAGAAATTGTTGTACGACAGGTACATGATACTATACATTATGTGTCACATCATCTCAAAAGTTACCAACTAGAGGTATGGTGTTTGATTTCACATTTACAAGCTTTCAATATTATTTTTGTTCGTAGAATACACAACAGAGCTGCAGATGCATTGGAAAATGTTGTTGTTAGGTTATCACTTCTTAGGGACAATTTTTTTGTAGAACTTATTTATAAACCATCAGTCCCTGACAATATCACTAATTTACGTATTTTTCAATGATGACCAGAAAATACTTCACTTTATGGAGAACATTGATGTATTCAAGGATGCAGCTATCGAGAAGGAGGAGTGTGAGAAACAATTGCGGGATGCATCTTGCACGAAAAAAGAGAACCCCATGATGAAGGGCATGGTATCATTGCAAAAGTTGTATGACTTGAAAACCACTTTTGAGGGCTAGTCAATTCGAAAAGGCACAGTTCAACATTGTCACGTGAACAAATAAATCTTGGAACAAAAAATGATCCAAAGTTTGTTAATCTTGGTACTTGATGTAGACCGTAGGTGAGACAAGATTTTAGATGCTTATTCAAGAAGTACTGATACGTATTCACATGGGCGTATGATGAGCTCAAAACACATGACACACAAATAATCTAGCATGTGATCCCAATAAAATAAAGGGGCCAAGTCGTTCCAACAAAAGCTGTGGAAGGTACATATGATGCTTGAGCCTTTGATTCAAAAGGAGTTAAGGAAACTATTGGATTCTCGGATCATATAACAAGTGTGACATTCTACCTTAGTATTGAACTTGGTCCTTGTGAGAAAGAAGTCTGGGGAAATACACTTATATGTTACTTTCCACAACTTGAACCGCACCTCAGACAAAGAAAATTACCCTGTGCCATCTATGGAACTAATACTACAAACAATATCAGGGTCAAAGATGTTTTCTTTGTTGGATGGATATTTTGGCTACAACCAGGTTCTAGTCTCAGAGTATGATAAACTGAAAACAACATTTCACATGAAGTGGGGTACATTCACGTTTAAGAGAATTCCATTTGGGTTGATTAATGTCCGTGCAACATTTCAATGTGCCATGGACATTGCATTCCACATACTGGTTGGATAGAGTGTAGTGGTATATCTTGACGGTGTCAAGGTGTTTTCCATGTTGGGTAAACTTGACTCAGGATAGAGTCAAAGTTGACCAGGTTAAACAGTGATGGTTTTGGGGCACATGGTATTGTGCACTCATAGTATTTTTCCAGTGGTATGATATGTAATGGAGCTTATAAAAGGCTGGAAGGACTTCATTGTAATGCAAGACCTAGAGGTGAGTGGTGAAGGCTCATTTTGTCGGATTGGCTAGGGTTTTGGCCAAGGATAATGAAATTTCATTATGGTTGGGTTTTTCCCTGGATTTGGGGTTTTCCCGATAAACATTTGTGTTTATGGTTGTTGTTGGTTATTTTTATATTTATTCCTCTCAGTAATTATCAGTGATTATTTATGTTATGCAGTAAATTTTTTAACAACTGGTATCGGAGCCAAATATTGGCTTCAAAGGGATTCTTTGATGCCAAGGGTTTATAGTGCCTGATGAGATCAATGCAGTTTTTTTCTTCAGATCTGGGTCTGGAAAATAATGGTGGAACAATCGTACGCGGAAGAACCTCGAGGAGAATGTGCGGAAGATAGCACTGTAACGACTCATTTTGTTCAGAGCTTTTTTCGTAGGGAATCGATAAGGGATATTTCCTGTGTGTTTGCCATGTTGAAAGATGGAGTAGGCATGGGCTGCATGCAAGTCAGCAGAAGAAAATTTTTCATGCGGCTTCGAAAATTGTTCGTTTTCTGCTATGTGAGGCCACCGGTGCTGGAATCTACGAGGTTCTCGGGCTCGCAGTTGGAGCGGTTTGATAGAAGTTTTTGAGCAAATCAAATTGAGAGAGGATGGATCAGAATCGCAGCAGCAAAAAAAAATAAAAAATTAATGAAGTCAAAATTATTGCATGTAAATGGGCATACTACTGTAAGGCCTGGTAAGGCATGTTTAACCCTCAGTGATCACCGGTAAAGTCTAGGTTAGACATAGGTGATAGGGGGGATGTCCGATTGACAATACCCCGGGTAAAAACTCTGAGGGGAGTAAGAGCTAGAGTGAGCGGGATTGTCTCACTTAACAGGTTTTTCTGGAGTTAGTTAAGGAACCTGAAGTGAAGTTTAAGGGGGGAATTGTTAGGTAAACTTGACTCAGGATAGAGTCAAAGTTGACCAGGTTAAACAGTGATGGTTTTGGGGCACATGGTATTGTGCACTCATAGTATTTTTCCAGTGGTATTATATGTAATGGAGCTTATAAAAGGCTGGAAGGACTTCATTGTAATGCAAGACCTGGAGGTGAGCGGTGAAGGCTCATTTGGTCGGATTGGCCAGGGTTTTGGCCAAGGATAATGAAATTTCATTATGGTTGGGTTTTTCCCCGGATTTGGGGTTTTCCCGATAAACATTTGTGTTTATGGTTGTTGTTGGTTATTTTTATATTTATTCCTCTCAGTAATTCTCAGTGATTATTTATGTTATGCAGTAAATTTTTTAACATTCCAAGAAGAGATCCGACCACATATGCCATCTAAATAAAATATTCAAGCGATGTCGTAAGTAGAGGATATCCCTTAATCCAAGAAAGAGTATTTTTGTAGTGTCCGAGGGTAAAATCTTGGGCCATATTAATGCCAAAATTTGAATTAAATTATACATGGATAGGGTCAAAGAAATTACATAGATTCCCTTCCCCGTGAATAAGAAATCTATGCAGTCCTTCCTGGGGAAAATCAACTTTATTTGCAAGTTCATCTTTGATTATGATCAGATCGTGAAGCCAATATAGGGGATGGTAAAGAAGGATGAAATTTACAAATGGGACAAAAGGTAAAATGATGTGTTCTCATGTATTAAGCAAGCCATTACAGAAGCACTTTCTTTGTACAACCCATATTTTAGCAAATATTTTCTGCTCTACACTTTTGCTCCTGATACTTCTCTCATCGTTGTGCTTACACAAAAGGATGATCAAAACAATGAGTGTCCAATATCTTTCATGAGCACTAGCCTTCAAGGACCTAAACTTAACTACCCCACCATCAACAAACAAGCTTATGTAATATACAAGGCGTTGAAGCACTTCCGACACTATCTCTTAAATAATCATTGCATCATCTTTGTTTCGCACCAAATAGTCTGATCATTATTTGTTCAATAAGAGATGGGTGAGAGAAGAGCGAACTTGATGAGTAGTTTACAAGAGTACAATTTAGAGTTCAAGCTAGTTCATAAAATCAAAAGCCATGGACTGTGTTGGATATCATCAGAAGAAGTAGACGTAAAAGAAGAAGATCCTTCCAAATGGGAGCAGGGAAGTGAAATGTATAATGTTGAGAGAGCTTCCCCCACTACCATCATGAAATCTTGGTACACAAATGTGCACTACCTTGATCAAGACACCATTCCCTCCGAATTATCTGCACGATACAAGAGGGAACTTAGAACAAAATAATTATCTTATTAATTGATGCATTGGGTTCTTTTTATAAAGCATCATAACGGAGTGTTTCTCAGGTGCTTAGAAGTGCACGGTTTAGATAAAGTACTGCATGATCTCCATGACAGACCAGCTGGGGGACACTTCGCGGGTAACACAACTATGCATAAAATTATGTGGGTCCATTTCTATTGGCCTGCATTATTCAAAGATGCTCATTCCCATGCCTGCAAGTGTCCGGTCTATCAAAGGCGTGCTAACCAAATCAAGAAGTCAACCACCCCATTGCATCCTATCGTACTGGAAGAACCGTTTAAATAGTGGGGCTTAGATGTCATTGGAGAAATATTTCTACATTCGTCAAAGAAACACTGCTGCATTCTCACTGCTACAAATTTCTTCATGTGGTGGACAAAAGTAATTCCACTTAAATAGGTGAATGTCAGGGAGTCATCAAATTCCTTAAGAAAAATATCATTTCCAGGTTTGACATTCCAACTTCACTTGTTTTAGATAATGCGACATATTTTTCATCGTTAAAATTATATGATTTTGCATTAGAAAATGGAATTGTATTGAAACATTTAGATAAATACTATCCATAGGGAAATGGTCTTGCTAAGTCTACAAATAAGAACCTTATATGTATCATCAAGAAGACCATCTTCTCTAAACAAAGGAACTGGCACTCTGCTTTGGTAAATTCCTTATGGGCTGATCGAGTCATTCCAAATCCCTCTCTGAACATGTCCCCTTACTTCCTAGTGTATGGAAAAGAAGCCATCCTTCCTCCTAACATCTACTTTCCTGCACTCCAACTTTCGCAAGAATCCTAGGGCAAGCCATTTTTATTAGTTCAACATAGGATGGACACTATTCACAATCTAAAAGAAGAAAGGTTGAAAGAAAAATAAAATTTCCCTTCACTAGAGTCGTATCAAAATGTGGTTCGAAATAAGTCTGCAGCTAAGAATAACTTTAGTGTGGGTGATTTAGTCTTGAAGTGGGAAAAAGCTCATAAGGACAAAGGAAAACACACCAAGTTACAATCCATATGGATTGGACCATTCACTATTAACAAAAATTTTGGCCAACACACATATCGTCTGCAATTACTAGGCAAGAAGATTGACTCTCTCCCTTTTAATGGCCAATACTTAAAACATTATTTTCAATGATGATCTGGGGCTATTCCCTATGCTATGTACATAGTATTTTCTTGTTCGTTTGGTTTGTGGTTTTTGTTTCTTCATGTAAATAAGTGTTGTGTTAGAAAATTATATATTACAGAGCAATGGAACACATAAAATATTGCAAAAATATAAACACAGAAAATGCATAAAACAAGAGAGACACAAATATACTTGGTTCACCCAGTTTGGGCTACGTCCACCGAGAAGCAACAAGTCGTTATTTTCATATTATCCATCAAACTGAAGAGATACAACCTACAAAAAAATCCATTGTAATTCCCTCTTCACTCTCAATCTCCTCTCTCTTCCTCACTCAAAATACAGATCTACATAGACGCAATACAATTCCCTCATATATAGTGAGGGGTTGCCTTCTAGGGGAAAAAAACCCTAAATTAAACATAACTTCTACCGTCAGATCTCCGCCTAATGAATGACCTAAATTGACTACCAAATTACAACATTTTACAAGGCAATTTTACATCTATTCTTAACTTCAGGGGCGCTGCCCCCAATACTCCCGCACGGGGGGGGGGCTCCCAAAGGTCGCAGCCACCCCCCCTAGATCCCCCCTGCAGCGAATATTTTACAGGCGTTGTTGCCGCCCCATTATGAAATGGGGTCCAATGCGACGATACCTTTGAATACAGAAGATAATCAGGCTCCACACCCAACAATCTCCCACTTGGAGACTGATTATAACAACTCCACCGCTGCTCCATTTGCTAGACAATGACTCCACTTTGGACCTGGTTGTTTCTCATATTCTTCATCATACTTGAAGACCAATTGAAACTGAGCAAATTCTCAGTTTCTCCCTGGTTACAACTTTTGTTAACATATCTGCAGGATTTTGGCTAGTGTGTATCTTTTCTAGCTTCAACTGTCCATCTTCCAACATTGACCGTATGAAATGGTACTTGAGCTGTATATGTTTAGTCTTGTAATGAAATGCAGAGTTCTTTGTAAGATGTATGGCACTCTGGTTGTCACTGTATAACTTGCCCAACTCCTTCTTCTTACCCAATTCATCCAGAAAACTTTGTAACCAAATCATTTCTTTACTAGCCTCTATAGCGCAACATACTCTGCTTCTGTTGTTGAGAGTGCAAAAACACTTTGCAGTTTTGAGACCCAACTGACAGCTATTCCACCTACAGTAAACACATACCCTGTTGTGCTTCTCCTGTTATCTCTATCACCCACCATATCTGCATCAACATATCCCTGTAGAACAATGTTTGAACCACCAAAGCATAATGTTGGATTTGTGGTACCTCTAAAATACCTGAGAATCCACTTCACCGCCATCCAATGTTCTTTTCCTAGATTGTTCATGTACCTTCTTACAACTCCCACTGCATGTGCAATATCAGGCCTTGTGTAGACCATTGCATACATTAAGCTTCCAACTGTTGATGCATATGGAACTTTATACATATGAGCCATTTCTTCCTGAGTCTTACGACACTCCTCCTTACTTAATTTGAAATGGCTAGCCAAAGGTATACTAACTGGTTTTGCATTCTGCATATTAAACCTTTTCAACACCTTTTCTATGTACTCACTTTAAGACAATGTTAATTTGTGATTCTTCCTGTCTCTAGTTATTCTCATACCAAGGATTTGTTTTGCAGCACCCAAATCCTTCATTGAAAATGAGTTTGCCAATTTTCTTTTGAGTGCATTTATTTCCTGCATGTTAGAACCTGCAACAAGCATGTCATCTACATAGAATAACAATACAATATAGCTGCCATCATTTTTCCTTTTGAGATAAACAAAATGGTCAGAGTGACATCTAGTATAACCTTGTTCAGACATAAACGTGTCAAATTTTAGATACCACTGCCTTGGAGCCTGTTTTAAGCCATACAAGCTCTTCTTCAACCTGCACACTAGTTTCTCCTTCCATTTTACGTCATATCCTTGTGGCTGCTGCATATATATCTCTTCCTCCAAATCCCCATGGAGAAATGTTGTCTTTACATCTAACTGTTCAAGATGCAAATCTTCAGCTACTACTAGACTTAAAATAGCTATGATTGAAGTCATTTTAACAATAGGAGAAAATATCTCATCAAATTCTATACCCTTTTTCTCTGCAAACCCTTTCACCACAAGTCTAGCTTTATACCTTTTTCTACCTCCATATTCTTCCTTCAACTTGTAAACCCATTTATTCTTCAATGTTGTTTTACCTGCAGGCAACCTGACTAAGTCCCAAGTCTGGTTATGTGCTAAGGAGTCCATCTCTTCTTTCATGGCTTGCTCCCACTTCTTCCTAGTTTCTACCTGCACTGCTTCTTCATAACATTCTAGTTCGCCAGAATTAATCAACAATACATAATATAATGAAGGAGAGTATCATTCAGAGGGTATACTTATCTTGGTAGATCTTCTAACACCACTTTCAGGTGTTTGAGGTGCTTGTTTCTGTTGTGGTTGTTGTTCTGGCTGTTGATCATTATGATTTTCAGGCACCATCACTTTTCCTGTGATCTCGTCAAGCACTGTGTATTCTCAGTTTTCTTCTTCCTGTTTATTTTCCTACAACTGATCCTTATACAAAACCTTTTCATTGAATATGACATCTCTGCTCCTAATGATTTTGTGTTTTTCATAATCATAAAAGCAATAACCAAAATCATTAACACCATATCCAATAAAGGTACATTTCTTTGATTTTGCCTCAAGCTTTGTTCTATTTTCTTTATTAATGTGGAAAAAGGCTTCACAACCAAAAGTCTTTAAAAAAGAGTAGTTTACCATTTTACTTGTCCATGCCTCCTCTGGAATACCACCATCCAAGGAACTTGAAGGCTCTCTGTTTATTAGATAAACAGCAATATCTACAACATCTAGGCAAAATTGTAAAGGCAATCCTGCATGCAATCCCATGCACCTTGCACTCTCCATGATTGTCCTGTTCATCCTTTCTAACACACCATTTTCTTGTGGCGTTCGTGGAACTGTCTTCACTTTACGAATTCCATTCTGTGAATGGTACCTATCGAACTCTTCGCTGCAATATTCACTTCCATCGTCTGATCGAGACACTTAAACCCTTTTCTTGTCTCATTTTCAACCAAATCTTTCCATTTCTTGAAAGTATCAAATACATCAGATATATTTCGAATACAATAAATCTAGGTTTTTCTGGTTTCATCATCAATAAAAGTAACATAATAATGAAAGCCACCAAGAGATGATACCTGAACAGGTCCCCATACATCTGTATGCACAAGCTCTAATTTTTCGCTCTTCTTTTCTTTCCTAACTCTAAGGAATCTGACTCTCTTCTGTTTTCCATAAACACAATTCTCACGAAATTTTAAATCAACATGCTTCAAACCTGGCAACAAATTTCTTGAGTGAAGAATCTGCATCCCCTTCTCACTCATGTGCTGGAGCCTATGATGCCACAATGGCATATCTTCTCCTGTAGAGGTTAAAGCATTAACAAAATTAGAAATACCATTGCATAAATACAATGTACCAACCTTTCCTCCTTTCTCTGTTACCAGGGATCCTTTAGTGGCCTTCTAGGTTTTATCTGTGAAAGTAGTTACGCAACCTTCACCTCCCAACTGCCCTATTGAAATCAAATTTTTCTTTAGATCTGGAACATGCCTTACCTCCTTCAATAGCCACTAATTTCCATTTTGTTGTTTTATGAAAACTATACCCATTTCAATGATTTTACAGGGTTTATCATCACCCAATCGAACTTGTCCAAAAGCTCCTTGAACATAATCATAAAAATGTTTCATATTAGGGGTGGCATGGAATGAGGCCCCAAACCTACCACCCAGGCATCAATAATATTTTCTAATGAAAGAATCAAAGCATCTTGCAACACATCACCTGTTACATTCGCTTCATGATTAGTTTCTTATTGCGCATCTCCTTCTTTTCCCTTTAGAGACTTGCAGTCTTTCTTCAGGTGTCCTTTATTCCCACATTTTTAGCACACTATTCCCGATCTAGACTTGGATCTGCCTTTTCTTGACTTACTATGATATCCAGGGCTCTTTCCTCTTTCCATTTTTCTTCCCCTAGTCTTTGCAGTCAAATAATTACCTGATGTCTCACCGGAGCTTTTCTGTCACATTTCCTCGCTAAGGATTGCACCGACAACATCATCAAACTCTAAAGTACTAGATCCAGAGACAGAGTTACTAATGACCATAACTAAACCATTCCAAATTTCTGGAAATGAGCACAGAAATAACAGAGCCCTAACTTCATCATCAAAAGTTAACCCTACAGAACTTAACTGACTGGTAATTGTATTAAACTCATTTAAATGATCAACAACAGATCCACCTTCTGACATCTTCATATTAAATAAATGCTTCATAAGAAATACCTTATTTGAGGCCAATGGTTTTTCATATAGTTTGGCCAATGTCTACATTAAACCCTCTGTTTTCGTTTCCTTTGAAATATTAAATGTTACCGACGTCGCTAGGCATAGCTATATTGTTCCAAGTGCTTTTCTGTCTAGAATATCCCATTCTGTGTCTGTCATACTCATTGGCTTCTTTGTCTTTCCTCTCAATTGTTGGTATATATCTCTCTGGTATAAATAATCTTCCATCTGCATCTTCCACAACTGGAAGTTTTGGCCATTCAATTTTTCGACCCTAAACCTACCATCTTTCGCCATTGCTCCCACTCAAACCAGGAACCCTTCTCTCCTGCGAGTTTATTAGCCAAATAGACCTTGGGCTTTGATACCAGTTGTTAGAAAAATATATATTATAGAGCAATGGAACACATAAAATATTGCAGAAATATAAACACAGAAAATGCATAAAACAAGAGAGACACAGTTATAGGTGGTTCACCCAGTTTGGGCTATGTCCACGGAGAAACAGCCAGTCCTTCTTTTCATATTATCTAGCAAACTGAAGAGATACAACCTACAGTAGATCCACTGTAATTCCCTCTTCGCTCTCAATCTCCTCTCTCTTCCTCACTCAGAATGCAGATCTACATAGATGCAATACAATTCCCTCATATATAGTGAGGGGTTGCCTTCTAGGGCAAAAAACCCTAAATTAAACATAACTTCTACCGTCAAATCTCCACCTAATGAACGACCCAGATTGATTACGAAATTACAACATTTTACAAGGCAATTTTACATCTATTCTTAGCTTCGGGGGCACTGTCCCCGATCCCCCCGCCAGGGGGGGCCTCCCAAAGGTCGCAGCTACCCCCCTTGGACACCCCCCCCCGCAGCGAATATTTTATGGGCGGCGTTGCCGCCCCATTACGAACTGGGTTCCAATGCGGTGATACCTTTGAATACTAAAGATAATCAGGCTCCACACCCAACATGTTGTGTGTGAACGTGTTTTCTGGATTCTTTATGTGTGGTTGAATTGAAAAGAGTCTTGTGACACTTCAGCATTTGGCCAACCTCCGATCTATATTCCTTGTGTTGGTTTCATATTTTGGTCGATGAAGTTCCGATGGAAAACATGATCCATCCACGATGAGAGTTTTGGGTCAAACCATGAACTTGTTTCTATTTAGGAAACCTTATGCCCATACTCGGTTCTTTGTGTTTCAATGTTCTCACACTTATCTAATTAGTAGAAGAGGAGAAGGGGAAAAATATAAACAAACAAACCTAAATCAAAGGTCTCTATATGATTCTCTGAAGAAACAACCTCTCATGCTCTCAATAAGTCGGGATCCCTTTTCCGCCCATAAAATGAATAAGTGCCAATTCATAGTCCTATAAAAATAAATAAATAAAGGTGAAAGAAGAGAAAGGATTCTTGCGTAGAGAGGTGAAGCAAGAAACTCCATCAGGGTACTGACCAGGCTCACTGGCAGCGAAGAAATGTTTGTGTTCCTGTAGTGACTCCATCGGGGTACTATTTAGGCCCGTTGGAAGTGGAGCAACACTAGAGATGAAAAATCATACTTTGAAAATCTAAATTTCACGAACTTCACTACCCTTCCCAATTGGAAACATTGTGATATTATTGAATCCTATGTTTTGTTCAACCGAGAAGGCATAAAAGGGACCATGTCTATTCACGGGGTAAGTGGGTAGACCAAAGTAATATACATTATGAGTCAATACTCCCTGAAGAACCAAGACCCTGCATAAGAGAGTTAACTAAAGCAGAGAAGATGGAATTCTAGCAGTGTGTCGCCAAGTGTTGTCGCTACTACAACACCCTCCAAAATTTTGGCCTACACTTAATTTTAGAGCCTTCCTTGGTCTTGTACATTGTTGTCACAAACATTGAAACTCATTCCATGTGTTTTCCTGAAGTGTTTCGGTCACATTTGCAAGATATGAAAAATGTAATATTTTCACATGTTAGCTGTCATACAATGTGTATAAGCCTGTTTTGGTGGTTTCAAGGGGCTAACTTTGTGAAAATGATTTAATCTAACCATGTAAACATTTGTCGCACTCATTTCCAAAGTTTTAAGCATTGTTGCATGAGTACCATCATAGTCATTGAAAATTTTATCCTAAGTGTCGCACTTGTAATAAGTTGTCGCATTGAGGGAAATTAATTTCTCCTGTGTCCTAGATGATCTATGTTTTTGTGTCATTAAGTATTCTAAGTGTTTGATCAAAGTTGAACCCATATCACTATTCACATCAGCGTCACCGATCTTGCACTTAGCTAACTTTTGAAAAGCTTCCCGACCAAGCAACTTAGCTTCACATGGCCTCCATGAACTACACATTGCACAGTCTCAGTACTCTAGCTGTGACCTTTCCTCTTGACACTGCGCAGTGCACAGTCCTCGCCTCCTAGGACTGCTGCATTCCGCAGTTCCAGTGCTCAAGTCTCGACCTTGGCTCCTGAAATTGTGCAATCCATCTTCCCAGCCTGGCTTCAACTATGAATTGCAAAATATCTAGCCTCAAGCTCATCCCCTGAGCCCCTGAGCTACACAATTGCGCAATGGCCCAACCTCCTTTGCCTCCCAGAAGTATGTAATGTGCTAATCTAGTTCCCATCCTCTCATCCTGTCACAATGACCTCCATAATTGCATAGTTTTCTTTCTCAGCTCAACCTGGACTATACATTGTGTAGTATCAAGGCTCAATGTTCACGCCTGACTTCTTGAACTGCACAATTGGGTAGTCATTGAGCCCCTCTCCCATCTTTTCACCTAGTTTCGGCTTGGTCAATGGATCAATATGCACTATCATAAACTAGGGGGTTTTTTGAATTGATGTTGTAGTATACCTAGGGGGGATAATATGAGGTATAGAGGGAGGTACCCAAGGGAATAATGTAATAATGGGATGGACCATAGTAATAAATAAAGTGGTTAACCCGTATCATGTAAGGGACCACAAGTAGTTAGCAATAATGTAATAAGGCCATTGTATTAGATAGATGGTATTGAGGGAACCATGGTATTGTATGTATGAGGCTTATATAGAGGCTAGAGACTCCTCATTGAGATATGTGAAGGAATATTGTATGGACAAGCATATGGCTTGTGGAGCGTTCTCCTTCCTTAAGGAGTGAGTGTATGGTGTTGCCCTACCTCAAGGGTTTGATCAATAAAGAAGCATGTCTATCTATATTTAGATATCGTTATTTTTCATGATTATTTACAGTTATTGAGTATATTGGTAGCATTTCATATATTTGTAGGTCAGATCCACAACAAGTGGTATCATAGCACTTTCTTGGGCAAAGCGAAATTTTTTTATTTATTTTTGTAGACATTTTTCTAGGCAACGAGTTTGTAGATCAGATCTATACATTATGGAGAAAAATTTGTAGAAACTAATTGTAGATCTGGGTTGTTTGCGAAAAAATATCCAATTTCAAATAAAAAAAAATTGGTCGAATCGGAGTCCGGATGAGGGAGATATCGCTAATTTAAAAATCAGTTGTGTTGCAAACATTTTTCGAGGTGGCAAGTTTGCAGATCAGATCTATACGTTTTGGTACAAAATTTTCAGAATCTAATTGTATATCTAGGTTTTTTGTGAAAAAATACCCAATTTGAAAAACAAAATCAACCGAATCGGAGTTCGGATGAGGGAGATATCGTTGATTTAAAAATCAGTTGTGTTGCAGACATTTTTCGAGGCGACGAGTTTGCAGATCAGATCTGTATGTTCTGGGGAAACATTTGCATAATCTAATAACAGATCTGGGTTCTTTGAGAAAAAATACACAATTTAAAAAAAAATCGGTCAAATCGGAGTCCGGATGAGGGAGATATCGCTAATTTAATCATTTTTTTTTTCGAATTTTTTGTGGCAGCGGGACAGTTTCCACCCGAATTGGAAATTCTAGCACCTTGATTGGGATTTCTATCACATGGGTAGATTCAGAATGGTCATTCCATTTCCGAAAATAGGTCATAATAAGGATTCTGAGCAATATTGACCGAATTGTGGCCATTTTAAATTTTTGCCAACAATATGTTTTCAGGAAAAAATGATGGGCCGAGTATTGAAAAATTTATACGAGAGAAGAAGAGTGACTTTCCAGGGTATTGGAAGGACAAAATAGGGTATTATTTTGAAGATGAGGCTGCTATATGGTGGAAATCACTTGACAGTGAGTTTATGAAGTTATGTAGTGTTGATGAAATTGAAAAACTATTGTTGTACAAATGGTCTCATACTGGAAAGAAGACAACCAAAAAACCTAGCAAAGATCTTATTTTTACAGGAAAAGATAATGGTCCTACTATTAAAGTATTCATAAAGACCTTAAGAAACACCATCCGAAATCTTGGACAAGTTTCCTATGGCTTACTTTGAAAGAATAGGCTGCCATATGGTGGCACTCACTTGGCACCCAGGTGTTCAAATTTTCAGATGAAGAATTTGAAAAAGTCCTTTTGGAAAAATGGTCTCATACTAGAAAATAGGGGAATGAGACATGTAAGGGGTTATTTTCTACTGGTATCTCCTTATTACAGGTTCATGGATATATTCAGAAGGAAAAGATCATTGTGTCTATAAATCCTAGTTGCAAGAAAATTTTTATAAATGTTAATTTGGCAAAAAGATTGCAAATTCCAGCTAAACAAATGGAGCACACACAGGTTAATAATGAGCAGGTGCAAGTTTATAAAGATTTGAAGATTTCTATGGACAAGTATGTATTGCATTCTAATTTTTATGCTTCAGATATGGCTAATGTGGATGTTGTTTTGGGATACCCTTGGATGGAATCTATGGGTACTATCAATATTAATGTGTAGAAGAAATTCCTGAAGCTCTGTATAAAAATAAGAAAAATACATTACAGGATATTTCCATCAATAAATAGGTAGAGTCCATGAAGGCTGAAGCAGAAGATGTTCTAGGGACTGACACATTAGATGATGAGCCCTTGAGGGTCGACAACCAAACACAAACATCAAACCAAGTATGAGAAAATCAGGTAGATTCCAAGGAGGCTGAAGTAGAAAATGTTATAGGTATAGATACATCAGATGAGGAATCCGTGGTTGAAGTAATATTGGAAGATAAGAAACAACAACGGATGCCACAACATGTACCAGATACCAATTAGGCTCCATTAGGTAGTGAATTAAAGAAAGATACAATGTTGGTTAAAACTTCAACATATCACCACCCACATCACCCCGTAAGAAAACAACCCAAAAGATGGCAACGAATTATCAAAAAGGACAACAACCCCCGCATGACAGATAGCGAGGGGCGACGATTCGCCCACAACAAATCAACACAGAAGAACCACTAGGGTCAACGTACATCTCAAGTGAGCGAGGCACCAGCTAGATCGAGGGTTCACCTTTCTCTTGGATGGCTAGATGCACATGCATGGTACCAATGGACTACTATTTTGAGTAGATATTATTATTTGTGTTCTTCTTATGTTTCAAGGATGAAACATGTTTAAGGGGGGTGGAATGTAGTATACCTAGGGGGAATAGTATGGGGTACAGAGGGAGGTACCCAAGGGAATAATGTAATAATGGGATGGGCCATAGTAATAAATAAAGTGGTTAACCCGTATCATGTAAGGGACCACAAGTAGTTAGCAATAATGTAATAAGCCCATTGTATTATATAGATGGTATTGAGGGAACCATGGTAATGACCCATGGTATTGTATGTATGAGGCCTATACAGAGGCTAGAGACTCCACATTGAGAGATGTGAAGGAATATTGTATGGACAAGCATATGGCTTGTGGAGTGTTCTCCTTCCTTAAGGAGTGAATGTATGGTGTTGCCCTACCTCAAGGGTTTGATAAATAAAGAAGCATTTCTATCTATATTTAGATCTCGTTTTTTTGGTGATTATTTACAGTTATTGGGTATATTGGTATCATTTCATATATTTTCAGGTCGAACTGATGTCATCTTGTCATGAGTGAATTGCAGATGTAGGTACCTTATCATACCATGGAAAGATGATGGAGAAAGAGGTGAAGAAGGGAGACATGCTAAAGACATCTTTATAGATGAATAATCAAGTTGATCAACACACAAAAGGGAAACAAGCAAGCCCCTTATAAGTCTGTAATAATACGCAACTTGAAAGGATCACACAAGCATAAAAGACATCACAAGCTAATATGCGAAATAGTTCACAATTTAACAGTCATGGAATTATACAACAACACACATTCAACAAGATTCATACCAATGCAAACGAAATAGTTCATAAGCATAAGCGTAAGTGAAATAACATACATCACAAATACAATAATAATAGTCCTACTATATTTACAACATATGCATGAAAACATGTCGGCTCAGAGCTTTTATTAAGTGAAAGTTCCATTCATACATACACCATAGATGAACCACTAGTCTCAATAGTGGAACGTGAAGCCAACATATCCTACTCCTCCAAAGAAAGATACTCACTCTATGCTACGGAGAAGCCAAGGCTCTCACAAAAATCCCAAGCTCCTAATTCTAACCCTAATTCTAGCCAAAATCTTGGCTCCCCAAAATCCATTTACATGAGTTATGAGGTTATATTTCTAAAAATAGGGTGTGACTCTTCAACTCCCCTTTGTGACTCTTAGACTTCCCTCCTAACTCTTCAACTTATTTACAAAATAACTTTTCAATTACATCATGACTCTTCACATTCCACAATTGACACTTGGAATTTCACCTACAGTTTAATTACAAATAATATTACAGTTACTTGTACCCATATGAGACAATATTGGGTAGAGCCCACTAGACAACTTTATAAGAAAAAACACTATCATGTTTGAATTTGGGGAAAATCTAGCTCAACAACTTCCACTTGATGTCTTTTGATCACGTATCAGTGCCAAGATTGGTATTGTGCAATGGAAACCTAAATTGTGCAATGGTGTCTTGTTGGAAGCAGAATCTTGCCTCCATGGAATCCAGGTACAATGATTTGGAACCCATTTGAGATTGCTTTTAGAGTAGGAGAAAATTTGTGTTCACTTGGACATGACCACTGATGTACTTCTGCATGATCTGTTTGTTCAACTTCAAATCTTCCTTGGTTTCACTCTACCTATGATGCTCCAAGTATTTGTTTATCTCCTGCCTCACCTGGTTCCTGGTTTTTGCTTCAATGAGTGAGCCAAGTGATGGTATCATGTGTGAGTTCACAAAGAAATCCATACTATTTTATAACCGTGCTACGAGTTCTAAATGTTACCAATGAATGAGGGGAGGTGTTTGTTGTTCTGGATGAGGATCCAAACTTTCAATTTCTACAACTCTGCCCATTTCTTTGTTTTCTTTCCCAAGTCAAGTGATGCCCCTTTGTATTGCATTGATAATTCATGTAGGGAATGATGGCAGCTTGCACTTTCCTGAGAGTTTAGAAAAAGTCTTTACACTTTTGTTGCAAGCCATACAAGTGGACAACAACCCATGGTAACAATATCCTCATAAAGATTCCTCATGGTATCTCCAAGTGTCTATACTTCACCCAGTATCATTACCTCTATTTCCTCTAGATAGGCCTATGTGTAAGCTGCATTCTGAGATGCTATGCAGAGATGTTCAACCTCTTGCCTGGGAGCCCGCAAGTTCTTTGCCAATTTCTTGTCATCGACCATCAAATACTCAGTGTTCACATTTTCTACACCTGTAAAGGCCAAGTTGGTTGTGGAAATGGCATTGAGATTCTTCCTGGTGTCCACCACAATCACCCTTTCTCTAATAAATGCATGCGATGCGAGGTCATCTGAAAAATAATTCCTACGCTCTTGTATGATATTCTTCTAGAGTTCATCATATAACATATTGTACATGTCCACAACCAGATCATCATTAAGAGGAACAACTTCCTCTTCCATGCTTGGAGCTAACTTTGCTGCTGGAGGGGTTGGAGACTAAATGATGACCTACTATGTGCTAGGCATCATGTCAACATCTTGATTCTGCGGCTTTGGTTCCTCCTCCATGTCTATGATATCAATAAATTCTTCAATCTATTGAGCAAGCTCCGGGTCCTGCATCCTTCTACTCTCCTCCTTTGGTTTTCGATTCTATTCTTTCTCTTCAGCTTGTTTCTGTGTTGTTTCTTTTTCTATTATGCTTCACCTTTCTTCTTCCTCCTGCTTCTTCTTTTCTTATTGTTCTTGATTGTGATTTTCTTCCTCCAATCTCTTCTGCTCTTCCCTCTTCCCTCATTCTTCTCCCTGCATCCTCTATTTCCTCCTTGCCTTTATTGCTAAAGTCACTTTCATAATAGCTAGATCTGCTTTCATCTTGCTGCTTCGTTCTCCCCCTAGATTGTATGCAACCTTCCTCTTTCCCTTGTCATGTGTGGGGTTTCTCCCTTCTACTGGTACTACTTCCAGAGTAGCTTCCTTCTGTGGAGTCACCCATGAATTTATTGCAAAATTGACCGGATCATGGGAATTGAAGGGATTATAACAATTCTTCTATGGATCCTCCTTTGGCTAGTGAAATGTCCCGCTTAGCCACTGAAATGGATTCTCACATAGTGGTCTTTGAAAATACCATGGGAATCGTACGGATTAAAGTCTCGAGTACCGAATGAAAAATTATATATCGCCTTTCCTTCGAAATCCATGACTTACAATTTCTTGATCTCATACAATCCAATTTTTATAGGAAGAGTTGGCTAAGGTGCTTTCTTAGTCCTGTGAAAAGCTACTGAAAACCCTGTGGAGAGATGATATGAAAATTCTTGCATGACAAGCTTATCAGTGGCATACCTTGGTAAAATATGTGGCAACTTCTATCCACCGAACACTCTAAGGAAGGTGTCATCTAGTGAGACAAACCAATCTGCGATCTCCGGTACTGCTTCCATTGCCCCACGTGACATGCAAGGTGATTCTTCCTCAAATATCACCTTATATAGCCGAATGTGGAAGTGGTCAGTTATCTTCTCCATAACTCCTCTGTGGATGCAATCCGAGAAAATATTACAATATATGTCCACGATGGGGTCCCGTGGTGTCCAAGTCCAATCTATGCCAGGGAATGAATTGTGTGCACATATTGCATCCGATAAATATGAAGACATGTAGAATCTTGTTTTCCCACCCTTGGGAGGATTTCACGCATTCACTACATGCATACTTAAATGTTGAGCCAAAAAGTATGCCCAGTTGAATGACCTCCCCTTGTTCACCACCTAGTTCAAAATATTTCCCACCCTTTAGGAAATCTCTCCATGCTCTACTGACCGTAAATTCCGCAAGCTAGGATAACCAAGAGCTAATAGGGCCTCATGAGATACTTTGTCTTGTATGTGTTGGTGGGTGTGTCAAAAATTTGATGGCTCTTTCACCCATCCCTTAACAATGTCCCTCATGCTCACAAAGTTGTTGGTGGCATAGAAGTATCAATACATGAGTGTTTCTGGCTTGGGATACATAAGATGGTAATCCGGTGCCAGAAAAGTAGCAAGATTCTATCCGCTGGCATTTCTCAAATTCATACTCTTCACATCAATATGTGAAACAGTCTACCTGATAACATCTACACATGGGAAGGTTGGATATTTGCATGCAACCTTGTGTAGTCTAGATCATTGAACACTGACATATACCTACCAGTCCTCTAGATCTGCCTTGAACCTCTTTGCTGAAAAAACTTCATTCGCTTTCTTCCTTGTAAGATATGATTCCTTTTCCACAAATAGTTGAGTGTCTGAATACACTGACAAGTTTATTGGCGTACTCTCAACTGCTTCCCTAGTAATTTTTTGCCTTGAAGAAGGGGAAGCAGTTGAAGGAGAAGCTAATACGGTTTCTTCAATATGCTGCAATGAAAATGGTGATTCTCCTGTGAGAACAATTCTAGAAGGCCCTTTAGAATTCCGAACTTATGAGGACTCTTCTTCCTCATTAGTTGTTGTCTTTCTTCTTTTCATGACTTTGAAAGTTTTTTGCTGTAAATCTGGTCCTAATGGTGACTAAGTTTTCCTTGGTCATTTTAATTATTTATCTATGGTCTTTGGAGTCTCTAACACCATCTGAATGGATATTTCTTCCCTGACTTCTTATAAAATATTTTCCTCCCATTCTTCTTTATTGGAAAATTTCTCAATCTCTAGTTCAGCCACATGAACATAAGGTGTTGATTTCTATGCAACTCTAACTATTGATATAATCCGTAGTGGGTCATAAGACCAACTGAAACTCAACTTGAACTTCATCTGTTTCAATAAATTATCTACCTCTCTCCCTGTAGCTCTTGTGTTGGTTATGAATGGGCCAAACTGTGCTTTCAATTTAAATTGATCTTTTTGTTTTCTAGAAACAAAATGAACACCTTCTACATTCATCATTTGTCTAATATATTCAAGAGAAAAAATTCTCATTGGGAGGAAGATAGGAAACTTGTATGGTTGTAGCTCACATCCATAAATCCTAATTTCTATAAAATTCTAGTATAAATACCAGTCTCCAACCTTTAACTATTCACTAAGATGTAAAATTATTTTAATTTTAGTAGAAGTCCTAGGAACAACGTCATCATATAATAAACAATTTTCTACATACAAGAATTGGTTGACAAAATCACTAAAGGAGAAATCTTCAGAATTATTTCTTACTAGTGAAGTCTAGTGAATAATTGACTGTGGGATGCCTGTAATATCCATCTTCTGCAAAGGAAACTTGAATATTTTTTATTGATGATATAGGAATAGGTAGATTAAAATTGATTGATGCTTCAAAGAACCTTCAACATTGAACTTAAAAACTACTCATGAATAATGTCTTAATGGATCTGACTGTAATTGAACACATCTGAAGGCTTTTTACCAGAGGAAAATACAGATAACAATCCTAAAATTACTTCCTCGACTCATTGGTCACTAGGGTATCCTAATAGACAAGAAACTAAGGAAATGACCTTCCTAGACATCTCAAGGAACATGGCATTAGAATAGGGAGGATTGGTCCTGGGTAATTTAGAATTCTCAGGAATAAAAGATTCAAAAATATGAGCTCTTTTAGAAAATGAAAGTTTTTGGTAAATATCCATTAATGCATCATTAGAAAACATAATTAGGGATTCTTGAGAATTCAATTGAAGGGATTGCAAAATTGACTCAGGGGTTACATAAAACAAGGTTTCATTATTTTGAGAAATGATAGATCTCTGACTTGGGAGATAGTGAGCTTCACACCAGGTAGTGAAATATGTAAAATGGTATGTATGAGGGAAGATAAATTAAGGTAATCGGGATTCCTAGAAGGAAAATTCATCACTAGCATCCTGGTATTTTTGAAAGGCCTAATTGTGTAGTTCATAGAGGTCAAACTCGCAATTGGTCTCTACTATTTTAAATTTAGTGTCAACTCTTGGTAATTCATCTAAATTTATTAGAGAAGGAATCATTGGACTGTCAACAAATACTTTGGATTTTCCTTTATGAGGACCCATTAAAGAAAACAAAATTGTTGGGGATTAGTAGAATAGTTACCCTGAAATAGGATGATCGTAAGCTAGAAAATTGATGTCATTCACTTGCAGATTCGAGTTGGAAATATTGAATATAAGAATAATGCAACAAAGAAGGTGATTTGCAAAAGGGACAGGCCTTAAATCAAATGCTGATAATAGGAAAAATTGACTAATGGTAAATGGCGAGGGGGAATTAAATATTTTGAACGTTGGTAGGAAATTAATGCATAATGGTTATCTGATAAATCTATCGGGGAGGTAATGGTTAAATGTAGTGAAGGTTCTAGCGATAGGAGAAATTGGCGGGAGCAATAGTGGAAGGTTTGAGTGGAATAATGGTGGTTTATCGGGGGGGGGGGGTTGTTTATGGTTTTTGGCAGGAGGTACCGCAATGGATGTAGGGCTACCACCTACCCAAAGGCGGGATCGGGAAAATCACTTTGGAACCCCCCCCTCCATTAATTGTCGACAATGTCGGGGTCTCGCAAATGATCGGGGGTCGTTGATCTGGGTGGGCCTGATCTTATCCGTTCAAATGCAAACAATATTTAAATGTTATCCGAAAAATTGATCAAATAAATTTATTACATATAAATAATCCTTTTAAAAATAATAATGATTATTTAAAATAAAATGATAAAATAAAAATGATGCGGCATTTGAATGTGAACACAATACTAGGGATATTATTTTATTATTTTATTTTTTATCCCTTTCTTATTCTTTCTTTCTTTTGATTTTTTTTTTTTTAATTTCTCTTTCCTTTTCATCTCTTTATTTATTTTTCTATCTTTTAGTTATATATATATATATATATATATATATATATATATATATATATATATATATATATATATATATTATTTTTGAAAATAAAAGAAAAAATACAAAATATTACAAGGGTAAAAATAAGTTATAACATTGTGCACAAGCAGAGGTTCCTTGCAGCTTCAGAAGTCTTTCTTCTTCTATCCCCGTCATGACAACTGAGTGATCTGATGCTTTTTTGGCCTCAACCTTGCCATCAAACATATGAATGGAGCGTCCTTGCTGGCGGATGTGGACCAAAGACAACAAGTTTCTCCTCAACTCTGGGAGATATAGAGCATCATGTAGAAGAAAGTTTGGAAGACTAAGCAATTTGAGCATGATGGTGTCAAGTGCTTGAGTTTTGACTTGTCTACAAATATAGTGCTCCATCAACATTGTAAGTGAATTCTTCAAAGAAATATCTCCTGAAATTCATGTGGCAAGTTGCTCCTGAATCAAGCAACCAATCATATTTCCATGAAGCAAGTGAAGCATTGAATAAGTCTTCGGTTACTCCAATGTTGTAATGTGCCACACCATAATGGGCGGACTCATGTGCCTTACCTTTCCCTTTTTCAATTGCTTTACCTTTCCCTTCATTTCTTTCCTACTCAATTCGGTCCCAAGGAAACTTACAAGTGGAATATTCATGTCCATCTCTATTGCATCGTATGCAATGAAGATAAAATTTTTCTCCTTCGAATTGTCTACCCCCCCTTCCTCTAAAATTCCTCCTTCCTCTTTGTCTTCAGCCCCCTCTTCCTATAGAAGAATCTTGTGCACGATTCTTCTCCTTTGTGCCAGGCATACAATTTCTTTAGTAGAATGATGAGTTGTCTTCTTCCCAAAGGCCTTCTCTCTCTCAGCAAACTTCTTCTCAAGGGAGTAAAAGGTAATCTCCTTAAGGTTTCCACTTGCTTTCAATGACTCAAGATAATGTGAACAAGTTGGATATAGTGCCTTGACATAAGCTATGAGAGGAATATCTATCTCAACACTAGTGGATTTTATATCATCCATAATGGATCTTACTTCTAATTCTAAGGCAACAAGGTCATCATTTTTCAATTCAAGACTAAACAACCTAATCACCAATTGAACAACTTCAAGTTTAGAGTGTGAGTCATACAATTCCTTCAACTTCTTTAAGGGTTCAAAAGCATTTGAAAATGGAGAGATATGGCGACTCACCTCTTCATTTACTGATGCTATAATCAAGGCATAGGCCTTGATGTTCTTGTTTTCCCAAATGGCAAGCTCCTTGCCTGAAGTGGGTTTTTCAAGTGAATTGTCTCCTACACCTTCATAGACTCCTTTCCAAAACTCATTGAAAATGAGAGTGTTTTTTATCTTCTGGGACCACTCAGGATAGTTCTCCTTACTAGTGACAACCACTCCCACAACAGATATGAGTGAATGCATTCTTAAAAAAGGACTACGTGCTTCAAAATAATTACAGTAATTGCAATTCTTTGTAAAATAATTTGTTTTCTTAAAAAAAAATCAATTAAGAGTGTAGGCTCTCAATATACTTCCATCATATACCTTATGTAGACCATATATGTAATTTGATTATATGAAGCTTAACCATACCATATATGTCTTATTTAAAAAAAAACAATGCATTTATAAAAGAGCCAATGCACTTTCAAATAACGTACTTCATACCATACATGTGGAGTATTAAACAAATAAAACACATTGTCATATGGCTATACCTTGACCGGTCAGGAACAAGACTGCACCAAGCCACAATTACGTTGCACTGTGGAGGAAACATCTTTGTGGAATATTACCACAGTTAACAAACACTCACAAAACATTCAACTCATCTCTAGGAAGTATACTGACAGTCGTTGTTGTCACCAATTCTCTTTGTGCAGTTAATGGGAGATTGTGCATATTTTAATGGGAGACATATGTTGTTGCAGCGGTCTTGGACACACAAGATTTTAACACACAATATGTTGCTCCTACATACAATTTAAACAAAGCAGAGACCAATTTTTTAATGGACTGGCTATCATAGGTTTCATGGATTTAATGCATTCAACTAGGTTCTGGTAGAGGGACAAAGGATCGGTGTAAGCTTCACTTGGAGATGAGGGGATAAGCATACCACATGGGTTTTTTTATAAAAAAAATTCCACACAGACACAATACTGCCACCAACTTCAAAATATTTTCCTCATTCAATCAACTATAACTTTTTTGCACTCAATCAAATATTTTCCGCATATACGACATTCATCAATCATCAAACTTTTCAAGTTCTTAAAAGACTTACCACACGCTAGACACCACATAATTTGAACTACAATCACACCATTAAACACAACACATCCAGGAAGGCGCACCAGTATTTAAACTAGGTTGCAAATCAATGCCTCAATGCAAAAATACAACCTTTTCAATAGTAGGATAGAATACGACATGCAATCTCTACCAATGCATTCAACAACAATGCATGGGATTTTGCAGGGATATGACAGAGGCGTTAGTTTGCAAAAGATGCAGAACAAAGGCAGAAAGGAAGCCAAAAATGGTGTTGGATCTGATACCATGTCAGGCCAGGAGGTAACTCCTCAAATCAAATTGTGTTATTGCATTAAGATGGATCATAGATATATACATGGAGAGAGAGACTCTTGGGTTTCATCTCCTAGTGTCTCTTCGTCTTCTAATTCTCCTTATTTTCTATTTACAATATTTACATGGATTTACCTAATCCCAAATATTAGGTGTCAACATAACAAAAGGTCTATGATGATACAAAACAAAGGAGGACTGAGATGAAACCCCTTATCATCCTCTTAAGACATGAACATATAAATACATCTTGAAGAAACATCTAATTCAATACTATCATAGTAGTTTCTTATTTGAAGTATAATTTGTGTTTTCCATGGTATCTTGAAGGAAATAAATGGTCTTAGATTAATCAATTGGGCAAAGTCCAAGCTACTTACTAAGATATGCCTTTCATTTATTGAAATACATTGTGTATAACTAAACTTGAAGGTATTGTAAATTTGAAGATTGTAGAGGAATTGGATTTTCTTAGCCATATGAGTTGTAATCTTAAAGATAATGGGATAGGATAAATATAAAAAAAATTGATCAAATAAGAAAAATTAAGAAATCAAATACTAAAGCATGCATATCATGATTAATATGTTGTAATGTACAATCACTTAAAAAAGGTATTGATGACGAGTTAGAAGAACCACAAACAAGCAATCGCCATCTGATTAAAATGCCTTCTATAGAAAATTGTCTAAATTGTTTGTAAAAGAATCATGGACACAAATCAAATGTATATTCCAAATATAATTGTGTAAACCCCAATGATGAAATATATACCGAAAGTATAATTTTAAAAACACTAATACTTAATCATAAAATTGTGCCAAATCTATGTGAAAAAATTATATATCCAAACTTTAATGATATATATCTAAGCTCTAATTATATAAACACAAATCAAGAATATATATATAATATTGAATTTGTAATATTAGGGTTTATCACATTAATATTAATATTGGGATTTGTTGTAGCAGCTACAATCATCCTCCAAAATTTTGCCTTAGCTTCGTTTTGAAGCCTCCCTACCAACCATCCTTTACAGCGTGTCTTGCACTACCCAGGTACTTGTGGTTTTAGTTGAGTTTCTTTAGCTTATCATCTTGTGCTCGCTAACTTGTTTCCCTTTCACCCGCAGGTTGACCTCTCGTGACTTGGTCTTCAACTGATTTTTGTGCTGACTTGGAGAATTGCGCAGCACTGGAGGGAAACCAACCTTTCTCTTCAGAATTGTGCAGTGCATCAAGGCATCCAACTACTCTCCAAAATTGCGTAGAGCATGCAGGCTGCCTTCCCCTTGAAAATTGCACAGAGCATGTAGGCTACCTTCCCATTGAAAATTGCGCAGAGCAGCCCATCACCAAGCTTGCTCTCATAATTTGCACAATTCTAGATGGAAGCCTTGGCTTTAGTCCAGAAATTCCATAGAGATTGAGGGATAGCCAGAGCCACTCAACCCATAAACTGTGCATATGTCATCTTGAGACATGTCGTTTGTTGCGTGTGCTCACAAGTTGACAGGTTCCCTCTAGGACTATGAAATCTTATTGTTGTAGCTAGATCTTCAAGGAGATATTGCTCCATGATCTCATGCTTGATTGAGATCACCAGAAAACAAAATATAATGGCTAATGCAATCTAATAATGGCCCCTTAATCCAAATTTTCATGCATGCAGAAAGCAGTCAGATCTATGCTATAGATAAGAGATCACACCTGGAATCCTCGCACGTCAAGGAAAGGTTTTGAGTTTGATGTAGATCTTGCACTCCACTCAAGCGATCCAACACATCTGCATGAGATCTCTATCCCTACACACAAACACAACTAGACAAGGAAAACAGTTGATCTTCATCAGAAGATTGTTAGATCAAAAGCAATAAATACGATCATATAATATACTGAACACAAATTCATGTAAGGAAGGGAACACAAATTTTTATTAACCATATAAATGGAACTACATCAAATGTATATCATCAACACAAAGAAAATCCTCTCCTCCAACTTGCAGTATGGCCTCCTCTCCCTAGGCAGCGGAGCTCTCGCACTGTCGTTTTTGGTCCTCCCCCTATTCCCTCTTGGTGAGATTATAAAGGCTCATTCCATCCTCCAAGAGAATGTATCTAGACACCTAGGGGATTGAGAAGTTAGGAAACTTATACAACAATGGACCCTAGCTAACTCATACACAAGTGGGTGAAGTTGATCTCCTTGGGAATGAAAAACTCTAGAAACCTTTTGCACAATTATGAGATTTTTATCAATTATCTCAATTATGAAATAAATATTATCTCAAAATCATTATATTTTGGCAAAATAATTATGAGAAATTGCTTAATTATGTAATTTAACCCTTTTAACATGGGATAAATCTCACATAAGCAAAAGAAAAGGTGAAAAGGGGATGCATTTAAGCCAAACAACTGAGGTAAGTTGATATTGGGTTTCTCTCACTATAAAGGAGTGGAAAATAGGGTTATAACAGATGCCCCCTAATGCATGAGGTCAGACGAGAAATTGATGGTGAAAATGCATTACAATAATACTCAATTCCCAAAATGGGAGGAAGGAGCCAAGACTACGAAGTTGGATTGGAGGAACTCAAGTTTTGAAGGCTCAACTTTGTTGAAAACATCCGCAATGTGGGCATACACATGCTCTGTCATAAGAAAGTACTGAACATGGCCTCCATAAAATACACTACAGATCCATGACATGAAATGCTAAAACATGGCCACGAAGACATACACAATGGATCCATGTGGTTCAACAAATGAAGCATAGCCACTAACAAATACAAGCGTGGATCTATGTCATAGTATACATCAGTAGGACTATGGACGCATGACAGACAGAGAAGTGTCTCAAGGTAGCCCTCAAAGTACATAAATGATACATAACTCCAACGCAACCTGGGAAGGATGCCATATAAGAGTGAGATGTCTCTAACCCGGAGTCTTCAACATAACCTTAATGGTACGAATATACACCATGCAGATAGATGAGTTGATGTTGAGAATGAAAGAAACCGCCTGATTACCAGTCAATGAGGTAAACTAGTAACAGACACGGGGCAATCCACCAATGAGGAAAATGGATCCCAAGGTACCTAGTACAATCCACTAAGTGTGAATAGATGAGTTGAGGTCAAAAACTAGTGAACTCGATCAATCATGAGACAATGATGAAAACCCATCTTCGATCACGAGGAAGCCTACCACTGAGGTCGAAGCTCCAAGGTACTACTAATTCCTAGATCAAGCTCCTGGATAATGAGCTGAAGTCGATAAGAGAAGATCCATTGAAGGAGGGCCTTAATGTATCCCCCATCAATCGACATGGAACAAACCAAGATGATGTGATGAAGAGATGAAGTCATGAAGCAGTGAAGTACAATTGGCACAAGGATGGCCGACTCAAAAAGGGAAACATGCTACTATAGATGGCTGAAACAAGTTGAGATTTCCCTTGAACACATAGCAGCACAAAAAAAGAATGACTTGGCAACATGACTAATGATCACCAGGTGATATCATGAAACGATGTAGGAGGCATCGAAGCATGCTCCATATGACTAGAAGAGTAACTAGTCAGAGAAGTAAAGAGACTCATATGGAGGGTACGGCTTCTGGGCAAGCTAAAACCCAACAGTAAGATAATGGGACAGACAAGTGTCATGTTCAAGGGTGACATAACTAATTATGCCACTTTCATGACTAATGGAAATATATGTTCCCCCCCTTCTATTTTTTATAAGTTCCTTTTTCGTAAAGTTCTCCCCCAAGCCCGAAAAAGAGATACAAGTATATAAGGGGGAACCTCCTAATCACAATAGACTAGGGTATTCCTTTTTCCTAACTAGTCTATCCCAGTCCAGAAAAGGGTTAAACTTATACTGGGTAGATGACACTTTTGATACTTTAACGAGCGTGAAGTAAACAAGTTCACTCGACAATATTTTCTAAATTAAGGAGTCTGAAAAGAGCTTAATGGAAACTCCTCTTGGAGGAATGAGTGGTATAGAGGGTAGCAATTGGTTCCGGTAATGATGGAACTGCTCATGAAATAAAGAGGACAAGAGGTGAGATAATAGGACCACTCACTGTAGCGGTTCCTCCAAGAAAGGGTAAACACCAAGTGAAAGCGGGTGGTAGCCCAAGCAGATGATGATGATGGAAGAGAGAAACCAAAGCTCATCATGCAAAAGTAAATTGATAAAAAATGGCAATCACAAGGGAGAAAAATAGTGGAATCCTCTTGGGGAAAACCCAAAAATATGACGAAGAAGAGGACATGAGGATCAGATTCTAGTTCATGGAGGGTCAGAAGGAGGAATTCCAAGAAGGAGTAAAAAATGTTTGCATGGACACCACCTTGGCAAAAAGGTGCTAACTGGCGTATCCATGACTAGGGAAGATATACCACCAAGTTATGACATGCATAAAGGAAGTGGCAAAAGTCACAACTTGACGAGGTTGCACCTAAGGCATAAATATGGCACTCACGGTCAAAATGCAATGGTGATAGTGATATATGATCTACCCCTATATGCCAAGCTCAAGAGAAACACACCTAAGGTCCAATGGATGTCGTAATAGAAGCACCACCTTGTCCTATAAAAACCATCCAGAAAGATTAGACCCATGGTTAAATCACATAATGAAAGACATAAACATGAATGAGATAAAAATAGGACCATGTATTTTTTGGTTTGTTTTTTGAATTTTATAAGTTTTTGGAATTTTGGCATAAATAAGGAATACAAAATACTCGCATTACACACCAAACCAAAAAGGGTAAAGAGTCACACTTCTATGTACAATATGTACAAGTGCAACACAGTCCAGTAGATCACACCAAAGTGTGCCCACAACTGGGCACAGGCCAAGGTTTTCCATACATGAACTCATGGAAGGTAAATATACCATATGTCTCACCAATGTGGGGCCATGCCAAAGGAAATCACACTGCCCAATCCAGAAAGGTTGACATAAAGGGGGTATAAGATGCTTATCAAAAGGTCGAAAGGAAGTGGGAAATTCAATGGCAGGTTCAACATTAGAATCCCAATACTTGACTTGGCTCATGGGTGGAAACTCCAAGGAAATCCGGGAAGGTTCCCCCTAAGTCGATTCAAGATTTAAGTTACTAGGCTCTACTCATTCTTCATCGGGGAGACTAAAGGAAGAAAGAGGCATAACCTACCTATGATGATCAGTGGGTAGATCCATGACCACCAAGTTGACTAACCAAGGAGGCTCATCATCAAGGGAGTCATGCGGAATAAGAAGAGAGGTGGCCTGTGTGGGCAAAAGCACCTAATCATATTCCATATTGGGATGGAGTTTCTGACCAGCGTTAGGAGGTACTGACAACATTTCCAAAGAGTCAATCTCTTCCACAATAGGTGGCCGAGGGTGCTAATTAGCTTGTTCAACTTCCATAGAATCAGGCGGCACCACCCAAGGATCAGGAGGTCTATGGGGTCCATGGGTGCCAAAAGAGATCATATGCATAGGAGTTGTGGTAGAAGTAGAAGGAGTGTTGGGTAGAGGGAGTTGAGGAAGGACTCCCATAAGGGATGAGATTTTAAATAATCCCATGCCAACACTCTCATACTGACCAAGTTTATCTCTCACGAGTGGTACAAAATTTCCACATGAGCTGATGGCACGCAAAAGTCAAGTTGATTGATAGTGACAATTTTGCCTTAATGAGGAAAGAAAAGTACACGAAAAATAGATGAGACGACTGCGGTCATTTCATAAAACCAACTACGGCCAAGTCCTAATCTAATGTGGTGTCGACAACCTCGACATCAACATGGATAGTTTCCCTCCTAACTCAATGGAAAAATTTGGAAGAACTCCCTTTGGAACAAAGTTGTGTCTATCAAACGCTTGGAGAGTCGTGTTGGATGTGGTGAGTGTTAGAGAGCCAATAGCCTTCCATCATGATGCTTACATGACGTATGTGGAAGATCCCTCATCCACCAAAGTGCGATGAATATTCCTATGGGAAACACACACGATGATTTGGAAAGAAATCTGATGGGAAAGTCGAGGAGCGACTTTATTAGCGTTAAAAGTGACAAGACTAGATTCAGATAGGTCAACTCCACCAATGGCAGACTACAAGGCTTTGCGCTACTGAGGACAACTTTGCAATACCTCCATGGCAAACATGGCACAAGGAGCCTGGGCTAGATCTTCAATAATATTGTAGTGTTGAGCAGCCCTGGTAGAAGGATTGTGTGTTTTCTTTCGAAGAACACCCTTGGGACGGTGATAGACAGGTTTCACAGGCTTATCTAGAGTGAGAAGTCCAGTGGAGGGTAGTGGATTTGATGATTCCTTAGATGGGGGACTCGAATAAGGAACATCATTAGACTTGGCTCACATGGTCGTATTAAGATCCTCCTTGCACATGAAGACGGATTCATTATGAGAAGATGGCCCCTTGTTGCCCCTTTACAGAGGGTGAGAAGGTTGAGCAACCATCTATTGTTGGGGTTGCGTAGGGAACAGATGGGTTAAAATAGCAAGCTATTGAGTAGACGGTGGTGAAAGAAGCATATGGATCTCATCCATTCAAGGTCATTCGTGAGTAAGATGGTCCCCTTGACAAATTTTACAAGGGAACTTGACATTACGACGAATTTCACTAATGCCCCCTCCCTGACTCTGAGGGTTGGATTGAGACTCTAAGCATTTTGATTCTTTTGTTTATTTCACTTATTATTCTTCTTACCACTAGATTGTTGATTTTTCTTCGGTTGAGTGGAATTCACCGTGAGAACATTAGTGGACAGCTCAGGAGCGATTGCTTTAGCATAGCTTGATGCACTTGTTGGGGCTTGAGATGTAACAATCAATTTCCCAAGTTGGGCAACAAGTTGGCTCACGGAATTGGAAACAGACCCAATCACACCATCGGCATGTGGGTTAGGAACATGTTTTGGAGGGTCAACAGAAAGCGTAGGGGCATTAGGCAACACTTCATAAAGCATACCCAACTGTGAATAGATAAGATCCAACTGTTGGGCAGCTAAAATAGCTTGTTCCTTAGTAAGGGCTCGAAACATAGACACATCCTTGGAAATTTGAGGTCAGAGAGATTGAATGAACTATTTACATAAGATCTCATTAGGTAACTTAGTTCTCACCAACCTCTTGCTATGGTGCCACTCATGAATATGATCAGAGATTAATGTAGCATCATCTTGTTTGAAATTATACAAGAGGTCAGAGTTGATATCATACTGAGTAGGTAACTGGAAATGTGTCAGGAAAGTTTGAGCAAGGGAGACAAAGTCATTGTAGGATGCGGTATCTAACTTAATGTACCACTTTGCGGCATCCCCGGTCAACACAAGTTGGAATAAGTGAAGTTTAACATAATCATACACTAAAGAATTAAATGAATACCTATGCGTGGATGGATTCTCCCCAGGATTTCCTTCAAACTTGGGAATATCGGATGGTAATTTGGCGAGCATAGGTGGCCACCAAGGATCATGATGTATGAGGTCATTAGTCAGTTTCACCAAATCCGGTAAATCGATAGAAGATAAGAAAGGATTTTGGAGTTGACTAAATGGGTCATAGGAAGGAGAGGCCTAACCAACCATGTGGTTCCCCCATATGAGGAGTGGAAAGATGCACCTGCGAGTGAAGAAAAGGGTTTGCCCCATCATAGGAATGATGCGGGATAGCATGACTGGTAAATGGAGGTTGCCCCCTAGGGTAAGTACTGCTAGAGAGCAAATGACCCCTAAAAACATGGATGCTGATGGGGTTGTACCCAGGTATGGGAAAAGGACCAATTTGTGCAGTAGGACCGACATAAGGAGGATACCATATGTGAGAAACGGTACTGGCAACAGGGTTGCCCCTAGGTAAACTAGCTCCCCAGTAGAAGTACTGGTAGGTGGAGCCCCTCCAAAAAGAGAATTGTACCAAGCCTGTGACATAATAGAAGTGGTGTTGCCCCCAAGATGACTAAGGACAACGGATGATCCTCCCCACATATTATTGGACGTAACCATGCCTAACTAAGAGACAAGAATAATTAGTTGGGCAAAATATGGGGTAAAGATTCCTTAACCTACCGGCTGACTAGTCTGGGGTGTCATGGTCAACATAGGAGATGGTGTGGACATGGAAAATTTCGAGAAATTTGCAGCATTCATAGAAGGAACTGGTGGAATGCACTAAGAAGAAGTAAGAGGTGTGGATGGAGGAGTGGGTATAGCCACACTAAGAGGTGGAAATGATGTCATGGTAGTTGATACAGCTGATGCAGAAGGTAAGGACATCCCAGACTCCACCATAGCGTAAAGTACAGAAAAAGGCATGTGAATCTAGGTAGGTGTGGAACCATCAGGGTTCAATCACAATAAATCAGGTCCCAATGGATCAGTCAAATGTGGGTTGGTAGGAGCATCAGAGTTGTTTGCCAAAATCTTGATAGAAACCAAATCAGTACTGGAAGGACCAGGTAAAATCCACGACAATGTGGTGGTCTAAGTCTTGACAACCGATGGGTACTCTCTATGTAGGGGTAACAAGTCCACCTCGTTCAGGAGGCAAACCATGAATACGACACGACCGTCGATGAAAAAATTCAGCCAGGGTGGTAACTTATGATTTGAGTACAATTATGTTAGTACAAACACCCTAAGGCTAAAACTACAGAGTCAGACCAAAGAGCACACACTAGAAACATCCTAGAAGATAGCACATGCAAACCAAAATACAAATAAGATGGTGGTGGAACAGTTATACTAGTGACCTACTTCCTAGTCTTTTTATCTACGAACTTGGTGCAAGTGCCCTTATTTTCCATGGGGCACCCTCCGAGAGGACTGAGAGAGTATGACTAATATCTGTCCCAGGTACAGAGAATACGAACCCGACCCTGGACCAGTGTATAAGCCCTAAGAAGATAGGTCACTATGGTCACCATGTACAATAACACAACCTGGGGGGCCAGTCGCAGGACAAATCCACATGCAAGGGTAGGAAAATTAACCCCAAAAGGAGTTAAGACTGAAATCCCCTTGAGAGTTTCCTCCCAATTTGTCCCTAAGTGAGATGACACTGTTTGTATGCATGGAGAATCTGCTATACCGCACCACCCAAAACTAAGCGAAAGGGGTTGTGCCAATTCGCCTAGCCCAAGTGTTACCTCATGCTTGACCCTTTTATGAGAGGGCTTCCCAGACTGCACTACTGCAAATGGATTTAACTCCCTACTGCAAGATGCTAAGTTAATTTTGCAGTCTTGGAGTAGTTAACTCACACTACTATCTCCAAGACCCTATCCCAAGCTAGTGTTGGTGTACTACCAGTGAAAATAAAAGACGATTTTAGTTAATTTTATTATCATGTTGATTTTAGTCATTGTTGTTTACACAAGTGGGATGTGCACGTGAAACTAAGATGGTGTGAATGAATCTTAGTTAGTCACCCTAGTGCAACTATATGCAATTTTCAATTTTCAATTCGATGAATGTTAACTACAGGAGGGTAAGATCCTTCTAACGCACCAGTGGCTATTATGATGCACCTCTAAATCTTATTGAAAGAAAATTATCCCAAATTTTGTGAATTAATGACCTAAAACAAACCAGGAAGGCAAACCAAAACAATCTAAAAAAAAAAAAAAACGAAAGGAAAAGACTCCCAAGCAAGAACGCAAAGCACTCTAGAAGCGTCACAACTAGGAAAAACAAAGCCCAATCAAAGAAACACACTGAAAAAAATCAAATCGAAAGAAAAAAGTGAATAAGGGGGGCAAATGTCATCAAGCTAGGGCTATAGTATAATGGCTCAAGAAAGACCTATGTTCTACAAGGGTAAAAACCAGACCCTAGATGTAGGAAGGCCTAAAAAATATCATATGAGAGTGATACAAAGCAATGAAAACACACTCAAAAGAAATTTCCTAGATGACAATTGCACAACCAATCACAACACCACTAATTGTGATGAACACAAACAAGAGAAAGAATAGGTAACTTAAAAACAAGTGACCAAGCCACACAAAGGTAAAGAAAGACCAAAGTGGGATATCAAAGAGATCTAAGTAGTTACCAAAAGCAACCAAATAGATCTGAAACAAAGATCCAAAGATGAGAACACTAGTCCTCAACCAAAGAACACAAAGAATTCTTTAAGAGAAACCTTGAAGAACATAAGCAATGGGTGATCCCAACCAATAAATAAGAAATGGCTCATATCTAATAGAGATTAGCAAAGAACATAAATGAAAATAAATAGATCCAACAAATAGTATCAAGTTTTGAAGAACACACCTGAAAAATCAAGAAAATAAGCTGAAAGAAAACCCAAAAATTGGGGAAAACGGATAGAAAACAGGCTGATTTTTCAACTAGCCATATCTTCCTCATACAGAGTCTTCTGTTTTAGATGGATTTACAATTATGTCGTTATTTTCACTTAATTATGTATAGAAAAGAACATAAATGAATAGAAAAAATCAGTTGCACGCGAGGGCAGAAGAAAAACAAACTGCCCAATTTTCAATTGGCCATAACTTCTTCATACGGAGTTCGTTTTTTGTGATTTTTTTTGGGGGGGGGGGGGGGTAAAATTATAAGAGGAATTCAGATCTGTGGTTATTTAAATCAAATTATATACAGAACATTAAAGAATTTGATTTCAATTCTCAGATTTGTTATTCCCTCATATAAAAAACAAAAATGAAACTCTAGATCTAAGATCAGCTTAGATCTGAAGCAAGTAAAATGAAAGGAGATCAAAATGAATCCAAAAGATTATAGAGAACTCAATGGGAACAAGAGAAAACCAAAAAACATAAATAAGAAGAGGAGATCTCAAACAAAGAGGGAAAAATAAAGATGCTCTCATTGAAAGCCCCAGTTCTGTTGCAGCTAGATCTACAAGGAGCTATTGCTTTGTGATCTCATGCCTGATTAAAATCACTAGACAACAAATATAATGGCTAAGGTGATCTAATAATGGCCCCTCAATCCAAATGGTCATGCATGCAACAAGCAGTCAAATCTATGTTATAGATAAGATATCACACTTGGAATCCTCGCATGTCGGGGAAGGGTTTTGAGTTCGATGTAGATCTTGCGCTCCACTTGAGCGATCCAACATGTATGCACGAGATCTTTATCCATGCACACAAACACAACTAAACAAGGAAAATAGTTGATCTTCCTCGGAAGATTGTTAGATCAAAAGCAATAGATACTATCATATAATATACTGAACACAAATTCATGTAAGGAAGGGAACACAAATTTTTATTAACCATATAAATGGAACTACATCAAATGTATACCATCAACACAAAGAAAATCCTCTCCTCCAACTTGCAGTATGGCCTCCTCTCCCAAGGCGGCAGAGCTCTCGCACTGTTGTTTTTGGTCCTCCCCCCTATTCCCTCTTGGTGAGATTATAAAGGCTCATTCCATCCTCCAGGAGAATGTATCTAGACACCTAGGGGATTGAGAAGTTAGGAAACTTCTACAATAATGGGCCCCTAGCCAACTCATACACAAGTGGGTCAATTTGATCTCCTTGGGAATGACAAACTCTAGAAACATTTTGCACAATTATGAGCTTTTTCTCAATTATCTCAATTATGAAATAAATATTATATCATAATTATAATATTTTGGCAAAATAATTATGAGAAATTGCTTAATTATGTAATTTAACCCTTTTAACATGGGATAAATCTCACATAAGTAAAAGAAAAGGTGAAAAGGGGATGCATTTAAGCCAAACAACTGAGGTAAGTTGATATTGGGTTTCTCTCACTATAACGGAGTGGAAAATACGGTTATAACACTTGCCTTGCATGCATGGGTAGCTTTTTCCTAAAAAGGAAAAAAGCATCCTTAGATTTTAGGGATCTTTTTTTAACAGCTAGAGGTTAAATTCAAAAGTCATTTTAGAAACCTCCCGCCAAGTGTCACTTTTTCCTAGAATTATGGCATGTGTGTCATAAGCCTCAATCTTGTCAAAACTATTTATTCAATGCTTTAAAACTCATATTCACTTCGATCTTCGAGCTCTGGCATTCCCAATGCATTTAGGAACCTTCGACACACTTATTGCGCATTTTTCCGGGTTAGTCTACTTTTCATGTCTTTTGCTGCTTTTCTATCACTTTTTGTATTTCGATTTGTGTGAGTGTTATTTGCTTGGTTTTTTTGAATGCTTGTTGTCATTTTAAGCATGTTAGTTTGTATAAGCATTTTTTCAAGTTTTTCATTACATTTCCTTGTTGTCACATGCATAACATTGTTTCTACACTTATGGTCATCGTTGCTGTGACTCGCTTCACACACCTCATTGTTTTCCCATTTTACTGAATCCTGCACTCACTGATTGCATGCATGTTCATTTGCTCATTCTTGCACCCAACTTCACACATGCATTCAGTCCTTACTATTTTCAAGCACCCATTGATAGGTTTGAGCTGCCTTGGCCCGGACCTTGCCTTGCCCAGCTTGCACTGCGCATTTCTAGGATGGAAGGATTTGCCTTGCTCCTAGAAATTACATAGAGCCTGCCTCACATTGGCTTCCTAGGATTTTCTCTACACAATTCTAAGAGGTAGTGCCTCAAGTGGTTCCCAGAATTACGTAATGCCATTTTCCTGGGTTGCAGTCATGCTGATTGAAACTGTGCATTGCACAGTTCCAGTCATCAATATGCCAAGTTGGATTGTGCTCTTCGTAGTTTCAGAAGTCACTCACCTCACTAACAATCAAGACTGTGCTCTACACAGTTTTGGCAGTCAGTCTCCCATCCTCCTAGAGAAAATTGTGCAAATTTTCCAGTCAGTCACCCAGGTGTGTTGCATGTTAGCCCTCAAGTTGCTTTTGGTTTTCATGACAGTTTGCTTGCCATGAGTGTTTCTCTATCTCCAGTTATCACAGGTGTTCATCAATTTCTCATTAATACAAGTACAATGGCTTCCAAGAGAGAAGGGTCAAAGGACACAGTTGAGAGCACAACTAGAGATGTGGTCGAGCAAGTGTCTATGAGATTGCCCATCTATGAAAACACTAAGTTGTTTATAGACAAGGAGATCAATATCAAATGGCAGGACATCAATGACATCTTTTTAGGCACCTTTGAGGAGAATTTGGAGGACTGCAAAGTCTATGTCAACATACACAAGTCTGGCTTGTATCGGGTTGCATGTGGTATCTCGCATTTCCATGCACAGACATGATCCATTGGATTGTATTGCAAACTGATCCAAAGGCAATGGTGTTGAGTAGTGCTAGTGGAAAAAAACTTGCTATCTTCAGGGAAGAGAAATTTCAGGAGATGTATCACTTTCCGCAGTCGGTGAACACAATGGATGCACCCTTCACCAATCCCAACAACATTGCAAACTCAAGAGACATCTTGAAGAGTTGGGTGAGATATCCATATAAGTTTAGGATAACACCCAACCAGGTATAAAAGACAAATATACTATGAAAGGCTTATCAATTCTTGGCCATCTTTGCATGTCACTTATACGACCAAGAAAGTACAGAGACCTTCCCACAAATTTGGGTGATTGTGTTGGATCAACTGGCGAATGAAGCAAGACCTTTCAATTGGTCCGATATGTTGGCTCTCCAACTGAAGGGGCAAGTAATAGATGCCTGGAATCCACCCAAGTGTCAACAAGCAAAGCTATTTATGTTTTCCTACATTATTGATGCCCGTTAGCAATTCCCTGGCTTGGGTTTGGAATGGACACCTTCAGAAACCTCTGTGCACACCTATTGCAGGTTGTTCTCCGAGTGCAGCTTCCGTGGAGTTATACTATAGCTATTAGACCACTTCGTCACCCTAGTGTATAGGATGATCTTTGAGCAGGATCTGCCTTGCATGTCACAGGCAACGATGGAGGCATTGGTTAACGTAATAGATTGGTATGCCTCACCCCTTAGCACCTTCATCCAGATGTACATCGCGGAGAAGGCTCCGCATGTTTTACCGAAGTTTTCCATGGAAAAGTTGGCCATGAAAGAGGTTGCATACCACATCTGGAGAGGGTTGTCAGTGAAACTGCACATGAAGAAGAAGACATCTTGGCCCGATCTTCCTTTGCGGATCATGTTGTATGAGATCTAGAATCTCAAGCATGCTGAGGCCGAGATGGAGGAATTCAAGAAGTTCACCTTCGACACCATAAGTTTCAATCCATATGACTCGCATCGCTTAGTGGAAGACTATTGTGCGAGAGTGTATCATCCATGGATCCACAGGGCATTCCATTAGCCTAAGGGAGACCCGTGGAGATACTGCTATAACTCCTCAAGGCTCAATGAACCAGTCAGAGTGGCTGTAGAATGGTTAGCAGTGCACAAGGCAGCAACATCTTAGAGGGCAGCAACATCAGCAACAACAGAGGGCACCAAAATTGTGCATGACAAAGGCAAGAGAAAGGTTGCCGACAGTGCAAAGGCGGAGCAAAGCTGCAAGTTCAAATCATATCCACTTGTATTAGGAGAAAATTTGGAGATTGAGGAAAAGATGTGATAGTGCATGTTAGGCATGGAATCCCCCCAAGGCATGTTTGGGGGCTCAAATCCCAAGTTTTGATCCAATATTATTGTAAAGACTCCGTGAATTGCAGGCGTGGAGTGCGAAATGTATGATAGAGTCACAGCGTTGTACGCCCTAGTTTTGTAATGTAATGTTGGCCTACCCATGGTCTGCAGACCATGGGATTGTATAAATAGAGTGAGGCTCTAAATGTAAAAGAAGGTAATGGAGATAGCGGAGTAGTAGAGAGAAGAAAGAGTCTAAGTGACTAAGTGTGTCTTTGGGTCGTAGAGTAGGAGAAGGCTCTGCAGCTGAGTGCGCAGAGGCCTAGTAGTCCGCAGCTGAGTGTGCGGACCCTTGCAGCTAAGTGCGCAGGGTGGAGTCGAGTCTGTAACCGAAGAAGAGATTAATAAAGAGAATTTTTATCATAATTTTGTGTATTTGTTCTTGGGTTAATGCATGTTTTATGTAAATTGCAAATATATTGGTTATTTACTATGCGCACCTATATGAAGGATTTATGTTGTTAAGTATAACCTAAAGCACACAAGTAGGCTAAAATAGTAAACTAACATTGGAATACTAGTAAGGACTGGGGTAATAACAATGTTCGACCCCTGAGTAGGGTTGTGGTAGCATCTTAGGCTGCGAGGTACGGGACATTGTGTGTAGTGACGTGCGCGCAGGGTCGAACCGTAGACCACTTGAACTCATCAGACATCTCCACGGTGCAGAAACTTGGTTTTAGCACCCTCCCATACTACTTCGGGTGAGACCTCATTCCACGCTCTGCAGACTATTGTCGAAAGGGCTAGTAGTACTAGGATTTGTTAGGCTAAATCACCTTCGAACCTGGGTTAGGCCCCAACAAGCCAACAAATGGTTCCATTGCCAGGACTAGGATTTGCATGAGATTTCTGATGTCATTCACTGGAATCTGACAAAGAAATAAATTGAAGAGTGGCTGGACAGAAAGATTCACAAGTTCACGGCGCAGGAAAACAGGAATCTGCGAGTATTGAAGGAACAGTAGTTAGAGCACTACTTATATACGAAATTCACAAAATTTTCTTTGCATCTTTCCCCTCTGAGTTGTACGAGTGGATCGCAAAGCTAGCAGACAATCAGGGAAGGTGTAGGCTCGACAAACCTATTGTGTGGACTCCAGAGTTGGTGCACAGACTAGAAGCATTAGGAGATAAGATCGTGCACGCTGTGGACCATTGGCTTGATTGAATTAAAGGAGGGTTTATGATCGAGTTCGCAGCAGATAGTCAGTTAGCTAGAACGAGGCGGAACGACACTTCCTCAAAGGACCGCGAGGTAAGTACATTAAATATTTGAATACTTGGATTAAAATGCTACTATGTGAAAAGAGGGTTATGCAAATAAATCGATGTTTGGGACTACGCGAAGTGGGAGGATCTACAGAAATGAAGGTAGCGAAGAATTAAAGACTAGTCCCTTGATTTCACCTCCACGGGAGAGCGAGGAGGAGCTCGCAAAAGTTTCACCAAGAAGTGCGATCAGTCTGATAAGACAGCGAATTCTACGCATACTACCCCCACCCACACCACCACCAGTTTCACCATCCTCACCCCCATCTTCACCCACACCACCTCCGCCACCACCACAGTTCAATATGGCGAGCACAATAAAGTTGTGGTTTACAAAGCAGTAGGGAATGAAGACACAGACCAATTTTGGTTTGTGGTAAAGGCTGTATGGGAAGCGCAAGGAGTCACGAATGATACTATAAAGAAGGCAACGTTGGTCAATGCTTTGCAAGATTGCGCACTGACGTGGTACATTAAGCATTCCAATGACAATCCAAATGCAGGAATCGCGGATATCCAAGCTACGTAAACAAAGAATTTAGCAGGCCAAAATCAAAGACATAGTTGATTATCGGATTTAAGGAAATTGCGATGCTTCCAGGTGAAACCCCCTGGGAGCTGGATCGGAGACTGAAGTGTATGATTTGTGAATCCAACATGACCTTGACGGATGGGCAACACCGCGCATGGTTTGTAGCATCGCTTATGTTGCATCTAAGGAATGCATTATCACAACAGAAGCTATCAACTCAGGCCGAGGCCTTGGAGATCGCAATGAGACTGCACAAGACCACGATACAAGATCCTAATTTGGGAGTCCAACAGATCCATGTGTAGTTGAAGAACTTGTGTCTTGAGATGCAGAGCCTAAAACAATACAGGACAGCTCGCCCAGAAGCACACAAGGAGGTATGCTGCATAAAGTGCAAAGTCCAGGGACATGACAAGGCCCATTGACCAGTCTTCGCGAACTACCTAGTGGAAAGGGAAGGCCAATGTACCCAAGGACCTAGATGAAACTAAGATTCCACTCCAGACCCCGCTCCTCCCAGATGACATTGTGTTTGAAGGCATGCACCTGGGCCGCGTGCCAACCATGAAGTTTGAAGATTGGGACCTCATTGACCACGAGAAGTTCCCTCACCATGAGACCGGGAACCTCATGAAGCAAATCACTATGGGGATGGTGACAACGTTAGAGCCACAGAAGTGGCTGCGTGGAGTGGAAAGGGTCGGGCTGCTGAAATTACTATGGTTGCCGCATTTCCACCGTGCGACAATAACCATTTTCGTCATTAGGAAGCTACTCTGCCTGGTGCATGATGAGTATTTATGGTTGGAGGAACCTATCCCCATCATGGAAGACCTAATTCACCATGTTTCCCAGCTTCCCTACAAAGGAAAGGACCTCGCAACCATATCGGAAAGAAAGGGTAGTGATTTGGCCCTCGCGGAGGCCATGAAGACGAAGTACAAACTGGAGAAGAAGAAGAGGGGCTACGCCATCTCTAGCATCAAGGACAAAATGGTATGCATGGAAACCCAAATCCTGGCCGACAAAGTTATGCAAAAGTGTCGCGCAGACGAGGTACCTGCACTGGTGATCGCACTGGCCGAGCAGTGTGCGGAGGGGGTCCAGTTTAACTGGTTCGAATTCCTCTGCACATAATTTTTGGAAAATTGTCGCGAAGCCTAGGAGCAGGGTAAAACCTTCCACTATGCATGGTTGTTGCTATCCATAGTGCTCGTAGGGGGGAATTGCCAGAGGATAGTCAATTCCCCATAATTGACAGAGAATTATCGGAGGCCCCGAAGTACGCTTCACTCTAGGCCATGAAGGATGTGAAAAGGATACGCGATAGCAAGATCTTTTGGGTGCTCATGGAGATGAACATCCAGATGTGGATCAACCGGAAGCCGCGCTTGTCACCCATGGTGTACAACAGTCTGTAGATTTTTGCAGACTTTAAGGCTGATATGCACAACATCTTTATCAGGGCATGCAAGGATCTGGAAAAGCAGTGGATGAAGCTACCTTTTGTAGCCATTGACGACACCATTTTAACTATCTTGGAGGCATGGCCCCTAGAATGGTGTGCCCCCAGATCTTGCAGAACTCAAGAGGGTGGCAACGCAGAAGAAGAAGGATGATGCCAAGTTGCGCGTCACACAATTGGCCAATAAAAGGCAGAAGGAAACAGCAGCAGCTGAGGTACAGGCAACGTGGGAAGTGGCACAGAAAGCCGACGAGCAGAAAAGGCTGCAGAAGTAGTAGCAGCAGTACAGGAGGCAGAGGAAGCAACCGCGAAGGCAGACGAGGGCAAAAAAATGCCCTCGTAGGGGCAAGAGACAGAGGAAGCATAAATAGTAGAAGGAAGTGTAGAGCCAAGGACCGCCCCCACACAGTCGAAGCGCCCATACACGACAGAATGAACAAGGTCAAGGAAGAAGGTCAAGGCCTCGAAATTGGCCATTAACCTGATCACCCTAACTGAGGGTGATCTGCATGACATCAGCGAGATGGTGCGCGATGTCACCAATGAGGCCCTTCAGGATTTTATGCAGGAGAACCAGATTGTGTTGGGGGTCCTCAGAGCGCAGTTGCAGGAGTTACAGGTGCGTCCCCCTCAGGTGGGTACCCTTTCAACCCATCTCGCAGCAGGATCCTCAACAGTAGAGTAGATGTTGCACGCACAGATGGAAAACACAATAGTGTTGGCCGAAGGGGCCCTAGTGGCAGCGAAAGAGGCCGATAGATTTTCAATTAGCATAATGAAAGGCCTTGGCCTTAATCTGGTTTCCCTTCTGCGTGAGACACTATATCTGTTACAGGAGGGGATAACGACAAAGCTGTGTGCTAGGGAGAGTCACGTGATCCAAGTCCTCAACGAGAAAAAGATAAACATGGAACAAGTCAGCTTGTAGCGCGACGAATTGGTGTCATAAAATCAACACTTGGTGCAGGTGTTGGCCATCCCAGCAGATCTACTAGTGGAGGTGCAGATCCACAGGTTAGCGACAGGAGTATGTGAGGCCAAGGAAGAAACAACCAAGGTTCAGTTGGAGCTGAATCTTTAGATCGTTGAGCTGCGGTTAAAGGCACAGCCATCCACTCCCCCGGAAGTTATAGAATAGCACATTGGCGCTATGTCAGTGGGATTGGAGGAAATGGGAGGTGCAGTGCGAGACTGCACCAACATGTTGGAGGAAGCACTTGAGGTTCTCACGACTTTGCAAGAGAACCCCAACATATAGCACTTGGAAAAAGAAGTGCGAGAACTCCAATAGCAATATGACAGTGTCCGAGGAACTGCGCAGACAATGGTCCTCACCCAGCGTCTTGTGAGGATGCAGCGGGCTAAGGCACTAAAGGAGTAGGTGGACGCGACTCAACATAAGGAGGCAGTTCTGAAAGCGCATGTCTAGCCTTGGATTGATGAGGCTTTCACTATCACGACAACCATCGAAGGAAAGCTCGTGCATATATACAGGGGATGTACACATTGATGCAGAGAAGCACTCCGGACACAAAGGTCTCAGAACAGCGGATGCAACAGATCTAGGAAGCAGCATCTCAGTGCGTTGCTGACCTCAGCACAGTTCATGAATAGTTGGAAGGACTCCGTGTAAAGATTGCCACAATGACAGAGTGATTCAAGGGTGAGTCATGATGTTTGTGTTGGGGGTCTGTTGGGCATGGAATCTCTCCAAGGCATGTTTTGGGGCTCAAAGCCCAAGTTTTGACTCGATATTATTGTAAAGACTACCGGAATTGCGGGTGTGGAGTGAAAAATGTATGATAGAGTCACAGGGTTGTCCTCCTTAGTTTTGTAATGTAATGTCGGCCTCTAATTGTAGAAATTTTGAATAATTTAACACATATTCAATAGAGATTATCCTGATCATGTACTATTGCGGAATACATACACAATACATAAGCTCCTCTATGTTGATCATCAATATAGCAGCATCAATAACAATAAAACATCAAGAGCATTCACACATTAACACAGTATGTAACCCGGGGAAAGCATCTCGCTAAAAACCCCACACTATCTGTATATTAATGATTGAGACCATGTAACATTACAAAGTACAATGCTTATCACAAGCAATCCAGTACCAGCTCCACCTGTTACACACAATACAACTCAGATCTGATCTCCAAATCTATTCCACTGCTTGCCTGCCTCCACTGCTCAATACCTGCTCAAGAACTGATGAGAATGGCTTACCAAACTCGTATTTCACCTCAAAATAATCACTCACACTTTGTTGGACGTGAGAAAAGGCTACAATACTGGGCAAATACGTGAGCAAACTCATTGGCATACTCAATCCCTTGATTGTGCAAGATCTGGTGCACAACTATAGTCACAACTGATAGCAATCTGATTCTCTACCACCTGTCCCTGTTGAACTGAACATGCACTGACATGCAACTGAGTTAACTGATGTATTCATTAGTTGCATCATGAGTTAATAATTAGTTTAACAACTCATCATTAGTCTATTTGCAGTTAGACTAATTACAACTAGTTTAACTAAGTCAAACTGAACACAACTCCATCAACTCCACAATCAACTCCACCAAACTCAACTGATTGAGTTCTAACTGAAGTCATGCATGCAACAACTCAACTGACTCATAAGAAAAGCGTATTTCCTTCTGACAGCTACATGTGCCACCTCTGTAGCTCAAACTGAAGTGCTCCAAGAGAATAAGATCAAGTTTATAGTCCAAATACTATTATGAGACAATAATATTTGACTTTTCTATTTTTAACAGCCAGTCTAAAAATAGACTTTAATCACTCACACTGTGATCACTCACACTTTGATCAAAAATAGAAGTCCATCTATTTTTCCCAACTTGACCAATCATCCATAAACAGCAACCTGCAATCCATAGACATGATCCATATGTCTAAAAATAGACATAGTCTAAAAATAGACATAGTCTAAAAATAGACTTGCACCAAAAATAGCCTGCGGGCCCACATAGTGAAGGCGACTCTTTTCACTAAGCTCCATCATCTTGTTGCAATCTCAACACTCCCTCTCGACAAGATATGGATTATCAGCAACCCCTATCCTGCCTCGATGGTACTCGAATTTGCTCCTGGTGAGAGCCTTCGTCAGAATATCAGCATCCTGATCCTCCGTTGGAATGTATGAAAGCAACATGATCCTCTGCTGCACACAATCTCTGATATGATGGTACCCGATGTAAATATGTTTAGATCTATCATGAAATACAGGATTAGCCGAGAGTTTAATGCAACTCTGGTTATCACAGGTAAATCACAGTAGGATCCAAATGAGAACTGAACAAACCAACCAGGATCTTCCTCATCCATATAGCCTCGCATGCAGCCAAACTTGCTGCCATATACTTGGCCTCCGCTAAACTGAGTGCCACGGATCTCTGCTTCCTGCTGTACCAAGAAACTATTGTCGATCCAATACTGAAGACCCCTCCTGATGTGCTCTTTCTGTCCGTTGGGCTCCCTGCCCAATCTGCATCCGTGAAGCCACATAGCTTCACCTCATCCTCCTATCTGTACCACAAACCATATCCCGATGTGCCTCTCAAGTAGCGCAATACATGCTTTCCCACCTTCCAGAAGAGCTTGGTAGGCTTAACCATAGCTTGTGAAAGTTGGTTAACTGCATAGCATATATCAGGTCGTGTATTGACCAAATACATCAGCGACCCCACCAACTGTCGATAAACAGTGGCATCCACTTCTTCTCCTGAAGTGGCATCCTCCTTCCTCCAACCTCCAGGAAGAGGAGTATCAACAGGCTTGCAGCCATGCATGTTGAACTTCTCCAGTATCTCCCGAGCATACTTTCCCTGAGAAACAAACAGTCCACCACTGCACTGCCATATTTCCAATCCTAAGAAATAGTGAAGGAGGCCCAAGTCCTTCATCTCAAACTCTGTAGCAAGATCCTTCTTGCATGACAGTATCAACAGCTCATCACCCGTTAGAATCAAATCATCAACATACAGTACAATGATAAGAAACTTACCCTCCACCACAATCTGGTATAGGTTAGGATCCGCCTCGCTCTTGGAGAATCCAAGTCCTGCGAAATAGCTGTCTATCCGTGTGTACCAAGCACGTGGTGCTTGCTTCAACCCATACAACGCTCTCTTGAGCCTGCACACATGCGACTCACTGCTCAAGACCTCAAAGCCTTCGGGCTGCTCAATGTACACCTCCTCCTCAATGACTCCGTTGAGGAATGCAGTCTTCACATCCATCTGATGAATGTGCCATCCCATCTGCGTTGAGAGAGCAAGAATCGTCCGTATGGAAGAATACCTTGCGACAGGTGGAAATGTCTCCTCATAATCGATCCCCTCAATCTGTGAAAAGCCTCGGGCAACAAATCTTGCCTTGTACTTCTCCACACTCCCGTCAGCTGCCTGCTTAACTTTGTAGATCCATCTCGAACCCACCATTGATTTCCCTTCCGGTCTAGGAACAATCTCCCATGCACTGTTTATGACAATAGAATCATACTCTTCCACCATGGCGTCTACCCATGCGGGATCCTCCACAGCTTCCTCGAAAGAGGATGGCTCAGTCACAACACACTTGCTCATAAGAGCCATGTATCCAGTGTACCGATCAGGTGACTGTCTCTGCCTGCATTGGGCTGTAGGTGGTCCTACAATTTTCTCTGCATCTTGAGCCAGTTGCTCAGCTTCTGTCAAGCGCTTTCACCCTCTGATGGTTGGCACTACATGAGTGGACTCGTCCACTCCATGAACCTCATCCTGTGGCTGATCCACATCCTGAAGTTCATCCTTAGGAACTAATAGCTCCTCATCTGCATGCAAGTGTAGCTCCCTCTCAAGCGAACACTTCATGGCTTTCTCCTCCTGAAATTTTATATCCCGTCGCACAACAGTTTTACCACTGTCTGGCAAATACACACGATAGTTGTGGGGCGTATCAGTGTACCCCACAAATATCCCAACCTCTGCGGTTGGTTCCAACTTCTTTCTGGCATCCTTTTCGTCACATGCATGTAAACGTTAGCACCAAAAATCCTCAAATGAGAAAGATCAGGCTTCTTACCAGAATAAGCCTCCTCGGGTGTACTCATGCCAAGTATCCTATGAGGACAACGGTTCTGCACATAAACTGTTGTATTGCATGCTTCCGCCCACAAGTGAAGGGGTAGGCCCTGATCATGCAACATTACCCGTGCAGCACCCACGATCGTTTTGTTCTTCCGCTCAGCTACCCCGTTCTGCTGTGGGTTATGGGGAGCTATGAGCTCTCTACGAATCCCTTCTGCCTTGCAGAAATCCTTGAACTCGTCCGAGATGTATTCACCACCATTATCACTCCTAAGAGCCTTCACCTTCTTCCCCGACTCCTTCTCGACCAGTGCTTTGAATTCACAGAACTTTGAATATGTCTCGCTCTTCTTCTGCATGAAGAAGATCCAGCACTTACGAGAGAAATCATCAACAAAAATCACATAATACCTGTGTTTTGCTGTCGAAGCAACTGAGAAAGGTCCACACACGTCTGTGTGAATTCTCTCAAGAATCGTCGTGGCGCGACTATCCTTCTCGTGAAAGGTGGCTTTCACAAACTTCCCCAAAGTACACCCCTTGCACTGATCTGACTGCGCAAGTGTGCCTTTAGGAAGCCCTGGAGTGATCTGCTGCAGTATCTTCAAGGCTCCATGGTGAAGGTGACCCAATCTCCTGTGCCACAACTCGCCATCATCCCGGCTCACCAATCCTTCTGCCTTGCCCGCCATTGCTGCGCATCCATCTACATGCAACTGATAAAGGTTCCTCACTCGAACCCCTATCTTCCGGGTCTCACCAGTTGTCTTGCTGCGCAAGAAAGCCTTTCCCTCGCTGAAAACAACATCATACCCCTTGTCTTCTAACATCGCCACTGAGATAAGATTCTTCTTCAATCCTGGAACATGCATGACTTCCTTCAATACGAAGGGTTTACCAGACTCCCTCTCAAAGGAAATGGTACCGATATCGGTCGCACTGTATCTACCATCATCGCCCATCTCGATGTGCACTCCAAGATCTTTGTCCTCCAGATCAGAGAACAAATCTCTATCTCCCATCATGTGAAAAGACGCACCACTGTCCAAGAACCACACTGACCCCATCACACTTGAAACCAAGCATGCGATCAATGAAAAATCAAGCTCAAACTGTGAGGCTAGAGCCTCTCCTGCTAAAGATCCAGCAGCCTGCTTGTTCTTCTTCTTCTGCGGACAATTAGTGGCATAGTGTCCGTGCTGGTGACAGTGAAAACACTTCACCTTAGACATATCCTGCTTCTTGCCTTTCGCACCAGACTGAGAAGCTTTCTTGTTCTTCCCCTTCTTTGCTTTGGCAGCCAAAGCGAAATTCTCTTCATCAGATACCTTTGATGAAGATCCATTCTCACCTTTATTATTACTGAGTTTATCCTTGAGCGCCAGGTCGCTCTTGCTTTGGAATAACATTTGCAATCCGTTGAAAGACATTTCAACAACAATGCTGCAAATTCGATTTTCCACCAGCTCCAAACTCAACCGCCTCCGATCTAAAATTCGTGAGAACACAATATTTCTCGTACAGAGATTGACTGTATGGGCATTCACCGGATATCTCTCCTTCCAAAGGAAGGATGAATCCAGAGGCTACCTGGCTCGATTACAGACTCTGCCTGAAGAAATAGAATGTAAACACTTCCTGAATAGTAGATCTGATGATCAATCCTCGCTTGATATCCTGTAAAAATCTCTTCTACAAATCAAGCAGCTCCGATACCATGTAGAAAATTTTTCTACAATTATCTAGCTTGCTCCGATACCATGTAGAAATTTTGAATAATTTAACACATATTCAACAGAGATTATCCTAATCATGTACTATTGCAGAATACATACACAATACATAAGCTCCTCTACATTGATCATCAATATAGCAGCATCAATAACAATAAAACATCAAGAGCATTCACACATTAACACAGTATGTAACCCGGGGAAAGCATCTCGCTAAAAACCCCACACTATCTGTATATTAATGATTGAGACCATGTAACATTACAAAGTACAATGCTTATCACAAGAAATCCAGTACCAGCTCCACCTGTTACACACAATACAGCTCAAATCTGATCTCCAAATCTATTCCACTGCTTGCCTGCCTCCACTGCTCAATACCTGCTCAAGAACTGATGAGAATGGCTTACCAAACTCGTATTTCACCTCAAAATAATCACTCACACTTTGTTGGACGTGAGCAAAGGCTACAATACTGGGCAAATGCGCGAGCAAACTCATTGGCATACTCAATCCCTTGATTGTGCAAGATCTGGTGCACAACTATAGTCACAACTGATAGCAATCTCATACTCTACCACCTGTCCCTGTTGAAATGAACATGCATTGACATGAAACTGAGTTAACTGATGTATTCATTAGTTGCATCATGAGTTAATAATTAGTTTAACAACTCATCATTAGTCTATTTGCAGTTAGACTAATTACAACTAGTTTAACTAAGTCAAACTGAACACAACTCCATCAACTCCACAATCAACTCCACCAAACTCAACTGATTGAGTTCTAACTGAAGTCATGCATGCAACAACTCAACTGACTCATAAGAAAAGCGTATTTCCTTCTGACAGCTGCATGTGCCACCTCTGTAGCTCAAACTGAAGTGCTCCAAGAGAATAAGATCAAGTTTATAGTCCAAATATTATTATGAGACAATAATATTTGACTTTTCTATTTTTGACAGCCAGTCTAAAAATAGACTTTGATCACTCACACTGTGATCACTCACACTTTGATCAAAAATAGAAGTCCATCTATTTTTCCCAACTTGACCAATCATCCATAAACAGCAACCTGCAATCCATAGACATGATCCATATGTCTAAAAATAGACATAGTCTAAAAATAGACTTGCGCCAAAAATAGCCTGCGGGCCCACTTAGTGAAGGCGACTCTTTTCACTAAGCTCCATCATCTTGTTGCAATCTCAACACTAAGTGTAAAAAAAGGCAATGGAGATAGCGGAGTAGTAGAGAGAATAAAGAGTCTAAGTGACTAAGTGTGTCTTTGAGTCGTAGAGTAGGAGAAGGCTTTGCAACTGAGTGCAGGGAAAATTTTAAGAACCCCCCCTAAATCTATAAATATAATAAATGGGCGAATCTCCATGGTATATAGGAAAAATGGAAGGCGATTTTATCAATAATATAATATGTATATATAATTTTTTGGCGAATCTCTCACCAGGCATGGCGAATATTTTACTCAATTATAAAATCTTGTAAGATCTTGGCGAGTCTTTCACTAAATAATAAAACTTTGTAAAGTCCTAGTGAATCTTAGCATAGGCTACATGCTGGTTTAATTCCCCCATTTAAATAGGCTACATTCCAGGTGAATACCATGGGTCAATACCATGTGCCCTTTTGGTGAATACCATGGGTCAATACCATGTGCCATTTTTATTTATTAATTCTAATATTAGGGTTAATAATGGTTTTTTGCATGGTATTAATAACAATCTAGTCCATGGTATTTGTCCCATAGTATTTTGGCCATAGGTTTCACCTAAATATAACCCATTTTTTGAGTGTTCGTAAATATAAGGTGACTTATGGAGTAAATATAAAAAAATGTTTTATTTGTTTACCATACCTCTCGTTTATCTATATTTTTATTAATTTACCATACCTCTTTTACAAATATGGTATTCGGCCCATAGGATTCACTTAAATAAAACCTCTTTCTTAAGCCTTTTATAAATAGAACGAGGGTTATGGACTAAATATAAAAAGAGGTTTTATTTATTTACGATACGTCTAGTTTATTTATATTTTTATTTATTTACCATACCTTTTGAGTAAGTATAAAAAGACGTTTTATTTATTTACCATACCTCCACTTTACTTATATTTTTATTTGTTTACACCTTTACATGTATATAAGGTGACTTATGGAGTAAATATAAAAAATGTTTTATTTATTTATCATACCTCTCATTTATTTATATTTTTATTAATTTACCATACCTCTTTTATAAATATGGTATTTGGCCCATAGGATTCACTTAAATCAAACCTATTCTTGAAAATGGGTGAATGGATTCACTTAAATAAAACCTATTCTTGAAAATGGGAGAATGGAAGGTTGTAAGTCCTAATTTCAAGGGCTAAATTTACCTTTTTTACCCTCTCCCTTAAAATAAGGTGGGCTATTTGAGGTGATTTGTAAAAATGTACTATGATACAAAATATTCGCCCACTAAAAATTTAAAACCCCTTAATTTCGCCAAAGGGCGAACATTCACCCCTAAAATTATCCTTGGCTGAGTGTGCAGAGGCCTACTAATCTGCAGCTGAGTGTGCGGGCCCATGCAACTGAGAGCGTAGGGCAGAGTCAAGTCTGTAACCGAAAAAGAGATTAATAAAAATAATTTTTATCTTAATTTTGTGTATTTTTTATGGGGTTAATGCATGTTTTATGTAAATTACAAATATATTGGTTATTTACTGCGTGCACCTCTATGAACGATTTATGTTGTTAAGTATAACTTAAAGCACACAAGTAAGCTAAAATGATCAACTAACATTGGAATACTAGTAAGGACTGGGGTAATAACAACGTTCGACCCCCAAGTAGGGATGTGCGAAAGAAACATCTTAGGCTGCAAGGTACGGGAAAGTGCATGTAGCGACGTGCGCACAGGGTTGAACCGCGGACCACTTGAACTCATCAAACATCTCCAGGGTGTGGAAACCTGGTTCTTGCACCCTCCCATACTACTTCGGGTGAGACCTCAGTCTACGCTCCACGGACTAAAGCCGAAAGGGCCAGTAGTACCAGGATTTGTTTGGATAAATCACTCCGAACTTGGGTCAGGCCCCAACAAGCCAACAGTGCAACAGAAGGATTGCACAAAGACAGAGGGAGAAGCAAAAATTGGAGGAAGCAGAGAGGAAGTTGTAGGAGTTGAAGAAACAACTAAGGGAAGAACAAGAGTTGCGCAAAAGAGAGAAGGAAACGCAATAGGAACAAGAACAATAGGAGGCGCAACATGCACACATTGATGAAACTGCGCGAATACAGGTTATTCATTCATCAGAACAACTGACAAATAGAAAACAGGGTGGGCAGTCACAGGAGCAGGACTTTTTTTAGGAGATTGTATAGATGTTGGAACAGATGGACACGGATGTGGTTCAACCAGAGAAAGATCAGGATATGGACCTCGTTCCCAAGGACCAAGAGGTCAATCCACCGGCTTCACCAGATTCGGGAGTAGAGAAAGTCCTAAGTGATCAAGGAGACACTAAAATCCTTGAGGACAATTCGTAAGTAGACGTGCACAACATATCCTTCGACGAGTCACAACACAAAGTTGTGCAGTTACACAGAGTGCCCACTCCAGATGTCCATGTATCTCCTGTGCATTTTCAGGAATGAGTGATCGTGTTTGATGTGCGCAAACATCCATCTGCATTGGCTGATGCTACAAAGGAATATGCCAAAGCCACTAGCTAAATTGTGAGATTCTTGATAGCTGAGAACGAGCGCATGGCTAAGGAGTTGCAAGCGGCCAAGAAGAAAGAAAAGCAAGCTACAACATCCGCCAGAGTAGAGTTGAAGAAAGCAATACTTGATGACGTATTGTCTCTCGTGACAATCATGCGGAAGTTGTACTTCAAGTTCGTCACCTTGCATAAGTCAGTTGTCCATCTTAATGGTTGGTAGCAGCGTTGTGCTAGGAGAGCACGCATCTTGACAGACATACACACTATTGTCGATCACATGCAGATATGGACAATGAGGTACAAGGGAGCCCCATTGTTCTTGCCAAAGATGATGAAGACAAATGCAATGGAGTTGAAGGCACACATCTAGAGTCAAATACAAAACTATGAGGAACTCCCACAGCTCATCACCAGCTTACAGGCTTCACATGCACGAGTGTTCAGGAGCATGGATGTCATTGTGTGCACCCATGTGATCCCATCCTTTGACACACTCACCGAGGAAAAAGAAAAGAACCAAGTCCAATTGGAGCTGGACATGTACTTCGAGCAATTGATGTGCATAGCCACCAGTGCGGATTTGTAGATGAGCGCAGACACTATGCACCAGTGTGTCACTGGTCTGGTTGCACTCAAGACCATGATGTGCATGCTATATGACGAGTTGGACAGAGGGAGAAGAAAAAATTGGAGGCAGAGAAGAAGTTGCAGGATTTGAAGCAACAACTAAGGGAAGAACAAGAGCCGCGTAGAAGAGAAAAGGAAGTGCAACATGAACAGGAACAACAGGAGGTGCAACATGCACACATTGATGAAACTGAGCCAATACAGGGTATTCATTCATCAGAACAACTGGCAGATCGCAAATAGGGTGAGCAGTTGCAGGAGCGGGACCTTGTTTAAGAGATTGAACATATGTTAGAATAGATGGACACGGATGTGGTTCAGCCAGAGCAAGATCAGGATACGAACCTCATGCCCAAGGACCAAGAGGTCACTCCACCGGCTTCACCAGATCTGGGAGCAGAGCAAGTCCCAAGTGATCAAGGAGACACTGAAATCCTCGAGGACAATTCGGAAGTAGATGTGCACAACATATCATTCGACGAGTCACAACACAGAGTTGTGCAGTCGTACAAAGTGCCCACTCCGAATGTCCATGTATCTCCTATGCATTTTCAAGAACAAGTGATCGTGTTTGATGTGCACAAATATCCAGCTACATTGGCTGATGCTATAAAGACATATGCCAAAGCCACCAGATTAAGTGTGAGATTCTTGATAGCTGAGAACAAGTGCATGGCTAAGGAGTTGCAAGAGGCCAAGAAGAAAGAAAAGCAAGCTACAACATCTGCTAGAGCAGAGTTGAAGAAAGAAATACTTGATGACGTATCATTTCTTGAGATAATCATGCAGAAGTTGTACTTCAAGTTCGACACCATGCATAAGTCAGTTGTCCATCTTAACGGTTGGTAGCAACACTATGCTAGGAGAGCACGCATCTTGACAGACATACACATTGTTTTCGATCACATGGAGATATGGACAATGAGGTATAAGGGAGCTCCGTTGTACTTGGCCAAAGATGATGAAGCCAAAAGCAGTGGAGTTGAAGGCACACATCTAGAGTCAGATACGGAACTATGAGGAACTCCCATAGCTCATCACCAGCTTATAGGCTTCACATGCACGAGTTTTCAGGAGCATGGATGTCATTGTGTGCACCCATGTGATCCCATCCATTGACACACTCACCAAGGCGAAAGTAAAGAAACAAGTCCAATTGGAGATGGACATGTACTTTGAGCAGTTGATGTGCATAGCCACCAATGTAGATTTGCAGATAAGCGTGGAAAAAATGCACCAGTATGTTGCTAGTCCAGTTGCACTCAAGGCCATGATGCGCATGCTATATGATGAGTTCGAAAGAGGTGCCAAATCAGTGTACCCGGATGCAATAGAGGTAAGAGTTCGCTTTTAGAAGGATGTCACCACAGAGTACACGGACACCATAACAAACTACCAAGCTTGGCATCAGTTCGCCACCATCGATCACCAAGTGTCGACGAGTTAGTATTCCCACAGCTGTGTGAGTCTTAGTGATGTTTTGCATGGCTTACTCAAGGCCATTTTTGTCTCACATGGGTACATGTGCAAATTGTATTGTAAACATGTTGTAAAGTGAAAGACCAAGTGTCAATAGTAGAATGTAAACAGTCATGTGTAAGTTGAAGAGTCATGAGGGTAGGCTAAGAGTCACAAAGGGGAATGTGAAGGGTCACCCCACCCTTTGCTATATATAGAACCTCATAACTCATTGTACGGGATTTTGGGAACTAAGCTTCTGATAGGTATAACTTAGAGAAAGCTTGGAGTGTATTGTAACGAGCCTTGGCTTCACACAGTGCAGAGCGAGTACATCTCTTTGGAGGAGCAGACATCAGTGACTGTAATGTTCCACTATTGGGGCTAGTGGTTGTCATGGTTGTATGTATGATTGAATCTTTCACTCTTTTAATATAACAAAGCCAACACGTTTCATGCATATATTGTTATTGTAGTTCAACTATCTTGGTTACTCTAATGATGTATGTACTTGTAATTTATGCATGTATGTATGGACTATTTCGTATGTGTTTATATGAATCTTATCGAAGTGTCTTGTTGGTATAACTCATCACTTTGGATTGTCGACTATCCCGCTTTCCATATCATGATGTCTTTCAGCTCGTGTGTTCCCTTTCAAGCTGCGTGCTATCACATGCTTCTAAGGGGCACACTCTTCTCCCCTTCTGTGTGTTAGAGCCTTTCATGCACATTCCTTGACTTGCTGCAAGGTCACACCCCTTGCTTCGAACAAGGACATCTTACTTACCTCTGCCCGCAACCTCAGTCAAGGCAATACCGTACTACCCACTGCTAGGACTCCTACTCCAAACGTTCTGAGGCCTAGTTGGGACTTCTTACCCAGGAGATCCCTTCACATGTTGGCAGGTCCAACATCATCAACAGGATTATAATATTAATATATAAGGTTTATAATATTAGGTTTCAATGTTAATTGAAAACTTACTCACTTAGTTGAACACTTATATTTACTTATATTAAAACCCTATACTAAAACCCCAATACTAAACTCATTACTAAAACTTTAATATTAAAATTCAATATTTTAATATTAATAAACCAATTTATTACTTATATAATTTTTATAATTATATGATAATTAGTATTAATGTTAAATCCTTACGATACATCTAATAATTATTAATGTGATATGATATACACTTATTTGCATATATCAACCAAATTTAATAATGCAGTTGTGGATGTAATTAATATAAAATGAAATGAAATGACATTTTAAGGTCCACTAGACTAAAAATAGTCTATGAGACCATTAGATCCTTGTTTTTTTCTTTTTGCAATTCAATCATTTTCCGATTCAAATTGATAATGAGTTGGCCCAACCTTTCAACAATCCCCTCTTTAAAAAAGACAATGCCAAGAAACTGATGCTAACATGTTATCATAACTTTCTCTAATATCTTTGAATGCATCACATTCCAAAATGAAATGTTTTTCCGATTCCACAGCACCAGTAAGTTGGTCCTTAATTGAGCAAAAACCTTTGCCCTCCATGAAATGCTAGCTCCAATTAACTCTTTTTCTTGTAGATCACACGTAGGGTTGAATTCCTCAATGTAATATTTCTTCTTTCTACCCAACTCTTTTCCCCATACCTTTTTACGAAACTTCTCCATATATATTTATAGTATATCAACCATATTTATTAATGTGGTTGTGTTAGTTATATAAATACCAATTATTAAAATACATCCAAACTATAATTATATATCATAAAATTATATCAATCTATGTAAAACAATAATATATCTAAACTTAAATAATATATATATATATTTAAAATATTAAATCAAATTCAACACGATGTATATCTAATAATTTTTTTATTTTTATTTTTTATAAATATTGGAAATGAAATTTATCCGACAATTATGCTGGTAAGACCATTAAGTTAAAAAAAAAATTAACAATTTAATGATTGATTAAAGCAGTGATGGATGTGAATTTGTCTTAACATTTATTTGAAATCCATGGCTAGTATTGTCTATGGAAATAGAAAATTTAAGTCCGGCTATGCCAATGGTTTCCATTAAGAGAATGGGATAACTTCAACCGCCAACTGTCGTGGGTAGTGAATCGAACACAAAATATCTCGTCGCAGTCAAAAGAGATGAATGGTCTATCCAAAGCATTTGGTGGATGCAAAGCTGGTTTGCATAAACGATTGGGTGCCGGTCCAACTGAAGGAATCTCATCTTTGGTAAAGCAAGGAAATGAACGCAGGCCTTGCAAACGCTTTATGCGTACAGGAACTGATAGATGGCAATGGTCAATAATGCTGTGACACGACGAAGGGGAAATTGCCAGGAAACTTGATGCTTGCTGTGACGAAATTGAAAGGAAACTTGATGCTTGCTGTGACAGGACGAAGGGAAAATTGGCCCGGAATATTAAATCAAATTCAACATGATGTATATCAAATGCAACGAATCATATCATGGGTTGGTGGATGCAAGCTTGTTTGCATAAACTATTGGGTACCAACTCAAGGAATCTTATCTTTGGTAAAGCAAATGCTTGATGCCTTTGGAGATGCTTGATGCGGGAGTAGCCGAGCAACTAAGCGAACGCGAACTATCAGAACGGCGAGAAGACCCGGCCAGTGAAGAAAGGTGCTCATAAAGTGGTCAAATGCTCAATGCACGTCGCACGATGCGTTTAGCGCTGTAATGTAGAAGAGAAGGACGAACATGGTCCTGCAATTAAGATTGTTTTCAAATATTTCATTTATTAATGTTAAGATGGTTCATTTTATGATGCATAACTACAACGATAAGTGCTTCAAACGTCCACATAAAATCTGATAAGTGACAAAATGCACAATGGTGTTTTTATATTTCAAAGATCATCACAATATATTTTATAATATACAGATTTTGATGAAAGTAACCATGCAGAGCTTGGTGGAAACTAAACAACACTTTCTTCTTGATTAATATTCCAAAGTTTCACATAGCCATCACTAATTTGCACAATGCTCATTTCCAATAAACTAGTTCCATTTGCTAGACAGCCAAGCCTTTTTGATTGCTTAGAAATGGGTTCTAGTATGTTGGTTTAAGATTTTATTCCATTATTTTGGTAACATATACTACCATATCATTTTACTTGCATTTTTTGAGAAACCATGAGCCACTTAACTCATAGGACTGGGAAAATTTGTACCTGTGTACAATGATCCACCTCTTGTGGATTATGGGACTACAACTTCTTTACCTCCAAAACGTCTATAGAATGGCCCAACTACGTAGTTGAGCAATCCTTAGAGATACTACAACCTCCCCTTTTAAGCATATATCTTCCCTTGCCTCAATCATAAACTATAATTGTGCTGTTAGGTAACTGAGTAGAAGGATTTTGGTCAGCAAACAATGACACTAATTCGTTCATTTCTAAAAGTGATAGGCCATTTTTGCAACTGTCTGTCTTATACTTTTCTTCAACAGGAAAAATTCCTCCAAATTTGTCCTTGATATCTCGATCTTGGACTTCACCTTCAAATACAAGTGTTGTCTCTTTTGTAGGATTTAACATCTTTCCCATATCTTTATTTACCTTTTGGCTCCCTCTAAATGGATTTTTCAAAGCTTCAACTGCATCTAGATCCTCTACAGAATCAACTGCTTCCATGTCTTCATCCTTATCTATCTTCTCAACTAAATGTACTAAGCCTTCAATCCTGCTTGTATCAAATTCAGGTTTGCCATTACTTATTCCCTTCTTGGCAACCCTTGATGATATCCCAGATTCCAAGAGTTTTGTTTCCTTTATGAAGGCTTGTCTATAGTCTTCAAATTTCTGATTTGGAAACAATTTTTTTTTCCTAGTTAGCTTAAACCTTTTTATTCTGGTTCCAAAATTCTTCTTTTCAATATGGTCTAGTCCAACAGCTGGCCAGGAGCATGATTTGATGCCACTATGATGTACCAAATCTAAATTATGCAATTTTTGTAGAAATTTTGAATAATTAAACACTTATTCACAGAGATTATCCCGATTATACACTATTGTGGAATACATGCACAATACATAACCTCCTCTACGTTGATCATCAATTTAGCAGCATCAAAACAATGAAACATCAATCGCATGCACACATTAACACAATGTGTAACGCGGGGAAAGCATACAGCTGAAAACCCCACACTATCTATATATTATAATGATTGAGAACATGTAACAATACATAGTACAATACTCCTCACAAGTACTCAGTACTATCTCCACCTGTTACACACAAAACTAGCTCAGATCCGAACAAGTCACAAGTTCAAATCTCCTCCGCTGCTTTGCCTGCCTCCATTGCACAATCCAAAGTGAAAATCACGTGAGCACAGGCTACAATTACCTTGGTATTGGCCCACACTACGCAGTCCTCATTGGCATAACTCAATCCCATGCATGTGAAAAATCTCATGCACAACTATAGTCACAACTGATAGCAATCTCAACCTCTAACACCTGTCTCCACTGAACTGTCCATGCACTGAGTTAACTGATGTATTCTTTTGTTTCTTTATGAGTTAATAATTAGTGAATTAATTTAACAATTAATTCACATCACTCATCACTAGTGTATTCTGCAGTTAGACTAAATACAACTAGTTCAACCAAGTCAAACTGAACACAACTCCATCAACTCCTCAATCAACTCCACCAAACTCAATCACTTGAGTTCTAACTAAAGTCCATCATGCAATAGCTCAACTGACCCATAAGAAAAGCGTATTTCCTTCTGACAGTTGCATGTGCCACATCCGTAGCTCGAACTGAAGTGCTCCAAGAGGATAAGATAATGTTATAGTCCCTATATTATTAAGAGCTAACAATATTCAACTGTTCTATTTTTAGCCTGGCAGTGTAAAAATAGACTCCGAACATATGTCTAAAAATAGAAGTCCATCTATTTTTACCAACATGACCAATTATCCACAAATAGCATCCTGCAACTCATAGACCATGATCCATATGTCTAAAAATAGACATAGTCTAAAAATAGACTTTGCGCCAAAAATAGCCTGTGGGCCCACTTAGTGAAGGCGACTCCTTTCCACTAAGCTCCATCATCTTGTTGCATTTTCAACACTCCCTCTCAACAATATATGGATTATCTGCAACCCCTATCCTACAACTCTGGAATGTTCTGCATGCAAGACATCTGCCCGGTCCACTTGCTCCAACAACACTTGGAACAAAAACACTCCCAACTGACCACTTTGTTGGGCTAGGAACATACTCTGATGCTGAAGCTCTACCTGCTGCTGACAAGTGCTCCCTCTCTGACATCTGCGCTACTGCAACATCTCCATGCATCTCGCACCATTGCACACCTCTCAGTGCCACCTAGCACTGTGCAAAACACTTGTGCCTCTCGCATTGCTGCAGCCTGCTAGCTATATGCTGTCCTGGGATTCCCTACACTGTCGCTCTCTCTACCGCTCCATCCGCATCTGTCTCTACCCAATCAGTCAGTTCCTGCTACTCCACATTGGGGCTCTCGTAGCAAGGTCTTATCCAAGAGGTTGGGTACCTCAAGGATCCTGCCCCTCCTCCTTGGGACGATCAATCCACATCACCCCACCTCCTACCTGGAGGTATGGCTGTATGCGATCCCTCAGCCCACTTGGCTCGAAGTTTCCCCCTACTGGAGGTCTTTGCATGAGTAGATGTCTCTACTCGATCTCCTCTCAGCTTCCCTTGTTGTGGTTGCTCCACAACCTCCTGAAGCTGCTGCATCAATCGTGGCTCCTCCACAATCGTTTGAGACTTCTTCTGGCTCTGCATGTTGAGAGGTAATATACGCTCCCTCTCAACCACCAAGTCTCCATCAGTTGCCTCGCTGCTCAAGGCTTTGCATGCATCTTGAACCTCAAGAGCATACAGGTTCTTGACCCGTGAACCATCTGCTTCACATGTCTAGTGATGATGTGTCTAAGGAAAACCTTTCCCTTACTGAAGACTACATCATAGACTCTGTCTTCCAGCATTGCGATCGACACCAATTTTCTCTTCAGTCCTGGTACATACTTGACATCGGTCAAGGTAAGGCAAGCTCCATGCTCCCTCTGAAAAATAATCGTGCCTACACCTGAGACACTATACTTCTCATCATTACCCATCGCTATGTATATCTGGAGATCTTTCTCCTCCAAAGTACTGAACAAACTCTTGTCACCGGTCATGTGGAAAGAAGCTCCACTGTTAAGAAACCAACCACTTCCCACCATGGATGAAACCATGCATGCGAAGAGTGTAAAATCCAACTCAAACTGCGAAGCAAGTGCCTCACCTTCAGATCCTTCCCCAGATCCCTTCTTGGATTTCCTCCGTGGACAGTTTGCAGCATAATGGCCCACCTCATGACAACGAAAGCATCGCACTTTCGATTTGTCAACCTTCTTCCCATCATTGGAAGAACTGGATTCAGAAAGAGAAACCTTCTCCTTCATCTTCTTCACCTTAATCGCTAAGGCACAGCTCTCCTCATCATGCATGGATGAAGAACTGTCTCTGGTGCTCTGTCTGATCTCCTCTTGCACAAGATCCAACCAAAGTCTCTCCCATCCTGGCAATTTCTCCCGACCATTGACAGAGTCCTGATAGGAATGCCAACTCTTCGGAAGACCAAGGAGAGCCAAACTCACCAAGCCCTCATCATCAACAGTCACCCCCACACTTCCCAGCTCATCCCGGCACTGGGTGAACTTCGTGAGATACTGGGGCATACTATCTCCATTCTCACACTTAGATGTTTCTGAGTTTATCTTTGAGCGCCATTCCACCAGCTCAAAACTCAACCGCTTCTGATCTAAAATTTGTGAGAACAAAGTATTTCTCGTACAGAGATTGACTGTATGGGAATTCACTGGATATCTCACCTTCCAAAAGAAGGATGAATCTAGAAGCTACTTGTCCCGATTACAGACTCTGCCTGAAGAAATAAAATGTAAACACTTTCTGAATAATAGATCTGATGATCAATCATCGCTTTGATATCCTGTAGAACTTTTTCTACAAATCAACCAGCTCTGATACCATGTAGAAATTTTGAATAATTAAACATTTATTCACAGAGATTATCCCGATTATACACTATTGCGGAATACATGCACAATACATAACCTCCTCTACGTTGATCATCAATTTAGCAACATCAAAACAATGAAACATCAATCACATGCACACATTAACACAATATGTAACCCGAGGAAAGCATACAGCTGAAAACCCCACAATATCTATATATTATAATGATTGAGAACATGTAACAATACATAGTACAATACTCCTCACAAGTACTCAGTACTATCTCCACCTGTTACACACAAAACTAGCTCAGATCCGAACAAGTTATAGGTTCAAATCTCCTCCGCTGCTTTGCCTACCTCCACTGCACAATCCAAAGTGAAAATCACATGAGCATAGGCTACAATTTCCTTGGTATTGGCCCACACTGCGCAGTCCTCATTGGTATAACTCAATCCCATGCATGTGAAAAATTTCATGCACAACTATAGTCACAACTGATAGCAATCTCAACCTCTAACACCTGTCTCCACTGAACTGTCCATGCACCGAGTTAACTAATGTATTCTTTAGTTGCTTTATGAGTTAATAATTAGTGAATTAATTTAACAATTAATTCACATCACTCATCACTAGTTTATTCTGTAGTTAGACTAAATACAACTAGTTCAACCAACTCAAACTGAACACAACTCCATCAACTCCTCAATCAACTCCACCAAACTCAATCACTTGAGTTCTAACTGATTTCCATCATGCAATAGCTCAACTGACCCATAAGAAAAGAATATTTCCTTCTGACAGTTGCATGTGCCACATCCGTAGCTCAAACTGAAGTGCTCCAAGAGGATAAGATAATGTTTATAGTCCAAATATTATTAAGAGCTAATAATATTCGACTGTTCTATTTTTAGCCTGGCAGTCTAAAAATAAACTCCGACCATATGTCTAAAAATAGAAGTCCATCTATTTTTACCAACATGACCAATTATCCACAAATAGCATCCTGCAACTCATAGGCCATGCTCCATATTTCTAAAAATAGACATAGTCTAAAAATAGACTTTGCGCCAAAAATAGCCTGCAGGCCCACTTAGTGAAGGTGACTCCTTTCCACTAAGCTCCATCATCTTGTTGCATTCAACAATCATTTCCTTCATAAACAAACATTCTTTAACAATTTTTTACAAATAGTTAGAGTGCAATAATTTCATAAAACACTTGGCATGCACAGTAAGGGAAATACTATAACAAGAGGAAATAAGAGGCAATCATTAATTTTGTTTCTTAATTCAGAAATTTGTTACAATATAGGAAGATCAGGGAAACTGGAGCTTCACTTGGTGACAACTTTTGACCAATCTCAGCCCACTGGTATAAACTAATATAAACTCAGAAAGAAGCTACGAAATGTTAGTCTCCTTTAGAAATTTCAAACCCTTTAATGATGTTGCTTAGTATAGAGAATTGGCCTCAAAGTTTTGCAGGAAACATATGTATTATCTCAGCTTCAGAATATGATGATTGATCTCCAATCTGTCCTCTAGAAAACACTGATATATGGTGCCAAATCTAAGAACAATCACCCCTGGAATCTCAACCCTCCCTCAAGAATATATTATAAGCATATTAGTCTTCTTCCAAAAGTCTTATCTGAACCCCATTCCCAATACATATTTCCAATAAAAAAATCCCCATTCTTACTAGGTATCTCATATTTTACTAAATACCTTTTTTAGAACCCCCAATACATATAAATGCCCCCATATAACTGCAATATATTGACTCTATTTTCTAGAATTGTAAAACCCCTATGAATGAATGTTTTATTGTGCTCAACAAGGTGAAGTACTTGTGCACAAAGATTTGATATATTTTTTATAAAAACCAGTTTCTGAACTTGAAGGAATCCATAGGAAATAAAAAAGGATAAGGCTTGAGCCTTAGGTATAGGATTTGATGATTCCTATACCTCATGTCCCCTCAGATGAAATAGGTGTTCCTATTATTGTGATGGACGACTTTTCCTCCTCCCTTATTAGCAAAAAGATTTTTGGATAGATTTCTCACGACTGTTATGCATTAGATGATGAACACCAAAAATATGAATGTAGATGGGATGGCAGCTAGAAACTTAGCTCATATTTGAAATGTAGTAGCGTTAGCCATTACCTTGGTCAACAATTTTTGAATTACTTTTCCACTCCTTGAATGACCATGTCCAAAATATTCTTGTGTTAAGCCTGGAAGTTGAAGGGGATACCAATGAATTTACATCTTTGGCCATGTTGAATTCAGGATCAGAGTTGATCAGCTAACAAACTAGTGTGGTCTCACAAACATTGTTTGGACCACTTGGTTGTGTTTTGACACATTGAATTCATGATCCTGAAGCTGGGTAGGTTTGAATGCAGTGTATGATATTTTCCACTTATTCATGTTCCTTCTTGATGTGAAGAATCATCTCCAAAATGGCCATTAATTGGTTGTCTAGTTCCTTGTTTAGGGAGGGGAGTGCCTTTGATTAAACCTTGTCCATTCTATGTGATATATATTAGGTAGCCCAAGGATTCAACTACCATTAATTACAAAGCTAGGGTTAATTCTATCATGCTGTACTTCTGTTTTGCTTTTGGTGATACATAGAAAATGGCAAAAGGATTAATAATTTCTTTATTGACTCATAGAACTCAATAATTTATCTTTTAACCTTGTTACCATGCAATATTCTGGCAAATCATACCAGGTTTCGAGGTTTATTGTCCAGGAAAGATTTTCCATGTTTGTTATAAAAGATAGATTCTGAACCAACAAAAATCTACAGGATATAAAACAAGATATAACTTATAAGATGTTGAATTAGATTTAATGAGAAATTTATAAAGACCATCCAAATAAGGTTTATGAGGCAGACAAAAAATGGATCCAATACTGATAATAACCCATTTTTTTTGTTTTATGAAAACTTGCTTTTGAGGCCAGGTTATTCTTCCATGATTTAATTTTAGTAACTTAGTTGAGTGATGAGACTTGGGCCTAGTTGATTTGATCCAATATTTATTACATATGCAAGTTTATTACAATGAAGTGGGTGAATTATTATCACTCTCCTAACTCATAAAATATTTCTATCCACCAATTTTATACTCTTGTATATACCTAATTTAATATAGAGTGTACAGTTTGATTTTCTCTCGCACTTTCCTTCTTGTGTGATTGTTCTCATTGCTCTTTCAATTCATGCACATACCAATACGACTTATTTTATTATTTCTATTGTAGTATGAGTTTTGTTTTTGGTTGAGGTATTATTTTTCTTTCTTCTGATAAAGTGTATTCCTATTTATTTAGTTTAATTGTCTTGCGTTCAATTATTTCAATGAGTGGGTATTGGCTACAAGATTCACATACAGAACAATGAAACTTTTTTATTTGTGCAAGATAACCAAAGATTTGCATCCCTTTTCTTGTCACATGTGATTTGTCTGGTTCTAATTCATTTTCTTATTTATGTGTCAGACCAGGAGGTAACTCCTAAAAAAAAATCATGATATTCGTTCAGGTTGGTCTTTATTATATACATGAGGGAGCGATTGTTCATTTCATCTCTCAGTGTGTTAGGCCCCTATACTACTAGTGTAACCCCTTATTGTTATTAGTACAACCCCCTTATTATATTGTTGTACCCATCTAGTCCCCATATTGTTACTATTGTGCCCCATAGAAGCCCATTATTGTTATTATTGTGCCCTTACATTATTATTGTTATGTCAGCTCTGATTATATTATGACCCCTTAGACTCCTATATATAGAAAGGAGGTCTTGTCATTTGTATCATCCAAGAATTGTTCATTTCTGTAATGTAAAGGACGTTGCCCCCTCGAAGAGGCTGAATTCAAAGGCATTTATCTCTCTTTTCTATCTTTTTGTGAGCTGGTTTCATAACACGGTGACTCTTCATCTTTTCTATTATTTATTTACATCAATTACAGTTCACCCAATCCTGATGATTAGGTATCAACATTCTCCCCCTTAATCTGAAGGGATGTTGGTGAGTCCAAGCATCGTTATGAATCTTTCAAGCTTTTCTCTTCCAAGCGCTTTGGTGAAGATGTCTGCAATTTGCTCATTAGAAGAACAATGGCGGAGATGGATTGTTTTGGCCTCAACATGATGTCGAATCAAATGATATTTGGTATTGATGTGCTTCGTTCGATCATGGAACTTTGGGTTCTTGGCCAACTTTATTGCCGAGGTATTTTCAATCACGAGTGGAGTCGATTGTACTTGTTTTACTGCAAATCTTCAAGAATTTTCCTGAGCCACACAATTTCTTTTGTTGCCTCAGCTACTGCCACATATTCTACCTCTGTTGTGGAATCTGCTGGAACTGATTATTTGCATGATCTCCAGGAGACAGCTCGTGATCCAAGACTCATAGATGTATGGGGTCATTAGTCAGTTTCACCAAATCCAGTAAATCAAGAGAACATTAGAAAGGATTTTGGAGCTGACTAAATGGGTCATTGGAGGGAGAGGCCCCTAACCAACCATGTGGTCCCTCCATATAAGGAGTGGAAAGATGCACCTGCTAGTGAAGAAAAGGGTTCCCCCCGACATAGGACTATTGCGAGACAACATGACTGGTAAATGGAGGTTTCCCCCTAGCGTAAGTACCGCCAGAGGGAAAAGGACCCCTAAAAGCATGGTTGTTGATGGGGTTGTACCTAGGTATAGGAAAAGGACCAATCTACGTAGTAGGACCGACATAAGGAGGATACCTTGTGTGAGAAATGGTACTGAAAATAGGGTTGCCCCCAGGTAAACTAGCCCCCAAGTAAAATTACTGGTAGGTGGTGCCCCTCCAAAAGTGAATTGTACCAAGCATGTGACATACTAGAAGCGACGTTGCCCCCAGACTGACCAGGGACAACAGATGATCCTCCCCACATATTATTGGATGTAACCATGCCTAACTGAGGGATAGGAACAGTTAGTTGGGCAAAGATTCCTGAACCTACAGGCTGACTAGGTTGGGGTGCCATGGTCAACATAGGAGATGATGTGGGCATGGAAACGTTCGAGAAATTTGTAGGAGTCATAGAAGCAACTGGTGGAATGCCCCAAGAAGAAGTAAGAGGTGTGGACGGAGGAGTGGGTATAGACACACTAAGAGGTGGAAATGGCGTCATGGTAGTTGATACTGCTGATGAAAAAGGTGAGGACGTCTCAGACTCCACCATAGCGTAAAGTACGAACAAAGGCACGTGAATTTAGGTAGGTGGAACCATTAGGGTTCAATCGCAATAACACAGGTCCCAATGGATTAGTCAAATGTGGGTTGGCAGGAGCATTAGATTTGTCTGCCAAAATCTCGATAGAAACCAAATCAGTACCAGAAGGACCAGGTATAGAATCCACGACAATGTGGTGGTCTAAGTCTTGAGCACCGATGGGTACTCTCCATGTAGGGGCAACAAGTCCACCTCGTTCAGGAGGCAAACCATGAATACGACGTGATCTTCGATGAACAAATTTAGCTAGGGTGGTAACTTATGGTTTGAGTACAATTATGTTAGTACAAACACCCTAAGGCCAAAAATACCGAGTTAGATGAAACAACACACACTAGAAACGTCCTAGAAGATATCACATGCAAACCAAAATACAAAGAAGCTGGTGATGGAACAGTTATACTAGCGACCAGCTTCCTAGTCCTTTTATCTGCGAGCTCGATGCAAGTGACCTTATTTTCCATGGGGCACCCTCTCAGAGGACTAAGAGAGTATGACTAATATCTATCCCAGGTACAGAGAAGACAAACCCTACCCTGTACCAGTGTATAAGCCCTAAGAAGATAGGCCACTATGGTCACCACATACAATAACATGGCTTGGGAGGACAGTTGCAGGACAAATCCACACGCAAGGGTAGGAAACTTAACCCCAAAATAAGCTAATATTGAAACCCCCTTGAGAGTTGCCTCCCAAGTGGTCCCCAAGTGAGAATGACACTGTTTGTTTGCATGGAGATTCTGCTATATCGCACCACCCGAAACTAAGCAAAATGGGTTGTGTCAGTTTTCCTAGACCAAGTGCGACCTCGTGCTTGACCCTTTTGTGAGGAGGGTTTGCCAGGCCGCACTATTGCAAATGGATTTAACTCCCTACCACAAGCTGCTAGGTTAATTTTGTAGCCCTGGAGCAGTTAACTCACACTCCTATCTCCAAGACCCTAACCTAAGCTAGTGTTGGTGTACTACCAGTGAAAATAAAGGAAAAATTTAGTTAATTTTATTATCGTGTTGATTTTAGTCGTCGTTGTTTACACAAGCGGGATGCGGCATGAAACTGAGATGGTGTGAATGACTCTTAGTTATTCACCCTAGTGCAGCTATATGAAATTTTCAATTTTCAATTCGATGAATGCTAACTACAGGAGTGTAAGAGCCTTCTAACACACTAGTGGCTATTATGATGCACATCTAAATCTTCTTGAAGGAAAATTATCCCAAATTTTGTGAATTAATGACCCAAAACAAAACATGAAGGCAAACCAAAACAATTCAAAAAGAAACCAAAGGAAAAGACTCCCAAGCAAGAATGCAAAGCACTCTAGAAACATCACAACTAGGAAAAACAAAGCCCAATCAAAGAAACACACTAAAAGCAATCAAATCGAAAGCAAAAAGTAAAAAGGGGGGGAAAATGTCATCAAGCTAGGGCTGTAGTATAATGGCTTAACAAAGACCAATGTTCTACAAGGGTCAAAACTAGACCCTAGAGATAGGAAGGCCTAAAAAATATCATATGAGAGTGATACAAATCAATGAAAACACACTCAAAATAAATTTACTAGAGGACAGCTGCACAACCAATCACAACACCACCAATTGTGATGAACACAAACAAGAGAGGGAATAGGTAACTTAAAAACAAGCGACCAAGCCACACAAAGGTAACAAAAGACCAAAGTGGGATATCAAAGAGATTTAAGTAGTTACCAAAAGTAGCCAAAAAGATCTGAAACAGAGATCCAAAGATGAGAACACTAGTCCTCAACCAAAGCACACAAAGAATTTTTCGAGAGAAACCTTGAAGAACACAAGCAATGGATGATCCCAACCAATAAATAAGAAATGGCTCAGATCTCATAAAGATTAGCAGTGATCAGCAAAAAAAATAAATAGATCCAACAAATAGTAGCAAGTTTTGAAGAACACACCTAAAAGATCAAGAAAATAAGCCGAAAAAAAACCCAAAAATTGGGAAAAACATATAGAAAACAGGTTGATCTTTCAATCAGCCATATCTTTCTCATACAAACTTTATTTCATGTGTTTGTTTTTTTGTTTTGAGGTAAAAAATCAAGAGGATTATAGATTTGTAGTTATTTTTACTTAATTATGTATAGAAAGAACATAAATGAACAGAAAAAAGCAATTGCGTGCGAGGGCAGAAGAAAAATAAACTGCCCAATTTTCAATTGGCCATCACTTCCTCATATGGAGTTTGTTTTCAGTGATTTTTTTTGTTGTTGTTTTGTTTTGGGGTAAAAATATGAGAGGAAGTAATATATGTGTTTATTTAAATCAAATTCCATATAGAAAATTCTAGAATTTGATTTCAATTCTCAGATTTGTTATTCCCTCATATAAAAAAATAAAAATAAAACTCTAGATCTAAGATCAGCTTAGATCTGAAGCAAGTAAAATCAAAGTAGATCAAAATGGATCCAAAAGAGTACAAAGAACTCAATGGGAATAATAGAAAACAAAAAAAAAACATAAAGAATAAGAGGGTATCTCAAACAAAAAGGGCAAAATAAAAATGCTCTCATTGAAAGCACCAGTCCTATTGCAGCTAGATCTGCAAGGAGCTATTACTCCATGATCTCATGCTCGATTGAGATCACCAGACAACAAAATATAATGGCTAATGCGATCTAATAATGGCCCCTCAATCCAAATGGTCATGCATGCAACAAGCAATCAGATCTATGCTATAGATAAGAGATCACACCTGGAATCCTTGCATGTCAGAGAAGGGTTTTGAGTTCAATGTAGATCTTGCACTCCACTCGAGCGATCCAACATGTTTGCACGAGATCTACATCCATGCACACAAACACAACTAAATAAGGACAATATTTGATTTTCCTCGGAAGATCGTTAGATCAAAATCAATAGATGCAATCATATAATATATTGAACAAAAATTCATGTAAGGAAGGGAACACAAACTTTTATTAACCATGTAAATGGAACTACATCAATTGTATACCATCAACACAAAGAATATCCTCTCCTCCAACTTGTAGTATGGCCTCCTCTCCCAAGGTATTAGAGCTCTCGCACTGTTGCTTTTGGTCCTCTCCCCTATTCCCTCTTGGTGAGATTATAAAGGCTCATTCCATGCTCCAGGAGAATGTATCTAGACACCTAGGGGATTGAGAAGTTAGGAAACTTCTAAAATAATGGACCCATAGCCAACTCATACACAAGTGGGTCAATTTCATCTCCTTGGGAATGACAAACTCTAGAAACCTTTTGCATAATTATGAGTTTTTTCTCAATTATCTAAATTATGAAATAAATATTATCTCATAATTATAATATTTTGGCAAAATAATTATGAGAAATTGCTCAATTATGTAATTTAACCCTTTTAACATGGGATAAATCTCACATAAGTAAAAGAAAAGGTGAAAAGGGGATGCATTTAAGCCAAACAACTAAGGTAAGTTGATATTGGGTTTCTCTCACTATAATGGAGTGGAAAATAGGGTTATAACACTTGCCTTGCATGCGTGGGGAGCTTTTTCCTGAAAAAGAAAAATACATCCTTAGATTTGAGGGACCTATTTTTAGCAGCTGGGGGTTACATGCAAAAGTCATTTTAGAAACCTCCTGCCAAGTGTCGCTTTTTCCTAGAATTATGGCATGCACGTCATAAGACTCGATCATGCCAAACTATTTATTCGACACTTTAAAGCTCATTCTTCACTTCGATCTTGGAGATCTGACATTCCCAATGCATTTAGGAACCTTCGTCACACTTATTGTAGCTTTTTCCTGGTTAGTCTGCTTTTCATGTCTTTTGCTACTTTTCTGTCACTTTTTGTATTTCAGTTTGTGTGAGTGTTGTTTTCTTGGTTTTGTTGAATGCTTGTTATATTTTTAATGCATGTTAGCTTGTAGAAGCATTGTTTCAAGTTTTTCATTGCATTTACTTGTTGTCGCATGAATGACACTGTTTATGCACTTACGGTCGTCATTGAAACGAATCGCTTCACACACCTCACTATTTTCCCATTTTACTGAATCCTGCATTCACTGATTACATGCATGTTTATTCACTCATGTCTACACCCAAATTCTCACATGAATTTAGTCCTTACTATTTTCAGTCGCTTGTTAGCAGGTCTCAGCTGCCTTGGCCTAGACCTTGCCTAGCCCAGATTTTGCTACACATTTCTGGGATGGAAGGCCTTGCATTGCTCCTGGAAATTACGTAGATCCTGCCTCACAGTGGCCTCCCCAGATGTGCTCTGTGAAATTTTGAGAGGAAGTGCCTCAGTTGGCCCCCAAAATTATGCAATACAATTTTTCTGGGTTGCAGTCATGCTGACTAAAACTGTGCATTGCACAGTTCCAGTCCTCAGTAGGCCAAGATGGACTATGCTCTGCGCAGTTTTAGTAGCCAGTTAGCTCACTAGCAGTCGAGACTGTGCTCTGCACAGTTCTGGCAGTCAGTCTCCCAGCCTCCTAGAGAAAATTGTGCAAATTTTCCAGTCAGTCACCCAGGTGTGTTGCATGTCATCCCTCAAGTTGCTTTTGATTTTCACTGACAGTTTGCTTGCTATGAGTGTTGCTCTATCTCCAGGTATCACATGTGTTCATCAGTCTCTCAGTAATACAAGTACAATGGCTTCCAAGAGAGAAGGGTCAAAGGACACAGTTGAGAGTGCAACTAAAGATGTGGTTGAGAAAGTCTCTATTGGATTGCCCATCTACGAAGACACTAAGTTGTTCTTAGACAAGGAGATCAAGATCAAATGGCAGGACATCAATGACATCTTTTCAAGCACCTTTGAGGAGAATTTGGAGGACTACAGAGTCTATGTCAACATACACAAGTATGGCTTGTACCGGTTTGCATGTAGGTATCTTGCATTTCCATGCACGGACATGATCCACTGGACTGTCTCACAAACTGATCCAGAGACAATGGTGTTGAACAGTGTCAGTGGAAAAAAAAAAATTCTACCTTCAGGGCAAAGACCTTTCAAGAGATGTATCACTTGCCGTAGTTGGTGAACACAATGGATGCACCCTTCACCAATCCCAACAGCAGTGCAAACTCAAGAGACATCTTGAAGAGTTGGGTGAGAAGGCCATCTAAATTTAGGACAACACCCAACTAGGAATACATGACAAAGATACTACGTAAGGCTTATCAGTTCTTGGTCATCTTCGCATGTCGCTTATAAGGCCAAGAAAGTACAGAGACCTTCCCGAAAAGTTGGGTGATTGTGTTGTATCAGCTGGCAAACAAAGGAAGGCCTTTCAATTGGTCCGATATGTTGGCTCTCCAACTGAAGGGGCAAGTAACAGATGGTCGGAATCCACCCAAGTGTGAGAAATAAAATCTATTCATGTTCACCTACATTCTTGATGTCCGTGAGTAATTTCCTAGCTTGGGTTGGGCATGGACACTTTCCAAAGCCTCTATGCACACCTATTGCAGGTTGTTATCTGAGTGCAGCTTCCATGGAGTTATACTACAGCTATCAAACCACTTTGTCACCCCGGTGTACAGGATGATCTTTGAGCAGGATCTGCCTTGCATGCCCCAAGCAATGATGGAGGCATTGGTTAACATAACAGATTGGTATGCCTCATCCCTTGGCACCTTCATCCGGATGTACAACACAGAGAAGGCTCTGCATGTTTTACCAAGGTTTTCCATGGACAAGTTGGTCATGAAAGAGGTTGAATACCACATCTTGAGAGGGTTGTTAGCAAAACTTCACATGAAGAAGAAGGCACCTTGGCCCACTCTTCCTTTGCGGATCAGGTTGTATGAGATCTAGAATCTCAAGCACGCTGAGATTGAGATGGAGGAGTTCAAGAAGTTCACCTTCGGAACCAAAAGTTTCAATCCATATGACCCGCATCGCTTAGTGGAAGACTATTATGCGAGAGTGTATCATCCTTGGATCCACGGGCATGTCATTGGCCTAAGGAAGACCTGTGGATATACTTCTATAACTCCTTAAGGCTCAATGAACTAGTCAGAGTGGCTATAGAATGGTTAGCAGTGCAAAAGGCAACAACATCTCAGAGGACAGCAACATCAGTAGTAGCATAGGGCAGCAGACTTACACATGAAAAAGGAAAGAGAAAGGTTGCCGACAATGCACAGGCGGAGCAAAGCTGCAAGTTCAAAGAATATCCACTTGTATTAAGAGTAACTTTGGAGATTGAGGCAAAGCTGCGACAACGCAACAGAAGGATTGCACAAAGATAGAGGGAGAAGAGAAAATTGGAGGAGGGAGAGAAGAAGTTGTAGGAGTTGAAGCAACAACTAAGGGAAGAACAAGAGTTACGTAGAAGAGAGAAGGAAGCGCAACAAGAACAAGAACAATAGGAGGCGCAACATGCACACATTGATGAAACTGTGCCAATATCGACTATTTATTCATCAGAACAAGTGGTAGATAGAAAACAGGGTGAGCAGCTGCAAGAGCAAGAATTTGTTTAGGAGATTGAATAGATGTTGGAACAAATGGACACGGATGTTGTTCAACCAGAGCAAGATCAGGATATGGACCTCGTGCCCAAGGACCAAGAGGTCACTCCATCGGCTTCACCAGATCCGGGAGCAGAGAAAGTCCTAAGTGATCAAGGAGATACTAAAATCCTTGAGGACAATCCAAAAGCAGACGTGCACAACATATCCTTCGACGAGTCACAACACAAAGTTGTGCAGTCGTGCAAAGTGCCCACTCCAGATGTCCATGTATCTCCTACACATTTTTAGGAACGAGTGATCGTGTCCGATGTGTGCAAATATCCAGCTGCATTGGCTAATGCTACAAAGACATATGCCAATGCCAATAGCTCAAGTGTGAGATTCTTGATAGCTGAGAATGAATGCATGGCTAAGGAGTTACAAGCTGCCAAGAAGAAATAAAAGCAAGCTACAACATCTGCGAGAGCAGAGTTAAAGAAAGGAATACTTGATGATGTATTGTCTCTCGAGAAAATCATGTAGAAGTTGTACTTCAAGTTGGTCACCATGCATAAGTCAGTTGTCCATCTTAATGGTTGGTAGCAATGCTGTGCTAGGAGAGCATGCATATTGACAAACATACACACTATTGTCGATCACATGGAGATATGGACAATGAGGTACAAGGGAACTTCATTGTACTTGCCAAAGATGATGAAGCCAAAGGTAGTGGAGTTTAAGGCACACATCTACAGTCAGATACGAAACTATGAGGAACTCCCACAACTCATCACAAACTTACAGGCTTCACATGAACGAGTGTTCAGGAGTATGGATGTGATTGTGCGCACCCATGTGATCCCATCCATTGACACACTCACCGAGGTGAAAGCAAAGAAGCAAGTCCAACTAGAGCTGGACATGTACTTCGAGCAGTTGATGTGCATAGCCACTAATGCATATTTGCATATGAGCACAGACACTATGCACTAGTATGTCGTTGGTCCGATTTCACTCAAGGCCATGATGTGCATGTTATATGACGAGTTCGAAAGATGTGCCAAATTAGTGTACTCGGATGCAATAGAGGCAAGAGTTTGCTTTTAGAAGGATGTCACCACAGAGTATGCGGACACCATAACAGACTACCAAGCTTGGCATTAGTTCGCCACCATCGATCACCAAGAGGATGTTGACGAGTTAGTATTCCCACAGCTGTGTGAGTCTTAGTGATGTTTTGCATGGCTTACTCAAGGCAATTTTTGTCTCACATGGGTACATGTGTAGATTTTATTGTAAACATGTTGTAAAGTGAAAGGCCAAGTATCAATAGTAGAATGTAAACAATCATGTGTAAGTTGAAGAATCATGAGGGTAGGCTAAGAGTCACAAAGGGGAATGTGGAGGGGCACCCCACCCTTTGCTATATATAGAACCTCATAACTCATTGTACGGCCTTTTGGGAGCTAATCTTCTGATAGGTATAACTTAGAGAAAGCATGGAGTGTATTGTAATGAGCCTTGGCTTCTCCACAGCTCAGAGCAAGTACATCTCATTGGAGGAGCAGACATCAGTGAATTTAACGTTCTACTATTGGGGCTAGTGGTTGTCATTGTTGTATGTATGATTGGATCTTTCACTCTTTTAATATAACAAATCCAACGTGTTTCATGCATATATTGTTATTGTAGTTCGGCTATCCTGGTTACTCTGACGATGTATGTAGTTGTAATTTACGCATGTATGTATGAACTATTCTGTATGTGTTTATATGAATCTTATCGAAGCGTCTTGTTGGTATAACTCATCACTTTGGATAGTCGCCTATCCTGCTTTCCATATCGTGATGTCTTTCAGCTCGTGTGTTCCCTTTCAAGCTGCGTGCTATCACATGCTTCTAAGGGGCGCACTCTTCTCCCCTTCCGTGTGTTAGAGCCTTTCATGCACATTCCTTGATTTTTTGCAAGGCCACACCCTTGCTTCCAACAGGGACATCTTACTTACCTCTGCCTGCAACCACAGTGAAGACAATACCGTACTACCCACTGCTAGGACTCCTACTCCAAACGTTCTGAGGCCTAGTTGGAACTTCTTACCGAGGAGATCCCTTCACATGTTGGCAGGTCCAACACCGTCAAACAAGATTATAATATTAATATATAAGGTTTATAATATTAGGTTTCAATGTTAATTGAAAACTTACTCACTTAGTTGAACACTTAACTTACACTTACTTATATTAAAACCCTATACTAAAACCCTAATACTAAACTCATTACTAAAACTTTAATATTAAAATTCAATATTTTAATATTATAAAACCTAATTATTACTTATATAATTATTATAATTATATAATAGTTAGTATTAATGTTAAATCCTTACCATACATCTAATAATTATTAATGTGATATGATATACACTTATTTGCATATATCAACCAAATTTAATAATGCGGTTGTGGATGTAATTAATATAAAATGAAATGATATTTTAAGGTCCATGAGACTAAAAATAGTCTATGAGACCATTAGATCCCTGTTTTTCGCTTTTTACAATTCAATCCTTTTCCGATTCAAATTGATGATGAGCTGACCCAACCTTCCAACAATCCCCTGGCTAAAAAGACAATGCCAAGCATGTTATCATAACTTTCTCTAATATCTTTGAATGCATCACATTCCAAAATGAAATGTTTTTCTGATTCCACAACCCGAGTAAGTTGGTCCTTAATTGAGCAAGAACCTTTGCCCTCCACGAAATGCTAGCTCCAATAAACTCTTTTTCTTGTAAATCACATGTAGGGTTGAATTCCTCAATGTAATATTTCTTCTTTCTACCCAGCTCTTTTCCCCATACTTTTTTACCAAACTTCTCCATATATATTTATAATATATCAACCATATTGATCAATATGATTGCGTTAGTTATATAAATACCAATTATTAAAATATATCCAAACTATAATTATATATCATAAAATTATATCAAACCTAAAAACAATAGTATATCTAAACTTAAATAATATATATATATATATATATATATATATATATATATATATATAATATTTAAAATATTAAATCAAATTCAACACGATGTATGTCTAATAAATTCTTTTATTTTTATTTTTATTTTTATAAATATTGGAAATGAAATTTTTCCGACAATTATGCTGGTAAGACCATTAAGCTAAAATAAATTAACAATTTAATGATTGATTAAAGCAGTGAAGGATGTGAAGTTGTCTTAACATTTATTTGAAATCCATGGTTAGTGTTGTCTATGGAAATAGAAAATTTAAGTCCGCCTATGCCAATGGTTTCCATTAAGAGAATGGGATATCATCAACCGCCAACTGTCGTGGACAGTGAATCGAACACAAAATATCTCGTCGCAGTCAAAAGAGATGAATGGTCTATCCAAAGCATTTGGTCGACGGGGAAACGCGTAAAATGCGGAATGGCTACACCTCGAAAAATGCTAAATAATGTTAAGTAAATTAATAATGCTGAATAGTGAAAAATGTATATTAAAATTAATACATATACATTGAAATCAAATCTTATTAGAATAATAAATATTTATTAACTTTCACTCTATTTTTACTTTTTGATCGTCAAAAAGATATAAATGATATTTCAAGATGTTAATAGATTAACTGGTATTCATGGACTTCGATATGACTGCAAATGGATGTTGAAAAAGTATCATCGCACTCCCAGTCTCCCACTCCCTTGCTTTTTCTGTCGGTGGATGCCACCTGTTTTGGTCGGAGACTTAACATCTCATCACAAAGAATCATATCATGGGTTGGTGGATGCAAGCTGGTTTGCATAAACGATTGGGTCCCGGTCCAACTGAAGGAGTCACATCTTTGGTAAAGCAAAGAAATGAACGCAGGCCTTCCAAATGCTTTATGCGTACAGGAAGTGATAGATGGCAATGGTCAATAATGCTGTGACACGACGAAGGGGAAATTGCCAGGAAACTTGATGCTTGCTGTGACGAAATTGAAAGGAAAATTGGCCCGAAACTTCATGCTTCCAAATTCCACCGTTCAGATTACACTATAACTTCAATACATATCGCCACTTGGTTTGCTCAAGGAAATGAGAAGCTCAGTAATCAACCACATTCTAAAGCTGTTTTGTTTTCAATCCTGTGCCCAACCATTGGGGTGTTGATACACAGGCAATAATAGCAAAGGTGCAGCTGGTAAGTTCCTTGCCCTCCTGAATCTTTCAGACGCAAATATTGAGGCTCAGCGCACTTTCTGTTATTCTGTATCAAATGACAAACGTTAACTTTACCCCCGCCCGTGACGGAACATCCTCCGCATCCACCTCCCAGGGCAATACCAACAGCTATGTGTATCAAGTGTTTCTAAATCACCGCGGTCCTGATGTGAAGGAAGGACTCGCTAAAGATATCTACAATCGCCTTAAAAAACTCGGATTATCAGTTTTTCTGGACCAGGAAGAACTGCAAAGAGGAGAGAAGTTGGATGCCCAAATCGAAGGGGCTATTCGAACAGCCACTGTTCACGTAGCGATATTCTCTCCAAATTATGCTCAATCTAGATGGTGTCTCGATGAACTCGTACAGATGTTGGAGTCGGGATCCACAATAATTCCTGTCTTCTACAAAGTCGAGCCCGCAGATCTTCGGTGGACGCGCGGCGGAAATCGAGTTTATGCTCGTCATCTGGGTGAGCTCGAAGGGAAGAGAACATCTGATTCTCAGGAACCACGGTACGACCCCAAGACCATAGAAAAATGGAGGAATGCTCTTTCTGCTGTGGCGGATATAGTCGGTTTTGAGCTGAAGGACAAGTAAGACCCTCCAACTCTCCCTATTATTTGAGTTTTGTACTTTGCAGTATATAACAGATTATTTATTTAGATATTTCTCGTTAGTCGATTAACTGTGATTTGAATATTGTTCAGGGAAGAGTCGCAGCTCGTCCAGGAGGTCGTCCAACAGGTTGTGAAAAAGGCTCGCAAACCGCCTCTTGACGTCGCCAAATATCCTACTGGCCTCGATGAAAAAATTGAAGATGTGGACAGAAAATTGTCACTGCAGCGGCAAAGCAAGAAGGCTACAATTTTGGGAATTGTAGGTTTTGGCGGGGTCGGGAAAACTACCCTCGCTAAAAAATTCTTCAACCGAGAGATAAGGAGATCAAATTACAGTCGATCTTGCTTCTTATTTGATGTCAGATCCGGATATTTACCTTCCCTGCAGAGTAGCCTTCTTAAGGAGCTGATTAAATTCGATGCACAAATAAATAGCGTCGCTGAAGGCACAGGGATGCTCAAAGAGAGGCTCAAAAGAGATTCTCAACGGTCTCTCATCATTTTAGATGATATTGATAATATTGATCAACTGAATGCATTATGTGCACCAGTTATAGATAGTATTGATGTAGGTAGCTTAATTTTAATTACATCTCGTAATAAGGATGTGCTTAGAAACTTCGGTGTTGATGAGTCATCCATTTACACACTGAAACGCATCAAGCCAGAGCAATCGCAAGAGCTCTTTTGCTGGCATGCCTTCGGTCAACCCCGTCCTGTTGTAGGATTTGAAAAAGTTGTTGAGAACTTTTTGAATGTCTGCGATGGTTTGCCCCTGTCGCTTAAAGTGCTTGGGGCGCTTCTTCGTGGAGAAGATGACTTGAAGCACTGGAATGCGCAATTGCGCAAAACCTCCAAAGTAGTTCCGGAAGATATAGGGAGCACACTTAGAATTAGCTATGATGCTCTAGATAAGGAGGAAAAGCAAATATTTTTAGATATCGCCTGTTTCTTTACAGGGAAAGACAGGGATGCCGCTATAAGAGTATGGGATGGATCCAACTGGGAAGGGTTGCTGGGTCTTCGGAAGCTGGAAAACAGATGCCTCGTGGAGGTGGACGGTAAAAACTGTCTCAGAATGCACGACCACCTTCGAGACCTAGGCAGAGATATAGCTGAAGGTCTAGAACATCCCCGTCGTCTTTGGCACTTCACAAAGAGGGCTCGTCCATCATTTGTAAGTATTCTGAAGCTTTCGACGGACTTTCAAATAACTTCGTGTTATCAAAATTGTCTGTCAATTTTTAAATCTTAAAACTAACAGCTGGGGGTGAACAATTCAGGTGCGTGGAGTTAGCAGGTCCAACCGAAGCATGTTGCAGCTGCGTGGGACTGAAAGTGACTCTGTTGAACGAATATTCAGCAGTGAACAGTTACCACCGCTAGTATATCTGCATTGGGAGAACTGTCCGAAGTCCTCTTTAGCTCCCTCGATTCCATTAAATAATTTAAGTGTGTTACATATAGAGGGGGATCAACTGAAAACACTCTGGCAACATGAATTTCAGGTAGTCATTTGTTTTCTTAACAGATCTAGTTACCTTTTTTAATAGTGTATGAATTGTTGTACTAGCGTGTTGTTATCGTATGACACAATGCGAAAATGCTGTAGAGGCTCAAACTCACTTTAATAATGCATGTGAACATTGCAGGCACCTCTGCAATTGAGGGAGTTGCATATTGATGCTCCCCTTTTACAGGTTCCAAAGTCCATTGGAAAACTGAAGCATCTTGAAAAAGTTTTTCTGAGAACTCGTTATCTTAAAACTATCCCAAATGAATTTGGGAAGTTATCAGGACTCCAAAGTCTTCACTTGACGTGCCAGCCGCTGCAGACGCTACCAGACTCGATTGGGAACCTGTCGGACCTCCAAAGTCTTCACTTGATCAACTGCTCCAGTCTGCAGACACTCCCAGACTCAGTGGGGAACCTGTCGGGCCTCCAAAGTCTTCGCTTGAGCTGGTGCGACAGTCTGCAGACACTCCCAGACTCAGTGGGGAACCTGTCGGGCCTCCAAAGTCTTCACTTGGAAGGGTGCTACAGTCTGCAGACACTCCCATACTCAGTGGGGAACCTGTCGGGCCTCCAAAGTCTTCACTTGGAAGAGTACTGGCGTCTGCAGACACTCCCAGACTCAGTGGGGAACCTGTCGGGCCTCCAAAGTCTTCACTTGGAAGGGTGCTACAGTCTGCAGACACTCCCATACTCAGTGGGGAACCTGTCGGGCCTCCAAAGTCTTCACTTGGAAGAGTACTGGCGTCTGCAGACACTCCCAGACTCAGTGGGGAACCTGTCGGGCCTCCAAAGTCTTCTCTTGAGCGGGTGCGACAGTCTGCAGACACTCCCAGACTCAGTGGGGAACCTGTCCGGCCTCAGTGTATTTGGTTGGACGGGTGGCGATTGAAACTGAAGAAGGGGTTGCCGGGCTGCGCTTCAAATTAAGATTGTTTTCAAATATTTCATTTGTTAATGTTAAGATGGTTCATTTTATGATAAGTACAACGATAAGTGGTTCAAACGTCTACATAAAATCTGATAAGTGATTTTATTGGAATTTTTTGTATTAATCGTAAATCACAAAATTCACATTTTAAGGTTACAAAATATCATTATTTTAAATTAAATTAACATTCGAAATTTTTTTGGTTAAATTGAATTAAATTAAATTAAAAAAAATTACATTGAAATTTATTAGTATTATTATATTTATAAATTTATTAGATTGATATTTAATTCTACAAAAAAAATGAATTTATTATTAAAAATTTATCTAATATTTTTTCAATTACTTATTAATAAATTTAACTAAAAATACGAAAAAAATATATTTTTATCTCTAAATATTTTCTTTACTTTTTAATTCTTTATCTCTATAACTCTAAACTCTTTATTATTTTAAAAAATTTATATTTATATTTTAATTTCCAATCTTTGAAGATCTCAATTTATATTTAAGTACTTATCATTTTAACAAATTTACATTTTAATATATACATCTATCAAATGTATAAAGACAAAATCAAAAGTTTTCGATATGTAGAATTTATGTGTATTTTAAGTTTATTTTAATTTTTAATTATTTTTTTAATGTATATTTATATTTTTCATTATTAATGGTCTAAATAATATAGAAAGCTTTATAACATTATATAAAGTTTTTTTTTTTTTTTTTAATTAAAAATTTTGTGTAGTTTATATTAAGTGTGGCATTTTCAATCTATTAAAATTGGTGTAAGCTTAAATTTTATATGTATTTATATATGTATATGTAATTAATTTAATAGATATTTATGAGGTGTAGATTAATTAGATTGTGTGGGCTTTAGTTCTTATTAAATATTAGTTCAAATTTTATGGGGAGAAGTTGATCGAACCACTTGCAAGAGATAAAAATGTCTCAATTAGTAATATTGATGGTGCATTTATATCTATTTGGAAAAATAAATTCATTATGCATATGTTGTATTATATTGAAAAATGTTTAACAAACAATGATTTTATATTTAACAATTAAGTTAGTGAGAGCTAGATTTTCATGTATGGTGTTATCTCAAAATCAGGCCCTGGAAGGCTGCAGACCAGGAAGACTTCAAGTAATTGTTTCAAACCTACTTTTGGCTGAGGTTTAGCCTCCCCAACCTGAGAGGGCTCTCTCAAAGGATTAAAAGTTTTCGATTATGATCAAGATGGCTAACTCTTATGAAACAAAGGTAAAATGTGAGTGGTGGAAACACAATTAGAAACTATTCATTGGGCCATGGAGTCAAGGTGTGTTTCAGTACAACAATGAGATTAAATTCACATGGAAGTCAGGGCATAGAGGGCTTTCACATAGAAGTAGAACAGAGATATAGTGTAGGAACACAGTCCACAAATACATGAAGGAAATTAGAGCATCTTCAAACGAGTTCTAAGTAACATGTATCTGTACTACTGCAAGTAAGTATAGGAAAGAGACCATGAAGAAAATCAAACATTAAAAAACCCTTGCTGAAACTTGAGTAGTGAAATCAACTCCTTATATTATCCTGAAAACATACCGTCACATACAATAACACAAAGTTCTCTCTTTCTTTGAGAATTTCCTACTCCTGAGTACATTGCTGTTCCTGCTATATATAGAATTCTTTACAAGACTGAGCTTCCTCCTCCAGCTCGAGGGGAACTCCAATTCAGACTGAGCTTCCTCCTCCAGCCCGAGGGGAACTCCAATTCTTCTTGATATGACACCTATTCAAATTCTACCTACCTATTAAATGTAACAAACTGCTAACTGGACTTTTTAAGAGATCTAAGTCAAATATGAGTCTAACTCCATATCATGCTAATAATAGCCTTAATTACAATCATTCGCAGTCTTTGACAAGTGGTCTTTTTAGTTTTGGCTGAGGTAGGTGTTTGTAGCTGCCTGCTTGCCCTTAATGTCACATCTTCTCCATTGCCCCTGAAAGATAGGAAACTGCCCCTGTTTATCTGCCTTCAGTTTTCCTTAATGATATTCGAAACCAATGAGCCATGTCATTCTTCTTTGATTATGCAAAAATATATCAGAATGCCACATCCTTGATGTGCTGTCAACGCTTTCCATGTGTGAAGACAAGACCCTCTCCAAGTTGTCTGACATATCTTGAACCATAGTAATTCTGGTCACTTTATAACAAAAAAGTTTAGGGTTCGAATATAAGCTTCTGCCACCTGTTTCTTCCTTTGTTGAATGTTGGCACCTGTTATATGATCCTTTGAAAAGATTCCTTTCTCAAAAATTTCTCTACGGTCCTTCAAAACTAGTTGACTGAGTTTTAATTATGTAGCTACAGTAGTTTCATGGTGCACTACGAAACTGTTGTGCGTTGGGCATTATTTTTAGCAGTTTCGTAGCGCACTGCTGTGTATTCACCAAACCACAGTCTAATGCATTATCTACAACATGACTTTATGTTGAGATATGTCAAAGCAACAAGACTTCGAGAAATTGCAGCTCCTTCAAGTTTGTAAGCCCTTTTGGATGCACCAATCCACCATGAATCCCCGAGCACATCTTCAGATCCAGAATTGTCAAATTCACAAGACGAGCTAAGGCACGCAAGCCTGATGCAATTTTTTGGTTTCCCTGTACTACTTCTTGTATATAAAAGGAACAGTGGATCTTCTGCATCAAGCCATTCAACTTCACATTCGGTCATGTATTTTGGAATTGTATCCTGCCACCAGATATCTCTTCCTTTCTTCCATGGTGTGTTTTCTTTATTTAATGCAAACTCCTTTGCATATGTCAAACAGACACCTACAGAAACTCCATTTTTAGATGATTCCACCTGTGCAGAGTCTACTATTTCTTTCAGATTAATAACTTTATCACCCTGGCGGACAACATTACAAGTTAGCAGTGCTTTAGTTTTGCGGTCTACAATTCATTGAGCAAGGGACTCTGCTGAAAATCCAACAAATACAACCGAATGAACAACACCAATACGAGCACAAGCAAGCATTTCTATCGGCAGTTCCGCTAACATAGGCAAATAAATCCAGCCCTGTTTTTGCATCCGAAATCTCAAACATGGCATCTGTCAAAATGATCTCGAGGATAGAACGCAAACCACAGGCTTCAGTACTCTTGACCATTGCCTTCTGTGCAATCTGCCTAAGGGCATCCTCAGTGAAATGTAACTTCACATTGTTCATCTCAAACATTTTCTTGTATTTCTTTCCTAGTGCATTTTTAGGCTCCATGAGCACCTGAACAAGTTGGTCTTCAGTCAACGCAGAGAGGCTAACAAGCACGAGAAATTGTCTAATGAACTCTGGTATTAAGCCATATGCAATAAGATCACTACTCTCAACCGACTCTAGCAAGGATGATGTCACCGCAGCATTTGTCAGGCCACCAGCCCTCATATTAGCTCGTACAGGCGCTCCAAAGCCAATAGAAGAATCTTGCCGTCTCTCAGAAATCGTTTTCTCTAGATCCACGAAAGCCCTGCCACATATAAAGGGAATATCCTTTGTATCGATCTGAATATGATCACCACAAGGATGTTTGCGAGCTCCCTTTTCTGGAACATGTACAACTGTTCCTTCTAGCATTTTAAGTAATGCCTGTTGAACAGCTTTAACATTGAAATCAGCAACCATGAGTAGTTTATACAAAATAGACTGCACAAGTAGTAAATCTGAAGTTTCCTTCACTGGGAGAAAGCATGATCTTGGAACATTGACACCAATTGCACGATCAAAAACTTATAGCAACACCTGCAGCCATTTCAAGCTGAAGCACCTTTACCGCATTTACTTCCTTCGGATTTGGAATTATCTTCTTCTGGGGGTTTTTCTATCTTTCTGTTCTTCAAGACATTTTGCAAATTAGAAACAAAGGAAGGTGGCAAGAGCCCGTTCTTCCCAGAAGTCATACTGCCAGATTGATCACAAATCGAAACCAGAATCAGAAGTTTCGGTCTTAATAGAGAATTTTCAGATTTGGTTTTGGATGGAAATCCCGATTTGAATAGTACAGGCAAGAATCAAATTTGAAGGCTACAGAACACGCGTCAAGACCGACATGTAAGACCTTGCACATGCTATCCCCGTAAACTTCTTGCAGAAAATATGACAGCTGAGGTGAGATTTGCTATGGAACAGCATGAATTCCCGATTTCGTAGCGCAGTTAGTGCAAAATCGGTGTTTTGCGCTACAAAATCACCTCGACCGAGGTTTCTGCACTATGAACTTTGAAATAGGATTGACATATGGAGCTTAGGTGCAGTGTGAGACCAGTGATGGACTAAAATAGAGAATTGACCCCATTTGACATACTAACAAGACTCTAAAACAAGATGAAAAGACTAGGCCCAAAACTGACACCAACCCTTTGACAAATTTAAAAAATTGATGTTCAGCATTTAAACTATTTTTTCTTGAGTGATAACAGGTGGCTCCACTTGGGATAGTGTGCCCCTGTGGTACACTAAGAACATGTAGGTCCAGTGCTTTGTATTCTTTATAACAAACATAGATTTGCTTGTCAAGCATTCCCTTCAAGCTTCTTGGGCCTTCACCTCGGGCTTAAAGCTTGATGATCACTGTGGGAGAAAGAAATTTACATCTACTGAAAAATGCTCAGTCAACCTTGAGCTTATTTGCATTGTCCTACCTACCTACCCTATCAATTTCAAACTTCTTTCAGCTCAATCAATGTGAAATTTCCAATGTAGCCAATCATTTGTCTTATCTGATTTTGAGTCTCTTGACTGCATTCGACCTTAAAATAACCATGATAAGAGATGACCAAATCAGCTTATACTGTACCTGATCTTCATAATGCAAATGAAAATATAATATTGGTGTGGAAAGCTTTGCCATGTATTCACTTATAGGGTCAAAGAAGACATGGTAAATTTGATGATCACCATAACACTCTACATCTTCAGATAACTAATTCTTAACCACACAAGATTCGTTTGATATGTTATCCAACTGCTTTTCTGAATGATGCCTACAAACAATATAATTTTCCTCACTATTATGATCATTCTTTGATGTAAGCTGCTGCAAGGAATCACAAAAATGAACAACCTTTTCCTCTGCCTGAGGATTATAAAAAATTTCTTCCAATATTTCTTCTTGGTGTTTGCAATCAATTTCATATTCTTTATGATCAAAAGACTGGCAAGTTTGCTGCATCTTCTCATTCATATCAACGGATGAAACATGGTTTTCATAAGTAAACCCCTGCTGATCTTCATGCTGCGTTTCATGAGATGTTATACTTTCTTCTTGGTGTTGAAATGCATTGTTATGAGGAGCCTCTAAAATTTCTTCATCCATAAATTCATCATCATCATAACAATCCTCCAAGTACTGAATAAGACTTAAAGAATGTCTACAACAATCTTTGAGCAACAATAAGGAAGGATGATATTCTTTATACATCTCATAGAATTCATCATGAAAATTAGCAAGAGAATATATTGAACCATTTCCCAAACTTTTATACCAAGACCATGCTTTTCCTTCTAAAGTGGTCATAAACATCCTCATGAAACAATCTTCAGGGAACTGAACCTTAAGATTGCGTACATGCATATGAAACCTAACCAAATGAAGAGCAACATTGTCTTTCTTTTCATCTTTGAATATTGGAAGATCCTCTAACCAATCAACTTTTGGCATAGGATTTGGAAAACCAGGGATATGAGACCGATTCATAGGAGCATACCTGGCATTCATTCTTGCAGTGGAACTCATCTTGAAACTTCATCAAGCTATTGATCTTCTAACAGTGGAGTCACCTTTCAATTTGTTATTTGATGTGTGGAGTCGCCAAGGTAGTTTTGCAGCCTCAAAATGATGTTTGAGCTCCTGCTACCTTCAGAAGTTCAGCTTCTTAATTTCGGGAATGAATAGACTTCAGGCTCCCGGCAGACGCACCAAAATGTTATCTCAAAATCGGGTCCTGGAAGGCTGCAGACCAGGAAGACTTCAAGTAACTCTTTCAAACCTACTTTTGGCTGAGGTTTAGCCTCCCCATCTTGAGAGGGCTCTCTCAAAGGATTAAAGGTTTTTGATTATGATCAAGATGGCTGACTCTTGTGAAACAAAGGTAAAATGTGAGTGGTGGAAACACAATTAGAAACTATTCATTGGGCCATGGAGTCAAGGTGTGTTTCAGTACAACAATGAGATTAAATTCACATGGAAGTCAGGGCATAGAGGCTTTCACATAGAAGTAGAACAAAGATATAGTGTAGGAACACAGTCCACAAATACATGAAGGAAATTAGAGCATCTTCAAACGAGTTCTAAGTAACATGTATCTATACTACTGCAAGTAAGTATAGGAAAGAGACCATGAAGAAAATCAAACATTAAAAAACCCTTGTTGAAACCTGAGTAGTGAAATCAACTCCTTATATTATCCTGAAAACATACCGTCACATACAATAACACAAAGTTCTCTCTTTCTTTGAGAATTTCCTCCTCCTGAGTACATTGTTGTTCCTGCTATATATAGAATTCTTTACAAGACTGAGCTTCCTCCTCCAGCCCGAGGGGAACTCCAATTCTTCTTGATATGACACCTATCCAAATTCTAACTACCTATTAAATGTAACAAACTACTAACCAGAATTTTTAAGAGATCTAAGTCAAATAGGAGTCTAACTCCATATCATGCTAATAATAGCCTTAATTACAATCATTCTCACTCTTTGACAAGTGGTCTTTTTAGTTTTGGCTGAGGTAGGTGTTTGTAGCTGCCTGCTTGCCCTTAATGTCACATCTTCTCCATTGCCCCTAAAAGGTAGGAAACTACCCCTGTTTATCGGCCTTCAGTTTTCCTCAATGATATTCGAAACCAATGAGCCATGCCGTTCTTCTTTGATTATGCAAAAATATATCAGAATGCCACGTCCTTGATGTGTTGTCAATGCTTTCCATGTGTGAAGACAAGACCCTCTCCAAGCTGTCTGACATATCTTGAACCATAGTAATTCTGGTCACTTTATAACAAAAAAGTTTAGGGTTTGAATATAAGCTTTTGCCACCTATTTCTTCCTTTGTTGAATGTTGGCACCTGTTATATGATCCTTTGAAAAGATTCCTTTCTCAAAAATTTCTCCTCGGTCCCTCAAAACTAGTTGACTGAGTTTTAATTATGTAGCTACAACAGTTTCGTGGCGCGCTACGAAACTGCTGTGCATTGGGCATTATTTTCAACAGTTTCGTAGCGCGCTACGAAACTGCTGTGTATTCACCAAACCACAGTCTAATGCATTATCTACAGCATGAATTTATGTGGAGATCTGTCAAAGCAACAAGACTTCAAGAAATTTGCAGCTCCTTCAAGTTTGTAAGCCCTTTTAGATGCACCAATCCACCATGAATCCCTGAGCACGTCTTCAGATCTAGAATTGTCAAGTTCACAAGACATGCTAAGGCACGCAAGCCTGATGCAGTTTTTTGGTTTCTCTGTACTACCTCTTGCATATAAAAGGAACAGTGGATCTTCTGCATCAAGCCATTCAACTTCACATTCGGTCATGTATTTTGGAATTGTATCCTGCCACCAAATATTTCTTCCTTTCTTCCATGGTGTGTTTTCTTTATTTAATGCAAACTCATTTGCATATGTCAAACAGACACCTACAGAAACTCCATTTTTAGATGATTCCACCTGTGCAGAGTCTACTATTTCTTTCAAATTAATAACTTTAGCACCCTGGCAGATAGCATTACAAGTTAGCAGTGCTTTAGGTTTGTGGTCTACAATTCGTTGAGCAAGGGACTCTGCTGAAAATCCAGCAAATACAACCGAATGAACATCACCAATACGAGCACAAGCAAGCATTTCTATCGACAGTTCCGCTAACATAGGCAAGTAAATCCAACCCTGTTTTTGCATCCAGAATCTCAAACATGGCATCTGTCAAAATGATCTCGAGGATAGAACGAAAACCAAGGGCTCCAGTACTCTTGACCATTGCCTTCTGTGCAATCTGCCTAAGGGCATCCTCAGTGAAATGTAACTTCACATTGTTCATCTCAAACATTTTCTTGTATTGCTTTCCTAGTGCATTTTTAGGCTCCATGAGCACCTGAACAAGTTGGTCTTCAGTCAACGCTGAGAGGCTAACAAGCACAAGAAATCGTCCAATGAACTCTGGTATTAAGCCATATGCAATAAGATCACTACTCTCAACCGACTCTAGCAAGGATGATGTCATCGCAACATTTGTCAGGCCACCAGCCCTCATATTAGCTCGTATAGGTGCTCCAAAGCCAATAGAAGAATCTTGCCGTCTCTCAGAAATCGTTTTCTCTAGATCCATGAAAGCCCTGCCACATATAAAGGGAATATCCTTTGTATCGATCTGAATATGATCACCACAAGGATGTTTGCAAGCTCCCTTTTTTGGAACATGTACAACTGTTCCTTCTAGCATTTTAAGTAATGCCTGCTGAACAGCTTTAGCATTGAAATCAACAACCATGATTAATTTATACAAAATAGACTGCACAAGTAGTAAATCTGAAGTTGCCTTCACTGGAGGAAAGCGTGATCTTGGAACATTGACACCAATTGCATGATCGAAAACTTATAGCAGCACCTGCAGCCGTTTCAAGCTGAAGCACCTTTACCGCATTTACTTCCTTCAGATTTGGAATTATATTCTTCTGTGGGTTTTTCTATCTTTCTGTTCTTCAAGACATTTTGCAAATTAGAAACAAAGGAAGGTGGCAAGAGCCCGTTCTTCCCAGAAGTCATACTGCCAGATTGATCACAAATCAAAACCAGAATCAGAAGTTTCGGTCTTAATAGAGAATTTTCAGATTTGGTTTTGGATGGAAATCCTGATTTGAATAGTACAGGAAAGAATCAAATTTGAAGGCTACAGAACATGCGTCAAGACCGACATGTAAGACCTTGCACATGCTATCCCCGTAAACTTCTTGCAGAAAATATGACAGCTGGGGTGAGATTTGCTATGGATCAGCACGAATTCTCGATTTCGTAGTGCAGTTAGTGCAAAATCGGTGTTTTTCACTACGAAATCACCTCGACCGAGGTTTCTGCACTATGGACTTTGAAATAGGATTGACATATGGAGCTTAGGTGCAGTGTGAGACCAGTGATGGACTAAAATAGAGAATTGACCCCATTTGACATACTAACAAGACTCTTAACAAGACTCTAAATCAAAATGAAAAGACTAGGCCCAAAACTGACACCAACCCTTTGACAAATTTAAAAAATTGATGTTCAGAATTTAAACTATTTTTTCTTGAGTGATAACAGGTGGCATCTTCAGTCTTTGTAGAATAGAAACTACATGTAATTTTTCATATCTATATATATATACCCACTTGTAAGTGAGAGAGATATTACTCACAACTCAAAAAGAGTTTTTAAAAAACAATTGACTCATTAGGAGTGATCGGCTATAAGTAAGATTTGAGCTTAGTGGAGAGGATAACAATTTGTCTTTTGAAACCAAATTGAATACATCTATATATATATATATATATATATATATATATATATATATATATATATATATATATATATATATATAATATATATTTCCAACTTTACAATGTTACAAAATTTCCATGTAACCATCTCTCTTCATGACCACATTTGAGTAATAGTAAAAAAATTCCACTTCTCTGTAGACTTGATTTTTTGGGTTTCTATACTCATTTTAATTCAAATTAAATCACAATATGTGGGTCAGAGTTTACGCACAACACCCTTGTCATGCTCACATTGGGCCCATTTGAGGTATTACTTCAATAACACAAAGTTGTGACTCCTCCCTTTGAATGATTGATCCAAAGAACTCTTTTGAAAGTTGCTTTGGATAGAAAGGAAATAGGTCACTGGGTTATTTTTAAGGATCACTAATTGGGCACTTTCGAAATATTTTCCTAATGGAAGGAAATATGTCATTGAGCTATTTTAAAATATTTCCTGTAAGGATATTTGAAAGATCAACCCAATGTAAGGAACGCTACGGGAATTTTGAGGTATAAAATGGACCTCCTAAGGAAATTATAAAATAATAGTAAAATTAATAAAATAATATTAGATTACATCATCAAATATTAGAGAGAAAAAAGAACAAAATTGTTTTTTCAACTCGTATTTTCGACTTATATCCCTAGGGGTTTACTCAAATTTTGAGGAGAAACACTCGTTGGATGCATAATTTGATTCCTCATTCAAGGAGTACCCATGTTCCATACTTTCGATAGACTCTGCTACACAAAAAATGAGAAATACATTAAAAACATGATTGCAATCACGATTGTTCATGTATTTCTCATTTTTTGTGTAGCAAGGTCCATCAAAAGTATGCAACTTGGGTACTTCTTGGATGAGGAATTAAATTTTGCATCCAACGAGTACTCCCGCTCAAAATTTGAGAAAAACCTTAGGGAAATAAGTTGAAAATACGAGTTGAAAAAAATAGTTTTATTATTTTTTAATCCTTTTATTTTTTACTCCAAAATGGTGAATCATCCCTCATGGTTGACATCATTATATTGAATCCTATTGGTTGTTATAAAGTTTATTTTGGTTGCACATTTTTCTTAGGAGGTCCATTTTAGACCTCAAAATTCCCTTAATGAAAGGTCACGAGGTCATTTGAAAGATTGTCCATCAAACACTTTTGAAAGAGATGTGAAGAAAAGGACCATGAGGCCATTTTTGAAAAATCATCCATTGGGCATTTTCTAAAGGTCTACAAAATGCAACGAAATAAACCATCACACTATTTCAAAAGATCATGTATTAGGTGCTCTATAAATATCATCATGATGGAGGAAATGGACCACCAAGTCATTTTGAAAGATCCCTCGTTAGATGCTTTCAAAATCTTTCCTTGACACAAGGAAATAGGTCATTTGGTTGTTTTGAAATATTGCTCATTAAATGCTTTTGAAAACTTGGCCCTCTATATTGAGGCTCTTTGAAGATGTGATCATGCCATTTTGAAAGATGGAACAAGCCATCAAGCCTACTTTGAAAAATCATATCACCTGATTTCAATGTATCACTCAATTGGATTAAATAAGATAATAGGCTCCTAAAAAACAAAGGTCATTGGCCTTATTTGAAGTGAGTACTTTGATTTCAATATAAAGAGGCTTATACTGCTTATTTGAAGAACACCTTCAACGGAAACAAAATGACCCCAAAGTTGGTGAAAAGGCTTTAGACAATATTCACAATTATAAAGTTTGAAGGCATATTCAATGTAATGTGCTCCATATTGGAATTTGACATGTAACCATGCATATAAGCACAAATGATTTGAATTGGATATGGCCATAACCATAGAAATTCCAATGTGTACCTTATATCTAGAACAAATAAACTATAAGACAACTTCAAATATAAAAAACATGCAATGACTTCGTGGGGGACCTGATGGGCCTTCGAAGTCTTGGCTTGGGCATGTCATCCACTCTGTAGACGATCCCAAACTTATTCTAGAACTTGACAGGCCTCCAATGTCTCCAATGTCTTCAACGTCTTGACTTGGGCATGTGCTCCACTCTATAGACGCTCCCATACAGTCTAGATCTTGACATGCCTCCAACATCTTCAATTGGGTTGGTGCTCCACTTTGAAAATTCTCCTAGAAATCTCCTAGATCCTGACATGCCTCCAAACACTTGAATTGGATGGGAACTCCACTTTTACATGTAACAGTCATGGTGAAAATTCCATGTAATAAAAGTTAATAAAGGGAAAAATACTAAACATGGTTGATGGGACACTTATTCCAAGTTGAATGTTGGGCAAGGCATCCTAGTGGATGTTCATTTGATTGTTTATGGCTAAGGAAATTGGCAAAGGCAATGGCTAAGGATTTGGAAAGGGAAAATGGCATTTTTGGCACATTTATTTATGAAAATAATGGAAATTAGGAGAAAATGGAGGTGAAAGGTCACATGTTGCATGTGAGGAGGAAATTGAAAGAAAATAATGGAAAATGAAGAAAATAAAGGCCTCATTCATAACAAGGCTTATGAGAATCAGTTGGTAACTTTTTGTTAGTTGAGTTTTGGAGCTTTCTCATTATTCTCTCTCTCTCTCTCTCTCACTCTTGGACACTTAGAGTTTTCTTGGAGCAATTATGGCATTGGAGCAAGAAAGGAAAAGAAGGCAAGAGGAAGTAAAGATTACGCAGGGAAAGGCAATATCAAGCAACTACAATAGGCTTCATTACAGGTATCGACTTGCATGTGTATTTTTCTTGCTAGACTTGGCATGCATGACATTGCATGTGGTTCTTTTCTATCATGGCATGGCTTTTGTTAGGTGTAACAGTGTTTTTCAGCCTAGCCTTGCCATTTTCGAATAGCCATGGTGTGATGGGGTTCTCATGTTTTGGTTGAGTTGGATTACTGGATGGATTCGAAGTTGAGTGGGGTGGATCTTTGAATGATAGAGCACATGGCCTAGTGGTCCTTGAACCAGACTGTGGATCACGGTAAATCCACTGGCCTAGTGACCCCTGAGCCAGATTGTGGGTTGCGATAAAGCCATGATTATGTTGCCTCGGTGGGTCTAGGAATCCTTTCTGGTGAATGGCAGGATATACGGTAAAGCCAAGAGGTGGTTTTCTCTCTGTTGGGCCTAGTAATCCTGGGTTTGGGATATGTGGTAAAGCTTGGAGAGTGGGTCTCGGTTTAGGGCCTAGAAATCCGGGTTTGGATTGCGGTAAAGCTTGGGAGGCTAGGAGACAAGAAAATTCCTCACGGTGTAGGTGGATAAATTCGATGGCATCCATGCTTGTTTGGCCTAGTGACCAAGTGGAGTTCACGGTAAAGCCTATTATGATGTGTTCATTGTGCTGACCTAGTGATACGAAATGCGTTACAGTAAACACTGGTTTCTATTGATGAGGGTGAGGTGGTTTAGCCTCGGTATGACCTGGTTGGTTATTTTAGTTTGATTCCCATATTCATGCTTGGAATATGGTACGGGGGTGAATGGTTGAAGAGAAATTTGGCTCAACCATTCTATGGTCGGGTGGATCGTGGTAGTCCCATCTTCGGTTGGTTTATTGCATTCATTAATGAGAAATTCATTCCCTTGATTTTCATGTGTAAATGTACTGATGTATATGTGGACTCTATGGTTGATATGTTTATGATATTTTTGTCCCTATTATGTTGGGTATATGTATGTTTTATGACAGTAGCTATGTATGGCTCTCAACATGCTTTTACTTGTAAATGAATGGATAATGTATCTAAGGCCTAATAGATGATAATTCAACAAATGACATGAGGGAACAATGGTTCATAGCGATTCTCAGATAAGTATGAGATCCACACACTTAATTATGTTGTTTACACTTGTAGGTTACATGTTGATGATATGTTTGGTGAAATTCCTGTCATAGCTAGTAGGGGTCTGGTTAAGGTCTTGTTCAAATTATTTATTTGGCATCATTCTTTTCCTATACTTTTAATGATTTTAAGCTATCACTCCATTTTGGATAGTGACCTGGGCTCTGGGCCTAAAAAAGTGGCTTAAATCCCATGTTCGCTGGCACATAACTAACAATTTTAGTCTCTAGTCGCTGGTAGGCAAGCCTGTGTGAGCGACTTTGGGTTTCTCAACACTCTTTTTCCCATAGCATGGGAGCGACTGAGGCCTAAGATGTCCATAACAGTAGTGGGACCTAGTGATAACTTGTCTGAGTGGATGACTTGTCTCCTGAGAATTCTAAAGCTGATGTTGGATGACTATGTGTGATGTTTTCGTTGATTCCACTTCCTTAAGGTCACATAGGAGGTCAAATCCAATCATAGTAGCCTCTCGTCTCATGTTTACTCCAATTGGCTAGTTACTTGGGTAAATGTGGGAAGAGGGTGTTACAGAGTGGTATCGGACCATGGTTCACCCCTCAAACTGGATGAGCGGTGTGCATTGGTCATGTATGCATGCCAATTGCATGTGTGTCTCTTACACTTACATTCCATGTGCTTGTTATATTTTCTTGATGATTGATTATGGTCAAAGTAAGGTTGTCATGGAGAATTTGATGATTTATTTTGTGGAATGCATCGTCATGAGTATATGAATGGTTACATATTGTTAGATGTCGCTTACTTTTATCCTTGTATGTCAGGTGCATTCTTGAATGTTTTGATTACATGTGTTAGCCTTGTAGGTTGATTACAAGAATTGATCGCTTATGCTCCACTACATGGATTATGCATATGTGTAGTTGATTATGCATTGCTTATGCATGTTGATGGTTGCATGTGGCAATGTGTACAATGGAGTAATGGTTGTTGTCATGCATGAGGTCATAACATGCATTGTTGATATGGTTTTGCATTGATGACTAGACCCTAGCTAGAATGATATTTATGTGTTAATGCACTTACTTGTTATACAACTATATGATGTTATGATTATGTTATACATGTATCATGCTGATTTGTTGATCTAACATATGAGGTATCCTCCCTGAATTATGCTAAGGTGTGTTGATTTATTCTGATTTGTTTTATCTGACATATTATGCATTATATGAAAAAGATCAAATGGCTAGCAAGGTGGTAGACTGCATAGAATCCCCCTATGCATCAGATGAGCGGCTTGGTGTGGAGGAGACTTCTGATTTGGCAGATACACTGAGAAGCTTGAACGAAGAGATAAGGAGTCGATAATGACCAGAGCATACAGGCACGAAGGAAACAAACATATGTCAATGCTATACTTATTCAAAGTTTGTCAGACTTGTAGTGATAAGGGTTAATTTAGATCATCTATGGACATGAGGATAAAACTAATGGGGAATATGGCAGTAGGTCTCCTGGTAGACAAAGGTCAGATAGATTTGATACAGTGAGAGATGGAAGATTATTGGACACTCTGGATAAAAGGGGCGATGAGTACATGTACTATTCTAGTTCTGGTTCTGATAAACATCATGATCGTCATCACTATCATCCTTATAAGAGGAATGATAGGGGATACTTACTAGATGAATTTAAGAGAGAAAAACCACCTACTTTTGATGGATATGTGAAGAAGTTGGAAGATGCAAAGGCTTGGATAATTGGGATGAACAAATTCTTTGAGTTTCATGAGTACAAAGATAACATGAAGGCCAAAGAAGCGATCTTCGACTGGAAAGGTAAAACAAACATCTGGTGGGAAGATGTTAAGCGGGTTAGAGACATCATGACAAAAGAATTGAGTTGGCGGGAGTTCAAGAGGCTTTTCGGGAAGAAGTACTTGTCAGAGAGGTACTACAAAAGTAAGGCAAAAGAATTCTATGAGCTAAAGATGAGATTAGTGGCAGATGAAGAGTACACGACCAAGTTTCTGGAGCTATTGAGGTATGTATTGTATCTTACTAATGAGAAGGCTAAAGTTCAGTGATTTGTTAGTGGTTTTCCATTAGCATTTAGAGATCGGATTGAGTATGATGAGCCTCGGTCACTTGAGGAATTTATTAGGAAATTGAAGCATTGCTATGAACAGTCAAATCGTAAGAATGAATCTCAGCAAGGATGGAAGGGAAAAGACAAAGGCAAAGGTAAATGGTAGCCTAAGAGGACAAGGCCACCGCATGCAGATGAGAAAGAGAATGTGGCACCGAAAAATAAGTTTAATGCAACTAGACATGGACACGGGTCACAACAGCAAAAGCACAGAGGTGAGGGCATTGGTTGGTTGGAATATATGACATGTAGCAAGGAACAAATTAAGAGATATTGTCCACAAAATTAGGATGGTAGGCCTAAGATATACAGTGCATAGGAGGCGGAAACTATTGGGGATGTTGGTCAGAGTATTCCACGTATCTATACCACAATTGACAACAGGTAGGAAGAAAAACACGCATATATCATTGATATGGATGGTAAGATTTTTGATCAATTTATTTCTATTTTGAATGACCCTAGATCTAATTATAGCTATGTTAGTCCTAACTTAGTGCATAATTGTGGTTTGAGTAAGGACTTGCATGCAGAGTCTTGGTTAGTGTAGTTGGCTACAGGTACAAAGAAGCGAGTTCATCATTGGGTAAGAGCTTGTGCATTTTATTTGAATGGTATACCTACTGCAACACATCTAAATGTATTACCATTTGGATCATATAGTATGTTGTTGGGAATGGATTAGTTTTATCTTCATAGAACCAAGGTAGACTGTTATGACAAAGCCATTGAGTGTGTTGATGACAATCGGGAACCAAGTGTCTTGCAAGGCAAGAAGAAAGCCACATCAGTTAGGATGGTGACATCTATGCAAATAAAGTGTAGTCGTAGGAAAGGGTGTAAGTTATTCGCAGTGCACTTTTCTAGTGATAAGGGTAAGGAAGTTGGGGATATGGATGTGTTGAGAAAGTACCCAGTTTTACAATAGTTCAAGGATGTATTTCCTGAGGACATTATAGAGTTTCCACTTCACAAGGAGGTATAAATTTCTATTGAGTTAGTGCCTGGGGTAGCTCTAGCATCAAAATAACCTTACAATATGAGCACATCTGAGTTGGTTGAGTTGAAGTTGCAATTGAAGGAAATTTTGGACAAGGGATACATTAGGCCAAGTGTATCACCATGGGGCGCACTGGTATTGTTTGTAAGGAAGAAAGATGGTACTATCAGATTATGCATTGACTGCAGGCAGTTGAACAAGGATGTGCTTAGAAACTTCGGTATTGATGAGTCATCCATTTACACACTGAAAGGTCTCAATGTAAAGCGCTCGCAAGAGCTCTTTTGCTGGCATGCCTTCGGTCAACCCCGTCCTGTTGTAGGATTTGGAAAAGTTGTTGAGAACTTTTTGAATGTCTGCAATGGTTTGCCCCTGTCGCTTAAAGTGCTTGGGGTGCTTCTTCGTGGAGAAGATGACTTGAAGCATTGGAATGCGCAATTGCGCAAAACCTCCAAAGTACTTCCGGAAGACATACGGAGCACACTTAGAATTAGCTATGATGCTCTAGATAAGGAGGAAAAGAAAATATTTTTAGATATCGCCTGTTTCTTTACAGGGAAAGCTAGGGATGCCGCTATAAGAGTATGGGATGGATCCAACTGGGAAGGGTTGCTGGGTCTTCGGAAGCTGGAAAACAGATGCCTCGTGGAGGTGGACGGTAAAAACTGTCTCAGAATGCACGACCACCTTCGAGACCTAGGCAAAGACATAACTGAAGATCTAGAACATCCCCGTCGTCTTTGGCACTTCACAGAGAATTTTCCTGATAATATGGCTCGTCCATCATATGTAAGTATTCTGAAGCTTTCGACGGACTTTCAAAATAGCTTCGTGTTATCAAAATTGTCTGTCAATTTTTAAATCTTAAAACTAACAGCTGGGGGTGAACAATTCAGGTGCGTGGAGTTAGCAGGTCCAACCGAACCATGGTGCAGCTGCCTTGGGGTGAAAGTGACTCTGTTGAACGAATATTCAGCAGTGAACAGTTACCGCCGCTTGTATATCTGCACTGGGAGTACTGTCCGAAGTCCTCTTTAGCTCCCTCGATTCCATTAAATAATTTAAGTGTGTTACATATAGAGGGGGATCAACTGAAAACACTCTGGCAACATGAATTTCAGGTAGTCATTTGTTTTCTTAACAGATCTAGTTACCTTTTTTAATAGTGTATGAATTGTTGTACTAGCGTGTTGTTATCGTATGACACAATGCGAAAATGCTGTAGAGGCTCAAACTCACTTTAATAATGCATGTGAACGTTGCAGGAACCTCTGCAATTGAGGGAGTTGCATATTGATGCTCCCCTTTTACAGGTTCCAAAGTCCATTGGAAAACTGAAGCATCTTGAAAAAGTTTTTCTGAGAACTCGTTATCTTAAAACTATTTCAAATGAATTTGGGAAGTTATCAGGACTCCAAAGTCTTCGCTTGTGGTGCGAGCAGCTGCAGACGCTACCAGAGTCCATTGGGAACCTGTCCGGCCTCCAAAGTCTTCACTTGGACGACTGCCGCAGTCTGCAGACACTCCCAGACTCAGTGGAGAACCTGTCGGGCCTCCAAAGTCTTCACTTGAGCTACTGCCAAAGTCTGCAGACACTCCCAAACTCAGTGGGGAACCTGTCGGGCCTCCAAAATCTTCACTTGGAAGGGTGCTCTAGTCTGCAGACACTCCCAGACTCAGTGGGGAACCTGTCGGGCCTCCAAAGTCTTCACTTGAAAGGGTGCTGGCGTCTGCAGACACTCCCAGACTCAGTGGGGAACCTGTCGGGCCTCCAAAGTCTTGACTTGAGGTGCTGCTCCAGTCTGCAGACACTCCCAGACTCAGTGGGGAACCTGTCGGGCCTCCAAAGTCTTCACTTGAACTCGTGCTCCAGTCTGCAGACACTCCCAGACTCAGTGGGGAACCTGTCGGGCCTCCAAAGTCTTGACTTGCGCTGGTGCTACAGTATGCAGACACTCCCAGACTCAGTGGGGAACCTGTCGGGCCTCCGACGTCTTGATTTGGACCGGTGCTGAAAACAGAAGAAGGGCTTGCTCGGCTGCGCTTCAAATTAAGATTGTTTTCAAATATTTCATTTGTTAATGTTAAGATGGTTCATTTTATGATGCATAAGTAAAACGATAAGTGGTTCAAACGTCCACATAAAATCTGATACGTGATTTTATTGGAATTTTTTTGTATTAATATCATTATTAAATTATTAAATATTAATACAAAATATCATTATTTTAAGTTATTAAATTATCTTGGTAAAATTTAATGTAAATTAACATTCCAAATTTTTTTGTTAAATTAAATTAAATTAAATTTTAAAAAATTACATTATTATATTTATAAATTTATTAGATTGATATTTAATTATATTAAAAAAATGAATTTATTATTAAAAATCTATATAATATTTTTTTAATTACTTATTAATAAATTTAACTAAAAATATCAAAAAATATATATTTTTAACTCTAAAGATTTTCTTTATTTTTTAATTCTTTATCTCTATAACTCTAAACTTTTTATTATTTTGAAAAATTTAAATAAAAATTTATATTTATATTTTAATTTCCAATCTTTGAAGCTCTCAATTTATATTTAAGTACTTATCATTTTAACAAATTTACATTTTAATATATACATCTATCAATTGTATAAAGACAAAATCAAAAGTTTTCGATATGTAGAATTTATGTGTATTTTAAGTTTATTTTAATTTTTAATTTTTTTTTAATGTATATTTATATTTTTCATTATTAATGGTCTAAATAATATAGAAAGCTTTATAGCATTATATAAAATTTTTTTTTTTTTAATTTTTTAATTAAAAATTTTGTGTAGTTTATATTAAGTATGGTATTTTCAATCTATTAAAATTGGTGTAAGTTTAAATTTTATATGTATTTATATATGTATATGTAATTAATTTAATAGATATTTATGAGGTGTAGATTAATTAGATTGTGTGGGCTTTAGTTCTTATTAAATACTAGTTCAAATTTTAAGGGGAGAAGTTGATCGAACCACTTGCAAGAGATAAAAATGTCTCAATTAGTAATATTGATGGTGCATTTATATCTATTTGGAAAAATAAATTCATTATGCATATGTTGTAATATATTGAAAAATATTTAACAAACAATGATTTTATATTTAACAATTAAGTTAGTGAGAGCTAGATTTTCATGTATGGTGTTATCTCAAAATCAGGCCCTGGAAGGCTGTAGACTAGGAAGACTTCAAGTAACTGTTTCAAACCTACTTTTGGCTGAGGTTTAGCCTCCCCAACCTGAGAGGGCTCTCTCAAAGGATTAAAGGTTTTTGATTATGATCAAGATGGCTAACTCTTGTGAAACAAAGGTAAAATGTGAGTGGTGGAAACACAATTAGAAACTATTCATTGGGCCATGGAGTCAAGGTGTGTTTCAGTGCAACAATGAGATTAAATTCACATTGAAGTCAGGGCATAGAGGGCTTTCACATAGAAGTAGAATAGAGATATAGTCTAGGAACACAGTCCACAAATACATGAAGGAAATTAGAGCATCTTCAAACGAGTTCTAAGTAACATGTATCTGTACTACTGCAAGTAAGTATAGGAAAGAGACCATGAAGAAAATCGAACATTAAAAAACCCTTGTTGAAACCCGAGTAGTGAAATCAACTCCTTATATTATCCTGAAAACATACCGTCACATACAATAACACAAAGTTCTCTCTTTCTTTGAGAATTTCCTCCTCCTGATTACATTGTTGTTCCTGCTATATATAAAATTCTTTACAAGACTGAGCTTCCTCCTCCAGCGTGAGGGGAACTCCAATTCTGCTTGATATGACACCTATTCAAATTCTAACTACCTATTAAATGTAACACACTGCTAACTGGACTTTTTAAAAGAGATCTAAGTCAAATAGGAGTCTAACTCCATATCATGCTAATAATAGCCTTAATTACAATCATTCTCACTCTTTGACAAGTGTTCTTTTTAGTTTTGGCTGAGGTAGGTGTTTGTAGCTACCTGCTTGCCCTTAATGTCACATCTTCTCCATTGCCCTTGAAAGGTAGGAAACTGCCCCTGTTTATCTGCCTTCAGTTTTCCTCAATGATATTCGAAACCAATGAGCCATGCCGTTCTTCTTTGATTATGCAAAAATATATCAGAATGCCACGTCCTTGATGTGTTGTCAATGCTTTCCATGTGTGAAGACAAGACCCTCTCCAAGTTGGTTGGCATATCTTGAACCATAGTAATTTTGGTCACTTTATAACAAAAAAGTTTAGGGTTCGAATATAAGCTTTTGCCACCTGTTTCTTCCATTGTTGAATGTTGGCACCTGTTATATGATCCTTTGAAAAGATTCCTTTCTCAAAAATTTCTCCTCGGTCCCTCAAAACTGGTTGACTGAGTTTTAATTATGTAGCTACAGCAGTTTCGTGGCGCACTACGAAACTGCTGTGCGTTGGGCATTATTTTCAGCAGTTTCGTAGCGCGCTACGAAACTGCTGTGTATTCACCAAACCACAGTCTAATGCATTATCTACAACATGACTTTATGTTGAGATATGTCAAAGCAACAAGACTTCGAGAAATTTGTAACTCCTTCAAGTTTGTAAGCCCTTTTGGATGCACCAATCCACCATGAATCCCTGAGCACATCTTCAGATCCAGAATTGTCAAGTTCACAAGACGAGCTAAGGCACGCAAGCCTGATGCAGTTTTTTGGTTTCCCTGTACTACCTCTTGTATATAAAAGGAACAGTGGATCTTCTGCATCAAGCCATTCAACTTCACATTCGGTCATGTATTTTGGAATTGTATCCTGCCACCAGATATCTCTTCCTTTCTTCCATGGTGTGTTTTCTTTATTTAATGCAAACTCATTTGCATATGTCAAACAGACACCTACAGAAACTCCATTTTTAGATGATTCCACCTGTGCAGAGTCTACTATTTCTTTCAGATTAATAACTTTAGCACCTTGGCGGACAACATTACAAGTTAGCAGTGCTTTAGGTTTGCGGTCTACAATTCGTTGAGCAAGGGACTCTGCTGAAAATCCAGCAAATACAACCGAATGAACAACACCAATACGAGCACAAGCAAGCATTTCTATCGGCAGTTCCGCTAACATAGGCAAATAAATCCAGCCCTGTTTTTGCATCTCGAATCTCAAACATGGCATCTGTCAAAATGATCTCGAGGATAGAATGCAAACCACAGGCTCCAGTACTCTTGACCATTGCCTTCTGTGCAATCTGCCTAAGGGCATCCTCAGTGAAATGTAACTTCACATTGTTCATCTCAAACATTTTCTTGTATTGCTTTCCTAGTGCATTTTTAGGCTCCATGAGCACCTGAACAAGTTGGTCTTTAGTCAACACTGAGAGGCTAACAAGCACAAGAAATCGTCCAATGAACTCTAGTATTAAGCCATATGCAATAGGATCACTACTCTCAACCGACTCTAGCAAGGATGATGTCACCGCAGCATTTGTCAGGCCACCAGCCCTCATATTAGCTCATACAGGCGCTCCAAAGCCAATAGAAGAATCTTGCCGTCTCTCAGAAATCGTTTTCTCTAGATCCATGAAAGCCCTGCCACATATAAAGGGAATATCCTTTGTATCGATCTGAATATGATCACCACAAGGATGTTTGCGAGCTCCCTTTTCTGGAACATGTACAACTGTTTCTTCTAGCATTTTAAGTAATGCATGTTGAACATCTTTAACATTGAAATCGGCAAACATGATTAATTTATACAAAATAGACTGCACAAGTAGTAAATCTGAAGTTGCCTTCACTGGGGGAAAGCGTGATCTTGGAACATTGACACCAATTGCATGATCAAAAATTTATAGCAGCACCTGCAACCGTTTCAAGCTGAAGCACCTTTACCGCATTTACTTTCTTCGGATTTGGAATTATCTTCTTGTAGGGGTTTTTCTATCTTTCTGTTCTTCAAGACATTTTGCAAATTAGAAACAAAGGAAGGCGACAAGAGCCCATTCTTCCCAGAAGTCATACTGCCAGATTGATCACAAATCGAAACCAGAATTAGAAGTTTCGGTTTTAATAGAGAATTTTCAGATTTGGTTTTGGATGGAAATCTCGATTTGAATAGTAAAGGCAAGAATCAAATTTGAAGGCTACAGAACACGCGTCAAGACTGACATGTAAGACCTTGCACATGCTATCCTTGTAAACTTCTTGCAGAAAATATGACAGCTGAGGTGAGATTTGCTATGGATCAGCATGAATTCCCGATTTCGTAGCGCAATTAGTGCAAAATTGGTGTTTTGCGCTACGAAATCACCTCGACCGAGGTTTCTGCACTATGAACTTTGAAATAGGATTGACATATGAAGCTTAGGTGCAGTGTGAGACCAGTGATGGACTAAAACAAAGAATTGACCCCATTTGACATACTAACAAGACTCTTAACAAGACTATAAAACAAGATGAAAAGACTAGGCCCAAAACTGACACCAACCCTTTGACAAATTTAAAAAATTGATGTTCAAAATTTAAACTATTTTTTCTTGACTGATAACAGGTGGCTCCACTTGGGATAGTGTGCCCCTATGGTACACTAAGAACATGTAGGTCCAGTGCTTTGTCTTCTTTATAACAAACATAGATTTGCTTGTCAAGCATCCCCTTCAAGCTTCTTGGGCCTTCACCTCGGGCTTAAAGCTTGATGATCACTGTGAGAGAAAGAAATCTACATCTACTGAAAAATGCTTAGTCAACCTTGAGCTTATTTGCATTGTCCTACCTACCCTATCAATTTCAAACTTCTTTCAGCTCAATCAATGTGAAATTTCCAATGTAGCCAATCATTTGTCTTATCTGATATTTGAGTCTCTTGACTGCATTCGACCTTAAAATAACCATGATAGTGAGATGACCAAATCAGCTTATAATGTACCTGATCTTTATAATGCAAATGAAAATATAATATTGGTGTGCAAAGCTTTGCCATGTATTCACTTATAGGGTCAAAGAAGACATGGTTAATTTGATGATCACCATAACACTCTACATCTTCAGATAACTAATTCTCAACCACACAATATTCCTTTGATATGCTATCCAACTGCTTTTCTGAATGATGCCTACAAACAATATAATTTTCCTCACTATTATGATCATTCTTTGATGTAAGCTGCTGCAAGGAATCACAAAAATGAACAACCTGTTCCTCTGCTTGAGGATTATAAAAAATTTCTTCCAATATTTCTTCTTGGTGTTTGCAATCAATTTCATATTCTTTATGATCAAAAGACTAGCAAGTTTGCTGCATCTTCTCATTCATATCAACGGATGAAACATGGTTTTCATGGTAAACCCCTGCTGATCTTCATGCTGCATTTCATGAGATGTTATACTTTCTTCTTGGTGTTGAAATGCGTTGTTATGAGGAGCCTCTAAAATTTCTTCATCCATAAATTCATCATCATCATAACAATCCTCCAAGTACTGAATAAGACTTAAAGAATGTCTACAACAATCTTTGAGCAACAATAAGGAAGGATGACATTCTTTATACATCTCATAGAATTCATCATGAAAATTAGCAAGAGAATATATTGAACCATTTTCCAAACTTTTATACCAAGACCATGCTTTTCCTTCTAAAGTGGTCATAAACATCCTCATGAGACAATCTTCAGGGAACTGAACCTTAAGATTGCGTACATGCATATGAAACCTAACCAAATGAAGAGCAGCATTGTCTTTCTTTTCATCTTTGAATATTGGAAGATCCTCTAACCAATCAACCTTTGGCATAGGATTTGGAAAACCAGGGATATGAGACCGATTCATAGGAGCATACCTGGCATTCATTCTTGCAGTGGAACTCATCTTGAAACTTCATCAAGCTATTGATCTTCTAGCAGTGGAGTCACCTTTCAATTTGTTATTTGATGTGTGGAGTCGCCAAGGTAGATTTGCAGCCTCAAAATGATGTCTGAGCTCCTGCTACCTTCAGAAGTTCAGCTTCTTAATTTCGGGAATGAATAGACTTCAGGCTCCCGGCAGACGCACCAAAATGTTATCTCAAAATCAGGCCCTGGAAGGCTGCAGACCAGGAAGACTTCAAGTAACTGTTTCAAACCTACTTTTGGCTGAGGTTTAGCCTCCCCAACCTGAGAGGGCTCTCTCAAAGGATTAAAGGTTCTCGATTATGATCAAGATGGCTAACTCTTGTGAAACAAAGGTAAAATGTGAGTGGTGGAAACACAATTAGAAACTATTCATTGGGCCATGGAGTCAAGGTGTGTTTCAGTACAACAATGAGATTAAATTCACATGGAAGTCAGGGCATAGAGGGCTTTCACATAGAAGTAGAACAGAGATATAGTGTAGGAACACAGTCCACAAATACATGAAGGAAATTAGAGCATCTTCAAACGAGTTCTAAGTAACATGTATCTGTACTACTGCAAGTAAGTATAGGAAAGAGACCATGAAGAAAATCAAACATTAAAAAAACCTTGCTGAAATCTGAGTAGTGAAATCAACTCCTTATATTATCCTGACAACATACCGTCACATACAATAACACAAAGTTCTCTCTTTCTTTGAGAATTTCCTCCTCCTGAGTACATTGTTGTTCCTACTATATATAGAATTCTTTACAAGACTGAGCTTCCTCCTCCAACCCGAGGGGAACTCCAATTCTGCTTGATATGACACCTATTCAAATTCTAACTACCTATTAAATGTAACAAACTGCTAACTGGACTTTTTAAGAGATCTAAGTCAAATAGGAGTCTAACTCCATATCATGCTAATAATAGCCTTAATTACAATTATTCTCACTCTTTGACAAGTGGTATTTTTAGTTTTGGCTGAGGTAGGTGTTTGTAGCTGCCTGCTTGCCCTTAATGTCACATCTTCTCCATTGCCCCTGAAAAGTAGGAAAATGCCCCTGTTTATCTGCCTTTAGTTTTCCTCAATGATATTCGAAACCAATGAGCCATGCTGTTCTTCTTTGATTATTCAAAAATATATAAGAATGCCACGTCCTTGATGTGGTGTCAACGCTTTCCATGTGTGAAGACAAGACCCTCTCCAAGCTGCCTGGCATATCTTGAACCATAGTAATTATGGTCACTTTATAACAAAAAAGTTTAGGGTTCGAATATAAGCTTTTGCCACCTGTTTCTTCCTTTGTTGAATGTTGGCACCTGTTATATGATCCTTTGAAAAGATTCCTTTCTCAAAAATTTCTCCTCGGTCCCTCAAAACTGGTTGACTGAGTTTTAATTATGTAGCTACAGCAGTTTCGTGGCGCGCTACGAAACTGCTGTGCGTTGGGCATTATTTTTAGCAGTTTCGTAGCGCGCTACGAAACTGCTATGTATTCACCAAACCACAGTCTAATGCATTATCTACAGCATGAATTTATGTTGAGATATGTCAAAGCAACAAGACTTCGAGAAATTTGCAGCTCCTTCAAGTTTGTAAGCTCTTTTGGATGCACCAATCCACCATGAATCCCTGAGCACATCTTCAGATCCAGAATTGTCAAGTTCACAAGACGTGCTAAGGCATGCAAGCCTGATGCAGTTTTTGGTTTCCCTGTACTACCTCTTGCATATAAAAGGAACAGTGGATCTTCTGCATCAAGCCATTCAACTTCACATTCGGTCATGTATTTTGGAATTGTATCCTGCCACCAAATATCTCTTCCTTTCTTCCATGGTTTGTTTTCTTTATTTAATGCAAACTCATTTGCATATGTCAAACAGACACCTACAGAAACTCCATTTTTAGATGATTCCACCTGTGCAGAGTCTACTATTTCTTTCAGATTAATAACTTTAGCACCCTGGCGGACAACATTACAAGTTAGCAGTGCTTTAGGTTTGTGGTCTACAATTCGTTGAGCAAGGGGCTCTGCTGAAAATCCAGCAAATACAACCGAATGAACATCACCAATATGAGCACAAGCAAGCATTTCTATCGGTAGTTATGTTAAACATAGGCAAATAAATCCAGCCCTGCTTTTGCATCCGGAATCTCAAACATGGCATCTATCAAAATGATCTCGAGGATAGAACGCAAACCACGGGCTCCAATACTCTTGACTATTGCCTTCTGTGCAATTTGCCTAAGGGCATCCTCAGTGAAATGTAACTTCACATTGTTCATCTCAAACATTTTCTTGTATTGCTTTCCTAGTGCATTTTTAGGCTCCATGAGCACCTGAACAAGTTGGTCTTCAGTCAACGCTGAGAGGCTAACAAGCACAAGAAAACGTCCAATGAACTCTGGTATTAAGCCATATGCAATAAGATCACTACTCTCAACCGACTCTAGCAAGGATGATGTCATCGCAGCATTTGTCAGGCCACCAACCCTCATATTATCTCGTACAGGCACTCCAAAGCCAATAGAAGAATCTTGCCGTCTCTCAGAAATCGTTTTCTCTAGATCCACGAAAGCCCTGCCATGTTGGGTCCCTATAATACTAGTGATTACACCATTACTATTGTAGTTATACCCCTTATTAATATTGTTGTGCCCCTATTGCCCCCATATTGTTATTACTGTGCCCCATAGAATCCCTCTATTGTTATTTTTGTGGCTTTATATTATTATTGTTAGGTCGGCTGGATTATATTGTGACTCCTTAGACTCCTATATATAGAAAGGAGGTTTTGTCATTTGAATCATCAAAGAATTGTTCATTTATGTAATGTAAAGGAGGTTGCCCCCTCGAAGAGGCTGAATTCTAAGGCATTGATTTATCTTTTCTATCTTTTCTTGAGCTGGTTTCATAACATTTGGTATCAGAGCTTTGGATTCTAGGGTTTCGCTGCTCCAAACATGTCATCGTGGAATTTTCACTATAACTTTTTTTCTATGACGTTTCAGAAGTTGCAAAAAAAAACCAATTTGAGAAGAATTCACGCTGAACCTTGGGTCCGAATTTCAGATCTTTTTGCGCTATATTTGCGGAGATATGATCTGAGGAAGTTGGTATTTTTGCAGACTCCTGAATTACATTCCAAACAGGTGACCTGGGGAAAATCGTCATAACTTTCTCTCTGGGGATCGGATTGAAATTTCGTAAGAAGGTACAAAAAGAGGACGGACTGTAGTTTCTTGTATGCATTTTCAGATCCATAGGTCGAAACAGGGACTCGTGGCACATCGTACAACTTTGCTCTACTGAACTAGTCTAAAATCAAGTCACTGTTGGAGATTTCGCATAACTCTTCCTTGGAGAATCCAATTTGGGTCAGAATTGTGGCATTAGAAAGAGGACGCAGAAGGCTACTACAGGTCACAATTTTAGAACTGGATGATATGAAATTATATAGATACATCAGATTCAATATCAGGCTTCTACAAAGTGAAAAAAGGTCTGTAGTTTTTTTAAATTTTTGCGTAAGCTTGGTTTGAAGGAATTCATAGGGAATAGTAAAGCATTATTATCAGTAACTGATGCCCCGAGGAAAGAAAATGCAAACACCTAGCAAGAAACCTAAAAGCTTTAGCATGACTCATGAAGAAGAGGAAGAAATGCTACATGATATATCAAAATTACAAGAACAAGTGCAACAAATGTCACGCTCACAAAAGCTAACAGAAGCTAAGATAAATGGCGTGGAATCTAAGATAAAGGGCATGGAAGCTAAGATGGATGATTCAAAGACAGATTTGAAGAGAGACATGGCAGATTTGAAGACAGACATGGACGAATTGAAGATAAATATGAATAAGTTGCTACAAGAAATGGGCACTAAGGGTGAAAGGGTACTAAAGGAAACTCATGATGAGAATAAAAGAAATGTTAATCATGATTCCATAGATGCTAATGTTGGATTGAAGACTCACCATATTCCAAAAATTGATATGAGGAAGTTTAATGGCAAGGATCCTGCCACATGGATATTACAGATGGAGCAATTCTTTGATCTCAATAATGTGCAAAACAGACAAAAGGTACATATGGCAACTTTATATTTGGAACCAAATCAATTTGTATGGTATCAATGGCTTTTCTCTCGTAAACAATTTATCACTTGGGCATTTTTTACGGAAGAATTGATATCACATTATGAGGATATAAAAAGAAACACTTTTTTTAGCCAATTGATAAGTCTCAAACAAAAGGGTTCAATAATGGAGCACATTGAGGAGTTCCAAAAATTGAACATAAGGGTAAAAGATATTCCAGAGGAGCATAGGATTGATGTGTTCATAAGGTCTTTAAAGGATAATATCCAACATGATGTTGGCCTTTGGGAACCTGATTCATTAGAGAAGGCATTCAGGTTAGCAAGAAAAATGCAAAATTATGGCAACCAGGAAGCATACCACTCACAACTATAAAGACGGAAGTGTTGTTGCCCTTAGTCTTCCACAACCTATAAGGTTGACACCACAAAAATTGGAAGAAAAAAGAGCAAAAGGGCTTTGTTACAGTTGTGATAGCAAATACACTAAAGGTCATAAGTGTGCTGAGAAGAAATTATTCTACATAGATTGTGAAGAGGAAGAAGAAAGGGAGCAAGAAAGGTCAAAAGAAGAGGATATACTCCAGGAACAAAGCCTAGATGAAGAACAAATAAATCCAACCATATCTTGTAATGCATTGGCGGGAATTACCACTCCTCAAACCATCAAGATAGAAGGACAAATCAAGAAGAAAAAGGTAATAGTTTTGATTGATTCAGGAAGCACCCACAATTTTATTCATTGTAAGGTAGCAAAAGAATTGAATTGCTTCCTATATCCAGCACCAGAGTGTCAAGTAATGATTGCAAATGGAGGAACAATAAATTGCTCTGGAAAGTGCCATAATATCAAGCTATCCATGGGAGAATATGTATTGACTAGCCCAATGCTTTCTATTCCAATGGGAGGTGCTGATGTTGTACTAGGAGTCCAATGGCTACAATCCCTGGGTACAATAGCCTTTAATTTTCAAGAAATTTTCATGAAATTTTCTATGGAAGGAAAGGAAGTTGAATTAAGGGGTATTGCAGGGAAACCAGGAAAGATAATCAGCTCTAATGGTATGACAAAGCTTCTAAAAAAGGAGCAAAGAGGTGTAATTGCACAATTATGCTCGCTAGATGTTTCCACATCGGAATCATCTATTTCTCCAGATCTCCAAAAAGTCCTGGACAATCATTCCAAGGTATTTGAGACTCCCAAAGGTCTCCCACCTATGCGTGATCATGATCATGCTATTCATCTGATTCTAGGAAGTGTTCCTCCAAACATCAAGCCGTACAGATATCCCTATGTCCAAAAGAGTGAAATTGAACGTATGGTTGCAGAAATGCTAGAGGCTGGTATAATTCAACCGAGTCAAAGTTCTTTCTCTGCTCCAGTAGTATTGGTGCACAAGAAGGATGGATCATGGCGCATGTGTCCGGATTATAGGGAGCTCAACAAGCTCACTATTAAAGATAAGTTCCCCATTCCTGTCATTGATGAATTACTGGATGAATTGCATGGATCAATTTACTTCACCAAGTTGGATCTTCGTTCAGGATATCATCAAATCAGAATGAAGATTGAAGACATTCCGAAAACAACATTTAGAACTCATGAGGGTCATTATGAATTTTTGGTCATGCCTTTTTGCCTTACCAATGCACCTTCAACATTTCAAGGTTTGATGAATTCAATTTTCAAACCATTCCTTAGAAAATTTGTGTTAGTATTTTTTGATGATATACTAATCTACAGCAAGTCTTGGAAGGATCATGTTGAACATGTTGACAGGGTGCTACAACTATTGAAGGAGAAACAATTATATGCAAAAAGATCCAAATGTTTCTTTGGAGTCCGTGAGGTGGAATATTTGGGTCATATTGTATCTCATGAAGGAGTTAAGGTAGACCCTAGAAAAATTAAAGCCATTAAGGAATGGAAAATCCCCACATCCATAAAGCATCTGCGAGGATTTCTCGGGTTGACAGGGTATTATCGCAAGTTTGTTAAGAATTATGGGAGAATAGCAGCACCTCTAACAACATTATTGAAGAAAGATGCATTTTCATGGACTCCAGAAGCAACAAAGGCCTTTGAACATCTTAAAAAGGCAATGTGCCAAGCACCGGTCTTAGCTACACCGGACTTCACAAAAACCTTTATTGTGGAATGTGATGCTTCAGGAAATGGAATTGGTGCTGTTCTAATGCAAGATGAAAGACCCATTGCTTTTGAAAGTCGTCCAATCAAGGGAAAGTTTTTAAGCAAAGCTATTTATGAGAAGGAAATGTTGGCAATACTCCATGCACTTAAGAAATGGCGACCCTACCTAATGGGAAGACACTTCAAGGTAAAAACGGATCATGATAGCCTTAAATACTTTTTAGAACAAAGATTATCCTCTGAAGAGCAACAAAAGTGGGTCACAAAGATGTTGGGTTATGACTTTGAAATCATCTACAAAAAAGGGAAGCAAAATGTGGTGGCAGATGCACTCTCAAGAAAGGATGAGGATGTGGAAGCATTGTTGTGCGCCATTTCTATTATCCAACCAGATTGGATAAATGAAGCAAGGGAGGAATGGAAGAATGACGAAGAAGTGTGGGCACTTATTCGAAAGTTACAACAAGATTCCAGTACGTCTGATACATTTAGCTGGAAAATGATTCGTTATGGTACAAAGATCGCTTATACCTCTGTAAGAATTCCCAGCTAAAACAAAAGATTCTTATGGAATTGCACACTTCTCCCTTAGGAGGGCACTCAGGATTTTTAAAAACTTACCACAGGGTTAAGAAGGAATTTTTTTGGGATGGCCTTAAATCAGATATTCAAAATTTTTTGGTGGAATGTTTGGTTTGCCAACAAAATAAAGTTGAAACAATTAAGACACCGAGTCTATTACAACCTTTATCCATTCCAAGCCATCGTTGGGAGGAGGTTTCAATGGATTTTATCACAGGTTTACCCAAGTCTGATGGAAAGAGTGTCATCATGGTGGTAGTTGACAGACTTACCAAGTATGCACACTTTTGTGCATTATCACATCCATTTAAAGCCAATATAGTTTCTACTGCATTTATGGAAACAATTCAAAAGCTACATGGAAACCCAAAGATTATTGTAAGTGACAGAGATCCCATTTTCACTGGAAATTTTTGGACAGAATTATTTTCTTTTCTTGGTACTCAGTTAGCTCATAGCTCATCTTATCATCCTCAATTTGATGGGAAAACTGAGATAGTAAACAAATGTTTGGAAGGATATCTTCGTTGCTTTGTATCTGATAAACAGACACAATGGGTCAAATGGTTGCCTCTGGCTGAATGGTGGTATAACACTTCCTTCCATACAGCAACAAAAATGACCCCATTTATGGCACTTTATGGGTATCAACCACCATCCATCACATCATATTTAAGAGAAATTTCTAAGGTTCAGGCAGTGGAACATCACATCGAACATCAACAACAAGTCCTCCAACTCTTAAAGGATAACCTCGTGTTGGCACATAATAGAATGAAACAACAGGCAGATCAACATCGCAGTGAAAGAAGTTTTGATGTAGGTGATTGGGTATTCCTACGGCTACAACCATATAAGCAAATGTCCCTCAAGCAAGCTAAGAAGGATAATAAATTATCACCAAAGTATTATGGTTCGTACAAGGTGTTGCAAAAGATTGGTACTATGGCATACAAATTGGAGCTTCCTACAGCTTCTCGATTGCACCCAGTTTTCCATGTTTCATGTTTAAAGAATGTTATAGGCGACAAGCTCCCAGTTCAAACAATATTGCCAGAACTGGACAAGGAAGGAAAAATTATATTGGAACCGGAAGTAGTCACAGAAACAAGAACTCGACAGCTACGAAATCGTTCAATTTCAGAGTATCTTATCAAGTGGAAGAACTTATCCGTTGAAGATTCCACATGGGAGGATGAGAATTTTATGCAGAAGTATCCAGAAATACTCAAGCGTTGAGGACAACACTTTTTTGAAGGAGAGGGGCATGTTGGGTCCCTATAATACTAGTGATTAACCCATTACTATTGTAGTTATACCCCTTATTAATATTGTTGTGCCCCTATTGCCCCTATATTGTTATTACTGTGCCCCATAGAATCCCTCTATTGTTATTTTTGTGGCTTTATATTATTATTGTTAGGTCGGCTGGATTATATTGTGACTCCTTAGACTCCTATATATAGAAAGGAGGTTTTATCATTTGAATCATCGAAGAGTTGTTCATTTATGTAAGGTAAAGGAGGTTTCCCCCTTGAAGAGGCTGAATTCTAAGGCGTTGATTTATCTTTTCTATCTTTTCTTGAGCTGGTTTCATAATTGACCCAAATATTCCACCTCCTGGACTCAAAAGAAACATTTGGATCTTTTTGCATATAATTGTTTCTCCTTCAATAGTTGTAGCACCCTGTCAACATGTTCAACATGATCCTTCCAAGACTTGCTATAGATTAGTATATCATCAAAAAATACTAACACAAATTTCCTCAGGAATGGTTTGAAAATTGAATTCATCAAACCTTGAAATGTTGAAGGTGCATTGGTAAGGCCAAAAGGCATGACCAAAAATTCATAATGACCCTCATGAGTTCTAAATGTTGTTTTCGGAATGTCTTCAATCTTCATTCTGATTTGATGATATCCCGAACAAAGATCCAACTTGGTGAAGTAAATTGATCCATGCAATTCATCTAGTAATTCATCAATGACAGGAAAGGGGAACTTATCTTTAATAGTGAGCTTGTTGAGCTCCCTGTAATCCGGACACATGCGCCATGATCCATCCTTCTTGTGCACCAATACTACTGGAGCAGAGAAAGAACTTTGACTCGGTTGAATTATACCAGCCTCTAGCATTTCTGCAACCAATCGTTCAATTTCACTCTTTGGACATAGGGATATCTGTACGCCCTGATATTTGGAGGAACACTTCCTGGAATCAGATGAATAGCATGATCATGATCACGCATAGGTGGGAGACCTTTGGGAGTCTCAAATACCTTGGAATGATTTTCTAGGACTTTTTGGAGATCTGGAGAAATAGATGATTCCGATGTGGAAACATCTAGCGAACATAATTGTGCAATTACACCTATTTGTTCCTTTTTTAGAAGCTTTGTCATACCATTAGAGTTGATTATCTTTCCTGGTTTCCCTACAATACCCCTTAATTCAACTTCCTTTCCTTCTGCAAAAAAATTGATGAAAAGTTCTTGAAAATTAAAAGCTATTGTACCCAAGGATTGTAGCCATTGGACTCCTAGTACAACATCAGCACCTCCCATTGGAATGGAAAGCATTAGGCTAGTCAATACATATTCTCCCATCGATAGCTTGATATTATGGCACTTTCCAGAGCAATTTATTGTTCCTCCATTTGCAATCATCACTTGACACTCTGGTGCTAGATATAGGAAGCAATTCAATTCTTTTGCTACCCTACAATGAATAAAATTGTGGGTGCTTCCTGAATCAATCAACACTATTACCTTTTTCTTCTTGATTTGTCCTTCTATCTTGATGGTTTGAGGAGTGGTAATTCCTGCCAATGCATTACAAGATATGGTCGGATTTATTTGTTCTTCATCTAGGCTTTGTTCCTGGAGTATATCCTCTTCCTTTGACCTTTCTTGCTCCTTTTCTTCTTTTTCTTCACAATCTATGTAGAATAATTTCTTCTCAGCACACTTATGACCTTTAGTGTATTAGTTATCACAACTGTAACAAAGCCCTTTTGCTCTTTTTTCTTCCAATTGTTGTGGTGTCAACCTTATAGGTTGTGGAAGACTAGGGGCAACAACACTTCCGTCTTTATAGTTGTGAGTGGTATGTTTCCTGGTTGCCATAATTTTGCTTTCCATTTTTCTTGCTAACCTGAATGCCTTCTCTAATGAATCAGGTTCCCAAAGGCGAATATCATGTTGGATATTATCCTTTAAAGACCCTATGAACACATCAATCCTATGCTCCTCTAGAATATCTTTTACCCTTATGTTCAATTTTTGGAACTCCTTAATGTGCTCCATTATTGATCCCTTTTGTTTGAGACTTATCAATTGGCTAAAAAAAGTGTTGCTTTTTGTATCCTCATAATGTGCTATCAATTCTTCCATAAAAATTGCCCAAGTGATAAATTGTTTACGAGAGAAAAGCCATTGATACCATACAAACTGATTTGGTTCCAAATATAAAGTTGTCGTACGTACCTTTTGTTTGTTTTGCACATTATTGAGATCGAAAAATTGCTCCATCTGTAATATCCATGTTGCAGGATCCTTGCCATCAAACTTCCTCATATCGATTTTTGGAATATGGTGGGTCTTCGATCCAACATTAGAGTCTATGATATCATGATTAACATTTCTTTTGTTCGCATCATGAGTTTCCTTTACTACCTTTTCACCATTAGTAAGTATTTCTTGTAGAAAATTTGTCAAATCTGTCTTCATATCTGTCATGCCTGTCTTCAAGTTTGTGTTCAAATCTATCTTCAATTCTTCCATGTCTGTCTTCAAATCTGTCTTCCAATCATCCATCTTAGCTTCCACGCCCTTTATCTTAGATTCCATGCCATTTATCTTAGATTCCACGCCATTTATCTTAGCTTCTGTTAGCTTTTGTGAGCGTGACATTTGTTGCACTTGTTCTTGTAATTTTGATATATCATGTAGAATTTCTTCCTCTTCTTCATGAGTCATGCTAGAGCTTTCAGGTTCCTTACTAGGTGTTTGCATTTTCTTTCCTCGGGGCATCAGTTACCAATAATAATGCTTTACTATGCCCTTTGAATTCCTTCAAACCAAGCTTATGCAAAAATTTAAAAAAAACTACACACCTTTCTTCACTTTGTAGAAGCCTGATATTGAATTTGATGTATCTCTTTAATTTTAGATCATCCAGTTCTGAAATTGCAACCTATAGTAGCCTTCTGCGTCGTCTTTCCAATTCCACAAGTCTGACCCAAATTGGTTTCTCCAAGGAGGCGTTATGTGAAATATCCCACAATGACTTGATTATAGACTAGTTCAGTAGAGCAAACTTGTACGACGTACCACGAGTCACTATTTCAACTTATGGATCTAAAAAATGCATGCAAGAAACTACAGTCCGTCCTCTTTCTGTACCTTCTTACAAAATTTCAATCCGATCCCCAGAGAGAACGTTATGACGATTTTCCCCAAGTCACCTATTTTGAATGTAATTCAGGAGTCTGCAAAAAGACCAACTTTCTCCGATCATATCTCCGCAAATATCGTGCGAAAAGCTCTGAAATTCAGACCCAAGGTTCAGCACGATTTCTTCTCAAATGGGTTTTTTTTGCAAATTTTGAAACATCACAAAAGAAAAGTTTTAGTTAAAATTCCACGATGACCTGTTTGGAGCAACGAAACCCTAGAATCCAAAGCTTTGATACCAAATGTTATGAAACTAGCTCAAGAAAAGATAGAAAAGATAGATCAATGCCTTAGAATTCAACCTCTTCGAAGGGGCAACCTCTTTTACATTACATAAATGAACAATTCTTCAATGATTCAAATGACAAAACCTCCTTTCTATATATAGGAGTCTAAGGAGTCACAATATAATCCAGCCGACCTAACAATAATAATATAAAGCCACAAAAATAACAATAGAGGGATTCTATGGGGCACAGAAATAACAATATGGGGGTAATAGGGGCACAACAATATAAATAAGGGGTATAACTACAATAGTAATGGGGTAATCACTAGTATTATAGGGACCCAACACATATAAAGGGAATATCCTTTGTATCGATCTGAATATGATCACCACAAGGATGTTTGCGAGCTCCCTTTTCTGGAACATGTGCAACTGTTCCTTCTAGCATTTTAAGTAATGCCTGCTGAACAGCTTTAACATTGAAATCAACAACCATGATTAATTTATACAAAATAGACTGCACAAGTAGTAAATCTGAAGTTGCCTTCACTGGAGGAAAGCGTGATCTTGGAACATTGACACCAATTGCACGATCAAAAACTTATAGCAACACCTGCAGCCGTTTCAAGCTGAAGCACCTTTACCGCATTTACTTCCTTCAGATTTGGAATTATCTTCTTCTGGGGGTTTTTCTATCTTTCTGTTCTTCAAGACATTTTGCAAATTAGAAACAAAGGAAGGTGGCAAGAGCCCATTCTTCCCAGAAGTCATACTGCCAGATTGATCACAAATCGAAACCAGAATCAGAAGTTTCGGTCTTAATAGAGAATTTTCAGATTTGGTTTTGGATGGAAATCTCGATTTGAATAGTACAGGCAAGAATCAAATTTGAAGGCTACAGAACACGCGTCAAGACCGACATGTAAGACCTTGCACATGCTATCCCCATAAACTTCTTGCAGAAAATATGACAGTTGGGGTGAGATTTGCTATGGATCAGCACGAATTCCTGATTTCGTAGCGCAGTTAGTGCAAAATCGGTGTTTTGCGCTATGAAATCACCTCGACCAAGGTTTCTGCACTATGGACTTTGAAATAGGATTGACATATGGAGCTTAGGTGCAGTGTGAGACCAGTGATGGACTAAACAGAGAATTGACCCCATTTAACATACTAACAAGACTCAAACAAGATGAAAAGACTAGGCCCAAAACTGACACCAACCCTTTGACAAATTTAAAAAATTGATGTTCAGAATTTAAACTATTTTTTCTTGAGTGATAACAGGTGGCATCTTCAGTCTTTGTAGAATAGAAACTACATGTAATTTTTCATATCTATATATATATATACCCACTTGTAAGTGAGAGAGATTTTACTCACAACTAAAAAAGAGTTTTTAAAAAACAATTGACTCATTAGGAGTGATCGGCTATAAGTAAGATTTGAGCTTAGTGGAGAGGATATCAATCTGTCTTTTGAAACCAAATTGAATATATATATATATATATTTCCAACTTTACAATGTTACAAAATTTCCATGTAACCATCTCTCTTCATGACCACATTTGAGTAATAGTAAAAAAATTCCACTTCTCTGTAGACTTGATTTTTTGGGTTTCTATACTCATTTCAATTCAAATTAAATCACAATATGTGGGTCAGAGTTTACGCACAACTCCCTTGCCATGCTCACATTGGGCCCATTTGAGGTATTACTTCAATAACACAAAGTTGTGACTCCTCCCTTTGAATGATTGATCCAAAGAACTCTTTTGAAAGTTGCTTTGGATAGAAAGGAAATAGGTCATTGGGTTATTTTTAAGGATCACTAATTGGGCACTTTCGAAATATTTGCCTAATGGAAGGAAATATGTCATTGAGCTATTTTAAAATATTTCCTGTAAGGATATTTGAAAGATCAACCCAATGTAAGGAATGCTACGGGAATTTTGAGGTATAAAATGGACCTCCTAAGGAAATTATAAAATAATAGTAAAATTAATAAAATAATATTAGATTACATCATCAAATATTAGAGAGAAAAAAGAAAAAAAATTGTTTTTCAACTCGTATTTTCGACTTATATCCCTAGGGGTTTACTCAAATTTTGAGGAGAAACACTCGTTGGATGCATAATTTGATTCCTCATTTAAGGAGTACCCATGTTCCATACTTTCGATAGACTCTGCTACACAAAAAATGAGAAATACGTTAAAAACATGATTGCAATCACGATTGTTCATGTATTTCTCATTTTTTGTGTAGCAAGGTCCATCAAAAGTATGGAACTTGGGTACTTCTTGGATGAGGAATTAAATTTTCCATCCAACGAGTACTCCCGCTCAAAATTTGAGAAAAACCTTAGGCAAATAAGTTGAAAATACGAGTTGAAAAAAATAGTTTTATTATTTTTTAATCCTTTTATTTTTTACTCCAAAATGGTGAATCATCCCTCATGGTTGACATCATTATATTAAATCCTATTGGTTGTTATAAAGTTTATTTTGGTTGTACATTTTTCTTAGGAGGTCCATTTTCGACCTCAAAATTCCCTTAATGAAAGGTCACTAGGTCATTTGAAAGATTGTCCATCAAACACTTTTGAAAGAGATGTGAAGAAAAGGACCATGAGGCCATTTTTGAAAAATCATCCATTGGGCATTTTCTAAAGGTCTACAAAATGCAACGAAATAAACCATCACACTATTTCAAAAGATCATGTATTAGGTGCTCTATAAATATCATCATGATGGAGGAAATGGACCACCAAGTCATTTTGAAAGATCCCTCGTTAGATGCTTTCAAAATCTTTCCTTGACACAAGGAAATAGGTCATTTGGTTGTTTTGAAATATTGCTCATTAAATGCTTTTGAAAACTTGGCCCTCTATATTGAGCCTCTTTGAAGATGTGATCATGCCATTTTGAAAGATGGAACAAGCCATCAAGCCTACTTTGAAAAATCATATCACCTGATTTCAATGTATCACTCAATTGGATTAAATAAGATAATAGGCTCCTAAAAAACAAAGGTCATTGGCCTTATTTGAAGTGAGTACTTTGAATTTCAATATAAAGAGGCTTATACTGCTTATTTGAAGAACACCTTCAACGGAAACAAAATGACCCCAAAGTTGGTGAAAAGGCTTTAGACAATATTCACAATTAAAAAGTTTGAAGGCATATTCAATGTAATGTGCTCCATATTGGAATTTGACATGTAACCATGCATATAAGCACAAATGATTTGAATTGGATATGGCCATAACCATAGAACTTCCAATGTGTACCTTATATCTAGAACAAATAAACTATAAGACAACTTCAAATATAAAAAACATGCAATGACTTCGTGGGGGACCTGACGGGCCTTCGAAGTCTTGGCTTGGGCATGTCATCCACTCTGTAGACGATCCCAAACTTATTCTATAACTTGACAGGCCTCCAATGTCTCCAATGTCTTCAACGTCTTGACTTGGGCATGTGCTCCACTCTATAGACGCTCCCATACAGTCTAGATCCTGACATGCCTCCAACATCTTCAATTGGGTTGGTGCTCCACTTTGAAAATTCTCCTAGAAATCTCCTAGATCCTGACATGCCTCCAAACACTTGAATTGGATGGGAACTCCACTTTGTAGATGTAATAGTCGAGGTGAAAATTCCATGTAATAAAAGTTAATAAAGGAAAAAATGCTAAACATGGTTGATGGGACACTTATTCCAAGTTGAATGTTGGGCAAGGCATCCTAGTGGATGTTAATTTGATTGTTTATGGCTAAGGAAATTGGCAAAGGCAATGGCTAAGGATTTGGAAAGGGAAAATGGCATTTTTGGCACATTTATTTATGAAAATAACGGAAATTAGGAGAAAATGGAGGTGAAAGGTCACATGTTGCATGTGAGGAGGAAATTGAAATAAAATAATGGAAAATGAATAAAATAAAGGCCTCATTCATAAAAAGGCTTATGAGAATCAGTTGGTAACTTTTTGTTAGTTGAGTTTTGGAGCTTTCTCATTATTCTCTCTCTCTCTCTCTCTCTCTCACTCTTGGACACTTAGAGTTTTCTTGGAGCAATTTTGGCATTGGAGCAAGAAAGGAAAAGAAGGCAAGAGGAAGCAAAGATTATGCAGGGAAAGGCAAGATCAAGCAACTACAACAGGCTTCATTACAGGTATCGACTTGCATGTGTATTTTTCTTGCTAGACTTGGCATGCATGACATTGCATGTGGTTCTTTTCTATCATGGCATGGATTTTGTCAGGTGTAACAGTGTTTTTCAGCCTAGCCTTGCCATTTCCGAATAGCCATGGTGTGATGGGGTTCTCATGTTTTGGTTGAGTTGGATTATTGGATGGATTCGAAGTTGAGTGGGGTGGATCTCTGAATGATAGAGCACATGGCCTAGTGGTCCTTGAACCAGACTGTGGATCACGGAAAATCCACTGGCCTAGTGACCCCTGAGCCAGATTGTGGGTTGCGATAAAGCCATGATTATGTTGCCTCGGTGGGTCTAGGAATCCTTTTTGGTGAATGGCAGGATATACGGTAAAGCCAAGAGATGGTTTTCTCTCTGTTGGGCCTAGTAATCCTGGGTTTGGGATATGTGGTAAAGCTTGGAGAGTGGGTCTCGGTTTAGGGCCTAGAAATCCGGGCTTGGATTGCGGTAAAGCTTGGGAGGCTAGGAGATAGGAAAATTCCTCACAGTGTAGGTGGATAAATTCGATGGCATCCATACTTGTTTGGCCTAGTGACCAAGTGGAGTTCATGGTAGAGCCTATTATGGTGTGTTCATTGTGCTGGCCTAGTGATACGAAATGCATTACAGTAAAGCCTGGTTTCTATTGATGAGGGTGAGGTTGGTTAGCCTCAGTATGACCTGGTTGGTTATTTTAGTTTGATTCCCATATTCATGCTTGGAATATGGTACGGGGGTGAATGGTTGAAGAGAAATTTGGCTCAACCATTCTATGGTCGGGTGGATCGTGGTAGTCCCATTTTCGGTTGGTTTATTGCATTCATTAATGAGAAATTCATTCCCTTGATTTTCATGTGTAAATGTACTGATGTATATGTGGACTCTATGGTTGATATGTTTATGATATTTTTGTCCCTATTATGTTGGATATATGTATGTTTTATGATAGTAGCTATGTATGGCTCTCAACATGCTTTTACTTGTAAATGAATGGATAATGTATCTAAGGCATAATAGATGATAATTCAACAAATGACATGAGGGAACAATGGTTCATAGCGATTCTCAGATAAGTATGAGATCTACACACTTAATTCTGTTGTTTACACTTGTAGGTTACATGTTGATGATATGTTTGGCGAAATTCTTGTCATAGCTTGTAGGGGTCTGGTTAAGGTCTTGTTCAAATTATTTCTTTGGCATCATTCTTTTCCTATACTTTTAATGATTTTAAGCTATCACTCCATTTTGGGTAGTGACCTGGGCTCTAGGCCTGAAAAAGTGGCTTAAATCCCATGTTTGCTGGCAGAGAACTAACAATTTTAGTCTCTAGTCGCTGGTAGGCAAGCCTGTGTGAGCGACTTTGGGTTTCTCAACACTCTTTTTCCCATAGCATGGGAGCGATTGAGGCCTAAGATGTCCATAACAGTAGTGGGACCTAGTGATAACTTGTCTAAGTGGATGACTTGTCTCCTGAGGATTCTAAAGCTGATGTTGGATGACTATGTGTGATGTTTTCATTGATTCCACTTCCTTAAGGTCACATAGGAGGTCAAATCCAATCATAGTAGCCTCTCATCTCATGTTTACTCCGATTGGCTAGTTACTTGGGTAAATGTGGGAGGAGGGTGTTACAGAGTGGTATCGGAGCATGGTTCACCCCTCGGACTGGATGAGCGGTGTGCATTGGTCATGTATGCATGCCAATTGCATGTATGTCTCTTACACTTACATTCCATGTGCTTGTTATATTTTCTTGATGATTGATTATGGTCAAAGTAAGGTTGTCATGGAGAATTTGATGATTTATTTTGTGGAATGCATCGTCATGAGTATATGAATGGTTACATATTGTTAGATGTCGCTTACATGTTGATTGTATGTCACCTACTTTTATCCTTGTATGTCAGGTGCATTCTTGAATGTTTTTATTACATGTGTTAGCCTTGTAGGTTGATTACAAGAATTGATCGCTTATGCTCCACTACATGGATTATGCATATGTGTAGTTGATTATGCATTACTTATGCATGTTGATGGTTGCATGTGGCAATGTGTACAATGGAGTAATGGTTGTTGTCATGCATGAGGTCATAACATGCATTGTTGATATGGTTTTGCATTGATGACCAGACCCTAGCTAGAATGATATTTATGTGTTAATGCACTTACTTGTTATACGGCTATATGATGTTATGATGATGTTATACATGTATCATGGTGATTTGTTGATCTAACATATGAGGTATCCTCCTTGAATTATGCTAAGGTGTGTTGATTTATTCTAATTTGTTTTATCTGACATATTATGCATTGTACGAAAAAGATCAAATGGCTAGCAAGGTGGTAGACTGCATAGAATCCCCTTATGCATCAGATGAGCGGCTTGGTGTGGAGGACACTTCTGATTTGGCTGATACACTGAGAAGCTTGAACGAAGAGATAAGGAGTTGTAAGGAAGATAATGACCAGAGCGTACAGGCACAAAGGAAACAAACATAGGTCAATGCTATACTTATTCAAAGTTTGTCAGACTTGCAGTGATAAGGGTTACTTTAGATCATCCATGGACATGAGGATAAAACTAATGGGGAATATGGCAGTAGTTCTCTTGGTAGACAAAGGTCAGATAGATTTGATACAGTGAGAGATGGAAGATTATTGGACACTCTGGATAAAAGGGGCAATGAGTACATGTACTATTCTAGTTCTGGTTTTGATAAACATCATGATCGTCATCACTATCATCCTTATAAGAGGAATGATAGGGGATACTTACCAGATGAATTTAAGAGAGAAAAACCACCTACTTTTGATGGATATGTGAAGAAGTCGGAAGATGCAAAGGCTTGGATAATTGGGATGAACAAATTCTTTGAGTTTCATGAGTACAAAGATAACATGAAGGCCAAAGAAGCGATCTTCAGCTGGAAAGGTAAAACAAACATCCGGTGGGAAGATGTTAAGCGGGTTAGAGACATCATGACAGAAGAATTGAGTTGGCGGGAGTTCAAGAGGCTTTTCGGGAAGAAGTACTTGTCAGAGAGGTACTACAAAAGTAAGGCAAAAGAATTCTATGAGCTAAAGATGAGATTAGTGGCATATGAAGAGTACAAGACCAAGTTTCTAGAGCTATTGAGGTATGTATCATATCTTACTAATGAGAAGGCTAAAGTTCAGTGATTTGTTAGTGGTTTTCCATTAGCATTTAGAGATCGGATTGAGTATGATGAGCCTCGGTCACTTGAGGAATTTATTAGGAAACTGAAGCATTGCTATGAACAGTCAAATCGTAAGAATGAATCTCAGCAAGGATGGAAGGGAAAAGACAAAGGCAAAGGTAAATGGTAGCCTAAGAGGACAAGGCCACCGCATGCAGATGAGAAAGAGAATGTGGCACCGAAAAATAAGTTTAATGCAACTAGACATGGACACGGGTCACAACAGCAAAAGCACAGAGGTGAGGGCACTGGTTGGTTGGAATATATGACATGTAGCAAGGAACAAATTAAGAGATATTGTCCACAAAATTAGGATGGTAGGCCTAAGATATACAGTGCATAGGAGGCGGAAACTGTTGGGGATGTTGGTCAGCGTATTCCACGTATCTATACCACAGTTGACAACATGTAGGAAGAAAAACACGCATCTATCATTGAGATGGATGGTAATATTTTTGATCAATTTATTTCTATTTTGAATGACCCTGGATCTAATTATAGCTATGTTAGTCCTGACTTAGTGCATAATTGTGGTTTGAGTAAGGACTTGCATGCAGAGTCTTGGTTAGTGCAGTTGGCTACAAGTACAAAGAAGCGAGTTCATCATTGGGTAAGAGCTTGTGCATTTTATTTGAATGGTATACCTACTGCAACACATCTAAATGTATTACCATTTGGATCATACAGTATTTTGTTGGGAATGGATTAGTTTTATCTTCATAGAACCAAGGTAGACTGTTATGACAAAGCCATTGAGTGTGTTGATGACAATAGGGAGCCAAGAGTCTTGCAACGCAAGAAGAAAGCCACATCAGTTAGGATGGTGACAACTATGCAAGTAAAGCGTAGTCGTAGGAAAGGGTGTAAGTTATTCGCAGTGCACTTTTCTAGTGATAAGGGTAAGGAAGTTGGGGATATGGATGTGTTGAGAAAGTACCCAGTTTTACAATAGTTTAAGGATGTATTTCCTGAGGACATTACAGAGTTGCCACTTCACAAGGAGGTATAAATTTCTATTGAGTTAGTGCCTGGGGTAGCTCTAGCATCAAAATAACCTTACAAGATGAGCACATCTGAGTTGGTTGAGTTGAAGTTGCAATTGAAGGAAATTTTGGACAAGGGATACATTAGGCCAAGTGTATCACCATGGGGCGCACCGGTATTGTTTATAAGGAAGAAAGACGGTACTATCAGATTATGCATTGACTGCAGGCAGTTAAACAAAGTGACTATCAAGAGCAGGTACCCTTTGTCCAGGATTGATGACTTGTTCGATCAGCTGAAGGAAGTAACAGTGTTCTCCAAGATCGACTTGAGATCGGGATAACGTCAGGTACACATAAAAGAGGATGACATTTACTAGACTACGTTCAGGACGCATTACAAGTCTGTTGTCATTCCATTTGTCTTAACTAATGCTCTAGCACATTTATGTGCTTGATTAATAGTGTGTTGCGTCCATATTTGGATAAGTTTTTTATTGTGTTCATTGATGATATACTGGTATATTCTAAAAATGAGGAAGAGAAGGCTGAGTATTTAGCAGCAGTGTTGAGGTTGTTGAGAGAGAATAAGTTGTATGCTAAGATTAGCAAGTGCAATTTCTTTCATACTTTGGTGCACTACTTCGGGAATGTTGTCTCCAAGGAAGGCTTTGCAGTAGATTTCGAGAAGATAAGGGCCATAATGGAGTGGGTAGCTCCTAAGAGTGTGGATGAGGTGAGATCTTTCATGGGTCTTGCAGGATATTATAGGAGGTTCATCAAGAAGTTTTCGTAGATTTCTTATCCTATCACATCACTGCAGAGGAAAGGCAAGAAGTTTGAATGGACAAAGGAGTGTGTGGCTAACTTTGAGCAGCTTAAGCAGTTATTGACACATGCATTAGTGCTATAGATTTCATATCCAGACAAAGAGTTTGTGGTATGCACAGATGCTTGCTAGAGAGGACTTGGTGGATTTTTTATGTAGGATGGACAAGTGATGTGTTATGAGTACCGAAAACTAAATGAGCATGAGTAGAACTACCCAACACATGATCTTGAGTTAGTAGCGATCATACATGCATTGAATATGTAGAGGCGCTATCTTCTTGGCAGGATGTTTGTACTTATGAGTGACAACATTGGGTTGAGGTATTTGTTTGACCAACCGAATCTAAACTCCAGGCAGGCTAGATGGTTAGCCGCGATCAGTGAGCTTGATTTCAAGATTAGGTACATCAAAGGTAAAGAGAACAGGGTGTCATATGCTCTCAGCAGGTGGGTACAGGTAAATCACTTAGCAGATATGAGCTCATATGGGACAAATCTATAGGATAGGATCTTGCAGGAAAGTCATCATGATGTTAGGTATACGGAGATTGTGCACGGGTTGCAATAGGGTATTGGTAGAGGTACAAGTGGTAGTACACATACATGTACATGTGCATTTATAGGTACAGGTGCATGTGTATAGGGTATGGATTATTGTCTTACAACGAATGCATTCGTTAGATTCAGAGACAGGATATATGTGTTAGATAACAGTGAGCTCAAGAAGGTGATCTTGAGAGAGTTTCATGTGGAACCTTATTCAGGTCACGCAGGTTATCAAAAGACATTGACTACAGCGAAAAAAATTCTATTATTGGATGAATCTGAAGAGAGATGTAGCAGATTTCATGGCTAGATGTTTTGATTATCAGGGAGTGAAAGCAGAATGTAAACATCAATATGGACTTCTACAACTGATTACAATTCCAGAGTGTAAATGGGAGGTCATTTCCATGGACTTCATTACAATTTTTCCGAAGATAGTGAGACAGCATGATTCCATCATGGTTATTATGGATAGGTTGACGAAGGTTGCACACTTCATTCCAGTGAAGTACATTCTCAGCTAGAGATGTAGCATAAGTATTCATCAGAGATGTGGTTAGATTGCACGGTGTTCCAAAGAGGATTGTGTCAGACAGGGATGAAAAGTTCACTTCCAAGTTTTGGAAGGAGTTATTTTTAGGTTTGGGCATAGAGTTTGCCTTCAATACAACTTATCATTTGCAGACAGATGGATAGACAGAGAGGGTCAACTGGATATTGGAGGACGTGTTGAGGATGTACGTGATGCACCAACAATGAAAGTGGGAGGAGTATCTTCCTTTGGTAGAGTTCGCATACAACAACAATTAATAGGGTTCATTGAGGATGAGTCCTTTTGAGGCATTGTATGGGTAGAGTTATAACACTCCTATCAGTTGGAGTGATCCGATTAGCAGGGTATTGATTGGACCAAATATGTTGGTAGACATGGAATGGGAAATGCAGGTGATCAAGAAGAATCTAAAGGCAACATAGGATAGGCAGAAGAGTTATGCAGATAGGAACAGGTTGTTCAAGGAGTTTCAACTCGGGGAATAAGTGTACTTGCGCATCAAACCAAAGAAGAGATCCTTGCAGATTGGATCATGTGCCAAGCTGACACCATAATTTTGTAGACCCTTCAGTATCATTGAGAGGATTGGGCCAGTAGCCTATAACCTTGCACTGCCTCCAATAGTGGAAGTCCATGATTTTTTCCATGTATCTTTGCTTAAGAAGTATGTTAAGGATGTTGATCATGTGATTGACCGGTCTGTATTGTAGATGGAACCGAATGGATAATTCCAGCCATAGCTTTAGTGTCTATTGAAAAAAAAGGTGTTCATGCTCAAGAACTGAGCAATCAAGCAAGTTAAAGTGCAATGGAAGCACTTTGGGCCCAATGAAGCTACATGGGAGATGGTGGATCAGATGTGGGCTATGTATCCTTCCTTGTTTGCTGGTTCAGGCAAAGCAGTTTTGGCTTAATGTTTTGGTGTGATTTTGGTATATGTTCTAGCATATGTTTTGATGATTTTTCTATATGCACATATGTATAAAGATGTAAATACTTCCATGAGCTAAGTTATAAAGCTCCAATTAGTGGTATGGGTGTCATGTTATTACGATGTCGTGTTATTATGTTGTCATGATGGTTTTATTTCAGCAGGGTGATCATTGTAAATATTGCATCGAGCTATGTTATAAGGTTCCATGGGTAGTATGTTTTCTTTTCAACAGTTTTGCTAAGGTCTTGGTGTGGTATAACACCGAGGATGGTGTTCCCCAAGGGGGAGGGTTCGTAACAACTTTGGTGAAATTCCATGTAATACAAGTTAATAAAGGAAAAAATAATAACCATGATAGATGGGACACTTATTCCAAGTTGAATGTTGGGCAAGACATCCTAGTGGGTTTTCATTTGATTGTTTATGGCTAAGGAAATTGGCAAAGGCAATGGCTAAGGCTTTGGAATGACAATATGGCATTTTTGGCACATTTATTTATGAAAATAATGGAAATTAGGAGAAAAGGGAGGTGAAAGGTCACAGGTTGCATCACTAGTACAAAATGGGAGATTAGTGACTACGCGACTAAAAAAGTTAGTCACCACAATTATTTCAAGTGAATTACTATTAAATTTGAGCAATTTTAAGTGACTGAACCAAAAATGACTAACTTAAATGACTAATTTAGTCTAGGGATAAGATATATGACTAGATATTAAGTGACTCAACTAAAAACGACTAACTTAAATGACTAATTTAGTCTAGGACTAAAATATATGACTAGATAATAAGCGACATAATTAAAAATTAAAAATGATTAATGTAAATGACTATTATAGTCCAAGAATAAAAATATGACGAACTAACAAGTGGTATAGACCAGTAGGTTTACATGGGGTTTAGTCCCTGCTTGGTCACAATTTTAAGCATCATGGGGAGGGGCAGAGGAGTGGAAGCCACTTTGGGGGAATTAAACTTCCCAACGGTGTCCAGGCTTGACTAAAGCCTTGCACAATCTTGGTGATAAGCATCCCATTCTGAGTGTACCGGTCTTCTTACAACCAATAAGTAGGCTGACCCCAGCCTAATCGTTACCTAGTTACCAAAAAAAATTAAAAAAATTGTTTGATTACTTAAAAAACTAGAATATCATCATGCTCAAAAGCATAAGATACATGGAGGTTTATCTATTCTCCTAGACCTTAATGTGCGAAGAAAGGATGAGAGGACAAGAAGGGCTTATCAACAACAAAATTAAAAATTAATCTGGTATCTGATGTAAATTTTGTTTTTGTTAACAAGTTACTAGAAATTTTATACATTACTAAATAATTTTGATCCATCTTAAGCTTAGATCCATCTTAACTCTAGATTTACTAAATATTTGGAAGGATCAAATCTCTTTTCACTCTAAATAAAATTTATACCTCAAGAAATTAGATCCTTCTTAGCACTTAGTAGATCTTGAGTTAAAAAAGATATAAACTACTATAGAAAAAAATATTCCCAATTTCAACTATTATAATATGTTTGACATCCAAACTCTTTACCTTTATGACATTATACCTTGTAATAAAAAAAAAAAATACTATATAATGAAGGTTTCCAATTACATTACATATATATTCATTCTGTTAATTAAACATTTTAAAATATTATTTTAAATGATTTTTTACAAAATAAAACTTTTTCATATTTAGGCACCATGTAGTTGAAATATGAAATTGAGTCAATGCATAGAGAAAGCATAAGCGTGCTAGCTCTAAAATGTTTATTAATCTTTGGAGCAAGGGGAAAATGAAGATGTAGTGAATTTAACGAGATGTGCCTAGGGTTTTTGCTTCTTTCTGTTGTTGTTTCAGGGTGTTTGGTGAAACTAATGAAAATGCTTTGACCGGATTCAGTGTTGGGGAAACTGCTGTTTTGGTTTTCTTGTGCTTGACATGATCTGTATTTGATCTGGTTTGAATAAATTTGGTACGGAAAATGGTCAAGGATAATTGATGAGCTATAGGTATAATTCGACAAAATTTTCAGGAGGAATGCATCGCATTTAAATCCAGTCCACACATTGAGAGAGGTGATGGCACAGTGGAGAAATGGCAGATTAGCTCTTGAACACACTTTGTTCGTAGTTAGGTCTTGTTCAGGTACTGTGAAGAATCAAACCATTTCTCCTTCATTTGTTTTCTTGCACTAAAAATTAATGATATAGGAAAAGGTTTCTATGTTCGAGACTCGGTGTCATGATCATCCTTGTAAATGAATTTACTGCAGCAGTTTTGTCGTCATTTGTTTTATAAATTGAAAATGGTAAAGAATTATTTGGATGTGAAGTAGGGGTATAGACTGACCTCATGGGTGCACTTCCTTTGTGAGGTGACAAAAGGGGGAAATGGAGGACATTGGAAAAGCACATGGCCAGAATAATATTTCTAGAGATCCTGACAGTTTAAAAGTCGAACTTGCAAGATCATAGTGAAAAGTCGTTCTTCCTCAAAGATGGAACAACCCAACATCACAACAAATAAAAAATACATTTGAATGTTTTTGCCTCAACAAGCAAACATTTCACTTATAATAATTTTTCTTTCCAAATATTGAATTCTATAGACCTACACTTTTTAAATTTCTTTGTCTAAACAGAGTTTTAGGTACTATACAAGTGCCATAAACCGTACATTGTTCAATTCTTTGCCTAGTCTAATCTCATAAAGGAGAGTGACTTGCACATTTATCCTAAGGATTTCACCTCCACATCCAATGTTATTTGGTTTTTTTCTTCAACGCAAAATGATTCTTTAAGGTTCAATAGTCTTGGTGGTCATCTCGTTCCTTTGTGGTCTTTGGCTTGAAGGAACCCAGAAGATTTGATAGTTCTCCTTTGTTATGATTTATAATATCTACTTCGAGTTGCATTTACAAGTTTATAATACAAGTTTAGTGTCACTTTCTAACCAATTATCATGAATTCCTGGGAACAGAGTTTGAATGGTTGGGGAGAGGAACAATAGTAATCATGAACACAAATGTTGGGAATGTCGCAATGGAAATTCTTCAGTCACTGATTATATGCAAGGGCACCACTTTAAACTCTAACATGGTAAGTAGAAACAACTTTTGTTTCAATCTTCTATCATCGTTCAATGTCTTCTTTGAATATTGAAAATAGATTGATTATAAAGACCAACTTTACAATAAACAATGAATGTTGAGTTAGACAAATAGCCATTTTTTTATGGTTTAACAAGAATATTTTTTTAGTGAATTCTTCCTCTTGCACTCTTTCATTTAATGTTATTTCTAGGATCAAATCTCTAATTATTAATGGGTAGGGAACCTTGTTAGGATTCATGTTTTTTGGCTTATTTTTCTCTGTTAGAAGTTCTTCCCAAAACACACCCTGAGGCACTACACTAAATAACACATACTTCCATTGATTTATATTCCAGATGTGAGGAATATCTATTCCACAATTTGCATGCAGGGCTTCAATCTGGTTGCATCTCTTTTGAGCATGCCATTTGAACAAGGCAAAGCACAACAAGAATGGAATTCTGGTAAATAATTGAACACTCTGTCAATCTCAATAGTGAATCAAGGCCTTGTTAACTCTATTAGGAATTTTATACACCAGATCCAGCTATCAGTAACACCATTTGAGGGCATCAATGAGAGTAGTAAGGGGAAACAAACTCCTCCCTGGATTGCGATTCAAATCTACATAGCACTAAAAAACCAGACCTGAATCTTTTCTCTCCATGGAAGAGCAACCCAATGTGATGATAGTCACAAGATGCACAATTGGAGGTATTAACTACATGTTGGCCCTTGGGTTGCTTAGCAGAAATGCTGAATTGTAGCCACGACTCGATCCTTGGCATTGAAAAGCATCTTGTTGTGCACTTGTTGGATGGTGATGAACACTCAGACTAGAGTGTAGCCGACGCAGTGTGGACTGAGATTAACAAATATGGGCACATAGACCTCCTTGCCAATAACATTGGCGTTTAATGTGTCGAGCCCTTTTTCAAGTTTCCATTGGCTCTCCTCCAGTCCACTTTCGGGACTAAGGCCAACAACTATCAAAAGATCGAAATCAATTTTCTGTAGACCGCATTTTGTAGATATGAAACACCCCACTTTAGCTTTAAATTGAGACTCTAGTTTACTACCCAACCAGGCTCCAATGGGATTAAGTTTTCTCGGTTTGTTGTTTTATATTTTGGACTCTGTTGGGGTTAGCTGGGTTGGAAGTTTTATGCGTTCAATTTCAAACACGAGGAACTAGTGCCAGAAATTGCATCGTAACTAGAAGAATTACATAAATGAACAAACGAGCATTCATTTCAAGCTTGGTTTCCCAGTTAGTTTTGAGGTTTTTATCGATCGTAGAATTGACTTCTCAATAGTTGATGAATTGCGGCGGGGCTGATAAAGTTAGGGGTAGCAATTTTTATCTTTGTTGATTGTTTGCATCATATTAACACTAGATTGCATTAACAAGATTATAGCACCACTGGAACATGTGCTATAGCGTGAAAGGCACTGATATGTGAAGATACAAAACAAATCATTGTTCCCTCTCTTACCTAGATTGTAAAGCAAAATTGAACAAGAATAATATATCTCTGGTAAATAAACAGGTTTCCTGCTATAGATATTAGGTGAAATATACTATATTGATTAGAGTTGTAACAAGAGTGATTTTCATGATAATGATGCCAAACCTAGCCCATGTAGTAGTAGTGATAGAAGCTTTGGGAGGCCAACTATAGATGGGAATATTGAATGCTCAATTTCTAAGGGAAAATGGTTGCCTAATGCTGAGGGGAGGGTTGTAAACAATGCCTGATTTACTCTTGATAACCAGAGAAATAAGGGGTGCTCTACATGCAAAACTTGTTTTCTTGAAGATACCTCAATGGCTTCCAAAAAATATAATGTTGATCCCTAGCCAAGGACATGAATTGTACTAGGTTGCAATTCAAGTGCGTGTGTGCCATAACAATCCAACCAAATGCTTGGAGTAGTAATGACTCTAGGTCCCTTTTCCAAAGAGCTCCCAATAATCATTCCTTTAACATGAAAACAAATGAATGACCTTAAAGAGACATGGGTGCCCCATACTCAAGGTATGGTCCAATACTAATGAATACAAAAAGGGAATATCTTAACAAATAGCTTCACCTCCAGGCTTTTTGCTGCCAAGAAAAATACCCAGAATGGACCTTTTCCTATTGCAATGAGTCTCTTTACAAATTTCCATTCACTTCTTCGGGAAGAGCTAATCAAACATATTTAACAATCACAAATAATGGTTTCCCTTGGAATATGTGCAAGAAATTCAGAGACTGTCTACAAAAGACTATTACAGAATGAATCTAGAGTGAGGACAAGTGGCTATCATGAGTCATGGCTACTCAGAGATGGGTCTGTTGATGCTCAGTACTTTAATATTCTCCTTATTTATCCTAGAAATCTACAACCCTTTTTTTATTTATTGAGGGCATACGATTTTGTACAAGATTGGGCTGCTTGCAGAGGCTTAGCCTTACCCTACATCGTTGGATTTCTTGTCCTCTTATATAAACAGGGGAAGGAGAGGGACCTCTTATACATTGTTTTGACCATATTATCTTAGAGATGGGTAGCACATTGGACCTGCTCCTTCTCTTGACACTCTTCATCACCTTATCTCCATGTCCTGGAGTACTAGGTCTTAAAGTAGTGCACAATTATACTAGGGATAATATTTGATCTAAAGGAGGTAAGAAAACTTGTGATTGTGACAAACCCTAAAGGATCAGAAAGCATTGTTATTTTAACTCATGTGAGAGAAGACACTACATTAGAGGTGAGGAAACATCTTGAACACTTATGGAAGACCCCCCTAAAAAAAAGCCAAAGGGTGATGGTGTGTTACAAGTGGTATCAGAGCTCCTAGGTTCAATGCTCGGACCTAATGGGCTCTATTGAAAAATTGAGTATGATTACATTTCATTGGTGTTATGTTATCTTAGCCTCTATAGGGTTTTGTATGGAGAACATCATAGTGCACAGGAATGTGAATAAATTTTTGGATCTGTGTATATTTATAACAGTAGCTTGAGAGATATAGCTTTGATAAAAGTTTCTAAGCTTTGGGAAACTCCATTGTCCTTTGAAATATTATCACTTTGTTGGGGAATAGGTTTCTCAGTTATTCTGTGTATTATTTCATTCTTCAAAATCTAGGGAAGTAATCTTAGACCAACCTACATATGTCAGGGAAAATCTCCTCTTGGCTTGCAAAGCTACAAGAAAGAGCAGATGAATGACCCATAGTTACTATTCAACAATCCATCACTCCACTAACTTATGTAAACCTTGTAAACAACAAAGTTGAAGGAGTGTAGATCTTGCAGTTGTTCTGTATCCATTATGGTTATGTATGACAAAGTTAATCTAGGTGATCTCATCCCGTTTGACTGACTCATCATCCATCCGTTTGGTAGAATGTTGTGTGTGAGGATATACATGCATCACTAAAGATTGTTTTCCTCTGTTGCACAATGCGCAAGAAAGGTTCTGCTCCATTTTTCTTAAGTTTATGCTTCAACTCTATAGAAAAGTTTGGATTTCAAGGTACCATTTTCCTAGATCTTAATATGGGTGTACTAGAGTGGAGATTGGTCCATTTATCCACTAGAGTAGTAAGTTAGGTTATAGTTTCTATTGTTGTTGAAAACTTCTGGTAAACTGTGTATTTTAAAGTTTCTATTGTGTCAACTGAGCTTTAGAATTTAAAGTTCTTATGAAAGCTGCCCTGAAATCAACAGCCTTTTGGAAAGGGTCAAACTTATATTTATCTAAGATCTCAAAAAAAATAGAGGGAGTTGTTCCATCAAAGTCATGTGGCACTTTCATCCAATCCTAATTACATAGACGGTGATGGGAGGACTTTCCCTCGATAGGAGACTTGGTGTATGGCTTATGGCATAACCAACTATTGATTTCTCACTACTAAATCAACATCCCATTGGCAAGTAAACCTGTATAGGAATGCCCCTTTTTCCTTTCTCATTTTTAGTGGACTGTAAAGTAGTAGGGCACCATAACCTCCTGTCAAATTTTGGGCAAAGTATTACAACGAAGTTGGCATAATGGATATGTTTTATAGTAATAGTTGCATCTGATCTTTAAAAAAGTTGAATCAAATTGACAAACAAGACCATGGACAAAGAAAAGAAATCAACATAAATTTTGGGCCAATAAGTGTATATCTCTGTATTAATGAGTAGGAATAGGTGGCTGGACTCAGATTTTATTTTCTTTCGCATCCATAAATAGGGAGAACACTATTGATAGCACACTATCAAATTCAGAGAACTGTTTGGGCTAATAAGTAGTTGTGGCTCACATAGGACTTGCACCTGCCCATTCCACTTGCTCCACATTATCATGGGTCCACGGTAACATGCAGTAGCAAGCCTAACAGGGTTTGAAACTGGTCATCAACTATAGAAGAACCCGGATGAAATTTTTTAGCTATTGCATTTTCCGAAGGCAGGTAAGGAGGCAAAGAAAGTAAGGGTGGTTGAGCTTTGAAGGGTCCTTGACTTTAGCAACGTGTTAGTTTGCCTATAGATCAGAAGGCATTCTACTTTAGGATCCAATGCATCATATCCAACAGGTTATGTTCACTTGGTTACTGTGCTGTAGTGTTTTCTATGGATGGTTGAAGTGAATTAATTATGCACACTAGAGTAGGCACATTACTTTTGTAGGAATCTTATGGCTAATGCATACATACATGCTCAGATCCATTCTATCTTGAGTGAGGTGTTGTTGCAAACTTTGACATAGTCATATTTAGAATGTCTTTGAGTTTAGTTAGGCACTGGAATTCCATTTTTAGAAGTGTCGTTTCAGTTCTTTTTCAGCCTTTTGGGCATTGTTTCCATCTCTAGGAAAAGTGCATGGAAGAGAATGTAGTTAGATTTAGATTAGGGCACACTTTCCTAGGTAAGGAAGCACTCTATTATGGGTAATCTTCTCTTGCAAGTTGGGTGCACTCTTTCCAGGTATCTAGAGTTAGTGTTTTTGCATCTTGTAGAGAAGACGCACCACAACAATGATGGAATTTCCTTGTAAACCAGAGCCTTATTTATCTATAAAAGAATGACAGGGTGTTTCACTAGAGTAGTGAAACAGTGAGGGTTATGAAAAATTGCTTTAAAATTCTTTTTTGCAAGTAATGGAAAATTATGTGATTGAGTTCCTGCACATTTTGTTTGTTGTCCATTATTCCCAAAACAATATTTTACAGATTTAGTTCTCTACTGTGTTCTAATTTTTCGTATTATGTGGTGTCTATACCTTTGAATATACAAATCAGAATCTTGAGTTTATACAATCTACTATTTTGAGAACTGTATAGATGGTTTTCAGATTTGTAGCTCTATAGTTTGGTTCATAGAATTAAAATTTGTGTATTATATATTCAAATTTAATAAAATGGAGGGATGTGTATGAGAATTAACAGGGAAGTTGAGTTGTAATTTGAATTAGGAACAACAGTCTGGAATGGTTGTGCAGTAATTGTTTCCAAATGATTCAAAGACAATTGTGTTCACAACTCATGAATTTTACTTGCAGAAAATCCCAGTTGTGTTCTCATGATCCATTATATCTCTTATACATGTCCAAGTCACTTATCTAATTTTCTTTTTTATTGGAAACAAAACCAAATTATTGACCTTACAACCTGTGCTTTCAATAGATTTTGTAACGTGGATTATATTAACATTATAGTCAACAATTAAAGAACCAGCCATGCAAGTAAATAACATTATAGTATTATACATAACACCATTAGAAAAACTCTATAAATATCCATTCGGGGTACATGTATAGCAAGTTAGAAACTAATCAATTCGATAAAAATTGTTTGGTTAGAGCTAAATGGATCCATTTCCCAATTAGAGCATGACAGTTAGAATTTTGGAGTCAACTTGTAGGAAAGCATATATAGTACTATCGATGAGTATTCGAAGGCAAAATGCAATAGGAAGGGCTTAGTCCACTCCTTACAACCTTCCAAAATACTAAAGTGCTTAATTTTCAATTGCTAGATACTTACAGGATAATGTGGAACACTAGTAAAATGGGATACTGCAGGAAAATATAAGATAAGATAAGATAATTATATTTATGTCCAACTAATGACCACAAAGTAGGTCAAAGGGATTGTTGAGTACAATGATGTCCATACAATGCGGGAGAACCAAACAGTCTCCTATAAAAAATACAATGCATGAATTTAAAATGTACAATGGAGGAACATAAAAGATATAATGTATGGAATGCCCTGACGGAGAAGATCCAGGGGCTAATGGGTCTGAGGATCAGACCCATCTCTCCTAACATCCAAGGTTGACTGAAGAACACTGAAAAAAGCTCCACAAAGTTTGTTGGCCCGATGAAGGGCCAGTGGGAGGTGCAGACTGTCCACTAAATTGTTGTTTGGGGAAGTTCGCACACTACTGAGGTCTGGAGGACCTAGTCCGTCTCCCAGGGACTGGTCTGAGACGATTTTTTTGTTGAGATCTCATGTGGTGGGGTGAATTTGGATATGAAATGGTATCAAGCTTCTCGTTGTGCCCTTGTCTGAAGGTAGTACCCTGAAAAATGCGTGATCCTCTATGTGGGTTCTGGTATGATGGGAAGCTAAAGAATATGCGCTTAGAACTTGAGAGCCTATGATCCATACCAAAATGTGCAAAAAAGTGGACAAGTTTGCCATATTTTCTTACTTCTTGAGATGGTCTTATTTCTCTGCCTTCTATTCTTCTATTGGTCCCTTGATCCACAATATAAGAGTATATTTTATAGAATTTTATCTTGACTATTTTTTATTTATTGTATTTTTTAAGGGTGCAAGTTCCTTTTTGATATTGTATATTAATCCAATGGTGATAAAAAATACATGTGTCTACTACTCTTGTACTAGGGAAACTAAACAAGTCTTTTGGTCCAAGAGAACATAGCTTCCGAAATTTTGTTATAGCTGAACTTTGATTTATTTAATTTAGATGCTAAACTAAAATAAATAGCTTCCAAATTGTTCTCATAACCAGAGTTTGTTCTATCCATTATAACTATACTAGTTTAGATATCATTTATACTATGAAATAGAAGTATATCAAAAAAAGAAAATACTGTGCATGCCTAATCATATATTGTGACATCACTAGCATTCATTGGTTTATCCTCTTCTCGAGACTTTTAAGCCTCGATTAGCTACTTATTTTTTGAGTTGAGTGACCTTGTTGTCCAAATTCTACACCTGTAGCTGTATGGAATCTATAGACATCAAAATCTCTTGTTGCAGTTTGATCCTTTCAACTAGGACCTTACACATCATTATTTTTATTTGTCAGTATATGTCAACTGCTTACATGTATATGTTAAACATTGCCTCTGCTAGTTCCTATATATGGAATACAGTTCCAATGACCTTATCATCCTCTAAAAATATCTACGTTGGCCTCCTATATATGTTTATCTCCCTCTGATCTATTTGAGCACTGCTACCTTGACTTTGGTACAACTTATCATTATCAATCTATGTAATGCATGCCCAAACTTGAACCTGCTCAATTCCATCTGTCCTCGCCACTTAATGCCATTTATTAGGGATTGTGGTCATGCTTCATCTGTCCTGGGGTAGTCTAGATGGCACTCCATTTGGTGATAGTTTTATCTTGACTTTGAGATGATATTTGTCTAACGTTGTTCAGGTGGCATAGAACTTGCCTCATTGAATCATCAATTGTCTATGGATCTCATGCAATGGTTTCTCATTTTTGTCCAGTTGGGACATCTCAGCTTTTGACATAGAGCTGGAGCTGTTGGGACATCTCAATGTATGACTTAATGCTAGAGCTATTATGTTGAGGACTTGGAGGGTTCTTGTTATGGCCTTGGGAGGCCTCAGGTGCACCATTTCGATAATTAGTGTTTTGCTAAACCATGTAGGCAAAGACAATGAAAGGATGTCTGGATAATCTATTTCTTTGTCCTTTCATGATTGTTTTAAAATGGCTCTCCAGTATTCTTTTCTAATCTGAAGGAGTTTGGGTGATGTGATTAGATGGGCATTTGCAGTGAGCCTTCAGCATGAGAGATAAACCAAATCTAAGACTTGTGTTGTTGTTGTAATGGGGAATGAATTTTCCATGATTTCCTTCTCAGTGAAATGGTTGGCGCAAAATGTTCTTTTTTCAAGTGAGGTTCAGTAAGATCCTAGGGATCCATCTGGACTCAAACTTGGCACCCAAACTTGCCTTAAGGATATATATGCTAATGTTATCATAAAGAGTTGTAGATAGTGTGGTCCTTTGCTATCTGAAGTGTTGATTCATAATATTATTGCTGCCTATTGTCTCTTGTACCTCATCCGTGTCCCGCTTATAATATTTTTTCAATCTGGAGCCCTATTGGCTGGAGTTTCAAAATTCAAAGGATCACTCTACCCAACGTCGTGTCTTGAAAGTGATCTTTATACCTTCAGGACACACGGATCTGAGCATTGAAGATATTTACATTTTTGTACTTGAATTATTTGAATGTACTCATTTATTGTTGGTTCCACCTCACCTTTGAATATAACTGTCATAATATCACCTATAGCAATATGGAGCTTCCTTTTCTAGTCCTCTCTGCCTGTTTGGTAGTTAGTTTCTGATTCTAGGAGTCCTTTCCCTTAGATTGAATATCCATATTTCTTAACCAATTTTCTGATTACCTAACAAATTATCCTGCTTCATTTTGATCTCAACAAACTCATATGAGCCCATTAGAATTTCTGAGGATGTAGAGTGCAAATGCACTGATTAGAGAAGAAAGTGTAGAAGATATTTCTTGAAACATGGGACAGTTAATTGCAGAAGAAGAGAAGGAAATGGGAGGTGTAATATGACAGCCATATTGTGATTGCATTCGTGTAGCAGGAAGGGCATTACTCTTCCTCTGCATTGTACTATCAAAATGAACTTTTACTATTGTCCAAATATCATCAAACTATTGGCTTGCATCAGCAATCCTAAATCCAAATATTGATGGTGCTCTTTTTGACAGGAACATATGCAAATGTTTCATTATGTAGTGGAGCTTTTGTCTATGCAAGGGCTCAGTTTGTTGTTTTTTTTAGCTTGCGAGCTTCAAAGGCCCTTTTCCCTGGAATGATCAATTCAATATTCACTGTTCAGGGTGCCCATGGCCTTTTTTGATACCACGCCTATGGGAAGAGTTCTAATCCGGGTGGGAAAATATTCCCCTGGATGTTTATGTTCAACCAATTTCAAATTTACGGCTTGAAACATTTTACTTGATTTTAACCAAAAGCATTATTGTTTTTGTAGGCATATTCAGAGATGTGTTTGATAGATGTAGGCACACAACCAACTATAGAAAATTCAGACAAAAGCACCTTTCTAGCACACATGGCAATCAAATGTCTAATTGAAATGCTTGTTAAGGCACTGAATGAAGTACGCGCTCTTGATTATTCAAAAATGCCTATTGAAAATAAGAGATTGAAAATGGATTGCATCTCTACTGTGGTAAAACTTAGTTATGAAGACTACCTACAACAAGACTTTTACAAGGCTAAAAACAAAGAAATGTGTAGTCTAGATTTAATGACGAAAATTGCCCAAATGAAAGATGGTTGAAGGCTTACAAACGAAAATATTTACTTTGTCAAATTTATGTCAACCGAAGAAAACCTTGAAGTATCTTTATCAAAGGGTGGTCTTGAATTTCCATGGTGTGATGGGCTAGACCTGTTTGTTATTATTTTGGAGCTGACCTTTTTGTCATTATTCTACAGCCAACTTCTTTGGTCATTATGTGGGGCTGACCTATGCATACTTAGAATAATACATATTTATATATACTGGTGGAAGCTGCCATAGGTATTATTCTTTGAATGAGTACAATGATGTTCCTATTGTAGATTTCTAACAGGTTGGTTGCAGTGCCTAGAATAGTTTTGTCTTATCTCCAGTGAATTAACCTATGCATGGTGTGATATTTCTAGCAAAGGGTGGATCATGCATTTAATGAAATAAAAATAAATGCTTAGTTAGGTGTGGAGTTGTTGTTTTAGTACTTAGGAGGTGCAGGGCAGGATATATGTAGGGATATACATGTACCCAAACACAACATTCAACTATAAATAGCGGGATGTGGTTACCTTGTTTGGAAAGAGGAACAACCCATAACTAATCAGTAACATTTGGTGAAGTAATCATGAAACTTAACAAGCAATGAAAACACTATATTGAGGATGACTTATGCAAGATGTTGCGAGATGATGTTGCATTACAACTCATTTTTCTAGAGCCATGCATGTGTTTTCAGTTAAATTTCTAATTCACGTGGGGAGGAAGGTGTATCTTCTACTCATTAACATATATGTACATGCATTATATGAACAAGCAATTTTCTGGGCAGTCTAAGTGGTAGTAAATCATGTGTTTTGGGGCAACATGAAATTGTAAATACACAACTCTCATTTGGGATTAATCCTTATGTCATTACCTTTCATTCTTAATAAAGTATTTTACCTGATGGCACCTGTCAAGTGTTTCACTCTCTTGTACTTGTGTTTATTTCTGTCTATCTTTGTTGTTCTTGGGCTCACTCTCTCTTTAAGGATGCATCCATCTTGGCAATTTCTCTTCAAGAGTTGTGCTGCCCAAGTGCTAGTGTATGTTCCTCTTTATTATGGAATTTGGATTTTGTGTTGGTTCTGATCTATTATTTTTCTATCTCTTGTGAATATCAACAAATTTTCTTTGATCTAATTTCAGTATTTAACATTTTTATGTAGAATTTTACATCTTTAATTCCTCGTGTGCGTAATTTTTATTTATTTATTTTCCAGGTAATACAATTTAGGTAAAACCTTGAGGCACTTACCCTCATTCCAAGGATATACATACATACATACGTACACACACACACACACACACATATATATTCTTGGTAATATATCCTAGGCAAAACCTGGGGGCACTTACCCTCATTCCTAACATGGTCGGCAGGGTAATCCCTATGTTTCTTAGAAACCAAAGCCAGGTCAACAACAAGGCTCAAAGTTGTTACAACAATACATATTATGAACTCAACAGGTCACTTACGGAATAAAAAGTGGGGGAATGATAATTTTCCATCGCAACAACTTGGGCTAGACTCAATTGAAAATTAGTAATATGAGAGAGAGAGAGCCCTCTTCGCCCTTGGAAACTAGGAGTAACTACTAGATGTGTCCAAAAGTTTTCAACCCAGCTCCCCATCATCAGAACTTGGTGTAACATAGGGATCATTTACGTCATGCTTAACAAGGCTTGTTGTTGGATGCCACTTGCAATTTTTGTTATCTGAAATTTGTTTAATTTAACTTGCATCAGGAAAAAATATTGGTTGTCAATGCCATTTAACATTAGTTAAGGAAAGAATTCTAATTTCATTCCCGCATTATTTGAATGTTTTTTTTCTTACTCTATTTCTTATGATGAAGTGCTCTATTGTGAAGCTTGATATTTATTTTAACAATTCGTGCTTTGACCTTGACATTTATGGAAATTACAGGGGTGAGAGATCTCTGTGTGGACTACTTTCACTTGTACAACCACCTCAGGAAATTGATATAATAGGAAATAGAATGGTGTCTAGAAGCTGGCGAAATTATGAGGAAGAAGAATACTTATGGGAAGATATGAGCCCAAGATTGGAAAATCATGGAAGAGGAAGTGATAACTCAAGGAAAGATGATTTTTTTCCTGGTGACCCAAAGAAGTGGTCAAGCTTAGAGAGAGAGACTCCTAACAGTGATTGGCGTATGCATGAACCGTTGTCTCATGTGGATAGACATATTATGAGTGAGAAGGAGAGACAACCTCCTAGAAGGGTATGCTTCCTTTCTCCCTGCTCTCTTTTTTGATCTAATTAGTTTGATGACAAATTATTACCCATTTTCTTTTTTCATTGTTGCTTTTTTAGTGTTTTCCTTAACATGTAAAGATAAAGGATTTATGATAATGATATTTTTCTTAATGTAGGAGTCTAAAGAGAACCATCCATCTTCTCTTCTGTAATCAGGGATTTTGTCTTGAAATATCAGAGATACTTCCACTGAGACATCATCTTTGCTGCAAAGTAGTCAAGATCCATTAGAACATCGACCTGTAATGGGTCAGCCTCCTCACCAGTCACATCAAAATAATAGCCCAACTTCACAATCAAGGTTGAGAATACTTCAAGTTTTTGTTCCTGGGGACAACAATTCAAGTTCGATCTGCATTGAATCGATAACCATTCTTTGTTGTCAGAAACTAGAGTTTTTCAAATTAATCAGGAAGTAGTTTAGCTTCCATTGGGTATGGATAATGCTGGTCCTATTTCCCCATTCCTACTTCAGGACGAAATATGTTGAAATCTTGGCAGACTAAGGAATCAAAACCAGATTGCATGATCATAGCTTTGGTAAGGCCTTGCGCAGGAGGGAATTTTTTTTAATGAATCATAATTTTCTTGAAATTGTAAAAGTTTAGCTTATCTTTCTGTTTCTCAAAGTGTGAAGTATTGATATTCTGCAAGGATTTTGTAATTTTCATTAATATTTTAAAGATTCTGTCTTTTTTATAGAAAAGTGCAGGCAAAATAATTTGATACTATAGAAATTTGGGCCAATATTTGTTTTGAAATGGCTAATTTTTTGGGATGAATTTGTAAAAGCTAGCCAAATGGTGAATATTAACCCCTAAAATTTTCTCAAGGAAGTCAATCCAATAAGGTCATGATTAACCCTTTCTAATGGAGGGTCAATCTTTAAGTCAGTTAAGGACCTGGTTGTGTTAGTGTTATTGAGTTGAGTTGGTCCTTTCAAGCAGGTGGTAAGGTCTTAACTCCGTCTTACTAGGGGTTTGGTTGTTTATTTCAGATGGCTTTGAAGATCCTAACCCGATGTTACTAGGTTGAACCCTTTGCCGCAGTATCTCAAGCAGTGAATACCTTTTTAGGACCTTATTAGTTCAATGTGAAGAGGAAGTAAAACTTAAGGTTTTAGGAGAAGTGAGGGTGTATCTTCTACAGTCACTTTCTCGACCTTTCCTGATTTGGGAGATGAGTCTTTTGACTCTCCCTTTATCTACCATAGATGCGTAGGTTTTTTAAAAGAAGGAAAGATCATCGGGCTAACTTAGAAATACTTTGAGCCTGAAATTTTAGTAGAAGAACATGCCCATATCCTAGGTTAGAAATACCCCAGGAAGCACACTTCTTGGGGTTCAACTAGTTGAAATACTGGCCCAAGTTTTGAAAGTGTCATGGCTCACCAATCTAGGCAGTTTCCTTCTAAGATTGGTTCATTGTTCATAAGTGGTCAAAATCCTTTTTATAAGTGCACAAATTCCATGTTGTAGTATGGATTCCTGTGCAGGGTTGTTGAATAGTCATGATGAGGGTGTATCTGAGGAGAATGAGGGTGCAATTCACTAAGTTGTATGGCATATTGCACTGCAGTTATGTAGGAGAAAGATTGAGAGGGCACATGCATGCCTCCAGCATGCATGCATCAGTCTCATCCACTTCCAGTTTTATAATTACTTCCAGTTTATATAATTACTGTGCCAGATTTAGCATTCCAATTTTATAATAAATGTTTTTCTTCTTTTTGGAGTTTTACTTCCAGATTTAGAAATATGTTTTTCAATGAGATTTTTTTTTTGAAAGTTAGCTCAAGCACATGAGCTAGAGAAACTTCCAGTTAAAGGAGGGCACACTTCCCTAGATAGAATTAGGTTGGGGTTTTAATTTTGGTGCCGAAAGGAATGGGCTACTTTTGTCTCCTCATCTAGCCTTCCTCCTATATAAAGAAGGCGGGGTGGAGGTGAATATTTTTGCAAATTTTGTGAGTGTGAGATTGAGTTATGTGCTAGTGACTAGCAGGGTATTTTTTGAGCTTTATTAGTGTACTGGTTTTCTAGATTTAATGAAAGGTAGGTTGCAGGTTGGTCTTATATTTTTAGTATGATGTGTTAGGAGTTTAGTGTATTCAAAATTGATAGTTTTGATGGTCTGAAATTTTTCTGCTTTAGCTGTTATGTTTTTCAAAGTGAAAAATGTCCCTGCCATTCTCTAAATTTTGTTTTTCATGGTATTAGAAAATCTCTAAGTCAGCAGGTATAAAAATTCCATTAGGAATGGTACCAAAAATTGGGCAAATTTTGGATCTTCCCTTGGCTCTGATACCCTGAGCTTTGAATTCTTGTCACCTGTGACACCATCATCAAACAATGTTTCATTCTCACAAAGGAAACAATCACAAAGACTTGCTTCTCTATCTCCTATCACCACATGCCAATTTCTTAGTGAATCATAATTTTCTCGTAAGTGTATAAAGTTTAGCTTATCTTTATGTTTCTAAAAGTGTGAAGTATTGATATTTGGCAAGGATTTTGTAATTTTCATTAATATTTTAAAGATTCTATCTATTTTATAGAAAAATGTTGGCAAAATAATTTGATATTATAGACATTTGGGCCAATATTTGTTTTGAATTGGAAGAATTTTTTGGATGAATTTGTAAAAGCTAGCCAAATGGTGAATATTAACCCCTGAAATATTCTCAGGGAAGTCAATCCAATAAGGTCATGATTACCCTTTCTAATGGGGTGTCAATCTTTGAGTCAGTTAAGGCCTTGGTTGTGCCAGTCTTATTGAGTTGAGTTGATCCTTTCAAGCAGGTGGTAAGGTCTTAACTTCGTCTTACTAGGGGTTGGTTGTTTATTTCAGATGGATTTGAAGATCCTAACCCGATGTTACTGGGTTGAACCCTTTGCAGCAGTAGCTCAAGCAGTGAAGACCTTTTTAGGACCATATTAGTTCGATGTGAAGAGGAAGTAAAACTTAAGGTTTTAGGAGAAGTGAGGGTGTATCGTCTGCAGTCCTTTTCTCGACCTTTCCTGATATGGGAGATGAGTCTTTTGACTCTCCCTTTATCTACCATAGATGCGTAGATTTTTGAAAGAAGGAAAGATCATGACTGACTTAGAAATACATTGAGCTTGAAATTTCAGTAGAAGAATATTCCCCTAGATTAGAAATAATACTTTGAACCTGAAATTTCACTAGAAGAACATGCCTATATCCTAGGTTAGAAATACCCCAGGAAGCACACTTCTTGGGGTTCAACTAGTTGAAATACTGGCCCAAATTTTGAAAGTGTCATGGGCCACCAAACTAGGCAGTTTCCTTCTAAGATTGGATTGTTCATAAGCGTCAAAATCCTTTTTATAAGTGCACAAATTCCGTGTTGTAGTATGGATTCCTATTCAATGTTGTTGTACAATCATGATGAGGGTGTAAATGAGGAGAATGAGGGTGCAATTCACTAAGTTTTCTTGCATAATGCGTTGTAGATATGTAGGAGAAAGATTGAGAGGGCACATGCATGCCTCCGGCATGCATGCATTAGTCTCATCCACTTCTAGTTTTATAATTACTGTGCCAAACTTAGCATTCCAATTTTATAAGAGATGCTTTTATTCTTTTGGAGTTTGACTTCCAAATTTAGAAATAGGCCTTTCAATGAGCTTTTTTTAAAAGTTAGCTCAAGCGTATGAGCTAGAGAAACTTCTAGTTAAAGGAGGCACACTTCCCTAGATAGAATTAGGTTGGGTTTTACTTTTTGAGCCCACAGGGATGGGCTACTTTTGTCTCCTCGTCTAGCCTTCCTTATGTGTAAAGAAGGTGGAGTGGAGGTGAATATTTTTGCAAATTTTGTGAGTGTGAGATTGAATTATGTGCTAGTGAATAGCAAGGTATTTTTGAGCTTTAGTAGTGTATTGGTTTTCTAGATTTAATGAATGGTAGGTTGCACGTTTGAGAGTTCAACTTTGTACTTTCTGTCCTATTTTTGAGTATGATGTGTTAGGAGTTTAATGTATTCAAAATTGATAGTTTTGATAGTCTGAAGGTTTTTCTGTCATAGTCACTTACCTCAGAGGATTTGTTTTAACATCCATAGGGGTTTGAACATCAGTCTTCTCACTTTGAATATTTTTTGAGACCTTTTTCAGCCTCTAGGACATCATTTCATTTCCATATTTCATTACTTTCCAACTTTGATCATTGCAGGCGTTTTTCAACAATATTTTTGAGGATTTATACATATGATTTTGGCATTGGATCTGATATACCAACCCTGTTTTATTGGCAGAAATTGACCAAACTTTTAGAAGGCTTTCTATCGTAATTTTAAGGCAAACAATTGTCAGGTTTTGAAGTTGGGTTTACATTGTAATTTCTTAGAGGAAACTACACTATTTTTTTACACTTACTGTGAGCCTAAAGACCCATTATTTTACCTATTGTGAGAGGCCTCTAAGGTCTGAGGTCACTTGATTATTTGCAAAAATATTCTAAAGTATTTCAAGCCTTGAAAACTTAACATTTAATTAAAATTTAACTCAAGTCTGAGTTCATCTCTGGAGTTGGTAGCAGGTTCTCTCCTGGGTGTCTCTAGCTTGTTTCATCCCTGGCTGTGAGAGTCTCTAGATCACTGATATAAAGATATTTTGCAAAGATCTAATATCTGTTTTGTAGGAATAATAATCATTGACATTTTGAGCATCTTGTAAGGCTGATATTCAACATATTTAACAAAAGAAAGTTGCACTAGAATGATCTCTGCTATGAATGTCATCACTTTGTTGAAAGATAAAAAGCAGTTGAGGTCACATCCTTGGAGAAATTCTGAGCTATATTAAAGAGGATACAATATACCTGCTGACCTAAACACAATTTTCTTTGAGGGAATCTTTATTATCCAGTGTGAATTTATTTAGCTACTAATCTTTGGTTGTTGTAGGAAGTTCTTCACTGGTTTCAAGCCATCACTCTTGTAGAGATTCATTACTCATTCTTGAGCTGGGATTTCAGATTTTCAAAGGCTCTTGTCTCCTAAACAGTGAGCAAGCTTGGTTGTCAAATCATCTCTATTTGGAGAGTGTGAGCTAAGGAGGATCTGATCTACTCTTTTGAAGTGTTTTTCAAACTGTAATCATAGGTGGACCTATTTGATTCTTGAGGAGACCTTTGTAAAGATACCTCTTATTGTAAAGCTCATTGGGAGAAGAAGAGCATTTCGGTCTGTCAAAAGGATTCTTTTTCTTTGTAATTCTCATTAATAAAAAGTAATTTTTTCATCTTGGGGAGCTTGGTGTTGAACAAAAGTGTAACTAGGTTCCATATTTGTAAATGTAATTTTGATCTTTGTACTTGACAAGAAAAAGAAAGATTATTTTTGTATATTATTCGAACGAGTTTCTTCCTCATTCATATGTCTAGGAAAGTCAAAGGATCAAAGTCATGTTAAATATCTCTTCTTGAGCATGAATATGGGTCAACCTAGTGTCAAGTAGCCCTCCAAGACAAGCACTGTCCTCCAGTGAAGAAGACTACAAGCAAAACGATGAAGAGAACAATTAAGTCGGCTCAAAATGAATATTATCATGAAGTCAACTCACATATGGAGACACATCTCTTTGGTGGACTTGTCAGCTCAAATACAGGGGAAAACCACCATATATACCCAGTCAGGGTCTGCACAAAAAAGAGAAGACATAATTTTAGATTCCTCTATAACTTCGGAGGTGCAGGAAGGTACAATCTCGTGATGATTACAGTCAAGAATCTTAGACAGGTCTACAATATCATATGGTTACAAGAAGGTACAGAATCTCGGTGATAAGTACAGTGATCTCATTGCAATCTTGGCCTAGTTACAGGGTCATTGTAATACAATCTTGGTATAGTTGCAGTTGACCTCGGTGCAAGGAGAACATGGCTAAAATCTCAGTGAAAATCATAGTACAGAAAAAGATGCAATCATAATCTCGGCATTACTGATAGAGAAAGGATCTCAATGTATTATATATATCCTAGACACAGCATGTCCTCAACATTTCTGTGAGCATGATAACAGTCATGATCCTAACAAAGATGAAGGTTTTGGTATAGCTATATATATACCTCTAAGTGGAGATCTCATTGATGTTATAATATTCTCGGTGAAGGAAAAGCAGTGGCACATCAAGTTCTCAATGAAGGTGTAGCATTGGCACAATAATGATGAAGGTCTAAATGAAGAAGCAGTCATGGTGCATCAGTGATCTAGATAAAGGAGCAGTCATGGTATAGTAATGATGATGATGATCTCATCAGTGACAAGGAAGAGGATTGGTGTATTGGTCTTGGAGTGGCCTAGTAGGTCCAGGGCCATCTTCTTGGTATTTGTCAAGTGGAATCTCAATAAGAAGAATTTTTTGCCGGTTTTCCTCTCCAAGAGGGAGAGGTTTTGGCCCTGGCATAATGCCAACATATTGTGTTCTTGTTTCTTTGTTTTGATAGCTATTAGATGAACTAAAGAAGATACACTCTAATAATAATAAGTGAATATTGGAATAAGAATAAAATTGAAAACACCTCACAAATAGTTATCATGCTAAGAAGAATCACACACTCTCTCCATCTTAAATTTTGAGTTTAGTCTAGATCCCTCAAACTATTTTCTGCTAGTTTAGTGTATTCAAAATTGATAGTTTTGATAGTGATGATATTTTTCTTGTAAATTTTGACGACAAAGTCTAGCAATACCATATATATGATTTTCTTTTTCTCATTTTCTTCTAAAGTGTGCTTAGATCATGAAGAAACTGGTTGTCCATGGGAATGAATATGTTTATGGGAATGAAGATTTCTGGTTAGGAATCTTGTCTTTCATGAACTATTTTGGCTTTTACAAATGCATTTCTTCTTTCTTTCTGTATATTATGCCTTCAAATGTACTTGACGTTACATAACATGTCTAACAACATATGATGTTATTGGTAAGAGTCATCATTAACATGGAGGATTCGAGTTAGGATTTATTTTTCTTTGGAATTGACATCAACTTTTCAAGAAACATGACATCCTCCATAGATCCTTCATTTCCATCAACAATGTGGCTAGCACCATTTTTTATTACATGTGGACATACATGTTCTAACATTTTGGTTGCTTCAACAACATAAACTTTCCTTGCACCAGCTTGTGCATACTAGATTACCAAATTACCACTTCCTACGCCTATATCCAAAACAATCTTGCCTTCAAAGTGGTGCTTGTTCTCAAATATAGTTGTTTAATAAGCATACATCCTCACATGTCACATTTGAGAAAAGAGTTGTAGGGAATCTCCACAATTCCCTCACTGCCCATGTCTTTCCTCGTACCAAATCACTAACATTCGTGCATAGCCTTTACTAAATAGCAGAGCTTTTTTCTCTTAGAACATCTCATAATTATAATTAACAATTGCCTCAATATGTTGTTTATCAACAAAATTTTCCTCATGAGAAGGTGTCTCATCTCGAGGAGAAATTTTCTCATCAATAGGCCATTTTGAGGGAATTTATAAAGAAGATAATAGAATAAATTTTAGAGAGAGTTAAATATGACTTCATATTTTCCCAGTTTTGTAGGTGAGGTGGGTAATAAGGCATGATAGATCCAATATCAAAGGAATAATTACAAACAATTATACATTGTTTCCAAAAGGATAAGAACCTTTAGCCACTTAACAGGACAATATAATTCTTTTAGGGGTTCTATGACTTCCTTCAGACATACCAAATAAGAATTGTTGACAAATTAAAATACATAGGCATGATTTGGGAGCTTTCAATTCAACACTTCAGGATTTAATTGTTAGCCTCACTCTCATGTGATGAAAACAATTATAAGTCCAAAACAATTAATTTAATTAAAATCAAAAAAGTTGGATTTAATTCTACATTTCTAGATTGAGTTTGTTTCTCATGGTTAGGAGTCAGTTTAGGCCTAGTTGGTTGAGAGATTCTCTCCAACTAGTTAGGCTCCTAGATTAGTGTTTGGTTGAGATATTTTCTCAACCATAGTGTCCAAGATAGACATACTATCTTGAGACAAACTTCCTCATGTATTTATTTGTACTATTATCATTATTTGTACATTGCATTATGAGAGGAATACAGTAAGGCTGAGGCCTTTTCCACCATTTCTATTTCTCTGGTATTTTTTCATGTCTGTTAATTTTGTTTAATATTCTACATGTGGTATTAGAGCTAAAAAGATCTACGGAGCATGCAACCTATTGTGTGAATTCCTTTTGCGGGTGGGAGGAATGCTAGAGCACGGAGGTGTATGCAAACTCTGTGTATGAACAAGGCAGCATGTGAGTGAGGATATTGTAGCATGATGTGGCCAGTTCAATACGCTGTTGCATGGACACATTGTGCATGGAGCTTGGAGTCGTGTGCAATTACTAGTGGAAAAACGCTAGAGGAAATAAAACGAACAATTTAATGATTGCATAGGAAATGGTGTGTGAATTTCGCGGTTGTGTTTCTTAACATGGGAATTATCCTGACCTTCCAGCATCCAATTCAACGAATGGATACTTGGACCTATTCTTGAAGATCTGAGGTACACCGGTCAAGTTTGAAGATGCTTGTAGCGCACAGACCTTGTAGCGATATGCAAGAAGCAAATCCCAAGGGAGACAGTTACATTGATATGCAAGAATTTAAAAATCGCAGAAAATGATGAAGACATGTTGGTTGTAAGGGAGGACGTGCCTGATCCTTTCGAAGAATTCCCAGTAAACAGTCAAGAGGCGGCGCTTTCAGTGAAGAATTCATGTGCCGCATAGCTTTTGATCAAATTTTGTGAATGCATGTTAATTTTTTCAAATAACTCCATAAAGCTGAATTCAATTTTTAACTCACTTTATTAAAGCGATTCATTTAAAATTCTTTCAAATGGGAATTTAAAATTTTATGTTATTTATTTTTTTTTAAAGTTTATAAATAGAGTGAGAAAGTGTATAGCATTGTAATAAACGTGTCTAAAGTGAAAGGAAGGTTCGAGACCCATATTTAGTTTATGTTTCTAAAGTAAAAGGAAGGTGCAATTTTAAAAAGTGGAGAGATAAGTGTGCATTTTTTTTTAGTGTGGAGTGACAAGTGGGATTTTTTATAAAGTAAGGGCTTATTTTTCCTTGTAATGGAGTGATAAGGTGTATTTGTTAAGGAGGTCATTTTAATATTTTGTTGAAGAAAGTGGGTGAGTCAGTTTTGAAGACAATTTGCTTCCAAGCAGTTTTTGAAAATTTTCAAGGAGTTTTGGAATTTTGAGAAGTTTCAAAGATAGAAGGTTGATGTAATTTCAATATTTAATAAAAAAATAATTTTTGTGGTGTTGATGTGTCCTAGATCCCCCTGAAATTGAATAAGGAGATCTTAGGTACACCTTGTGTAGTGATTGAAAATGCATGTATTTGTGTCTAGTTTTGACACTACAATTATCTTAGCTAACA